>OY735223.1:36897419-37254919 GCA_963457665.1 Thysanoteuthis rhombus | reverse complement strand
CATATATTCATAAATTCAATTTACTTGTTCTGATTTCATGAACGATTTTTAAAAATTTACTTGCCGTATTTTTTTTATTTGCTTGCGTAACTTATAACTTTGCTCGGTAAAAGGTTTAGTGTTGACGCATCGTGTATAAGTAAACACAAGGAAGTAAACAATGCGTGCAGATCAATCTGCAGGACATTAGACTGAGAAGTAACATAACACTGGTTTGATTTTGTACCACATGTGGTTATTAGCCATTCGGAAATCATGTCCATAATGGCTATAACTACATACAGGGAGATTGTAACCAACTGGCCAGACATCGTAATCTGTGATCAGAAGACAAAAACACACTTTCCATTATTTCATAGTCCCAGATGATGCAAATCCTCTCAAGAACATAATGAAGTATCGGTTTCTGGAGATAGAAACGTCTCCACACCTTCTCCTAAATAATAAAAACAACGTGTCAATAATAACAGTGCAACTTTTAAATACTTATCTTGTTCCTGGGCAATAAGTGTTATTTTCAGATCGATTACGTCCCCAAAGTATAGAAAATGTCAATTATTCCTTACAAGCCTTTGCGACCAGGACAGTGATGATTTGAAATCGACTTATCTTCAATTGGACAACGGGTAAATTCGCACATTCTTAATCACAAAATGTAAGAAAAGTAAATACAAATGAACACCACTATTCTGTCTCAAAAAGCGAGGTTCGGAAGGAATGAGAGCCATTTTCTATACTCTTTATACGTAAGCAATCAGAAAATAACACTCATTACCCAGAAAGAAAAAAATCGTGTTGGACGGTGCAAGCATAAAAAGGGACAGGATGTTGGTCTGACGGTTTAAGAATACCTCTTTCTATCTCGATAGACAATGGAATGATACTAAAATGACTTCTCCAAGGCATAAGCCTGGACGAATCGTATGGAAATCTGGGAATGCCCTTCTGACAGATTCTTTCTCTCGGCCTCGCTGATGTAGTCAAAAAGAAAGCCGAACACCAACTTGGCTGCAGGAGCTGCTGGAAGGAAATCAAGATTGGTACCCAGTCAACTTGAAGAAAGCTCCACTCTCCAGCTTGGAAACCGAGTAGTCCGTCTTCAAGACAGTTTGCCAACCATGGCTTAAGAGTCATATCTATCCAGCTATTCACCTATAGCTGGAGAGGAGGAAGGAGGGATAGATCCATGCCTCTCCCAAGGGCATTAGTGTGTAGTGGGTGAAAATTGTTTGGATTCGATTGGCAAATCCCTTTCTTCATGCTGTCAACCGTTAGGTGAACTGCACCTCCAAACAGTCAACAGCATAGAAAATGGAGTTGATGAGCCAAGTTCACATTCAGCAGCAGCCTTTTAACGTCCATCGTTAGATATAGACATTCCCCGAGAATCGGTAGATCTCACTATCGTGGGCATCGCGATCTCAATATTCCCTGAACCAATCTAAATAGTCACGTCATATTTTCTATCCCCAACAGTTTTACTTATGATCTGTAGGGATCCACTATGTGAGTCGTAACGTCCAGTAGATGTTTTACATTCTTGTAACATGGCCTGCCCATTGTCATTTGAGTTTTCTAATGGATTTTGTATCTCGGACTCCAGTTTTTCTCTAACATACTGCTCTGTTTTGTGGTCCCTCCATATGATCCTAAGCATGGTCTGCTCTTGTGCATGTAGTATGGTTGTTTGGGTCCAAATCTCACTGATACTCTTGAGAAAGGCATGAATCTCTCCCAATAGATCATGCTCTATGCGGCTGGTACCAAGTAACCCACAACAAGCTCCTACATGTTAGATTGCGGTACCCACTTCTTTTTCAAGTAATACCGAGAAATCTTATGGGAGACCGCATAGTACCTTGACGATCTAGTGGATCGTGAAATAAATTTAGATTCGCTCTTTGGGTCCTTGGGCAAGGCATGAACCGATTTCTCTCAACAGTTCAGAATACAACATGTCGTATATTAAAAGTATCCCTCATTACTCCGAGAAATATCATAAAGGACCCAGTATGGTACACCGTCAATCTACTAGGTTCTGGGATACTTTAATTGTTGATATCATAATAAGGAATGCTATTTCGTAATGTGAAAATTTAGCATTAATCAGTGACTTCCTGTCTGCAAGGAAGTCGATAATCAGACTTCCGGATAATAATTGAATTTGTGCAGTCTATAACTAGAAGTATATGAATTGTGAGAGTCCTTCAAATATATGCCAGGGACATTATATATATACATACATACACATATATATATATATATATATATATATATATATATATATATATATATATATATATATATATATATATTGCAAATGTAGGTCATACCAATGGAACTAGAGGGATGAAGATTTAGACATTCACGTCTTCTCAAGTCTAGAAAAAAACAGCTTTTTTACCCCTCAATTTGGGATGCCTACTCAATGGACCTGGGGGAGGTTTTAAAACAAAAAGTTTTGAGAAAGATATTTTAAACGGGTTCAGTGGAGGGTTCTATTTACAATGTAACCATACTAGAACCTACTTTCTACGCATATACCTTCCTTCCTATTTTATATGTTTATATATAATTCTTTAGAGGAGACAAAACCTAACCGTGAAGAGGTCAGAAGTGAAAAATACTAAATTAAAATCAAATTACAAAGTTTTGAGAAAAAAAAGCATCTTAAAACATTTAGAGAGAATTCAGTTTATAAGGTAACTATAATACAAAACTGGACACTCACTTTCCATTCAATATATATATATATATATATATATATATATATATATATATATATATATATATATATATATATACTAGCCGAGTGACCTGTGGGGAAGAAAGAACACGAGAAAAGGTGGAGAAAAGCAGAAGGAAAGGAGGAGATAAAGAAGATGGAGGAGAAAGAGAAGGGATAGATGAGAAGGAACAAAGTGGGAAAAGAAGAGGAGAAGGAAAAAAATAGGAGAAAAAGGGGGACGAGAGTAAGAGGAGAAGAAGAAAAGAAGAAATGAAGAAACAGAGGATGAGGGAAGAAGAAGAAGAAGAAGAAGAAGAAGAAGAAGAAGAAGAAGAAGAAGAAGAAGAAGAAGAAGGTGAGAGACATAGACAGACAGAGGGACAGAGAGAGAGAGAGAGAGAGAGAGAGAGAGAGAGAGAGAGAGAGAGAGAGAGAGAGAGAGAGAGAGACAGACAGACAGACAGACAGACAGACGGACAGACAAAGACAGAAAAACAAAATGATTAATGTGTTTCATCATCAGTCGTGCGTGAAGTTCTGATTTTTGCCTGGACCTGTTTCTGAATTCGACTTCATGTCATGTAACACCATTCTTTTTAAAAAATCATTTATTTCGTGGTTGGGGTCGGAGGGGGATTGGCTTCATAGTGACCAAACAGGTATGGAAAGTTATCGTAAAAGCCACCGGTCAGTCGACCGAACGGACATACGAAACCTTTTTACTTATGTCAGTTCATCTACAATCGATAACATTGATCTGCTCTTAACAAGAGACTGTCGGTATCAAGAATGGAGTTTAATGATGAAGAGATTCTCTGTCTAACCAACAATCCGATGGATTATAGCTTCGTTCCCGAGCTGTAATTTAAGGTGCAAATCAAGAAAGATCATGAATAGAAAGCACTCGGGGAGTGCATACCTATACCAACTCCACACACTTACCAAAAACTGAACGAATAGAAATATTACAAGACTAAGGATAGAACTTCCAATGTACAGGTATTAAGTTACTTCCTTTGAAATTAGAATTTAGCCTTTTATGTTTGATTGCTTTTACACTTTATTTTTGCTTAAGTTCTCACAGCGTTGTTCAAGGGTCGTCGGTTACTCTTGTCAATAATTCTTCATAATGAAAAAAAAAAGGTTTGGGCGTCCCTCAAAGTTTATTATTGAGATCCATAATTCCAGACCTAAATCCATTGAGCCAATGCTGAATATTGCGCACTGTAATAGTGCTCAATTGAGATGCATTCCCGATATTATCAGAAGCTTGGGCAGCAGCATGTCTCAATTTGGAATCGCACTTGAATATTGGTGGGTAAACGCCATTGCTATTAATGGTTCAAAGACACCCCCATTATATCAGTAAGTGGCCATGGAATCTGCAAGACTGGAGACACATAAAAGTAAGATGGGATAAGGAGAAAAAAAGAAGAGAAATGTGGAGAAAACAGAAGATAAGAAGAAGAAAAAGGAGAAGAAAAAGGAGAAGAAAAAACTGAGGGTGAGGGGGACAATAAGAAGAGAAGAAGAAAAAGAGGGCAAGGAAGAGAAAGAGAGCAAAAAAGATGGGACAAGAAGAACAACTGAGGGGATTCAAAAGACAAATACAAAATATCACAGAAAAAGATCATGGACATGGCTACGCAAAGGGAACCTAAAAAAAGAAATGGACTTGCTCATCATGGCATCCCAAAACAACTGCATCAGGGCAAACTATGTCAAAGCGAAAATCGACAGAACACAAACAAACAGTAAATGTGAAGAAAGGGGTGACACTCTACACTACATAACCGGTGAATGTAGTAAACTAACTGAGTAGGAGTACAAGAACAGACACGACAGGGTAGCAACAGTTATATACCGGGAACTATACAAACGACTGTGATTTGACCATGTGGACAAATGATATCAGCATAAACCGAAGACAGTCCTGGAAAACAGAAGCCACATATTACTCTGGGCCTTTGACATCCAAACTAACCACCCCACCAAAGACCACACCTGGTTGTTGTGGACAAGGGAAATAAAACCTGCCAAATGATAGACCGCTGTGCAAGTGAATATGAAAGAGAATGAAAAGATTTGTCAAACGGAACTGGCGAAGGCGAGGAACATGAAAGTCAGGGTAGTACCAATACTAGTAGATGTACCGGGAACAGTACCAAAGACACTGAAAACAAGATTGGAGGAAC
Source organism: Thysanoteuthis rhombus (assembly GCA_963457665.1). Lineage (NCBI taxonomy): Eukaryota > Metazoa > Mollusca > Cephalopoda > Oegopsida > Thysanoteuthidae > Thysanoteuthis > Thysanoteuthis major. The sequence continues at coordinate 37,249,996 of OY735223.1, read as the reverse complement.
TGGAGATGGGAGGGAAAGATTGAGACTAACAGCTAGGATGATAAAAAAGCATGTTCTAGACCTAGGTACAAACCACAACGCTATTTTGATGTGTAAAAACGATATGAGAGGGGGGGGGCAGAGACTTGAGGAGACTTACTGTCACCCAGTCTCCAGAGACGACCATTAGGAAACTGGTGTGAAAATAGATAATAATAATAATAATAGAAAGGCAGAGAGAGAGAGAGAGAGAGAGAGAGAGAGAGAGAGAGAGAGAGAGAGAGAGAGAGAGAGAGAAGGGGGAGAAAAAGATGAAGGAGAGAAGGAAGGAGGAAAAGGAAAAAGAAAAAGGAAGGAGAAGGAAAGGGAAAAGAATGAGAAGAGAAAGAAGAAAAAAGATAGGTAGGAGTAAGAAGACACAGGGGAGACGAGAAAAAGAAAAAAAAGAAAAGAAACGGAGGAGGAGGAGGAGGAGGAGGAGGAGAAGAAGAAGAAGAAGAAGAAGAAGAAGAAGAAGAAGAAGAAGAAGAAGAAGAAGACTTGATTGAAAACGAGCAGGTCGTGTAAAATACAGAACCATTCGACAAAATACAATGATAAAGGATTTCGCCGATAAACTATGGAGAAACAAAAGACAAAAAGATAAGATATGTAAATTTATGTAAATATAAGCCTCACTCTCATTTATCTTCTTCTCTCGACTACATTTTGTTGAGACATTCGGATAGAGAGAAATATTTCGTTGACATAAAACAACGCAGGTGGCAGCGCACGTATCTCAGGTTTATAAATGAATACTTCAGCAAACTGGAAGAAATATGCAGCAATTGTCTGACATTTCAGGTATTAACCCATTGACTGCAGCAAACGGAGGAGAGTAATATTTACCACAGAAAGATAGGAGCTGTTGTCCATTACAACTAATCCATTGCTACTCATGCATGGAAAATATGAGCCCTGACTCACAGATAGAACTGAGTAGACATTACCACTATAAAAAATGAAAATGTTGTAACTTTACTGACGGATATTTCCGTCACTCGCAGTTAATGGGTTAGGAATATCTTGAATTATCTGTATAGTGGACAACTATGTAAAGGGTGTTAGGGGCGATTTAAAATCGCACCCAGGACCACAACGGAAGGAGGGGCAAAAGTTTTATGAATAGTAGTTCACCAACATCATTTTTACTAGCATCATCATCGTCATCAGCATTTTAGCGCCCATCGTTAGACATAAACCTTCTCCAAAGCATGCCAGATCTCTCCATCATGGGCGTCGCATAGCCAGTACTTTCTGAAGTTCGTCACGCCATTTTTTATTCTACCGGTCACAGTCTCGTTCATGATAACTTGGGATCCGCGTTGTGAGTCATGATTTCCAGCGTTTGTCAAACATTTTTGCAACATTATAAGCCTATTGCCGTTTGAGTCATATTATGTATTCTAGCCAAGCCTCCTGGTCCCTAAATCTCCAGTCACATCCGTGTGAACGTATGTATTCACTACTGAGACATCTTTTCTTTGAAATGTTTTCAATAGAAACAAACGAAAGAATCCCCCTTCTTGAAGATTAAAACTTTAATTCGAAGCAGGAAACGGATTGTCTGTCATCTTTTTTTTAGTTATAGACGCATCAAGATGAAATAATCTATTATCTCTATTATTGTTCAGACTATCCTCATCTTGGTTGTTTTCCAAATAACGTTTCGGCCATTGTTTTCTCCGGCCTTCATCAGGTATCATCAGGTAGGTGTGGGGGAAGTAACGAACCGAATCCTTTATTTAACCGACAGGGGTATATAGACTGCACCCCCCTCTTAGTAGTAGTATTTTTGAATTATTGTTATCTCACACTGGGATTGAACCTAGAACCGTTAGATTAATTCTGTCCATGGCGTAGTGGATAGAGAATCGGACAGAATTACTGCAAGTAATCTAACGGTTCTAGGTTCGATCCCAGGGTGAAATAACAATAATTCCAAAATGCTACTACTGCGAAGAATTTCTCCAACTCATATTCTTGAAAATATTTCTGAAACCAGTAGCTATGGTGAGATAGGTCTTCTTCAAAAACAGGTTTTATATCTTGAGCGAAAACGAAGTCATTTACACAAACTGTTGTAAATCTTTGTCACCTTCTCCATTCATGTTTCTTTTCCATTATAATAATTTTTTTACTGAAGGCTGAAATCTTGTCTGCCTATTTTAAAACGTGCAAGTTGTATCATTGCAGGGAGAAATTTAACACATTCAACTTTTTGAAGATATCAGACAAATATGCCAATTAGATTAAATCAGTATCTGCGAAGTATTTGGTGTACTTGTTTCCCTCGTTTTCAAGACATACGTAAAGTTCCTGTCGTAATTCGAACCTGCGAGTCAGTACACAGCCACAAGATAGTCATTGCGAGCTCCAGCAGGGTAACATACGTGTTTGTCTCCCATATTTTCGCATATCTTTTTAAAAATCGTGCCTTTAATGGTCGACTTTTCTATTTAGTTGATCGTTTTCACAACACATTCCAAGACCAGATTCACTTGAGGAATTAGATGCTTTAAGTCGAGTGCTCCCCTGTGAATTATACCATGGGTTCACTGTAATTCAGAAGCTTTGCTTCGAATGAATGTTTACAATCCTCTCTAAGAAGGGCCACCATATGTACAGATACCAACACACTTCGTCCATTCTCGATGATTTTCATTGGTAAACGTTTCTAGAATATCTAGAATAAAATCTAGAGCCTTTGTCTCTGAAGTTATTATTTTGCAAAACAGATGATCAATAATTTTATCAGCATCAACGAATCCTGTATAACAGATGAGATTGGCATCTTCATTATTCTCGGTGGCCTCGTCTATCTGCAACCCTAATTCTTTCCCATTCATTTTTCAATCAATTGTTCATTCAGGTCCGCTGTCACGCGCTGGATTAAAATCTTTTTATCTGATAAAGGCACTTTTTTTATCTGATAAAGGCACCTTAGAAAAAAGTCTTTCGGCAGATTCACTAATCAAAATATGTACCCTAACGGTAGAATCTGATCTTCTACTACGATATGGTTTTTAGCTTTTGCAACTTTTTACAGCTCCTTAGAGGACGCTAGCAAAGCATTGCCTGGCATTGACGCATGCAGAGAAGTACCTTTCTGTTGTAAATCTTGTTATTTTCTGCTAAAATAGTCACAAGGTTTACGAACCATGTTGCAATGATTTGTTTCTAAGTGACGGTTTAATTTACTTGGGAGCATGCACTCTGGTACAAAAACATTCAAACTCAATAGACACTGTGGTCTCTCTTCATTACTGATATTTGTGGAAATGAATCCCAAGTCCTAACATAAATTGTCATATTCACGATATTCCCGCCTCTGATTTGTGTTGCATCATAACGTTTATTAATGTTTGATAAAAAATCTTTCTATGTGTACCAAGGGCAACAACCTAAAGAATACTTATTTTGAATAAACTTTTTTAATTTAAATATTTGAACTTAATTTCTTGATCGCACCACCATTGAATAGATTCAATCTTCAATGGGGCCACGAGGAATCTGCAGATAATGTTGAACACACTTTTGAATAATCCATGATGAAATCGCTATCCATAGAAAAAGTGTGAAGTAGAAGTTCAAGATTAGATGTGCCAGTTAGATGGGTTGATCTTACTTGTTTCATAATATGAGAGGAAATGAATTTGACATTTTGTCTATGTAACAAACATTTTGGGATGCATGATATGTACATAAGAATGGTTTCAACTCGTTATTTAACAGACTCTTCTGCGTGCTTCAACCACAGACTGGTTACCTTTACTTAAAAAAGATGTTTTTTAATACTCCCATTAATGTTTTTAACTTCTTTAAGTGACAGTTACATATTTCAATTCTTTGGGTGCCCGAATTTTCCAATCCAGTTTCCACTGTCCCACCCTACCCCTCATTTGAGGCCATGACTAGGTTGCCGAAATAAAACATGGCTGTGAAGACAACAATACACAAAAAGAGAAACAGATCTAAATATGGTTTTGATGCTTATGTCGTAAAGTGTATTGGAGTGTTGCACAGTGTCACTGAAACTATGCGACTCGCCGCAATGAATAGAAAGAGAGAATAAAACAGAAGACAGAGAAGAATAGGAGGTAGAGAGAATGATTGCAGATAGCCGAAAATCAACGGAAATCAGCAGCCAACTGAAATTCCTATCAAGTTGATAAGTTATAAGCCTCTATGTGGATGTAATGCGATCAGACGTTAGTTGTCGGGTGTAAATCGATACATGACAGTATCAAAATTTTTGAATATCCTGCAGCACCACTGGGAGCTAATTGAAGCGCCCCAGGGCATCGCAGCGTACACTTTGAAGACCTCTGCCCAACGGCGTTCTTGAGGTTGATGTCGTTACTGAGGATGTTTCCAAATGCTGAGGCGCTGGGCTGGAATATCCCCATTCCATTGTCTAATTTCAGGTGAGAGCAATTCCTTGGTTTCTAAGTTCCTAATCGTGTCGATGTTCAAAGCCAATACCACAAAAGGGGTTATTTGAAACCCCGTGAAATTTCTGTAAAAATTGGAATAGAGAGAAGGCTAAGTAACCCTTTCCTATTTTTTAGGAGAACAGGCACCTCCTGTACCTCCAACTACCTTTGTCTCCAACAACACAAACTTACATACCATCACCACCATTTTTGGAGGCTGGGAATGCTGAAAAATCTTTCTGTAATTGAATATGGTAATTGCTTCTACGTTTTACCCTATTTCTGCTTACAAAAAGTTTATACATACATTTATATATATATATATATATATATATATATATATATATATATATATATATATATATATATATATATATATATATATATATATGAACACATGATAGGCATATATATACATTATTGGCTAATTTATCTTCCTATTATGATGTAACAATGAAGATTACGTCATAAAAAACCTAAGTCTTTATCTCCGATCAGCCTTTAAGACATTTTGAGTTGAGTTGAGACTTGAAGAAAACCTGAAATTAGGGTACTTGAATTATCAAAAATAAATTCCTTGATATAGCTTTAGGCTCCATACATAAATAACCAGATAACCCTGTCGTTTTTGACGATATATATATATATATATATATATATATATATATATATATATAGAGAGAGAGAGAGAGAGAGAGATTGTATATTGTACACGGATACACATTACGTTTTAAATATGTGGAATAAATAAATACAGGTTTCACCGCTATCCAGGATTACTACATTCCGTCGGCCGAAATGGCGTAAAGTGAAGAAGCAATAGCCATTAATTTATATAGGGAAACTGTTTGACCCCCAAATGGTGATTATGTTGGTTGTTGGGGAGGGGTAGAAGTGCCGAAGTAGGAGAGAGGGAGGGTATGTGTTCTCTTGGTAACAACTCGCTGTAAAACAAACGCAGAACGCTGAATTCGCCTTTGAAGTGTACAAAATCAACAGAAAAATTAATTTCGTTCGAGGCATGCGTTTTGTGTTTGCAATAAATACATTTATAATGGAATGTATATTTGTATAATCTATCCATACGTAAATAATCCCCGTCATTTTGACGTGTACAAGGCTGGTTATTCAAACTTAAAAGCCTTGCTGGAGGCCTCTCCGTGATGCATAGTTAGCGATGGAGAGATGTCAAGTAAGATGGAACAGTGTTGGAACATTTCGCTGCTCAGCGCCAAAGGGAAGATTGTGGCCCAACGGTTAACAGACTTCCTCTTGAAGAATGCATGCATAGACACTACAGTTCAGAGGCGGGGAGTCCCAGGAGTAACCGGATGCCTTAAACACACAGGGTTGATGGCTAAGGCGATCGAGGAAGCAAAGCAAAGCAGAGAAGACCTCAAAGCGATCTGGTCATATCTAATCAATGTGTATGGATCGATAAAACACAATCTTTTCGAAATAGCCCTAACAAAATAACATTATGTGTTAAGACGACGGCTGCATTTATCCCTGGATGCAAATGGCTCCTCCAAGGGCTGGACCGGCTCATCTCATGGACAAGTTTCAAGCTAGCTAATGCAGGTCTCTGGTTCAGGGTACGGTTGACTGACCAGTTGCGATTCAATCTTAGAAGGACCCGAATTCCAAAAGTAGCAGAGAAATCGGTCAAGAGACTGGGCAAACAGCGACACTCCAGCAAAATCAGAGCCTGCAGGGAAATCTAAGGCCTGGATGTACCAACGCAGAGTCTCTCCGAGGTTACTCTGGCACTTTCTAGACGATAATATGCCGATAAAAGCAGCATTTTCTTGTATGGGCATTCCACCAAGCTGTACCTCCCAAACAGCGGGTTATCGCAAGATTTTAAAGTCATCCGAACCAGAAAGGTGTTGATGTATTACGATTCTTCTGATGTCAAAGTAGCTTCAGTAGGAATCCATGTGAGAACAGGAAGAAAGTGGCAGACACATTGTACAGCAAACGGAACGAAGATACGACTGCGACACGAAATCGTAGTGGGCACTGTGACAGTAGGGCCGTTAGGACTAGTCCACCCTCCCAAACTGCGCGAAGTCCTCGGAAAGGAGAAGCGTCAGCTTGTGCAGGATGAGGCACAAATAGAATTGGAAGAAGGACTTGCAGTGAGATGGTCGGCATGTACCAGCAAAGTGCCTGGACGAAGTGGAAATGTGCGGGGCTTCGAAAGATCACCTCGACAGATCTCTGGAGAGTCGAAGCACTGCGCATTGAATTCTTGATCCAATCGGTTTATGACGTCCCCCTCTCCCTTGAGCCTTGCCATCCTGCATATCTAGGGCGTGGCGAACACTCCTGCATGCAAAACGTGATGGAAGGGGACACCTTGACTTCTGTGAGAACAGAAGTGATGATGCCAAAGGAAAACTGGCCAAATATGCAGAGCTCGTATCGGAGTGCAGGAACAATGGCTGAAAAACCCTATGTAAACCGGCTGAAGTTGGGTGCTGGGGTTTCGCCGGAGATCTACTGCATCAAACACTCAAACACTTTGGAGTGAAGGATCTGCATAGCAGAAGATCCATCAAAAATATCCTGGAAGTCGCAGAAAAAGCCTCGCGTTGCTTTGGATATGGTGTGGGGGAGGGCTTTAGATGAGCAACTTGAAAACAAGTTGGGAGCTGATCAGCCCCCGGCTGGGTTGCTCAGATGAGGGTGTCTGATGATCAAAGACCTGACACACCCTATGATCCGAGGTTCATGAAGATGTGTTTAAGTAGCACTAGCCTGGGTATTCGAAACCCATCTTCCATTAGGAAAATCATGCAAATTCCTTTTTTAAAAATCGATTCTTGATTATTTCGACTGCGATTTTGCACAGTTTGTCAGTATAGGACACTCATTTTATTCCAAATGGGAAATTTGCATAACTTTTGGCGACTTTCAGGGTACTTTGGGTACTTTAATCACATCGGTACCCGTGGTGTAAAATTACTGGCAACACTATTTTTGTACTATTTTAAAGTTTTCAATCCCTATACTGTTGAGTAATACAAAAGTGTTATGCATGTCATTTGTAATTCTGAATCTTTTGGTGTCTTATTTTCAATTGGTTGACCTAAAATAAATGTTGCAGAGAATTTTCAATGTTTATATAGCGGCCAAGACATACTATGGCTGATTTTTCAAAAAGTTCTCCATCCAACAGCATTTGTTCCTTTTCTGTACTGTGAGTCGGGAGATTCTCAGCCTTCTTTGAAATCAGAGAGTATTTCCGGCTGTGCGTTTTTGTTTATATAGGCGAAAAAGACGTACAATGATCACGCAGGAGTTGCTGAACAAGTTCGAATATTCTAGCTACTTCAACTTACAGAGGCACACCTACCAATATCGCAGAAACATTTGTGCTTTGATTTGGGGTATGCTTCATGGCCTAATAGTGCTAAAACATCTCTTTACAGAATACGAAAGGCCTTCACCATAACGATTTGCTCTTTTAAATTTCAACAATTGAAAGTAGAATGAAAGTAAGACAGGAAACTGTCAGCTGACACAAGAGGAGGTAATTTTAATTCGAATATAACCAAGACAATCCTTTAAATCTCGTGTCTGCCTCGACAGGGGAGATGAAATACGAGACCACACCAACTAGATGAAATATAAAGGCTGTGATACCGGTATCTCGACGTTGATACTATCATTGGTGATTTCAGGATTACGATCACTTATTTTTTGGGCAGGTTCATGTTCAAGAACTTTTCAAATGACTCAGCATTTGTCCCAAAACAGTATATATATATATATATATATATATATATATATATATATATATATATATATATATATATATATATGTTTAAAAATGTTACCCGACAGATATTTGTTTTTTCATTGACGGTGTGTGTGTGTGTGTGTGAGGGGAGCTAAGATCCTCTGAGGTAAGGACTGTATCCCCCCAGCCACTCCTCTGGTGGCATCTCAGTTTGTAAATATGGCACATAAAAAAATACCTCAAAGAAAATTACGTGTGATTCAATCCAAAAATATACATTCTTTCATTTAGTTTATGCAACAAGTAAAAATACAGACAATGAAGAATAGATGTTGTACCACGGATTCTATCAGATCTTTATCTTTTCATAAAAAGGCGTCAAAAGTTGTTTGCTTCCTTCCCTAATTCAGTGCCTCTATTACAAATCTTTCAACTTTCATGCTTCGTTCAAAATTCGGCATGTTTTCTGGAAATCGATCTAAAGCACGTATCATTCCACTTTAGATAAGATCTCTGTTGTTAAAATGTAAAACGGTGTATTGATGTAATGAGAAATATAATAAAAATAGGTTTAAACGATGGAACAACAGAGTATGAATGAAAGTGAGGGCGATATTGGAGCTGTAGCGCAAAGTTTTTGAGAATTTGACGATGAAAAAAAAAATATATATATACTCCCACTAACACCTAATTTCCAACGTCTCCGTTAAAGTAGTCCCTTTTTTGCGCATCGATTTACAAAAGGAAGTGCTCTCTAAAGGATAGTGGCAAAAGTCCATACCACCTTTGGCTCGAACGCAATGTTCAAATTTTCCAAACCTTTTAGTAGTACCTCGTGAATAAATGAAGGAAAATGGAGACGGATAAAAAAGAACAAAAGTATGAGAAAATGAAAAATGTAGCGTCAAAATGAGAAATCATGTAAAAAAAAAATTCAATCGGAGAATAAATATGGTCAGAATAAATTCTATTTATGACATCACTGGCTGAAATAGAGTAGAAAGAACATCTAGAAATATCTAGATTCTGGAGAATCTAGATGTTATTAATAAACCTGTCAAAATAAGATTAAAAAAAGTCAAAAAATCTTTTCCCTCCAAAAATCGAAAAGAACATTTTTAGAACTGATGCTATTTTCAAGTGTAGACAAATCGGTATGGCCAGGAGTGCTGGAACACGTAAACGAACAAACACATACACATATATAAAAAGGATGAAATCTTCGCCATTTTTGATGGCTACGGTGGTTCAATAAAAACTGTCCTCTCTCACGTCTGCCATCACTGTGCTGCTCTCTCTCTCTTCTATGTTCCCTCTTCCCTGACCTTTTACTCCTCTCTCCTTTCTCTTCCTTCTTCCTTCTCTGTCCTCTCCCCTCCGCTCACTGTCTTCTCTTCCCTCTCCCTTCACCCCCCTCTGTCCTCCCTCCTTCACTCTCCCTTCCTCTCCCCATCCCCGTCTTCCCCACTCTATCTATCCATTATCATTCTCTTAAAAACACCCAGATATCCATCAAGCTGCGTGTGCAGGTGTAAAAAAAAAATCCTTACCTACTGCCTTTCAGCTATTTACAGACACCCAACTTTAATTAACCCTTCTAACGCTACCTGTATCTATCTATTTGAATTCACATAAACGTTGCACACACCCACACACACGCGTAATATTATATACAAACCGGATGTTGTTGGAAAACCTGCTCAGCTAAAAAAACGTTGGTTGTACGAACGATCAAAGCACTTTAAATGATCGCTGTCTTTTTCTCGCACTGTTATTGCAGCAAATCACGACAATGGGATGACGAGGGAAAATAAAAGATGGCTTCGGACGCACGAAGCAGAAATTAAATACAAACCAAGCTATAAAGCACTCAGAGAGCGCATCCCTTTGCAAACGCTGGTGTCACTACAAATTGAAAGAAAATCAGTTCATATGTAGCTACGATGCAGGGGGTGGGCTTACTATTGAAATCATTGTTTGAAAAAATTAATTGATTTCTCTCCAACCCATAGCTTATCAGGTTTCTCATCAACACGCGCTTCCACAAAATGACATCTATATTTTTGGGGATATTGTATGGACAGACTGACTGGAGTGAATACAGACAGACAAGAGTGAATACATATACCTCCTCCAACTCCGTTGGCAGAGGTAAAAACAATCATAGAAATCACAAATTGAAAGACAAATACAAGTTTTCTCCGCTGACCGAAAATAGAGGATTCCCGTAACAGAAAAAAATTTTGAGCCAGAATGGTAGAAAACCGATAAATCATTTACCATCACTTTACATGGTAAAAATGCTGAGTGTTCAGAGAGTACCTAGACCTCCAAAATGATGATGAAGATGGTATGTTGGGTTGAGGAATTGGAGTTTGAGTGGTGTGTGCGTGTGTGTGTGCGTGTGTGTGTGTGTGTGAGAGAGAGAGAGAGAGAGAGAGAGGGGGAAGTATACGCTACCTCTATAACGGCTCAATGAAGAACAAACTCTGAACAATATTTTTGCAGGGGATACCTGTACGAGTTTTTTTCACAGACAATCTAAAGAATCACATGCCATTCAGGTCCCTGCTCGCATTTTTTCGTTAATCTCAACCAAAAAGCTAACGCCAATAATTTCAAAGTATGGGAGACTAAAAAAAACAAACTTCAAGTTGCATTTTTTCTCGTCGAAAATGAGAAAGACTAACAAAAAAGTCCCCAAATGATATGCCTTTTGTTGCTAATTTGTTATTTCATACTTTTGACAGCATAAACTTCTTCGGACAAAACTATAAAACTGACCATCCATGAGAAAAGTCAAAATGTTTTGATTCTCCAAGATCAAATTGCCACGAAAATTCAACCCCAGACTGACATCACGAAAAAATACAACCTAATGTTTTCCTCATATTCCCGTATATTTCAAGTGGTTAGCGTCCTTCCATCTTTGACATTTATAAAAGCCTTATGCTTGTAGCAAAATTTTGAAAGTGAAAATTCAATTTTTCCGTAATTCAAATGGGTATCAACAGAGGCATAAGTGGGGTTTATGGCACCCGGGTAAAAAGGATCCCTTTATATACAAAAAAGTAGACTGGTGGTGTCCAAAGCTGGAATCGATGCCCAAGGCACGATCTCAACTCTGCTTACACCACTGGATGTAAGTCTAGAAATATGTTTATTTTATACCTCTAAGTAAGACAGATTTTAGAAGTAAACGAATCATGCGGAAAACTGAAAAGATTTCCCACGTTTGTATTTTTCACGTGTTAGGAAAGATGGTAACTTTGACTGATGAGCCAATGTGCCTGCAAAACAGCTCTTATCCGATCAGGCATGAACTCCACTAGACCTCTTAATTGAGATTTTCTCTGGGATCTGGCGCCAGGATGTTGACAGCAAATCATTCAACCATAGCAAATTACGTAATGGAGGCTCTGTCGAGTGAACTTGTTGGTCCAACACGTTCCTAGATACTCAGTAGGATTGAGATTTAGGTATCCCGGTGGTTAGGGCAACTCGGTAAAGTCTTTATGTTCCTGGAATCATTCACGTACAACTGTCACTGACAGCGTAGAAAACTATTGCTATAAAAGGTTGTACCTGCTCTTCAATGGCGTTGAAGTTGGTGGTAGGCGACAAAGCACCTTCCATATGAATAACAGGGCCAAGTGTTCCTCGCCAAACATTGCCTCTATTCACACTACATCCACCGGCTTTTTGTTTTCCCCACAGTACATCGCTTCCCCAGAATAACGATGCACACCTAACCTTCAGTCCACCTAATTCAGGAGAGAGCAAGACTCATCGGACCTGTTGATTTTCTTCTTTTGAAACTAGATCAAGTTTCAGTAACCCACAAGCCGAATCGGATCGGAAATCCTCTGATTTTGTCTTCTAGCCATAACAATTTGACCTTCAACTAAGTCATTCAGATCTCTTTTCTAGCCCATAACTCTGAATTCGACACATCAAAATTAAGTACTCGATGCTGGCTTACCCACTTATACACCTTTGACCCTGATATATGCAGTTGTTACAAGACTAGCTGTCATTCTTGTCAAAAGTCTTTATTCATAATATCAAAGCACTAACTGCAGAAACGATCTCAGCTTAGGTGTGGCTTAAGCATTATCACCAGTAACCTTGTGCACCCCAGGTACAACACACAATATCACCAAACTGCTTTTTCTTTATCACAATCAGATCTGTGAAGACCCATCTTTGATCTTCTGGGTGTATTCGTTCCATCCTATTATATTGTTATGTCAAATTTAGCCAGGTATAGCCACATTGAATTGTTGATATATCTTCAACATTACACGTTTTCTGCCAATATTTTTCAAGTTTTTCCTTGAAAAGAAAACAGGCCCACATTCCCTCAAAGGGGAATGCCCATGAATGTAATGAATATGAAAGAAAATTATTTTTTAGGTCAGTCAATGCTCAAAACTATCCCGTGCAAATTGATGGTAAAGTTTATTAGCGAAGGAAAACTTGTACCCTAATGGACCAGTGACCCAATAAACCGGATTCTACCGTATAAGTAAATGTCTTTTACGGTCAAAAACTTCTCTAAACTAAATGCTTGTAAGTAGGTTAATCTAGGTCTGATAATGATAAGGGAGAGGGTTCGAGTCGAAGAGAGTTAAAAAAAACATTGAAGGTCATGTATGGATTAAAAACGTTCTTATGAAAACATAACATAAATAGGAAGAGAAAGTCACGTGTACCGGGTGGTTTATTTATGGGCGTGTATGTACTTGCATTCATGTTGGTGAGCGACTTTCCCGATGTACGAAGTATGTCCGGGAAGTATCCAGCTATTTAATATCACTGATATGAATACAGAAAAAGCCTATGTAAAATGGCGCCTCAGTTCACTTCAAACTACTTCTCATGGGACCTCTCAGACTTGACCCAGCGTGCCTTCCACTTTTCATAAACAGCCTGCAAAATCCACTGAGAAAAGTCAGAAGTTGTCAAGAGCCGAATCTGGACTGTAAGGGCTCCGAGGGATGGTGCAATGTTTTGCATCCCCACCCCCAATAAAACTGTTGTCGTGAAAAATGGTGCACCGTTTGGTCACCAAGGTACATCAAGACCACACAACCGTTCCAGAGATATTCGAAATGGCTCGATTTTGCATTAAAAATAACAAAAACATTGTATCACCCAGATCAATCAGATGTACTCCCAGTGACTTCTGGCTTTTCTCCAAGAAATTTCAGGTTGTAGACAAGATTAAGGAGAACGTGACGTGGCAACCGATGGTGATTACGAAAGAAGACTTTGTAGACTGATTTGAGAAGTGGAAGAGATGTTGGAATAAGCGTACGAGGCCTCGAAGGCAACACTTTGGAATGGACCAAGGCGCTATTGTTCTGTGTTGGCAATTTTCCCCAATGATATCAAATGACTGGATAGCTTCCGGACAGACCTCATATATGTCAACAAATTAATTTTTGTCTTTGTTCTGTCAATCGGTACAATCTTCTATATTCTATAGATGTAACTTGCAACCGCTTTGAAACTGGATTCCTAATTCTCAACATCATTCTTTGCTATCTTCACTCCATCCACCATGATTCATGCACCCGAACACGAAAGAATCATTCCACACTTGTAATATCATCTGGTAAAAGCATATATACATTTATTTGTATGCCTATTGGTAATATATGGCTATGTTAGTGTTTTTCTTTTGGCTGATAGGAAGACGCTTGATGCTGAGTAGTCTAGTATACTGTCGTATCTCAATCCTCCGACCTAAACCTTTGAAATCGAGCCAGCCAGACACAGAGGGTTATTGTTTCGGTCTGGGAACGCTGAAAAATGTTCCCTTATAAGTTGATAGTAATTTAATTGCTTCTTTGCCTTACATCATTCCAGGTGGCGGAGGAAACTGATACTGATATATTTCATAAAAAAAAAAAAAACCAAAACGAAATGGCATAGAGCGAACTTTTGGAAGGCGGGTGTTACTTGTATTTACTAAGCTCAACTCAGTCTGGTAGGCGGACAAAGAAGTGAAACACTTAGTGAGGAACGAACTCACTCCACAAGTGAATAGTTGGCAAGAGGAGCATACTATACACCGTGCTACGGTAGGTGCTCAGCTCTGTAGATAACAGGTATTACTAAGCTTACTTTATCTCTTCAGTACTTAAATGGCGTCGCCGCTGAGGTACATCAGGTACTGTATGCAACTTGAGGTTTTAGGCCAGTCTTTGTAAGTACCTGTTCTTAGTATAAGGCTTGCGATCAAATCTCGATGAAATCACTGATCCTCGAAGTTAAGCAACGTTGAATCTGATCAATAACTAGCTGAGTGACTGCTGAGAAACACTTGATACTGTAAGCTAATTGAGGTTTTGTGTAAGACTAAGCAAAGCTTAACAAATAAATATAAAAATCAACAACCGCATCTCTTGTAATAATGCTATAATTTCCTTCTGTTGAAAAAAAATAAGCAAAGAAACGTGTATATATATATATATATATATATATATATAGTGTCATCCACAGACAGCTGTTTTGATGTATTACATCTCTTCAGTGTGGCTATAGACTTTCCATTATCCCATCCAGGACCATGAGACAAGATTGAAACCTTCGCTTCAGACCAGGAGGCCGATATCCAACCTCTGAGCTACAGAACTGGACGGTCAGCAAGGCTGAATTTAAGCGATATATTTTTTTACGCATAAATTCCCCATCCACCAGAGTGCTCTATTCCTATGGAAGAGTATATGTAACTTATCAGCTTAGAACTTAGTACATACTAAACTTACCAAGGCAAATGAGCACTTCGTGAAGATCGACCTGGCTACGTATACAGATGGTCTAGTAAGACTAACAATCACTTTACGATTGAGTAGTATTTTGGACACTTTAAATACTGAGGCCACCCTTATCCACAGTTTCGCTTTCCTCGGTTTCAGTTACCCGAAGTCAAACCTAGAAATGAATAATTCATAATTTTTACGTAATGATGGCCCCAAAGTGTATGAGTAATGATGCTGGCAAAAAGAAAAAAAGCAGTAAAGTGCTTCTTTTACGCAAAAAAGTGGAAGTCCTCGACTTGATAGAGAAAGGAAAAAATCTTATGCTGGAGTTGCCAAGATCCAAGGTAAGAAGGAATCTTGTATCAGTCACAACTTTTATTACAGTACATTGTTAAAATTGTTGAACAACCATGGCTATCAAAGATGGCATAGGGTTCTATCCTTCTATATCTGCGTGTGTGTGTGTGCTTGTTTATATGCATGTTTTTTTTTTCAGCGCTCCTCACCATACCTTTAGGCATCATTACTCTCCTATATAAATATTTTGTTGTGATTTTTTTGGGAAAAGCCTTTTTGACCTCTTTGGGTCTCATTTTGACGGGTTTATTAATAGCACCTAGATTCTACAAAAAGTAGATGTTCCTAGATGTTCCTTTACACTATTTGTCATGTTTTCCAGCGGAAAACACCTATGATGTCATAAATAGAATTTATCCTGACCATATTCATTCTTCAAAGGATATTTCTTTTACGTGACTTCAAATTTTGATGCTAAGGTTGTTCAATTATTCACTGTGATGGTGAGTTCTGTTTTATCATAAGTCAATTTTGTTAATCTCTTATTGTGGCTAACTTGTAAATTAAACTTAAAATCCCAACTATGATTTGTGGATTCATGTCTTTCTCGGGAGCATTCAATCAAATTATCTTATGATTTTGTAGATCATTGGGGTATCATACTTGGTTCTTCATGTCATTTCTTGGGTCAGTTGTAGTTACTTAGTGGTTCCCATCTTTTCTCCAAGTAACATACGAAAGCTTGTACTGGGTTACACGATACCAGTAGCAGAAGGTAATTCCTGATGGGCTTACAGAAAACAAGAATGAAGACACGTAGAATGATGTACTGCGAAAGTACAAAACAATCTACCAACTTCTGTTCAGACGATTTCATCTCTTCTTCCCATATTTATAGTTAACACAACGTTTCGGCTGATTCATTCTGCGTTGTGTCAGCAACAAAGAGAGAAAGAATAGATTCGACTGTCCGTGCAAAAGTCAATGACTCTTCTCATCACTATGGACAACTCAGGACAATCTGTTGGAATGTTGAATTGACCACACGATTGACAGATTAATTTCCAGTTCGACCAATTAGAGTAAGGTTCCAGGTATCCAAATTTTAAAATATATTTCTTCCTCTTGAGTCCAGCAATCTTGGGACGTGGCCATTGCTGGCCCCCAGATATAATAGAAAAGAGAAATTGAGCCTAAGAGAACCTTCTACGTAGACGCATCGATTTTTAAAGATTTTTCTAAAAATGTTGAAAAGAAAACGATATATTTTTAACATAATTTACATGATAAAAATTGTATAATAATAAAGGAAATTATTTTTGTTTATGCTTTTTCATTGGTTGTATTACAAATATAATATATGATTCAGGAAACGAAAATACATAAGTTCAAGAATGTGCTCACCATCTGTGGTAGGGGGAAGGGGAAAAGCAAGTAGTCTTCCTTTGAGTCAATTGATTTTCATACTTATGAAGTATTGCGATATAAAAGTATTCAGCGAGTATAATTTTTATTTACATTTTGGCACTTTTCTGTCGTTTTTGGCCTTTGTATAAATGCAAAAATGTCGACATCATACTTGGCATCATAGGAGCTGGTAAAAAAAAATAATCAGAATAGATGTTCTTTCACTGACGTCACACTCTTTTATGGTATCACACCTCTTCCTTTCTTCCTCTTTCTGTGGATTAACGTAATCAGAAACCACCGACCGACCGACCGATTGATGACCGTCTTATTGAGATGTGTTAACACATTTAAAAACTGATAAACACGTGTCTAATTTATGCTCAAATAAATATCAAAGATTGTCAAATATAAAAATCATGAGCAACGAACACATTGAAAATAAGGATCTAACTGTCAAGATCGAAGGTGCAAAACTGGGGAAAGTAGACCACTACATCTACCTCGGACAGCGAAAGAGGAAGAGATCAAGCGAAGAATCACCCTAGGATAGCAAGCCTTTGGCTGGACAAGCTCAACCTTCAAAAAACAAATCGATCCCAATAATCCTAAAAAGAAGAGTATACAACTAATGCATCCTCCCGAAAGTCACTGAAGTTGAATCATGGAACCTAACCAAGAGACAAACCTGCACACTGAGAAGCATGCAGCGTGCACATGAGAGAATCATGCTCAACACTACACATAGAGAGATCACAAGATAGCACCGTATATAAGGAAGAAAACATGAGTCAGAGACATCAAATAATCCATTAGAAAACTTAAATGGCAATGGGCAGGCCATGTTGCAAGAATGACAGACAACCGATGGACATCACGACTCACAACATGGATCCCCAGAGATCACTTGCGAAAGCGAGGCCGACAAAATACAAGATGGAGAGATGAACTGAATAAATTTAGAAAATACCGGCTCTGCGACGCCAATGATAGAGAATTGTGGCGAATCCTGGAGAAGGTCTATGTTCAACGACGGACGTTAATAGACTAGTGATGATGATGATGATGATGATGATTCCGTTCCAAACTGCAATTTGGTTTTTACACATTTGGTTCAAGAAGTCGGCTTATATACTGCCGTTTGAAACTGAATCGAATAACACTTGTGGCAGAACCACAAACCAATGACGGCAGATTCGTGATGTGCCAGACCATAGGAAATACCAGACTACAGAGATCTGGCTAAGAGAGGTAAAACCCGTATTGATTTTACACATCGGGATGTCATCCAAAGACAACTTCTTAAGCGATCAATTATAAACTTGCAAAATATTTGGCAAAAACTGACAAAAATTTCTCATCTTATTACTTGTATCTACGTAGATTTTCGTATCATCATGTAGGTTGGTGGGGAATCCATGAAAATATCCAATGGTGTGTGTGAGTGCATTCATTGAATATCGTGTTTCATGTGTATGGGACAAGGCTGTAAATATAGGGCCCCCTATGAAGCTTTAGCTAACTACAGTATCAATAATCTCTGAGATTAACTTACAAACCACTACGACACATCGAAGCTAATATATCGCACTCCCACATGCGAGGTGCTACCCAAACGTTTGGGGAATTTGACAATAAAAAAAAAAACAGAAACAAAAGACAACAAAAAAGCAAAAACAAAAACAAAACAAAGAAAATGACAAAACTTCTACCCTATGATATGTGTCGGAAGACGCAGCTCTTCACTAAGGCAGTTATTTGTTATTGAAACGGACTCATGTTATGTCCATGCCCTCTGAATGCCAACGAGCCATACATATATATATATATATATATATATATATATATATATATATATATATAGTTTTTACACGCTGGTCCTCGGCAGAAATACTGGGAAGCGACATTCTGATTCTTGGTAGAGCGCGCAGATACTCCGAATACTCCGACCTTCGACAAAAATGCTGATTTATGCGAAAACCAATTGAAACACGTCCTATCGGGCGGTTTCTAGAATGTATTTGTATTTTTATTCCAGAACTTTCCCCTGTGTCCATTGAATATGCATACCAAATTTGGTTCAGCTGCTTCAACGGGGAGCTGTGACAGGGTCAGTTATTTCATATAATAGATGTAATAAACAATAAAATGTACATTTGTATATTGAACGGAAAGGTCAGCATTATGTTTACATCGTAGATAGAACCTTCTTCTGAAAACCTTGAGATTTTTCTCAAAACTTTTATTTCAAAACATTCGCCAAAGTCCCTCGAGTACGCATGCCGAATTGGATTGAGCTGCGCTGAAGTTTAAAGGGGAAGTAGTGACAAACAGCGTCACTTGTTTCATATGATATATCTGATATAATGGATACAATGAATGATAGAATTTACTTATGGGTATTGAACGGAAAGTAAAGATTCAATTTAGCATTATAGTTACATTGTAAATAAAACCTCCGTCAACAACATTTAATTTTCTTTCTCAAAACTTTTGCTTCAAAACATTCTCCAATGTCTTTTGAGTGTGTGAGCCATATTTGATTTGAGCAGTGCCAATATTTAAGAACGGCAGCAGAGACAAACAAAGCCAGTTTTCTATATAATGGATAATCCCGTCATTTTTACCAAAACAATGCTATGGTCTACTAAACACCCCCGTTCTGAAACAAACGGCAGATCAAAAGCTGAGGAAAGGGGGAAGCGGGAGCCCCTTCCAGTAGTCATTCTTTCTCCTCCAACCACTGCAGAAAGGCTTGCCTCTTCTGCAAAGGCCTCGCTGGACATGCAACAGACGTGGACAGCCCTCCGAAATTTTCGTTTGCAAAGCCAAGACGTAATGATAATGAAATATAGATTGCAAAACAAGCATTGATAACTAAGCGAGCCTAAAGATAATATAGCGCCATTGGATACCATTTTGAAATGAAAATCTGTATTCGAAAATAAGAATATACCTGGAACTTAACACTGAGTGCCCGAACCAGAAACTGAAGTACCGAAATCGATATGAATAAAAATACTTACTCACCTGTCCGTGTACGGCTCGAAAATGACGACAACAAAATATGGTCCAGGCTTTTTTTTCTTCCTTCCTTCATTCATTCATTTTTCGTCTGTCTCCTTTTTTCTTCCTTCTCATTCTCATTCATTTGTTATTTAGTTCCACGTTTTTCTTTCGTCCGCCGAAAAAAACCTTACCCAATACTTCCTTCCTTCTCAATCACCAAGGACTGGTCAGCGGTGTGAACCACTTCTCAATAACCATAAGTAATAAGAAAAAAGGGGTATGTAGATAAAGTGAGAAATCCCGTTCGGATTGCTCCGGTCGCTTTTTGCCTCTCTCTCTCTCTCTATGTTTCTCTCAGTCTTTCTCTCTCTATTTCTCTCTCAATGGGCCGCTCTGTTTCGCCGTCTACCGTTCGTTTCGTTTTTTTATCTCTATAGCACCTGTTCAGTATATTTCTATCAGTCGGGGTTCGGCAGGTGGTGAGACATGTTTGGACGGGGGTGAGGGGGAGCAGAAGGAGCGGTGCGTAGAGACACTAGTACGTAAAATAATTATTTATTGGCTATTAGCAAATCAACGTAAGTTTATATATGTAATACTAATTCAAGTTTTGTTATATATATATATATATATATATATATATATATATATATATATATATATATATATATGTATATATATATATGTGTGTGTGTGTGTGTGTGTGTGTATGTGTGTTATATTACCTGTGCATATATACGCGATTCGTACGGAAAGTATCCAGTCATTTAAAAGCAATGAAAAAAATAGCCCACCCCGCGTGCCTTAGTCCGCTTCATAGTACTCTCCTTGAAACGTCACGCACTGATCTCAGAATCCATTCCACAATTTAAAAAAAAAACCATCTTCGAAGTACTCTGTCGGAATTATCATCAGCTGGATCGTCCCGTTCATCTTAATCACGTGCACGGTCTGAAATCTCTTTGGGGAAAGCCAGAATTCGAAGGGAGCAAAATCCAGACTGTAATTTGGCTGACAAACTTGGGTGATGCAATTGCTCTAAACCCCCCCCCCCAAAAAAAAAAAACACCAGCAAAAAATAAAACCTGCTTGTGGCGTGAAAAATGAGCAGACTTGGTCGCCGTGAGTGCGTCGGTCACAAAATGCGCAAGCTTACTCAATGGCATATAACTGTATTTGCTACCAACACATATCTGTGCAAAAAAGTGGATCACACAAGGAGAAACATTTGGATTTCAGCATTCATCTTTTCTGATCAATGATAAAATAGCCCACCTCGTGCGATCAGTCAACGTCTTATACTTTTCCCGCCGAAAAATAAACTTCTATTACCAGATGAAAACGAGGCTGTCCGTAACAAGCAAAGTCCGGTCAATCGAAAAAATTTTGACTTGTAATTTATTTCATCTTCTGAATCACCAAGATGAAATACTGAACAATCCTTGTGCCGAACCATCATCATTCATCATCATCATCATCATCATCATCATCATCATCATTTCTTTCAACGTCTGTCATTGGACATTGACCTTCCTAAGGATTCAATAAACCTCTCTATCATAGGCTTCGCGGAGCCAATACTTTCTGAACTTGTCTAGTTCGTCTCTCCATCTTGTATTCTGCCAGCCTCGGTTACGTGATCTCTAGGGATCCCTATTGTGAGTCGTGATGTCCATTTGTCGTCCGCCATTCTTGCAACATGACCAGCCCATTGCCATTTGAGTTTTCTAACAGTTTTCTATGGTGTCTTGGACTCCTGTTTTCTCCCTGATAAATTGTGCTGTCTTGTGATCTCTCCATATGAGGTTGAGCATGATTCTTTTACGTGCAAATTGCATGGTTCTACGTTTGAGGGTCAGTCTCTTGGTTAGATTCCATGTTTCAGTTCCACAGCTGACTATCAGGAGTATGACTTGATTGTATACCCTTCTCTTTAGGACTAATGGGATTTTCTTGTTTTTTGAAGGTCGAGCTTACTCTGCCAAAGGCTTGCCGTCTTAGAGTGATTATTTTCTTAATCTTTTTTCTTTTGAGGGTTTCATGGAGATTCGTTGTCCTTGGTAGGTCTACTTTGTTCAGTTCTGAGTCTTCGAATTTGATCATTGTATCCTTATATCCGACGTGTTTGATACACATGACCTTTGTTTTGCCGAATTTCATGTAAAGGCCGACTTTCCTGCTTTCTCCATTTAATGCAACGAGCATTAGTTGAAGGTCGTAAAGGTTCTCTGTCAAAATGACGATGTCATCTACAAATTTGAGGTAGCTGAGATACTCGCCGTCGATCTTGATTCCTCTATTCTCCCAGTCTAGATTTCTGAAGATCATCTCGAGGCAGGCTATTAAGAGTTCAGGTGAGCTGGTATCACCTTGTCTCACCCCTTTTAGGCGCCGAACTATAAGCGACAATAATTTCAGTCAAGGTTGATTTTATGCGTTACTTCCAATATGAATTAAGATCTTAGTATATCAACCTCGCATATTCATAGATACTAATGTTACAAAATGAATCTACACTTTCCCATTACCTAATATGTAGTAAGAACGCTTATACTTACTAATTATGCTGTACGCAGAAAATAAGCACAATGCTTAACATAAGTTTTTCGTATCTTTAATTAAATGTCAAGTTGCTAAAATGAACTCTTTTGTTAAATCTGTGATTTAAATTCTAATTCTCTTCCATATTCATTTATTAACAAAACTGCTCTGAATATTTAGAATGTTGAGTGTACACATCCATAGACTCTTTTTACCACCACTAATTTTATACATAGAAATCCTCTTTCATTATTGATATTGGTTGTGTGTACCTGTGAATGCATGTTTATGCATATGAAGGGGGCCCAGTTGGCCTACCAATTAACGACACGGATAATGAAATCGGTGATCTGAATTCAAACACCGACAGGGACAGTTGGCGTTCACTTCGCACCCACGCTCTTAACAAATGAATCCACTTCTTCTCTCGGTTATGGGTAAATAATGAGGCTGTTGAAGCCCTTTAACCTGTGAGCCAGTCCATCATGAGCGTTGGGTTAGCACTCTGGACCTTTAAAAACCCGCAAGTGCTTCAAGAAACAAAATAACAATGATTGGGTCCCCATGGATCGTTCGAGCAATGGAGACATAATCATTGCCTCGTGCGTCATGTGACCTGGGGAGAAACTTGGATTTGCTTTGTTTATGAATTATATATGGCTCTAGATACCCGCACGCAAATATGTGTGTATTAATTTTGGTCGTTTATTTTGTCTTCTTCAGTGTTGCTTTTTTTTACAACTTTCTAGGTTGCATACATTCTGATCGTTCAAGTAATAGGAATCAAAATCCCAAAGTTGAGTATTTTCATAGTTGATTTTAGCCAGTCTTTTCTTCGTTCTATTGTAATTTTTTTATCACAGTTTTCGAAGTCGAATATTCTCGACGGGTATTTCTACAGCTAAAGTATCCATGATGTAGAAATAATGGTCAGACATGACCCCAGGGAGGAATTTTAGAAGGCAATCCTATTTTCATTTTATAACCCTTTCAGCACGCCATATTTTATTCTCTTGCGGGTAAGCGATAGAGTCAACCTATCTTATAAATGGAAATATCGTATAGATCTGGCCCTCCGCCCCTCCTTGGCCCTCGGGGTCTCGGCCCAGTGTACCGGATCCACCCCGTCTCATAGGCCCTGCCTGTCGGCAGATATTTGACCTCAAAAGTTGTGATCAACAAAAGCAACTCTGACGAAGATGACATGGGCCAACGTGGCTGGTTAGAGCTCATCACTTCCTACGTCTCACAAGAACAAACATTTGGAGAAGTCTTCGTCTAATAATGGAGAAAGATTATGATGATCTTGATGATGATGATGATGATGATGATGATGATGATGAGGAGGAGGAGGAGGAGGAGGAGGATGGAAAAAAGACCAATCAAATACAACAATAACAATCCTGGCAGCTGATGAATTAAACTCTACTCCTACATCCATTCCAATTAAACATGATTTCTGCAACTTTTGCTTTACATATATAATTAATGAATTCGCTGATACAATCAGTTTCGCTCTGTTAGTAAGAGAAGCCACCATGCAATCACTTCGGGGCGAATTCATATCACAGTAGAGAGATCTTAATTTTATATATCAGTTTGGTTTAACTTGACGGGATAAACAAACAGTGGACAGTTTACTCCCTCAAGTTAGGTGAGGGTTGATCTTGTTGTTGTTATGGGGGAAAAAACAAAGCCAAATTCAACCTGGACTGGAGTTCGACGATTCAGGTAATTTAAAACTATTATTAAGTTG
Source organism: Thysanoteuthis rhombus (assembly GCA_963457665.1). NCBI lineage: Eukaryota > Metazoa > Mollusca > Cephalopoda > Oegopsida > Thysanoteuthidae > Thysanoteuthis > Thysanoteuthis major. The sequence continues at coordinate 37,226,014 of OY735223.1, read as the reverse complement.
TAAACGTGCACATTTGTATTCAGCTAATCTCGTTTATTTATAAAATGATGAGATTTTTTCTTTTGCTTTACAAAAGGTTACTAGGTTAACGACTTGATATCAACATATTTCTATTCGTTCACTAAAAACAAACTATTTTTGCACCCAGACTGGATTTTTATTAAAAATTTTACTGAATGTCCTTCCCACCACAACTATACTATCAGCGTCAATGTGTGACGTCATATGGCTGAATATCTCGTCAGTCGCTCTAGGACAATCTTTACTTTCACTGCTTCCATCACCATCCACGAATAATCTTCCCAACCGATTCACTGCCAGAGGGGAGGTGACCAAGAACTTATCTTGGCAAAAATATCGTGAGATTCCTTAAACGTATATTCACAGCGTTTCTTTAAATGAATTCCGCAATTTTTAAAGGCCCATATGTTTACTAGGTGCCCAAATTATATTTACCAGATGTCGGCATAAATATCGCTGTCTTGGGAAATATGTGAAACTTGAGTTCGTTTACAGAGCTATAGAATTAAAAGTGAACACGCCATCACAGTCAATAATTGAACAACCGTAGCGTCAAAATTTGAAGTTATATAAAAAGAATTCCATTGAAGAATGAACATGGTCAAAATAAATTCTATTTATGACATTACAGTCATTTTCCAATGGAAAAGATCTAAAATAGAGTGAAAAAAAAAAAAACAGAAAAAAAAAAAACAGAAAAAAAAACAGAAAAAAAAACAGAAAAAAAAAACAAAAAAAAAACAACAACAAAAAAAAACAACTGGAGAATCTAGATGTTATTCATACGCCCGTTAGAATGACCTCCCCCAAGTCAAAAAAGCTTTTTTTTTCCAAAAATGAAAACAAATCAATCTATAGAAGGGTTCTAACGGAGTAGTGAAGCCAATCTTAAAATCTGTAGACAAAATGGTATGGCCAGGAGCCCTGGAAACATACAAACATAAAAAAAAAGATAATAGAATCCTTCACCATCTTCGATGGTTGTTCAATTATTTTTGAGTACAGCACGGTTTTAGGTCAATGTTTAGTCACTGTTTTTGTGTTTGGGGTATAGGACGATTCTATTTTTGTGAGATGGGGGTGTTTGGGATGTTTTGGGTGTCGTCGTATCTGCCGAAATATACGGTTGTAACAAGAAGCGACAATGTGTGACGTCATATCGGCTACATATCTCATGAGATGCTCCTTGACAAAGAAATTTCTCGCGAGATATCTCGTCGACTGATTCGTAGTGGTTAGGAAGTATCATCGTATATATATATATATATATATATATATATATATATATATATATATATACGAGGTGCTACCCCAAAATTCAAGGAAATCGAACCATGCACGTGAACCGAATAAAGTACGGACATTTGCTGCTATCTTTTGGTGGGAAGTACCCTCACCCCCAGTTTCCAGTTTTCACCGTCTCCTTCGAAGGAGACTAAGGTAATACATAGCGAAATGAAATAACCGGAACACCATCTTTTAGAATCGAATGAAGATTCCATTCGCTCCTCACAAGTTGGTTTTGCATGGTTAGTTTATGTGAGTGATTCTGAATGTTGGGTGCTAACAATGCAAGAAGGTAAATTGAATATATCAAGAGGGGGGCAAGTTCGGAGTTTTGGTGTAGAGAGTGAACAGTGACAGGTTACCTGATTTATTCCTAATCACACCATTCTATAACTAATTTTACTTAAGACTAGCAGAACCCCCTCGATGGGCGGGATTTTTTTCTTGCTAGTTCCTGCAGAAGCCCTAAATGGGGTCTTTTGGTCTTGATAAGAGATGAAATCAGTTTTCTCAATTTTACCTTGATTCTTTCACACTGGTCACTACGCCCTATTTTGATATTTAAAACCTGCCTTGGAATGGAATATTGAGAAACAACATTCTTTGGGGAAAAAATTAATGGCAAATTTTAATAAATCTTTCGTTATCTCTTCCATTGAAAGAAGCTCGTTGCAAAAAAAGGTCTAAAAAAATAGGTACATAATCCCCTCGAGCAAACATATTTATTATTGTGAAAGGAAAAAATAACCTCTGCTCGCAGAGCATTGTTTCGAAAGTGTCAATTCTTTCCCTTTCACTCAATCGCAAAAAAATTCTTTCTCTATTCTATTCAGAAATTAGAGACGCAATTCGCGTTATATTCACGTCATTTTCATATGGTAAAAAACTTGTGTTCATTCCGGCTTGGGTTTTCATTGTAAACAGAGCACCCAGATCAAATCGACTCAGAAGGCTTCGAATTGAAAAAAACACATAAGATAAAACATGTGGCGGTGAAGAGGCAGGGGGTGAAAAACTCAACGTTAATTCGATAACCATTAATGATTTTACTTAAAAGGGGAGAAACACAAGATCACATTTGCATTTTGTCATCTTATAGGTATATTCCATATTGTCAAACTCTAGTCCGAGTTGAAGTTGGTTTTGTTTTCCACCGTAGCGATACGAAGAACAAGAACAAGAAAAGGGAATAATCCTCACTCAATTCAGGCATGTAAACTCTCTGCTGTTGTCTATCCCGTCACATTAAACCAAACCGGTATATAAAATGGACAATTCCCCAATCATGAACTAAAATCACAACCGATTGGTAGGTGGCTCACTTATCAATTGAGCTAAACTGACATATCCAAGAATTTATTTATCCATATTATGAAGTACTTAGGTATCTATGTTTGTACTGTCGAGAACTACGCATTGCAGAACTGAAACAAAGGCATGAACGACATTACCAAGTCTCAAAACTTTCAGAACATATCTCTCGGTCGAAATAAAAATGTCGATCACTTTTGGGTCTATGTTGGCGCGCCCCGAAAAAAGTCTGTCCAAAAATTAAAAAAAAAAGTGTAAGACCTTTTTTTTAAAAACTATTAGAGTTAGATCCTTAAAAACATACTAGCTGAAAATCTTTCCTACGGCCGTGATATCCAGCTAGTTATATAATTAAAAAATTGCAGTAATTTTGATTTTGCAATAGCTAGGCTTATTCATACTGAGGCTTAACTTATCAGTTTTGTGAGGAATAAAAGCGATAAGATAATTGTGCTGTTGTTACGAAACGATATTTCACACAATAAAGAAATAACAAAAAAATGAGCATTTGCCTTAAAGTTCATACACCAGAATTTTTTTTCTTTACGAAGAAATTGTTTCTTTACTGATGTTTATCCACGAAGAGTACTTGAAGTCTGATTTCATACATAAAAAAAAAAGAGATGCGGTCTTTTTTGCCACTCTAGACATAATTTAATTACCTTTTTAAAGGACATGAAGTGAAAGAGATTAAGAAATACCGGTTTATATCGTGAGGACAACACGCGCCTTATTGTATAGATTACATGAAACGCGTTTAACGAATCTCTATCACTACAAGTGACAGAATTTGCTGTGTCACTGCATAATCATTACAATGAATGAAAGTTTGATACATTTATTCAATCAATCCTATCCGTGATATCATGGGTTGCATAAACGGCCAGTATCAAAATAACTAGGGCAGTACCCATTCCGGAGATGCATATTCGTAAGAGACCAGGGTGTGGAGCAATTGTCATGTAAAATAATTTTCCGTTCGTCGAATGAAACTACCACTTCAAAGTATTCCAATTACTTCTCTTCAGTGTTACCAACGTAGACATTTTATTCATAAATTTAGATAATCTGGAAGAGTAGAAGTCAAGGGAGATAACTAATACAAACTACGAAGAAAGATCTTTAATCTGTTATTTTAAATGTTATTCTCATTAGATTTGTCAGAAACCGCTGATCGAAAAATTCAACATTGTATTGCCTTGAGTGTTGACTATATATCCGGCGCATTGGTTATACACCCTTCTCTTTTTTTATGGAGCTGAAACATGGAATCTAACCAAGAGACAGACCCGAAAATTGAGAACCATGCAACGTGCACATGAAAAAATAATGCTGGGCCTCACATGGAGAGACCACAAGACAGCACAGAACATCCGAGAAAAGACAAGACTTAGGGACATCATTGAATCCATTAAAAATCTCAAATGGTGGTGGGCTGGCCATGTTGCAAGAATGGCAGACAATCGATGGACATCGTGACTCACAACATGGATCCCCCGAGACCACATACGCAACCGAGTGTTAGATGGAGAGACGAACTAGACAAGTTCAGGAATTACTGGCTCCGTGACGCCCATGATAGGAAAGTGTGGCAAATCCTGGGTAAGGTCTATGTCCAACGACGGACGCTAAAAGACTGATGATGATGATGATATATCCAGCGAATGTTAACTTCGTACCATGGCCAGCTGTCGAGTAATTGCAATACATACTCACAGCAATGGAGGCTGAGATACCTGCAATTGTAGTTAGATTTACAATGTATTTCTGTAGTGAGACAATTTGCAGTGGATTTTTATGTGTTTTTAATATGTGGTTTCACAACATATATATATATATATATATATATATATATATATATATATATATATATATATATATATATATATATGTATAATCACTACGGTGAATGAGTGTTTTGACATTTAATACATCTTAGCAATGATATCGACGGTTGCATGAACAGCTAGTATAGGAAACAATGTGCAATGCATTTCTATTTATATATTTGGTATGTTTGGACTCAACGTAATTATTACAGTGAATGAAAGTTTTGACATTTAATCAATCCTACCTGTGATATCGTAGGTTATAAAAAAAGGTAATTATAGATAAACATAATTAGCATGTCGAAAACCATCATCCTCATTGCACTACTCCAATGTAGTCTCTGCTCTTTTCTCTCTTTATTTGACCCTTTCGAGACTTCTCGCCCCCCCATATATATATATATATATATATATATATATATATATATATATATATATATATATATATATATATATATATATATATATATATCCCGGGGTATCCACGACTGCAGGGATAAATATGCCCAATAGATCTCTGTTGAACATTAAAATATACCTGATCGCGAACTTGTATGCGTCTAATATCCTGATGGGCGCAAAGAAATGCAATATTGTGAAGTGAAGAGAGGAGGTACGGGAGACTTGGATGTGGAGGGGGATGAAAAAGCGAGCGCGCTACCTCTATAAGGACTCGCTGCAAAACAAAATCTGGACATTTTTTTCCCTTTTTCTTTTTTTTTCGGAAAAGCGGAAAAAACGGCGTAGAGTTAAAGTCCGAAAAGCGAGGACTATCTGTATTTGAATTTTAGTAGATATTCATGTTTTGGGGAGAAAAGAAAAAAAAACAACAAAAAAGCCCCAACTCGTCTAGTGGAAGAGTCCATTGTTTGAGATGGTACGTAGGAAATATTTATCATCAGCGACCTTGTTACCTGAAATATGTGAGTATGTGTGTGTGTGTTTCCAATATATCTCTGTTGAACATGAACTCTTATGGATGCTGAGAAATGTAATACATACAGTTGAATGAAAACAGGAAAGACGACGATGATTTCCTACCAGCCAATCACTGTTATCTTTGTTGTTTAAGTGATCAGTGATATCATGAATTTCAAAACTTTCATTCACTCTGATCTCATGCATTGATAAACAGTAAATTTTAGCGGTAGAAAAAAATGAAACAATCACAGTTATATTTAGAGTACCAACAAACAGCGTTTGAGCAGGGTATATACTTATTTAAGTTTTCAGCCTTTTTATTAATGCCCACTGACTATACCGCTGCTCCACAAATTCCTTGCTTTGCTCTGTTCATTTTGTGCATTCACAAACCAAATAATCCCGGAGCTTGGTGAAAAATGATTTAACACCATTTTACAAAGAAACATTGTTTGAGCATATTTCGGCATTTAATCAGTAAAATACAATGAAGCGAACTAAGAAACGAGGCAAACATTGAAAGTAGCAAGAAAGAAATTCACGGAGGTTTGACCCCTGATGTCCGAAAGGATAGCGTTCCTGTAGAAACCTTTCATAAGCTGAAATGGCGCATGGCGAAGAAGCGATTACCATTAATTTATATGGGAAAAAATGTTTGAGCGTCCCCCGACCCAAGAAATAGAGGGACTGTCATGTCAAAATAGGTCATCGAAAGTAATTTTGTTGGGAGGTACAGGAGACTTGGAATGTAGAAGAAAAAGTGGAAGAGAGTGTGCGCTACCTCTATAAGGACTCGCTGCAAAACAAAAGCTGGACATTTTTTTTTAGCTTCTGCTTTTTTTCCGAAAAGCGAAGACTACCTGTATTTGATTTTTATTAGATATTTTTTAGACCCCCCCCAAAAAAAACAAAACAACAAACTCCTCAAGTGGAAGAGTCCATTGTTTAAAATAGAAGGTAGGAAATATCTATCATCCGCAAACTTGTTACCTGAAAGAGGAAGAACCCAGGGTTACGGACAGAGAACCAAGAAAATCACTCCGTTCATTATATAAGTAGAATGGTAATTGACTGGCCACAGACCATACTAGTCACTATGCTACTCACAGTGCAGTCTCTACGTTTTGCTCTCTTAATGATTGCATTTCTTACAGTCTATCGGGGCTTCAACGACAGAAAACAGTCTGAAAAGTCGAAAGAAAAGAATAACTCCATAGAATTTTTCAAATAATTGAATAATGCACGAAGCAGAATGAATGTAGAACACACGGAACACCTTGGCAAGACCCTTTCTGGAATGACTCTATGGTAATCAGGCGACAGAAACAAGACAGTTTCTTGTCGAACAGTTTTGGGGTCAAACTCCCCTTCTACTTCTATTCGGACGGAAGATGATTACTTTCGTATCGTATATAAATGGAAACTTATTTAAAAAAAACATATTTATAGCATAAGTGTATTTATTTATCATAATGAAATAAACCCTTGCTTATTTGTAATTTACATTTTCGTAGATATGTAAAACTTGTCAGTTTGGCTCAGTCGGCAAGAGAGCCACTTACCGATCACTTGGTCGTGATTTTGAATCATGCTAGAGTAAAGTTCATTTTGCGAATGCATTTATCAGAATGAAATAAGCCCTTACGTATTTGTAATATAAATTTTCAGAGTTATGTTACACTTGTCTGTTTGGCTTCGTTGGTAAGAGAGCCGCCTGCCGATCACTCGGTCGAGATTATCAATTCAAGGTTAGAAAATGTTATTTGTACATATCGGTTTGGTTTAACCTGACGGAACAAGTGAAGAGTTTACTTCCATTAAGTCAACTCCAGCCTTCTTGAAAGGTGTTTGACAAAGTACTTTTTTCGAGAGCACGGAGTACCGTAACGTTTACTGACAAGGAAAACGGAATCTGTTGATTGAAGTCGGATTTCGACCGAGGCTATTTACGTTTACACTGTACTAATGCCATTGGGAAAGACATGAATCCATCCCTCCCCCAGTTATGGGTAAATAGGAGGGCAGTTGGAGCTCTTCATCCCTGCAAAGCAGCAAATCTAAGAGAAGGTTACTCTGACAGAGAAGAGAAAAAAATTGGCATAGAGCAGATTGGGCTCTTTATCCTTGGTTCTCAACCAGTCTAGGAGATTGACATCTCTAATTCCAAACCATTGGTGGAGCCCCTAAGGTAAACGCGGTAAACTCTACATCCTCCTGCTGGCTGACACTTGTGATGTCTCATCGTACCATAGGTCGTCCTTGCGCAACGACCCCTGCACCTAAAAAATATTCGCGCTAAGGTTGCAGACATAATCGGGATGATGATCCAACCAACATAAGCAATATTTGATGATTGAGAGACAAACAATCTTTGAAAGACATGTTTCATTAAGGAAACAATGATTAAAAGAAATAATGAACGATGATACGTTCTTATAATTCATTTTTCAATATTAGATCGTTATATACCTATATAAATATGTAATGTTTATTGAATAGTTATACGTCTATATAAGATCAGTTTGTTGATACGATATATCCGACAGAAGGAATTTAGTTGACGTATTAACCCACTGAACACCTTTATTTAACAGCTATAAACTTGAAAAAAAAATAGTGATTGGTAAACGCGTCGAGATTAACGTTTAATACTATTACTCAATATGACCGAATATCTTTTCATTTAAAGTTACCTCTTTGATAAATTCAATAGGAAAAACATGTTCGTGTAATAAATTTTGATTTACATACATAATTTACATGTTTTCTTTTGTTATTGTCAACTAAATCCAACTCACTCACTCTAACGGTAATACGCCACCTCTATCAAATTATTTAGGTTCGGTGGTCACACGTCCAGTAAAAGCACGAATTATGGCTTCCCTGTTATTGAATCTTTTATTATGGATATGAAGTTGAAAAGTTTGAAAAGATTATGATCTGTAGGAGAAATGTCTGGTGAATATAGAATATGCTGCAAGACTCCCTGTCCCGATTTTCTCAGCTTCGGTACCATTAACTGAGAGTTGTGGGTCCGGGCAATGTCACGGGGAGTTCAATTCAGTTCATGCAAGACCAATTTCCTCAACTTTTCTACCTTCCCTATAGTCTTGAAATGTGATATGGTCGCTTTTTAAGTCTTCAAGTCTTCAGAATGTGCTCGAATCGTTGTTTGTGGACCATTGGTCACTGCCAGCGATAATTCTTTATCATTAAAAAAAGTCCAAGCCAAATTCGAGGTTTATTATCGGTATCCATATTTCCAGATCTAAATCTTTTGGACCGACGCTGAACAGTTCGCTCTGTGGAAGTGTTTACTCGAACTCTCTTTTAACGTTATCAGCAGCCTTTGGAGAATTATATCGTAATTTGAAGCAGCATTGCAGTGTCAGTAACAAGTGGATTTTTCAGGGGTAGACGGCGTATCAAGCTAAAGAGCTCTAACTGCCCTACTATTAACTACTAATCGCTAACCCTCTCTGCACCTATACACACACACACACACACACACACACATAAATGTATATTGAGAAAGAGAGAGAGAGAGAGAGAGAGAGAGAGAGTGTTGTACCGTAAAAAGTTATGGAGACGGAGTGTAATGTGTATATGGAGTAGGTTATTTACATAGAGTTATCCCGAGCATGTTTCGAAACGAAACAAGTTTCACCTTCAGCAGAAAGGTCTGACATCTTCAGCGTTGGTAGGGCAGCAGGTAGTTATGTAAAATCAATAAAATGAGACATTTCATTTCAAGTCCATCTTGCTGCTGTGGGTCAGCGAACTGAATTGATGGTGGTGGCTGTCTTGAGAATTGGTTGGTGGCTTGTGTGAGTTGGGGTCATCTAGGGATCAGGTCTCCAAGAGACTGATTGCCCTCAGGACATTCCGAATGGGTAGAGAAAATGTATAATAGAATAAGGAGATTAAAAGTGGGAAGGAGTGATGATCAGGAATCCTGGTTTTAAAGAACCATTTGAGATAATATAGTGAATAGTTTTATCATCAGGGAGTGCACCAGAGATTAAAGGTTTTTACATTATTGTAGACATAGTCAATTTCACTCAATTTTTTAGAATCAATCAAAAACAATCGTTTATACGTTTATTTATTTATTAATTCTATTCTTTTAATGAGATCATAATTTTCCATTTCTGGGTGGGGTTTCCCTGGGGTTGTTATGATTTGTTTTTCATTTGTTTTTGGTGTTTATCATAATCCATTGACTTATGGATGTGTTTTAGGGCTTGCAAGCAGTTTGGATATATATATATATATATATATATATATATATATATATATATATATATATATATATTACGGCCTTTTGTTTGTTTATTCGTGCCTCTTGCAAAAAGTGCAAGGCTGTTTGACCTGTTATTTGGTAAAGAGAATCAATAGAAATCGACTTTCCCCTTAGGCTAACCTTTGAGGTTATTCAAGATCATCAGAGGTCTTTCTCTAGCCAACCTTCGGTTCTAAACATCGGGAAAATTCAATTTTGATACCAGAATTCGACTATTTGTCTAGTCCAGTTAATCTGATCAGCTGCTTATTGGGTTCAAAATTGTTTGTCCTAGTAAACGGAATCCACCATATATATATATATATATATATATATATATATATATGTCCCATTTTTACTCCTCTCTCTCTCTCTCGTATATATCTACCTATACATCGCCTCATTGACTCTCTCTCTATTGCAAAATATATGTTACCATTTCTCTCTCCCTTTATCTCTCGTATACATTTATCTGTACATTGTTTGTCGCTCACTTTTCTTCTATTGCTACATATGTCTCCATTTCTCTTATACATGAAACAGAAAGAGAGTGGAAAAAATGATAGGTGTAGAGATCTCTATGAAATTCGGCCATGTCTTTGTAAGTACGCAATTAGCACATAGTCGTTATCACCCAACCTGTCACCCGTTACTTGTTTTATAGGCCTTACTTCTTACCACACCCTTGAATCACGTCCCTTGTCTTTATTCACCCCAACTTTCTTTTACCCGACCCAGGCACCCCCTTTTTATAGCTCTTCCCTCTCCTCGTTCGACGTGACACACCTGTAATTTAAATCCATTAGCACCTGCAACTTACCACATCTACCTGACAAGCGACTCCCCATAATATTATCGCAAGTTTTATTAAATACATTGACCGAAGCGATCATAAATACAACCAGTCCCTTTTCTTTCTACTACTGAAGTTCATAGCCGCTACTGTTTGTTATTCGCTTTCATTTTGTGTAACGACTTGCATTATGATTACGATTACAATAAAACTGTGAATACGAACAAAGGTTTTACATTTTCCTGCTTTCTACAGGTGGAAACTCTCGGGAAATTCATACGACTTTTTTTTTCTCTCTTTCACTCCTCTTCCTTCGTCTCTCTTTCACTCTCTTCGTCTACCATCCTCTTTCCTCGTACCCTCTCTATTTCCTTTTCCATCTCTTTCTTTTCCTTCCTCCCACTTACTTTTCTTTCCCTTTTTTTTGTCTTCCCTTCTCTTATCACGTCGTACTTTTCTCTCTCCTTTTTCTCTCTTTTTCTCTTTCCCTTTTCCTCTTCCCATTCTCTCTGTATTTTCTTCTCTCTCTCTTTTCGCTCTCTCTTTTTCCTCTCATTTCACTCCCTTCCTTCCCAAACATTTCTTTTATTTCCTCTTTTCCCTTTCCCCTCTCTTTTCTATACTTAAATCATACTTGGGCAGATTTTTTTCTTGATTAAAAAAACCCTCTCCTAACCTTCGATTTGGACGACGTTTCGATCCATTCATTCTTTATCTTTCAATGCCGTTTAGCGTACACACGCACATGAAGAAAAAACGCTACGATCTCAAGAGTGAGCCCACAGTGAAGAATATGAAGTCACATAAAATGAGGAGAAAAACATGAATTTGAGGCAGTTGACAGTTATAATATCACTTCCGTAACATAAGAACTAGGTAAAACTGAATGGCATATGAATGTTTAGCATTCAAGCAGCTACGTTAGACCAGAGGCAGGACTATGCTTCGGATCCATTCGCAGGAAGAAAGCTGGAGAATCGATCGATTGGTCAAATGTGAAATCTTTTTAAGATTTGAACAATGAAAACGACTTATCTCGGATTTTGACAAACTGAAAGCTTTTTTCATGTCCCAAATTTTGAATTTTAGGTTTTGGAATGTTAGAGACACGTCCACATGGAGTCCACCTTACCCAAGAAAGAGTTTGATTTAACCGACTTTTTGTTGGCCGATGCAAACCCTCAGAATTATCTATATTCATGATATAAAAGCCAATGTCACTTTCTATTCGTTTGTTTGTTTATTTTTTCTATCATGCTAGATTAAACAGAAAGTGAGAGAGGGGTAAAGCAAAGCTTGCCAAAGCACAAAGCTATTTGTCTGTATGCTTGCGTCTACATATCTACTACTGCTGCTGACGTAGTAGGACAGGAAATGAATATTGGCATCTCTGATTTTTCATGAATAAAACTGATGTTTTTCTTAAATAAATAAAAGATATTCGCTTTTTACCTAATTCTATTGCTAGTTGAAAATCGACATAAAAATGAATTTCGTTCGAGTGTGTGTTTTCTTTTTGCAGACAATAATAACGGGAGACAATATAGCCTTCGTCAAGGATTAGTCTATAAAAAAGGGACCGCAGCGCTTGACGTGATTGCACAGCCGAGTACTCGAACGACAAACTAAGTTGCATCTTTGCCAGATGTGATCTACTCCTGGCTCTGTTGGTGCTGTCTCTGTCCTTTACCGACAGGGCCCTCTCCACTCTTCCCACCGGTCCTCTCTCTCTCCCACACTGAATCATCTGGATACCGGATTGATGCTGTTTGCCCTGAAGTCTCGTTTATAAATGTATCTACAACGAAGAACGGAGCCTCCCGTAGACCTACAGCCAGCGGCAAGTCCATTGCACAATGCATCCCTGGGTACCAGGTGTCTCAGATGTTGCCGATATGACCGAGACAACGTAAACGCCCCTGGGTGAGCAATGCACGCAAGGCCTGTATTCCCGCCTGTGCCAGGCACGTGGACTCAGAGCATTCTATCTACGCTGTTACAGGGGGATTCTAGATATCACCTCGCAATAAGTACATTTATACTAAAAGACACATTTGTATAATTTTTTCAACGTTAATAATCCTGTCATTTTTTATGGGCACTCTGCTAGTATGAAAATAAGCCGGGAAAGAAATCGTGTACCACTGTAATCGATCATTGTTGGTTGTTATTATTGCTTGTACGATTGCGTGATAGATTGATTCGATAATTGAACTGTTGTAATCACTCTGGCCTTGTTAAGGTGCATATCTGTGTGTCACCGGGGCACGCGTGTACACACGAGGACTGGATATTCACTCGGCTCACGACTGAAGGTCAAATCGAGGGATGAAAAGAGGGAGATCGTGTTACACCAATTTTCCAAGTGGGGAGGGCCTGCATAGAAAATCAGTATTAAAAAAATTACAGCTTTTAAATGTTGGTTTTAGGACTTGCTTTGTAATGGGAATATCAGTGCATGTCTATACGACTTTCTGCTTTTGTGCAAAGGTCTGAATATTTCTTGATATGCCTTGTGCACATATATCTGCAAAACGAAAAGAATATGTTTGCTTAGCCTCACCATAGAGTTGTAGAAACCAAGTCTATCGGGTCGTTTCTACTCTGGTAACTTTAATCCTCATAAGTCTACATCTTGCATCCATCTACATCAGACTGCATCTCGTAGGAGACTACATTTCTCCACATCTGTGTACTTTTGTCCACACCTCTTAACACTGTACATATGCCTTCATCTTGCAACTCTTTATATTAGTCCACATCTGTTCACATCTTGTATTTGGTCCATTTCCACCCCCATCTCACATCTCGCCAAAGCATTGCGTCTGGCTCACGTCTGTTCACGTCTTGAATATAGTTAATACCTGTCCAAATCTTGTACCTGGTTCACTTCTGTCCCGATCTTAGATCTTGCTCAGGCATTGCATCTGGCTCACGTCTATCCATATCTTGCATCTGGTCGACTCTGTCCTCATATTGCATCTGGCCCTTATCTGGTATTCGGCTCACGTCTGTCGACATTTTGCACCTTTTTCATGTCTGGTAAGTAGCTCATATTACTCTACATTCTGCATCTGGCCCATGTCTTTCTACACCCAGAATCTAGCCCACGACTGTCTTTATACTGCATCTGTCACGAGTTTTCACTAAGCATTTCACTCACATCTTGAATCAGACCATGTCTGGTGTTTGACTCACGCCTGTCCACATCTCGCACATGTCTTACGTCTGGCATCTGGCTCTCATTACTTCACATCTTTCTTCTGGCTCGCATCCGTCTATATCTTGCATCTTGCACACGACTGTTCACAACATGTGTCTGGCAACGTTCTTTTCATATCTCACATCTCATTCACGTCTTGCATGTGGTCCATGTTTGGCTTCTGGTTCACGTTTGACTACATTATGCATCTAGTCTTCAAATGGAATCTAATTCAAGTCTATCCACATCTTGCACGTGGCTCATACACGTGAAATCGCGAACTGATTTAAACGAATGTGGATAGATGCGATATCTGGAAAGATGTAGACAGATGTAAACAAAAGTAAGATCTGTCTACATCTCACAACTGTCTAGATCTATCAAGATCCGACTACATTTCGTACCTTATTGCATCTCGCATCTGTCCACATTTGTCTACATCTGTCCATGTTTCTCATCTGTCCATATATTTGATTCATTAATGGGGCAGCCGTGATGGACTTTAGCTTATTGTCTACCAGACTATTGTTGCTAATCACCACTCTCAGCCAGATACAATCACGTAAATGTATGATTGATTACCTATATGCCGACAAGGAAAATAATCAGAGTTGTGGAGATCGTTAAACACTTAGCTGCACATGAACACAGGATGGTAACATTGAGAGCAAGTACTAAGGATTGAACCGTGGGTGTTTCCCCTCAGATGTCTAGAACTATAAGACGCTGAGCTATTTTCCTGTAATGTACTTTAAACATAAATCATGTATGCAACCTACAAATCCATTTTGGTGGTAGACTAATTTTAAACACTGACGCTGATTCATCATGCAATCCATCAAACTTTTCTCACTGCGGTTCTGTCTCCTTTAGACCGGCATTTCTCATTTTCCCTTTTCTTCCTATGTAGCCGTCGTCAACATCATCTTCTAAGTTTATCCAGATTTTCCTATTCTCGAAGCTGTTAATGTCGTCTGCTCACTCAAGCGTCCGCGAAACTTTCGTTATTAGCAATGGCGTGCTTCGTATCAATGTACGTCGAGCCGACCAGAGCACTGCTATTAGAAAATGGAAGTTTCTTCAGCACCTGATGACAAGTAAGTGGACAATCAGGTTTTTGAAAGGTCCCCAAGAGAGGCTGATGCACCTGCCCTTCTTAATGCTCGACGAGTCACTGCTTGAGTTGCGTGTGGGAGTAAGAAGGAAGTAGCTTTTTTTTCCTCGAAATACTTTTACGATTTATTTTGTATTTTGCACGTTCTTTTCACGAATTCTCTTTCTGCCTACAACCCCAAACAACATTGGTTGCTCAGTTACAAGTACACCAAAAAGCTATTGAATTAGTCTGAGGGAATTAAGACTTTAGGTTCTCTTTCATATAGTTATATACATTTTTTTTTGTCAAACTCCAGTCCAAGTTAGAATTGACTTCGTTTCTCCATCTAACAACATCAACAATAATCCTCACCTAATTCAGAGGAACAAACTCTTCACTGTTTGTCCAACCCGTCACGTTAAACTAAACTGATATATAAAATTAACATTCCTAATTGTTAATTGAGATCACGACCAAGTGATTGGTAGGTAGATCTCTTACCAATTGAGCGAAACTGATGAGTCTCATATATCTCGAATTTATCTATCGTATATCCATTACACAAGTTGCAATAATCATTTACAGTCGGAATAGAAGTAGGAGAGGAGTTTGAACTTTCAGACGCCAGGCTTGTCATCAGATGTGCTCATAAATGTGCAGATTACTTTAGATTGGTGAAGATACTAAGTATGTTAGGAAATTATCTTGCCAATTTTTTGATATCTTGAGAACCGGTTGTGCAACAATGGTGTTAAGTGGACTGCAACAATGACTGATACAATTAATTGCTAACTTACATCAAGGCCACGCATCTTATTCTAGGGATATTCGAAATGGGTGAATACTTTCCGGACTGACCTCATATCTATGAACAAAATGAAAATTTACAAGCCTGGCTGCCACAGGATCAGACTCCTGCTTCCCGCCGAAGATGATTACTGCAACTTTTTTATTGTATATAAATAAAAGAAATATTGGAACAATTTTTAGAAAAAAATTATGTATTTATTAAAATGAATTACATCCTTGCGTATTTATGCCACATTGTCGTAGATATGTTGGTCAGCTTGGCTCAGTCGTTAAGAGGGTCGCTTCCCAATCACATGGTCGAGATTTCAAACCACGGTAGGGGACTGTTAATGTGACGTGATAGACAAACCAGTGAAAAGTTTACTCCCCTGCATTCGGTGGGGATTGTTCTTGTTGTTCTAGTTATGGGGGTAAAACAAACATATGAACATAGAGCGGATAAATACTCATTTAATCATGTCTTTATCTTTGCCTGGTAAATGATGTGATGTCTGAAGAGATTGTAATAGTAAATTGGACTGTATAATTCCTGCCAAGGTAAATTAAGCAGCAGACGCTAAATCGATGGCCGATTATGAAAGGGTTACTAAATTACTGAGTGTGAGCCAGACACAACAATTGATGTTATTGATGATCTTCGGAGGCAACACCAAGTAACCTTGCACGTAAGCTTTTGCAAGAATATTCTTTTGCCCTTTCACATCGTGATTTCTCGTGAGTGTTACATGCTCTTTTATGTAAATAGATGAGATATGACGTGACAGTGGCCTTTCCTTTATTTTTGTGAAAATTTGATCGTTATTCGGAATACAGTGATCTTTCCTTCTTAAAAGCTTTGTAAATTAAATTAGATTTCTTTAATCCTTTATAGCGATACGAAGTGACAGTGAAGATATTTGCTTTGAGGTTCTTACATACGAGGGTTAGTCAAATGTATTACTACAGAATCATTGAAACATTTCTTAAACACAAATATCTTCATTAGACAATATTTCCATCTCTCTAAGCCTTTCCTGAAGGATTCTGTGCTATTCGATTTACACCATGTCAAAATGGCAGTTTTGGCATCATCAAGGGACTTGAATTTTTAAAAACGTTCTTCGAGTTTTGGGAACAAAAAGGAGTTTGAAGGTGAAAGTTCAGAACAGTTCGATGGATAGGGTGGGTCTTCCCAACAAAATTCTCGTAGGATAGCCTTTACTACCCTCAAAGAATGAGCAGGTGCACCATCCTGATGCCAACGATTTCTTGGTGCAACTTACCTAGTCATTTTCTCACCAATGCAGTTTTCAATGTTCTTAAAACCTCCTCAAGATCACCAACTCGGAACCCCCTAAACAGTCGCCACCACCTTTGGAGCTGACCTCTCTGCTTTGAATCTGATTGGTTCCGCAGATACCCACGTACGCCATTGTTTCGACTGGACCTTGCTCTCTGGGTCGTATTGGTAGATTCAAGTTTCGTCTCCGGTTACGATTCGTTCCATAACATCGTCTTCGATCTTGCTTAAAAGACCGATGGAAGGATAAGCTCTTGTTGGAATTGAAAATGATGAAACATGCGAGATATCAACTTCGGTAGCTATCGCATCAATTGTATTTCGATGGTCTTCTCCCACCAATTCCTGGATTTCGGCCACTTTTCTTTCCTTTTGATCTTTCTGGTCTTTTCAATATTCCTTGAAACGCTTTATTCATCTAAAAACTGTTGTTCTATGTGGGGCAATATCCCTATAAACATGTTGTAAAGCTGCAATGATTTGGATAGATTTCCTCTCGAGTTGAATATTTGATGCTAATCCTGACCTTAAAATTGTTTCCTCCGTGGCATAAAAGTATCCTTTTTATGAATGCACTCCAACAACATAAAGACAAGTGTATTAATGAGAGAACTTGTATTCCAGAGACATATTTTAAACCGTTTTGATTTTGAATAGACTCGTCCCTGTATGAACTTGAACTTACTCAGACATTGTCCATAAAGTGCGTACGCGTCTAACTTCCTTTCAACTAATTTTTCTTTCCTATAATACCATCAATACCAGACATAATTCAAAGGAAAAGGAATATAGCTTTTATTTGGGTCTCAAAACCGAACACTGGCCCCCGAGGGAGATATGTAACTTTCTCCGTCGTGTGCCATAATGGAAATGGCTGTGGGGAACTAAGTATACTGTAATGTATTCATTAGTAGACATTGATGATATAAAAACCTTAAGATTAAGAAGTAGGTATATGCCGTGTACCTTCCAGCCCAGACCACGTGGCAGATCCACATGAACCGACTTCCAAAATGGAATGGACGCTATTCCAAAGTTTTCACTGTATTCATAAACAAAACTTGTTATCGGTAAAAGCCTCAGGTGATGAGCGCATATAATTCTTAAAAGGTTTGAGTATATATGAAGTTAAACGAAGTTCTTCCAAGCTGCTGCCTTTTCCACCCAGAGCAAAACAAATCAATTTACATCTTCTTTCAGAAGAGAATTTCAGTAGACATTTTAATTTGAATTTCCGTTAAAGAAAATAAATTGATCCACACAATTTGAAGAAAAAAAAGATACTGGGTATTCACAGAAACGTTCGTTCGGATTTCGATTTCGTTTCGCTTCCTCGCACCCTGTTTTGCTGAAACCAACCCGACGGGATAAAAAGCTGAAAATTGAAAAGAAGCCACCGAGAACACATACACACCTGCACGCACACATTTTCTATCTTAAAGGTAATTAGAAATAAACTTTCTTATCAAAGCCGAACTTGCTTAGTTTTCTTCTTTTTTTTCATACATTTTCTTTTTTTTCTATATTGCATTTCAGAAAGCTTCAGTTCTGTTGTCTGCTTTAATGATATGGATACATTTTTTTTCTTATTTTTCACGACTTTTGGGAAGAAGTCTGCAAGATTCACTTTTGCGATTCGCATCGTTGAGGTACACTTCATTAGGATTCTTCGTTCTTTTATTTCTGCCAAGTTGCGTTTTTCGTCCATCTTTTATCAACCGATTGCACGTTCTCCATTTCGAGAAGGGTTTACACGTACAGCGCACAATCATACAGGTACACCATGGCTAGTGCGGTTAATTCGTTCCTAAATTCCATATACAGTTCAAAACTGGACTATTCAAGGTCTTATTGTAATCGTCAAACTCTTGAATTGACTTTGTTTTCGCACAATAACAATATTCCCTCACCAAAAATCGATGAGTTATTCACGTGAAACGATACATGCACAAAACTGCAACGAGTCAACAATAAAAATGGCAGTGACGGATTTCTTTGATTCAATGAATTGAATAGAATTGAGTCACAAGGGTGGCACGCGTTGCGTTTTTGCTGAATTTTGTTAAGAGTTCAGAACTGATCTTTCTAAATGCTGAAAGCATCTGGAAAATTTTGTTTTAAACATTGCTAATGGCTTAAGAAGCCAAAATATGGCCATTTTCTTTTGAACGTATGCTAAGGAGAATTATTATCATTTATCAATTAAGTTCAATTGAATATTGCACACTTGAAGTTTTTGAAGTTATTCTATTTAATTCAATTCTAGAATAGAAGAGAATATATTTTGTTTCGGCAAACAAACAATAATTAATTAATTTTCGCACATTTATTCCTGGGTAAACAAATTGATAGATTAGAGAAAATGATGATTAACTTGAAAACTGTGTTACTTGTAGTATTTTAGCAACTTTGTACATAACCTATATCACGTGAAAGTGAATTATTTTTCGATTTGAAAATTATTTGTTTCAAAGTTAAGAACTGTTTTATTTATTTTTTTTGTAAACATTGAAAACTGTAATGAAAAATATTAATTTTACATAATAGCAGTTATACATAATAACAATATCTTTGCGAAGACGTATCATGTAGATGTTTTGATACGGACCATTTTTACATTGGCAATTTTAAAGGACAAAATGAGGCTAGATTTTTACCGTTGTGCAAATAGCGTTAAATCCGATTTTAAAAATACCGTTTTTCGGCAGTCTTTACCAAGATGAAAAAATAAAAGCCATTAATTTTTTCCAGTGTTTCTATGGTTTAAGGCGTTCAGCAGGATATTAGTGGATCTTGGGATCGAATCCACCCAGGAGCGATACATTTTTTCTCTCTCTTTTTGCTTTCGAGACCAGTGGCGGATTAACCATTAAACTTATTGGATTTTTTCTTTCTTTCTTCCATGCTCTAAAGGGGGATGGCAAATTTGCTATTAGGCTGAGTATGCATTTTCTTTCTTTCTTCCTTGCTTTCGTGGCCAACAGTGGATTAAACATTAGGTTGAATATGCCTTTTCTCAATTCATTACTTTCAGAGCCAGAGGAAGATTAGCTATTCGGCTGAGTAAGCTTTTTCTTTCTTTTGTCAAACTCCTAGCATTGATGCTTGATTTTGTTTTCGTATGTAACAACAATGACAGAGGGCAATGACCTGACCAGAATCTATTGACGCCATTACCAAATAACAGTGACACATTGACGTACGCTAAAACTGATGATGAATTCACTCCCACTTCTAAAAATCAAATCAAGTAGACTTGTTTTGCAAAAGTTTCCAGTTCTTATCTCAGACTGGTAGACAGCTAAATTGGTTGGAGTAGAAAGATCATTTTATACCGTATTGTAAATAAATGTTTCTCAACCTTTTTCAGCCCGACGCCCCCTATGACAAAGTTTCCGTCTATATTCTGTTCGATCAAATCCAGCTTTCAGGTGACAGAGGACACAGCAGTTTTCATCATCATCATCATCATCATCATCATCATCAGTCTTTTAACGTCCATCGCTGGGCAGAGACCTTCCCCTGGATTAACCACACTTCTCTATCAGGGGCGTCGCAGAGCCAGCATTTTCTAAATTTTGTCCAGTCCATCTCTCCGTCTTGTATTCTGTGTGCCTTGATTTCGCATATAATCTCTGGGGATCCATGTTGTAAGTCGTGATGTCCATCTGTTGTGTATCATTCTTGCAACATGGCCTGCGCATTGCCATGTAAGATTTCCAGTAGATTCTATGATGTCTCTGACTCCCGTTTTCTTCCTTAAATACTGTGCTGTCTTGTGATCTCTCCACGTGAAGTTGAGCACGATTCTTTCATGTGTGCGTTGCATGCTTCTCAGTTTGCGAGTCTTGAGCCTGCAAGTTCAACGCATTTATTTCATCATAGATGTCTACTAGATACGTCACATTTTCATGCAGACGGTATAATTCATCATCAGCAGATTGCAAGATTTTAATCGTCGAATCGAATAAATTAAAAAAGCACCTTTGGCATGAACCTTTGGAGAGCCAGCATACTTCTGAGTGCACTAGATGACGTGCAAATTCCTCTTCGTTGTATTGGCGCAGTTGGCCGAATAATCTATTTGATGAATGCGCTTTGATATTGTTTACAAACAGAATTGTAACAGCGTTGAATGGAGGCGATGAACAATACAATGGATTGCAAAAAGACTAAGGAATTTATTTTCTCATGATTGCAAATAATCCAATATGGCGACAGGTCATTGTAAGTTCCCCATGTACGTTATTTGGATGTATTATTGGTCATAAGATCAGCCTTGAGCTCTTCATCGATTGATTCTCCGTGTCTGCCTTCACTGATCTTCGAAACAATGTCTCTTCATGTGCTTTCCCCTTTTCGACATCACATGCGAAACCGAGGGCGACAGAATACAAAATGGAGAGATGAACTAGACGAATTTAGAATATACTGGCTCTGCCACACCTATGATAGAGAAATGTGGTGGATCCTGGGGAAGGTCTATGTCCAACGACAGACGCTAAAGGACTGATAATTATGATGATGATGACATAAGCCATCGTTGTCTCGTACAGTTGATTCATTCAGTTGTATTTCAAATTCATTTTTGTTCAACTCTACACACAACTGACTTTTGATATCATTTCCGATTTCATCAATACGACGTGATACGGTGTTGTCACGGAGATGGATAGATTCCAGAACATTAATTGCATTCATCTTGTGAACAGTATTCAGAACTAGTTAGTCAACATTATACTGTCGGACTTCCTATTGTTTTATTTTTCACGGAAGTCGAGTGTACGCAGCTACCAGCCTCTGCAGTAACACGCTTTTCAAGTACTTATCCATATCTGGGAGTAAAAACTTACATTATGAATCACACAGAGTAACTCACAAACTCACAGAAAAGACATAATTTTAATAATCACACGTGGTAGTCTTGAAAACGTCCGGGTAAATTAGTTTGAAAATAACAGAAAGGGAGATAATTTTAAACGGTTATCTCTCTTTATCCATGAAATAACAGTAACAGTACTGAGTATTAAGCACAATAGTTCGCTACATGCCAATTACTTACTTGAAGTAAGCATTTAATAACTTACCTATTCTTATTCCTTCTCGTTTGTGAGCAGTCTATGACCAACATGACTGGAGTGACAGTGCGTACCGTCTCCTCAATTTAACTTTCTGCTTGTTCTTATGCTTTTTTTCTCATAATTAATCTCTCTTGAAAAAAAACAATCTTCGGTACAACAAACGTTGGCCATTCTTATATAAACGAGGTCTGTCAGGAATTTATCCAGCCTTTTTGAATTGACTGAACCAGTTGCAAAGCCTCGATGTAACTTGGCAACCAATTAGAGTGGACCTTACAGCACATGTGTAAACAGACATTTTTTTCTTTCTTTTGTGTTGATAAATTTTCATGTGCAGATGATTGTTGTCTCCCACTAGTAATAAAATTCCATTCGCTGGATCAGGTGAATTATTTGTGTGGGTGTGAAATGCATACATACCTTTTTTTTTACACTTCTTACTAGAATTCATCAAATGTCTATCAGTCAAGGATGGTGAGAGCTATGGCCACCAAATTTTCTGTGTTTATTAATTGGGCCCCGAGGCATGGTTTTAGCATGTAAGTTTTCGAATATTCACAAGATTAGAAATTTTTTTTTCAGCAAATGGTTAAATTTACAATGTGAGTATTATGCTGAACTGGACCCTAACTTAGTGTTCATTAGGTTAGCTAAAACCGAATCTTTATATTCTTATTTAACTGTATAAAACAGACATCTAGTTAAATAACCGTCCATAGGTCGGGTGTTCAGCTAGTTTGGCAGAATTCCTATTTTGCAATTACGTGTCACATATATTTCTAACCAATCAACTGATAGTATCTTGTTTAATTGTGGAGCCGTCGTCGACATTAATTACTCATCCCTCTCTCTTTCCTGTACTAACAACGAGGCCTATTTACAATTTAAATTACATATAATTGATGTAGGGGACAAGTTTCAGCCATAAATTCATAGCGGCCTAATTGACATTTTCTTCGAATGAGTACAAATCTGTCTGAAAGTGATGTCTCCGCATCGCAACAGAGAAGACGGACTCGGCCTGCTGGGCGCTCAATCGTCTGAATTTAGTATAACAAATTGAAATACTCTCGAAAGCTGTTTTTTTTTCTATATTTCAATTCTTACTGATAAATAAATCCTTGTAGTAGGTAAATATGTAGGTGTGTCATTATGTTCATATATGCCTATGTATGTACAAAATATGAAGTGTCTATATACATGGACAACATATTAATACACTATATCCTCCTTTAAAACTGAACATAAACTGAAGGGGTATATAGTGTATCGATGTAGGGTCTGAGTACTGTTGATACCCGGATTCAAAAATAGAGGATGTATGTATTGATCAATCTTGAGAGTTATGGACTGGAGAAAGTAGACCACTTCATCTACGTAGGACAACGAATCTCAATGAAAACCACAAGAAAAGAAGAAATCAAGCAAAGAATCACCCTAGAATGGCAAGCCTTTGACAGAGCAAGCTCAACCTTCAAAGACAAGATGATCCCAATAATCCTAAAAAGAAGAGTATACAACCAATGCATCTTCCCGATAATCACTTATGGAGCTGAAACATGGAACCTAAACAAGAGACAAACCCACAAAATGAGATGCATGCAGTGTGTGTGGGTGCGCGCGCGTGTGTGTATATAGATAGCAGCGTTTCATTTATAGAAGTTTGATTAAAGATGATAGATAAGGATAAGTTTTTAAAACTTTGAAGAGAACGTAATGAATGTAGATATTGTCTAAACGTTTGGGATCTAGCACTTTCGGCAGTACTTCTAGCCATTATCAAGATCATGGAAAAATGATAGAAGTTATTCTAAATCTTTTTAAAACACGTTCAAACTCTACCTTATAGCTTTTGCCCTTTGCGCGTTATGATGACGTAACGCAATAGACATCATACAAGCGAAATTCCCCACTGAGCGAAATGTATCAATCAGTTGTTGAATACATTTTAAATCCCAGTCCCCGAATTGAAGATCTTATTCATTTTCTGGTTTGTTGATTTCATAATGAGGGCTTCCAGATTCTGAAGCTTTTTTTTTTTCAACAACTAATCTTGTATATGCGAGTATCTGAGCAACCTCAGATTTGCAGACGACATTGCCCTTTTCGCAGAGAATCTACACGACCTCCAACTAATGATAGATGAACTAAATGAAGAGAGCAAGAAAGTTGGCATACACATGAACTTCAGCAAGACGAAGATCAGGTGCAACAACCACATCGGAGATAAAAACACTAAGATCAAAATCGAGGACGCAGAACTGGAGGAAGTAGACCACTACATCTACCTAGGACAATGAATCTCCATGAGACCCTCAAAAGAAGTAGAAATCAAGCGAAGAATCACACTAGGATGGCAAGCCTTTGGGCAGAGCTAGCTCAACCTTCAAAAATAAGAAGATCCCATTAATCCTAAAGAGAAGGGTGTATAACCCATGCATCCTCCCAATAGTCACTTATGGAGCTGAAACATGGAACCTAACCAAGAGACAGACCCGTAAATTGAGAAACCATGCAACGTGCATATGAAAGAATAATGCTGGGTTTCACATGGAGAGACCACAAGACAGCACAGTACATCCGAGAAAAGACAAGAGTCAGGGACATCATAGAATCCATTAAAAATCTCAAATGGCGGTGGGCTGGCCATGTTGCAAGAATGGCAGACAACCGATGGACATTGCGACTCATGACATGGATCCCCTGAGATCACATGCGTAACTGAAGCCGGCAGAATGTTAGATTGTGAGACAAGCTAGACAGGTTCAGGAAGTACTGGCTCCGCGACGCCCATGATAGAGAATTGTGGTAAATCCTAGGGAAGGTCTTTGTCCAACGACAGATGTTAAAAGACTGATGATGATAATGATGCGTCTTTCACATAGTGGAGATAGTGCCTAGCAGTCTATATTCATTAATATGAGCACGAATGGCGCTATCTAGACAAACGGCAAGTCACAACTACCATTCTATCCAGTAAGTTGTGTCCAATATATGAATTTTATGTTTGTGCATCTTAGGACTCACAATCTCCTCAAAGTGCATGAAAATTCGTTGATAGCATTAGATTAGTTTAATGGAAGTTTTCAAAGGCCAGCATTATTAGTAATGATAAGATTAAGTGTTTTCAATTTTTTCGTAATAGAATACTTTGTTTGTTTGTTTGTTTTAGCATGACAGGAACAAACAGATAAAATTAATGAAACCCTGCTGTGATATGTTGCTTTCTCC
This sequence comes from Thysanoteuthis rhombus, assembly GCA_963457665.1. NCBI lineage: Eukaryota > Metazoa > Mollusca > Cephalopoda > Oegopsida > Thysanoteuthidae > Thysanoteuthis > Thysanoteuthis major. Next base: position 37,200,871 of record OY735223.1, on the reverse strand, counting down.
TCAATTTCATTCACTGTCTAAAATCGCTTCCCTGTCAATGGTGAAAAGCCAGAGGCCACAGGTAGCTAAATCTGGACTTTAGGAAAGTGGGGGGTGGACAAGCCTGAGTGATGAGTTTTGTCAAAACACCCGGCATGAGACATAATGAATGGGCAGGCTCGGTGATTATGGATGCGACGTGACAGTCATGCAGCCCAGTCAATAATCATAAAGACATTATAGTAGGAAATATATTTTGCTTGACACCGGTTTTATCCAGTTGCAAATTGAGCTGAGGAGAAGAGGACTGATATGCATATTGTCCACATAGGGAACACACACGCATATATATATATATGCCAATGATCATAAATTAGAGGAATGAGTGAGATAAGGGTATTTCTCAACCTGCCACCTAGCCAGAGCATTGTTAGCTTAGTTGGTAAAAGCAGAGTTGCATATAGGTTGCTTTCTGATGGATGCAGGTTCGATCCCTGCATAACGCTCATATCTTCATACAATTTGGGGCCACTAGATTTGCAACAGGGTAACAGCGGTGCCGAGCAAAATATAGTTCCAACTAAAATGTCTTCACAGTTATCACAGTCAGATATGAATTGTCCATCTGCTGATACACGTACTGTCACCACGGAGAACATATACATGTATATCTAAGCTAATGGTTGTAGAATAGACAAATGAGTCATACAAGTGTACTTCTTGACCTTTTACCTTGCCAGAGCATTGTTAGCTCATTTGGTAAGAGCGGAGTTGTGTATAAGCTGCTTTCTGGTGGATGTGGGTTCCATCCCTGCATGGCGCTCATTTTTTCCTTCATATTTACATGATATGGGGTTGCTTGCTTTACTACTGGGTAACACAATTCCTACTAAAATATCTTTATAATTATCACATACATATGTGTATGAAATTTTTTTTATTCAGGCAGTAATTTTCCTTTCAGACATATTGTGTTGAACACAGAGATAAAGTTTGTCAAGTCAACTAAAAGTCCCCATCGATGCAATAGCTTACTAATACTCCTACTATAATTATCAGACTTCAAAATCTAATCTTGAGAATGACTGATTATAGTAAAGAGCGCTCAATGGAACACTTGTGATCCAACATTAAAAACTAGTGAAGAAAAATAAATATATTTACTAAGCTTAGCTTAGTCTGGTACAAGGTCACATATGCAGAGTACTCATTGGAGATTGAAGTCATCATTAGCTATTAACCAATACTAGTTTTGTTCTGAAATGAAATGAAATATTCACGAATTAAAATACAAACTCAATCAACACGTAATGTTAGGAAAGTCATTTATTTTGATTTCACAGAGAAAAAAGTGAATATTTACAATCAGATTTTTTTTTAGATTACAAAAGAGAAATCTTTGAAGGAATCATTTTTAGAAGTCTGTATCAAAAGCAAGCAATTTGACCTCCATTCATTTTGGCTTTTATTTCATGTATATAGATAATAATACAAAAACAAAAGAGAAATATTATTTACAATTTTCAATAGTGACTCATCCATTTACAAATTTTATATGCCTGAATCAATAAAAATATAGCATGATCATTAATGTTGAAAGAAGTCCATAAAAGATAATCTTCCCCGTTTGACCAACTGTCACGCTTTTACTATATTCCACTAGTGGAAAAAGTCACATAATTTGTCAATAGCTGAATACTGATAATAGCTAATCTACTACAGCCTTGTTGAAAGTTTGGTCTTAGGCTTCATTGATATTGAATAGCATAGATCAGCCTTTCTCAACCTTTTAAAACCCTTTGAATAACTTTCATGTCTCAATGATCCACGGTATAAAATATATGTACAGCTAACTACACATCAATATGTTCAAAAACTTATAGGTATCATAATCTAGAGGTAATCATTTTTTTTTACAGTATACAGGATTATAGTTTAATATATTTGTTCATTTTGGTGAAAAAAATGACAGCCGCTAGTCTCTTTTGAGGCTTCTAGTGTCAAATATTATCAAGACAGAGACTGCTACTTATTATATAAAAAACTCAAGTGTAGCAAAAATCAGGTAGTCTTTTCATGTATGCATAAATTTTTTGTGAAAGCCCAGGGTTCTGCTGAAACCTTGGTTAAAGAATGCAGATTTAAAGCAAAATTTTGTTCAAAGCAATTGTGTAATGAGGAGAGATAATAAAAAAGGTAAGGGAGGGACTTTTTGTTAGTCCCTACCAAATACTAGCACTCATAGTTTTTCAGTATGGAAGCCTAAAACAAACAAACAAAAAAGAAAGTTCAGGTTGTATTTCCTTCTTTCTCACCAACAAGACACTATTTGTGGTGTTAGTTTGGGGTCAAATCTTTAAACAGCAATTTGATCATTTTCAGCAAATACATTTCAACAGTTCTCTTAAATATCTTTTTTCTCAGTTGGGTCCCAGATCAGTGGAGCTATTAGATTTTTTTCAGCTTTGTTTGAAGAGGCTAATGCTGTCAAAAGTTTGAAATAAAAAATCTGTAATATAAAGCACAGCATTTCGGGGTTCTTCTGTTAGCCCTCGTATCCCTCCGATTTTTTCTAAATAGTGGGATTTGGAATGTCAGGGTTTTCATTTTTGTGGTGGGACTAATGAAATAGATCCAGCATTTTGGCTTTTGGTAAGAAAGAAAAGTTATTAATATTTTTTCTTTTTGTTTATTTTTTGCATTCTGTACCTTAAAAATTATTGATGTTAGCTTTTGGTAAGGATAAATGAAAAAAAAAAAACGATAAAAAAGTTTTCCATTTTTTTTCATTGTGAAGAGTAAACATGTCAATTGCAAAAAAAAAAATAATAAAATGGAAAAAAGGCTAGAAAAAAAAAATTGTCAAATTTCTCATCCACTCACACTTCAAGTTAAACTTGATTTTGAATTGAATTGAAATGAAAAAAAAAAAGAAATTTGCCTCCTTTATTTGAGGCTGAAATGTTGGTTTTCAAAGCAGGTAGGTCTTGACAGATTGGTGCAATACAGTCTTCCTACCTCTTCATTTTCTCCAACTTTGCTTTATGCCCTACTTAGTTTGAATGAATATATCTTGCCATATATGGCAATCGTAAAATGATCATTTAATTTTGAAAAAAAACATGCAAGTATGTGTTGGTGCTAGTTTAGTGATACTCAATATGAACAGTTATAGCTAAGTTGCAGTAAGCAGTAGATCCCAAAAGACTCTTGTAAATTATTTGTCTTATTACCCAGTGTATACAATAGTTATAGAATTCCACAGCCCTTAGTACAACTGACTCATTGTTTGATTTCATTTAACACACTCACACACACAAGAACAATTCTAAATGCAACCCCAATCCAAAGTGTCCAAAAGAATTACTAAGAAAATAAAACGTGCGGCAAAATGACAGTTTATTGAATACAACAAAATCTTCTCCATTACAGCATTAAAATATTTCTCATCTAATAAAAGTTTATTTCTCATCAGGCGTCGAAAGGTTCCAGGAACATTGCAAGATATGAAATGCTTAATAATTGTAACATTTGCTGAGCGAGTAAACTTTTATTATATCAAAGTGTTTTTTTTTTCCATTATGAAGCTGCAAGATGATAAGTCAATCTTCTGAAAAGAGTTCTCCCGAACAGAATTATCGAAAAACAAAAAACGGTTTTACATTTTTGATCTCTCTTCAATACAAGAGTAGAAAGCCAAACTTCACAGAATTTCATGAGAAAATTTGGTCAGAATTGATTCAACAAATTATATACATATAGACAATCAGTCAAAAAATCTATCTATCAATCTCTCTCTCTCTCTCTCTATATATATATGAAATTCATCTCTTCACAGTGACTGAGTTTCATGCCACTGGAGCAATCGTCAGACTGTCCATAGATATAGGGAGCACTTTTTCAGGAGTAGAAGATGGTTAGACGATTACACCACAGGCATGAGTCACCCATGAAAAACTGAATGTATATCTATTTACATATGCTCTATCCCCGATATCAAGCACTCTTCATGCATAGAAAACTGAACTCTCAAAAAATAATATGTATATATATATAACATATTAGTCAAAAATAATTTTCAAAAATATGTCCAGATGACCAGTTTTAGTCATTGAATACAGTTCGCTTTTGTTGTGGTCAACAAACAATTGTTAAAAATAAAGGAGGAAAGTAACAATAAACAGGTCTGGTTAGTCACTCAATAGAAACCGTCACATGCCTTGTTGGACTGATTAATTGAAAAATTGGAGAAAAAAAAAAAAGGTGATCAATGAATAAGTTACTTCTCTTGCCTTCTGTTGGCAGTGATCACAAAAAAAGTCTTAATTCAAAAAAACAAAAACAAGTAAGAACGCTCCTGGTGCAAAAACCAGAGGATCAATTTAGTATGAATGTAAATTGCAAACTGAACTGATCCCCCCCCCAAAAAAACAATTTAGGGGGTGAATTCTCAAAAGCAAAAAAACAAAAAAAACAAAACGTTTTTTCTAAACATAATAAAAAGCAAATATTTAAACTGTCCACCCTCAAGCTCCATTGGAGCAGCCTGTACAAGTTATACATACACAGCCAGCCAGACCAACTTGAAAACTGAAGAAACACATATAGACAGTTTTGGTGATACAAGGTGGAGTTGAGCTTTAATATTTTTGTTTGTTTTTAAAGATGAATAAATTCATTTCATCTTCCTTTCTGGGAGCTAATCAATACTTTGGGCTTTTTTTCTTCTTTTCTTTCATTTTTAATTTATTTTTTTGACTTTACATTCAAGTTGGAACAAAAAAAAAAAAAAGTGTAAAAGATGATTACAAATTTTCTCTTTTATCGGAAAAGTTGAAAAAAAAAAATTATGTATCATAATCAGATTACATTTTGACAGGATCCTAGCTGTTCCCTGAAGTGGAGTGTAGTAATCTGATCAAACCGTTTCATACAACAAAGCACCTCTTCCGTAGTACTCATGTTATTCCGCAACTTCAAGTGACATCCTAATGCTGAGTAGCATCTTGGAATAGCAAGAAAAAATTGTAAATACTTTACCAGTGTCAGTTAAAAAAAAAAAAAAAAAAAATATATATATATATATATATATATATATATATATATATATATATATATAACCATCGTTTTTGGAACAGTAGATCTGAATAATCCACTTTGTTCTTGAATAGCTTTGCTGGATTAGACATAGGTTTCCCATATCACCCAGTAGACTAAAAGATTAGTATGGTATTTTCCACTATTCAATATACATTCAATTCTGACAAATGCGTTCAAGTCACATCAAGCTACTATTTATTCCTGTAGAAACTTATGGTGGACCATACCACTGCAGTTTCAGCAGCAAATAAGTTTTTATAGGATGGAGTTGCTATTCCCACACCCAACCCTCTTACTCTATCTGGGTTTGGGACCAGTTATGGCTACTGTCAGAGTAACCTTCTCTTGGATGCACTGTCTTACGGTGCTAATAAGCCTCCATCTTTCCTGTTATTTATCCACATCTGGAGAGAGAAGTGGATTCATACCTCTCCCAAGGGCATTAGTATGAAGTGAATGCAAACAGCTTTTATCAAAACCTAATTGTTTTCTGTACAGGTAATTCTTATACCACTCTGCACCTCTACATCAAGCAATAAACCTACCCCAAACCTTGACCCTAAATTCAAACTTGTTTTTATATAGCAGCCGAGCGTCTTTAGAATATTTTGTGCACTTTCCATGAACATTTGCTGAGTGGGGACGGGGTCAAACAGAATATTTGTTCTCCACCCTCCTACCCAATATCAGGCCTTCTCACCGAGGGCGGAGGGGTTTCCAAAGTCGGAATCTGATGGAGGCTGGGGATCAAAGGGTCACTTTAAACAGTCTCAGCTCAAGAACTCTTCAGTCTCTTACCTGGAAACAGATACCCTCTCACCAATCTGGCAGTGGATACCCATGAAACTGTTTAATCGCTGACATTGGATCTTTGGTTGAACGAGGCATCACACTCTGTGTGTGTGTGTGCAGCATGTGTTGGCTGATAAAAACTGAAGGTGATTAGAGAACTGGGAGTAAAATGTTATGAATATTAAAATGTTGTACATTTTATGCGGGTCAGTGTACCAGTTCTGAGGGAAGTAACTACACCAAACGTCAGCACACCATTCCAAAATTACTAATATAATCGAAGACTCTTGGTAATTAATCAGACTAGCAAGCAACAAGCAAAATCGGGAAAAAAAAAGATAAACATTCTTTTTCAAAAAATAGTAATTCAATATGGTTTATTTCAACATGTATCTTAATTCTTATTTGATATTTTATTCTTCATACTCTATGTTTAAAATTACAAAAAAATAAACCCAGAAAGGTTTCATGCATGATTTCTATCTATAAGACTAAATAGATTTCTTTTTCCACTTCGCTTGTTGCTAGCTCGTCCGATTAATTGGCAAGACTCATCAATTTTACCAGTAATTTTAGAACTGGCATAAAAAAAACCCCCAAAACATCGTATGAAATTGTTGCTTCCCTTAGAACTGGCGTACTTGTGTTTCTAAAAAGGCTAACTTATTGCGATCATAAAATAAGTTAAAATCTGATTACCTCCCCTGAATTCAATCGAATGAATCCTGAAGACTTTTTTCAAGCAGTAATGTTGAATATCCATCCCCGCGATAAAACAATTACAAACACCGGATGTAAAGCCAATTTTGTTATTTTCAGGCTTATTTTGTGGTTGAAGCAGTTGCATACTTCCTACTAACGCCAGTGGTAGGTGTTCAAACCAAGGTAAAACCCGTGGTTTTTAGAGTGGATTTTCTGTATTATGCCAATCTTATTTTTTAGCTGACATTTTAATTCAGGTATCAAGCACCTTAATAGGTTAGTCTTGATAAGGCTCAAGGTATGAATCATAAACAGAATCTTTAAAAAATAAATAAAAATGAAAGTATTAAAAAAATATTCATATATATTTATATTTCAAAAAAGTTTTTAAAAAAAGGCATGATTAAAAAAATGAAAAAGATTCACACCAGAACGTACAGAAAATCTCCACTCTCACTAGTATGAAAACACCCCTGATATATCTAAGAATACCAGAAGGAAAAATAGTCCAGTCATGTGAAAAAAAAGAAAAAAAAACAAAAAACAAAAACAAACAACAAAATCATGAAAATATCCCAAAAATAAAGAAAAAAAACTTCAGGATCATTTCTGTTCTGAAAATTTTTGTCCACTTTTTCCTACCATCGGAATCTTCTTTCTTTACCAATGAATTCTCTGATTCTTGCTGAATCTCGATTTTTGTTAAATCTCTTTTGAAAAAATTGTCAGAAAGCATAAAAAACAAAATAAAAAATAAAAATCATAAATGGATAATTAAAAAAATACTTTGTCTTCAGCTTTTCTTCAAGCAAGTTCTTCAAAAAGTTCATATTTTTCAAGGTGAGTTGTGAATATCTGCTATCGTAAGCATAGTTTTGCATGTGGTGCCATACCGGGGAGATCCAATGGGTGGATAAGTGCTGGTCAGTTGGTTAGCAACACCATTGATACTTAACGGTGCCAATCTTTGGTTAGTGGGTGGCCTAATTAAATTCCGGAATGTTCTGGAAGAAAAAAATTGATGATTAATTTAAATACCATCTGTCCATGAAGGCTGGAAATACTCGATTGCCACTCACCCAAGAAGACTGAAAATGCTCTTGGGTGCCATCTGTTCCTGACGGCAGGAAATGGTCTTAAATGCCCCCATCTCACAAGAGCAGGAAATACTCTAGAATAGTGATAAAGGTGAAGAAACAATGTGCGGAGACAGTACTATGACCTTTCCTTTTTTGCTAACAGATGCACAAAATAAGTTGCGATTAAGCATAGATGCTCACAGACACAGTTCAAAGCTCTCATGACTTGAAGTCTTCTGTGAATATATATATATATATATATATATATATATATATATATAGACAAAGATCTGAATATTTTCATCATAATACACATAACTTGTGATCTGAGCCTTCAACCTCCCCAAATTTTGAGTATACAGAGGAAGTTGCTTATTGTAATCATGGATATTGTTACCGAATGTTTATTGTTATCAAGATCAGTTGGTATTAAAAATCTTACTTGAAATGAATTGAAAAAATTTTAAAAATCAAAAAAAATTTCATATCAAATTTTTCATAATGTAAAGTTGTTTTATAACAATGAATTTAATTACACAACAATCAATTTATGACAATGAATTTATGACAATGAATTTGTAACAATGTATTCAAATTGCTCCAATTCTCATATCTCCTTTGCTTAATGTCATGAAAATCTATCGACCCATAAAGTTACTTTTTTTCATTATAAAACAAAATAAAACAGGAACACTTACAATATCAGAAATTTGTTCCTCAATGGTGTTCTTTCATCAGGAAAGTACTGACGATCATTGTTTGCAATCTAAAAACAAAAAAAAAATAATGTAAAAGGCTGGGGGAAGGGACAGAAGAATACTCTTCAAATCCTCAATAGAAAACCCCCAGCAAAAACAACCCTTTCCACTTTGAAATCAAATGAGGTAAATAAAGTCAAATGTTTGTTGTTTGTTGTTCAAATGGCTGTTGAAGTAAGAGGCATGCCGTCAGAAGCAATATCAGGGTCAATGGAATTGGAGTTGGTAAAATGTATCAACTGTGACTAAACATATATTGTCAGGTAATGCTTTCAAATTTCTAATTCCACAGGTACTAATTCGATTAACCTTTTTTTTTCCCTTTCAGGATACATTTTGATTTACGTAAGAGGCTGATAAAATATCAAACTGGTGCAGGATTTGATAGCCATGCTGTAAATACAATATCATATAGAACATGTCTATATTTAAATTGATAAAGATGAGGAAGACCTAGAATCGATCTTGGGATAATTTGATTGATAAAATTTGAAACTGATGCGGGACATTTTGACCATGCTTGCTTACCATTTTCTTGGACTTGTATGGTTTCACGCGGAAGAATGTAAGTACAGCAACAAGAGGAAGGAACTCCCAGATGGTCAGCACAGTCGTGAAAGACAGATAAGCATTGCCTTTACTCAAGTTGACTACATCAGCCTTAGTTGAAAAAGATGAAAAAAAATTGAGTTAAATTAAAAATGTCTTTTTAAAGGTAAGATGTGCTGATAACTTCAACCTTCATTTTTTTGTCCTAATGATGTCAACTAATGATAATGCATATTTCTCCTTGAAAAAAATATTAATTATTGAATGAATTTGATTAGATTTAATAATTTAAAAAAAAAATTAAGCTCTTGACCAATAGCTGGATACCAAAGATTACAATGTGGACCCTCCTTGGTATATACACTTGACTTTTAAATTTCTCTGGAGACACTTCCATTCTTGCCATAGGTGCATCTCCTCTGCCCAGTAGTACACTGTAAGTACCACATAAATAAATGAAATAAACCAACAAATAATCATTTTTTTTTCAGATAAATTGAACTTGCCATCAAAACAACAACCACCGTAGCGTCAAAATATGAAGTCATGTAAAAAATTTCATTGAAGAACGAACATGGTCAAATTAAATTCAATAGATGAATTAGGAATTAATAAATAAAGATAAAAATAAGGCTCCAGAATGATCAAAACAGCTTTTTTTCCAAAATTAAAAAAAACAAAAACAAAAACGTTTTAAGAATGGGATCCAGTACAGCACTAATACCAATTTTCAAGTCTGTAGACAAAATAGTATGGCCAGGAGTGTTAAAATACACAAACACATGCACCCATAAAAAGAGATAGAACCCTTCACCTCCTTTGGAGGTTATGGTCATTCAATTTACTTAATTTTATAGATCTAATTTTAATAAACTTAATTTGATGGTCTTCTGTTGAATTAAATTTCTTAGATGAAGCAATGTGAATTATCAGTTATCAGTTTTTTACAAGTATTCTTTTAGTTAATTTCCAGTTGCTTTTTATTGCAACTCTCAGGTCATTATTCTATGACTGGTAAGTAAGCAACATGAATCGTAAATAAAACGAATAACAATCAAGCTTATAGATAGTCACAGAATAACAATATAAGATTTGCAATGAAAAGTAATAAAAATAAGATGATAGAAAGAACAGTAAAAAAATTGATGATAATCACATTTACTTAACTCTTGAATTCATGAACCACTTGTAATTGACTGTGTAACTCTTCAATGAAAAGAGTGAAAAATAATAGAACTTTTCTGTGAATTGAAATTTTTTTTTGATCTAAAAATTCACATAATAGTCAGAAGGAGATAATCTTAATCAAAAGTTATTTTCCTGATACTAACATCTAATTTTAAAAAAATATGTATTTAAGAGTTAAAAAATTTTTTTTTACAATATCAGCCTTGTACCAAAAAACAAACAAACTGATATTACAAGCATTAATTAACTCAAGCTTGAACCATTATCTAGAGTGAATAGAATTGAAGACGAATATAAGATTACCTGATCAGAGACGTCAAACCAGCCGTAACCAAAACTAGGAGTAGTATTCTTCAATGCTGGAATCACAGCAATCATATTGTAGAGAGCACGAGACCCGTAAGTGAAGATTACAAAGAGGGAGACTCCAACAACTGTCCACATCGAAATGGCCTGGAAGCAAAGGAAATTAGGCATTTGTAATTAGTAACAATGTTGCCTTTAATTTTTAGATGTCAATGTTTTGCTCATTCTACTCTGATAAATAGAAGTATTTTCCCTTTTCCCTTTCCTTGTAGTTAGTGCCATTTTGCTCGCTGCATAATGTCTGATTGATTTACAAGAGGCTTCAATTTCAACTCTAAGATTCATGGACTGCTTGCAACTACTGTGGAACTGAATAAATATAAAAAAAATGGAACTGTTTTGTAATTTGAATCAAAATGAGAATAGAATTATAATGAAAACGTGCAAGAAAGTAACTTCGTTCAACTTTCAAATTTCCTGACTAGTAATTTAAATTTTTTCTAGCCAAGATTGTTAAATTCAGTTCATTACAGCATTACATTAAATAGCTGGTTTTAAACAAATAAGTATGCTATCTGAATATCTTTGTGGCATTAACAAACTACACTGCCTTTTTTCGGCATACATGTTTCTGGCATTTATAAAATGTATGATTCCACACGATTGGTATTTCCATGATCAAGGAAATCTTGGAAATCCAACTGATCTCTCAAAAGGGAGGTTGAATTTCCCTCCCAACCACACAACCAACCTCCCCAAAGGTACTGCTGAAATGAAGTTAAGGAAGAACAAAAATTGAATAAAAGTTGCAAGAGGATTTATGAATCACCATCACACAGCATTTAGCTTGAAAATTAAGTCTTTGACAAAAAAATAAATAATGGTACATACCATTGTAATAACCATTTGTTTGACAGCAACCTACCCCTTTTTGAATGGTGTGGTCTTTGACAAGTGTTGATACATAGATAAATACTAGTGAATATAAGAATCCCCTTGAATTGTTGAAACTTGTTGTGTCAAAAATTTGTAAATTGTCTAACTTTCCACCTCTGAGGGTCCATGGACCTCAGGTTGGAAATCCTGGGCTCATGAGCATCTGCTATGGATTTTTCATAGAGGGGGCAAAAAGAAAAGAAAAGATATTTTGTGGAAGGGGGGGGGTTCGAAAAGAAAAAAAAAACACGATATTTTGAGGGGCAAAAAGAAAAAAAGACATTTTGGGGGACAAAAAGATAGGTCCAAATGATGTTCGTCTGGTAAGTGACTAGAGAGTGCCAAAACTGTGACTTATTTTAGGCTGTCATAGTAGCCTCTTTACACTCAGCTTTCATAAGATTCCAACTTTCAAACCGACTCGCCTATGTTAAGAGGGCCTGATCCAGAGGGAAAATGCACCTTTTGCCTGTGCGAGAGTGTCCTCATTTTTGGACTTTGGAATAGGCCCCCACACCCTGTGCTAAGTCCAGATACATTGATAGGTAAACAAGACAGAATTCTGGTGGAATTCAAGGGATCAATCTAGAGTAAACTTACATTGCAGATTGAACGCCCTCTATGACCAATTGAAAAAAAAACCAACATGGTGTGTGAGCAAAATTTCAAGTCTCTACAATGAACTGAGGTTCTGCGTCAAGAGCCGATACATAGTATATGAACACCACTGTGCCAAGTCCGGATAGATAGAAGACTGAAAATTAAAGCTTTGATAGAAAAAATAGTACCAACCGCTCAACTAACCATTTGTATGACAGCAACCTACCCAGTCCCCTTGTGTCAAGTCCAAATGCACAGAAAATTATTGGGCAGTAAGCACTAAGGAGGTCTGAATGAACAGTGAGGTCTATGCCAAAAATTGAAACATAGTGTCTAGTGAATAAAAGAATCCCCTAAACCTTACTACATTTTTGGAATTTATTGTCTCTGGGCAAGTGGTTATCAATATTAGCCCAAACTAAAAAGCCAGTCAATATTCTGTTTTCCTCTAAACATCTTTTCACAATCTCTGGTGACTTTGGGTGTCTGCCTAGTGTTTTCCAGCCCATCCACCAGGCAAATCTAGGCTGTTCCTTAGGGCACAAAGGTGTTATGAGTGTACTCTAAACTGAATAAAAATTGTCATTAGAATACAAGGGGTGCAATTTTCAAGCCTCACATGGGGAGCATGAAACCCTTTCACTGGCCGTAGAATCCTATAATTAGGAGACAATGAGGCTATACGTACCTTTGCTTCAAGTGAACGCTTTGTGATTGGTACCTTCATCAGTCTTACAATCACAATAATCAGGGATGCGGCAACAGCAAGAAACAGCCCATCGTTTATAATAACACGACAGTAGACGTAAGATAAGATAACTTCATTTTGTTCACGTTGGGACTTCATTGATAACGTTGCAAAGGTTATGTTGACAGTAAAGAACAGCAGAGCAGCAATCCCGAGGAGAATGTGTGGTGAATTCCTGTGGAGAAAGGAAAAGAGACGGAGTGAGAAAAGGGATAAGAGAGAGAGAGTGAGAGAGAGAGAAAAGAGACGAGAGAGAGAGAGAGAAAAGGGATGAGAGAGAGAGAGAGAGAGAGAGAAAAGGGACGAGAGAGAGAGAGAGAAAAGGGACGAGAGAGAGAGAGAGAAAAGGGACGAGAGAGAGAGAGAGAGAGAGAGAGTGAAGAAAAGGACAAAAGGAAAAAAATACAAAAATGCAAGAAATTAAGGGTGCAAGAGTGGAGAAAATAAAGGTACTAGAGACAGAAGGTCCAAAAGAATTTTCAAAAACTTCTGAATATATATATATATATATATATATATATATATATATATATATATATATATACACACACACATATATATACATATATATATATATTAGAAATCCGCAATCTATTTTTTTTAACTATTTGTCTTTTGTTACTTTTCTGATCGAGATTTCTACCATGTTAGATTTCTTTGCTGACTTTGGTCCGCACCTTGGTTCATTCTTTTGAACACAACGTTTTGGTTGTTGCACGCTACAGCCGTCTTCAGGTGATGAATGGGTGATTTTGATCATTGAGATGGGGGAAAGCCTGTCTCGTTGATCATGTGGAAATGTTCTCATTCCATTGTCTAATCTTGGGTGTGGTCGATTTTTTTGTCTTCACAGTTGTTGACTGTAACAGAGATCAAATATCCGTGGTTGTCTGGAGTTGATGCTACAAGGGGGCCCTTTTTGAGGGGCAAAAAGCATCTTTGTTGGACATGGTCAGTTGTACTTGTTGCCATTTGTATTTTGCTTACGTTTGAAACCAGGGGCATGTCACACAAGCCAATGTTCCAAGAAAAATGGTAACAGGGAGGTGGGGATGACTTAGTTCTTTTTCTTTCTTTGGCTCTATTAAATTTTTGTTGCACCATTTTTCTTCAAGAATTTTTGTTTTAGTTATACTAGTTTTTTTCAATAAATCATAAATTCTGCTTACCGTGTTATTTGTCACTTTTCATCTTATGGTATTTTCATACGAATGTTACTCCTGGATTTTTGCTTCAATTAGACCAGTTTTCTTCTCGATACAGTAGAGCACAACCTCATTTAGCACCTATTCACTATAGCACTCTTTGGAATTTCTTATATTTTTCGTGATATATTTAATAAGATTTCCGGTATGAAAAGTGACAAAAAACAGCATCATTGACAAGTTCTCAACCGTATACTGTGCATTTTGGCAAATGTGCCATATATATATATATATATATATATATATATATATATATATATATATATATATATATATGAAAATAAACTCATATACAATAATTAATCATGTTGCAATATATAATGGCGTCTAATGATATTTCACCAGCACCAGAAAGTAGCTATCAGATGAGATAGAAAACACTTTCTTGTTGAGGTTCATTAATATGGCATCATATATTTTTATTGCTGGCACAATATCTCTTTATGTTATGATGATTCCATTTAGCGCCATTTTGTTTTTAGGAATGCATCAAGAGCACTGAACAAGTTATTACTGAAATTCCAGACTTAGGGAAACTGTTTTGCTTGTTTTTTTCTTCATAGGGGGGGGCCATACAGGATCCATTAGGATTTCTCCCCCAAAACACTTATCTCGTGAACTCTGGTATACTCAAAATAAGCATCGGTATGCTCACAAACTAACCTCAAAGTTGTCAGATTTTGGCAGAAGTGGAGATATATATCAGGCCCAAACAGAAAATATGTCCTTAAAAAAAATGATTACACCTCCAACAACTTCTTAACCGGATCATTCTTAAGTTTGTCTAGCGTTCTGCTTGGCTTTTGTAGCTGAAATGGTCTGATTTAGCTGGTACATCAATTACCACCATTTCTTTTTTTGTTAGCATTCCTCTGTGGAGAGTTTTCCTTCTTTCTCCTGGACTAAACTGTGGAACGTGATTTTTGTCTTCGGGAAGTGTGTATTAATTTCTGATTGCTTATATGTAAAAAGTATAGGAAATGGCTTTTATACCAGGTCTCGGGTTTGACAAAGAATACATTTTTTGTGGTCAGGATAGCAATGTTCATATGTAATTGTTTTTCTTACTTTATATGATTAAGAAAGTGACAGTACTTTGAAGGTGATAATTGAAATTCTCTATACTTTTTAGACATAACCAATCAGAAAAAAAAAACACTTATTACCCAGGAACCAAAAAAATGTAAATCGGCTGCTGCAGGTTCAAACTCCACTCCAACTTCTCTTCTGACTGAAGATGATCACTGATTTGTATTGTATATATAATAAATGAAAAAATTATGAAAATATATATTTTTTTGTCAAAATGTATCCATTAAAATGAAACAAGCCTGTACATATCTAAATGATACATTTTCATTAACATCAAAGACTTTTGACTCAGTCATGAAGATAGCCTTCTGGCAATTAGTTGGTCACAATTTCAAATCATGATAGAGGAATGTGAATTTTACATATCGGTTCACAACCCTTATTTTGATGAGGATTGTTCTGCTTGTTCTTGTTCTTGTTACAGTATAGAAACAAAGTCAACTCCAGGTCTGGAGTTTGACAAAGAATACATTGTGTTTACAAGATCAAGAATATGAAGAATGAGTTCAATTGTCCAAAATAGAATTCAGAATGTTCATGATTCTTCTCAAAGTTATGGACAAGAATAGATAGAGAAACCAAGTACAACTTACCAGTTCATTTTTTGACTGACATCTTGGCCTTTGAGATAAGCCTGAAATTTTAAAAAAATTGATATATCACAGGATGTAGATATCAGATCAAAAATACATTAGAGGTTAAATACCAAAGATTTTCATACCAGTTGGAGCGGCTTTATGAACATAAATTCCCTACCTGAGTTATGTCAATTAAACCTCCTCCCCCAAAAGCAGTTTGAGAGGGAGAAATGTTTTCATTCCATTGACTAAGTTAAAAGATATTATTCACTCATATAAGTACAGAAGTTTGTAAGCCAAGGGTTCTCCCTCCCCACTAAACTAGTCAAAGGAGGGGAGAGATATTACAAATGTTGTTTTTTTCAGGAAAATATAGCATTTTGGAAGTAAGGTAATTCTTTCATGTGGGAAATCATTACCCTTTCGGGAGGGAATTTCATTATCACCTATTCCCTCTTTCTTGTTGTTTGGTATATGAATATCAAAGCTATTACTCTGATCAGCTCAAAAATTGTAGTCTGGTGACTTAAGATCTGACTCTAAATCAGCACCTCCCCATCAAACTAAGAGGACTGGGGTCATGAGCTCACTTTGATGACTGTGATGTAACTGAAGGAGCCAGCCAATTTAAGGAAACCCCACCATAAGAATTTGACCAAGTCATCATTGAATCAAACTCCTGACACTAAAGCACTGGCTTTGTGTCACATTTTGTTGTGGGGTAGCAATTCAGGACTTTTTTCTAAGACACATTTTCTTTTTCTCACCAACTAATCAAATTTTTTTATGTTAGTTTAGGGTCAAACTTTAACAACAATTTGATCTTAGATAATTAGAACATTTCAACCTTTCCCTTGGATGGTCAGTACATCTTTTTAGTTGGTCCTACATCAGTGAAGTTATTGGATTTTTGCATCTTTGCCTGAAAAGGAGTCTGATGCTGTCAAAAGTTTTAAATAAGTAAAAAATAACAATAAAGGGCATAGCATTTTGAGGCTTTTTATCAGTCTAAATTGGACCAAAAAGTATTTCAGTAGTCTTCTCCCAGATATAGGGTTTGCGCTTTTGAAGGGTCTTTTGTGGAGAGAAAAATAAAATGCAACTAAATCGTTTGTTTTTCTTTCGAGTTTCCATAATTTAAAATTATAGCCATTAGCTTCTGGTGGGGGCTAATGAAAAAAAACATGGTGGGTACACAAATGAGAAAAAGACATCAAAGAAAGAAAAAACATTAAAAAATGGAAAGAAAATAGAATAGAAAATAAAAAACAATAATAAAATAAAAAAGAAAGAAAAGAGGAGAAAAAGAGAAGAAGAAAAGAAAAGAGAAAGAAAGAGTAGAGTCGAAAAGAAAAAAAGAAAGAAAGAGTAGAGTCAAAAAGAAAAAAAGAAAGAAAGAGTAGAGTCAAAAAGAAAAAAAGAAAGAAAGAGTAGAGTCAAAAAGAAAAAAAGAAAGAAAGAGTAGAGTCAAAAAGAAAAAAAGAAAGAAAGAGTAGAGTCGAAAAGAAAGAAAGAAAGAAAGAAAGAGTAGAGTCGAAAAGAAAGAAAGAAAGAAAGAGTAGAGTCGAAAAGAAAGAAAGAAAGAAAGAGTAGAGTCAAAAAGAAAAAAAGAAAGAAAGAGTAGAGTCAAAAAGAAAAAAAGAAAGAAAGAGTAGAGTCAAAAAGAAAAAAAGAAAGAAAGAGTAGAGTCAAAAAGAAAAAAAGAAAGAAAGAGTAGAGTCGAAAAGAAAGAAAGAAAGAAAGAGTAGAGTCGAAAAGAAAGAAAGAAAGAAAGAGTAGAGTCGAAAAGAAAGAAAGAAAGAAAGAGTAGAGTCGAAAAGAAAGAAAGAAAGAAAGAGTAGAGTCGAAAAGAAAGAAAGAAAGAAAGAGTAGAGTCGAAAAGAAAGAAAGAAAGAAAAGAATTGAAAAGGAAGAAAGAAAGAGAAGAATCGGAAAGGAAGACAGAAAGAATAAAATCAAAATGGAAGAAAAATTAGAATCAAAAAGGAAGAAAAATTAGAATCAAAAAGGAAGAAAAATTAGAATTGAAAAAGTATCAAAAAGAAAAAAGAATCAAAAAGAAAAAAGAATCAAAAAGAAAAAAGAATCAAAAAGAAAAAAGAATCAAAAAGAAAAAAACTTTTTTTAAAAACTGAAAAATTAGGAAGAAAAAGATTAAGAAAACCAAAACTTACCGCGGTAAAGAATGAAGTAATAAGACAAAGAGTGAAGAACTGAAGACAGATGGGAAGACAATACAGCAACCAGGAAATGAAGAGAGGTAAATGGTTGGCCAGGTAAACTTCGGAGAAATACATTGAGAAAAGGACAATGCGCAGGGCAGACCAGACAAGAATCATAAACAACATTACGGATTGGTAACTGCAGCGTTTATGGCGATACCAGAGAATCATGTACAGTTGGACATAGACTGACAGGAATAAGATAGTAAAGAGGACCAAAAATATGGCTGTAAGAAGCACTTCCACTTTGGGTGACAATGCTGGTCTCAAGTTCGGGTATGTGAAGCTGTTTTCATGGGCAGCCTGGGTAGTTGGAGCATCGACTGATGTTACTATCATTTTAATTTATGAAGAGGACAACCAATATTTCTATACTGGTCCTGAAAATTAAAAAAAAATAGTCAGAATTAGGTAAAAATCACTAAGTACACGTAGTGCATCACAAACTTGGTAACATCTGAAAACCTGCTATTTTTAAGAATTAAGTAATTACCTACCATTTTTTTTCTTTTATTAATCATTTATATTCATATTATTTATAAAAATGTCCAGACACCATCCAAAATTTTTGGCCAATGTACTGAGTGAAAGTATAGTGTGTTCTGGTATGAGACAATCGTGATCCCATTGATCTACTACACCCAGCCTGACAATACCTGACCCAAGCCGATCATAACCCAAATCTGACCTCCAAACATGTTGTGACTCAGCGTCACTATAAGTCTGTTGTTGACTATGTCTAGATAACCCAGAGGAATTTATGGATTTATGTGTCAATTAATCCTTACATTCTTTTCTCATCGTGTCTAAACGGCATGTAAACAGCTAAATGGGTAACAGCATGAAGAGAAGAAAAATAACTCATCGATTGTTAAGAGAGTAGAGTTATTGAAAAATTAGAAACACGTGTTCGTGAAGAGACTCAGCAAAGATTATGGTCTTCATACATCAACAAATTATAACTTGAAATAGCAAAAAGAAAAACAAATTAAGAAATTCTTTCTTATTGACAGGTGTAATCTACATAACCTATATTTTGTCAATATCAGTGTACGCTTTGCGTAACTTTGTGAGGTTAATGATCTAATCTGGAATTTGCCCTAGCTTATGCTACACCCAAAACTGATGAATTTCCAAAACTCAGGACATCCTTGGTCCTGAGGTTGCCAAGTTTGGGATGATCAATCTGTATTTCAAATTAGTTCTATTTTTCAGTGAAAAATTATATGTATAAGTACAGCTTCCCTCTACTCTGGTATCTGAAACATTTCGTAAGCTGCATGGTGTAAGCTGAAGGTGCAATTACCTTTGCTTTACATGGGACAACTTTTTGAGAATTCCCAGACCTAAAAAGGGACGATGATGGTATCTTAGGCTTAGTTGTTGGAGGTTGGGATGGCGAGAAGTACAGGAGAGAAAAAGGAGAGGGTATGTGCTGCCTCTATGATTAATGGTTCTCTGCAAACCATGCTAAACGCTTTTTGCCTTTTCTCATAAAAGCCAAAATATGGTGTAAAGTGAACTTCTGAAAAGTGGTGAATACCTGTATTCAAATTGTTGTTTGGTTACAACTGTTACAGGTAACCTAAAGCTGATTGGGATATCTCATAAAACAAGGTCTGTCCTGAGAGTATCCAACTATTTAATATAAACAAAACAAAAAAAAATAGCCTATCTAGGGAAATGACCCCTTAGTCCACTTCAAAGTGCTTCCCTTGGGACCTCACACTAATCCCAGCATCACTTTCACTTTTCAAAACAGCCTGCAAAGTCCTCTTCAAGGATCATCCATCAATTGCCTTGTTGCATTCTCCCTAATCTCGTCCATAGTCAGAAATCTCATTGGCGAAAAGCCAGAAGATGAAGGGAATCAAATCTGGTGATGCAGTGTTTTGCCAAAATACCCTGCACAAGATATGAAGAATGACTTGCTTGGTAATTAGGAATGCAATGGTCGCACAGTACACAAGCTCATTCAATGGCATTTCACTACTGACATGAGATAATATCATGCATGCACACTAAGGTCCTCTCTGATTGCTTGCCAAGTTAAATCTGGCTGTGTAATTCGTTCTTGAGGTATTCAGAATAGCTAGATACTTTCCGGACAGACCTCGTGAATCATGACTTAAACCACATGACCTCTCTGTTGACTCTCGTCGACCGTGGCAAAATCCAATTACGAAAAAAATCGACTATCCATTTTCTAAACATTTTTTTATGCACACATCAAAATTAATCATTGTTGATTATCAGTTTATAGTTTATTCATGAACCACTTGATACCGTTCATATTGACAGTGGAACTCTTCCATGAATAGCTCAATGGAAATCTTCTACAAACAGGACTATTAAAAATTATGTAAAAGTCAACGGGAAGTAATTGCAATGGACACATGAGTACGCAAGTTTACTCGATGGCATCTAAGTACAGACTGAGAAACCCCACAGGAGAGTGCTCATGCTCGCACGCTAAGGTTCCTTTGTCAAAATCAGTGAAAAATCCTCAGTCGTTATTTCCCATGAAATTGTTTACATGAATTTAAGAGTTCATTGACTTATAAGTGAACTGTGCAGCAAAGACATTTAAAATATTCATGAACTGAGAGAACAGATTTCAAAGCAGTAGTAAAAAGAGAAAAATTATAGAAGATAAAGTTATATAATAAAAGATATGATGAAATGAATTATTTCAACATGTGAATAATTTAATTCATGTTTGAGTTGAAAGACGAAAAAGATTTCTTCGTTGTCTAAATCAGTGACAAATCCCTGTTTGTTGGATTGACAAGAGATATTTTTTGACCCTGTGAGAGAAAAAAAAACAAAAACTGGAAGGAGAGAAAAATTCAATTAATTCTCACAGGGTTTCATATTTGCAAATTCTTCATGAAGATAAAAATGCAGGTCTCAAGTAAAAAACAAAACAAAGCAAAAAGCAAAAACAATGGGGAAAAAGCCAGCACAAAGGAAGCAAGATTCCCATGAGGAACGCTTCATTTGAAACCTTTCCATTGGATTATGGAAGGAGATAAACATGAACAGGTCATCACAATTGGAAAACATTTGACTCTCAAAATTTTAAATCTGTTCTGTGGATGTTTATTTCATTATTTTTCAAACAAACCTCATTACCCTAATCTTGTTCATAAAATTCATTATAGATCAACCAGAATCTATGAAATATGATTAAAAACTGAAGATTTTCTCTAAATAAAATTGTTTGGCTCACCATGACCTCTAGGTGGGTATCTATGGGTCACAAGAACTTCTTCATTTTGAGCTTGTTTTCAGTTTGATTCCACAAACACAGTAAATCATTTTTGAAATTTGAATAATTACTGGATCCGAAACAGACTGACAAACCATTTGCACAAATCGCCTGTGGATGAAGCATTTGAAAAAACATCATGACATTATTCTCATCTTGCAAAGAATCAAGATGTCTGCCTCCATTTCTGTGTCATTTGCCTTGACTGTCCTTCCTTTACTCAAGAAAAACAAACTTTAAAAAAAATCTATTTTTTCAGCAAAAGTCAGGGATATTTGATGATATACTTCTTTTTCTCTCCCAGATAATGCTTTTAACATTTCACCATTACTACACAACAGTGATAGAAATGGGTTTTGGGAACCAAGTAAACAGTAAGGACTGTTTTTTGGGGAACAAGGTTAGCAGTAATGTCTCCAGTAGTAGACATTGAACATACAAAAAATCTGGAAATTGAGAAGTAGGTATATGCTGTGCCCTTACCATTTCCACCCCTGCCATGTTGACTGCTAAAGGGAAAGAGACAGATTTTATTAAGTTTTTCTTTTTTGCTGTTAGTACTTTCTTAGTACCAATCCTGTAGTAAAGTGAGACAATTTATCCTTATTATTTGTTTTCTGCTAATATTCACCTTCATCTTAATTATTGTTGTTATTTTTTATCGCAACTAAGCTCAGGCTGGTATCCCTTCAGCAGTGAGTAAATAATTTAACTGTGTGGATCACAATAAAGAATGTTCCAGGTGAGAATCAAACTCAGGACCCTCTACTTTACTCACTGCTGGAGGGAAACCTGCCTGAGAACAGATGTGATAAAAGGTACCAGCAATTATGATGAAGGTATATAGTAGAAATAAAATTGATAATAGATCGTCATTGCAGTCAATATTTGAACAATACTAGCTTCAAAATTTGAAGTCATGTAAAAAATTCCATCGAGAATGAATATGGTCAGAATAAATTCTATTTATGACATTTTCCACTGGAAAACATCTAAAATAGAGTAAAAAAAATAGAAACATTTATATTCTCCAGTTATTGATTAACCTGCCTGAATAAGGTCTAAAATGCCTTTTTCCCAAAAATCGCTCAAAATATTTCAGAGGAGGTCAAGTGGCATACTGATGCCAATTTTCAAGTCCATAGACAAAACAATAAGGTAAGGAGCACTGGAACACTCAGAGAAAAAATTGTTTGAATAAGACCCCATAAAGATCAAGAAAACTTCTTCCCCTACCCCCAATTTTTTTATATGATAAAAAAAAAAAATTAGGGAGGTTTTTAGAGAAGTACTGATGCCAATTTTCAAGTTTGTAGACAAAATGAGGTGGCCAGGAGAGCTGAGACATCCAAACACTTGAAGATATAAAAAGGATAGAACCCTCTTCCATATTTGACAGTTACGGTTGTTCAATAATTTATAATTCTTCATCTAATAAAATAAATAAAATAAAAATGAATTCTTATTGGAAATAATGTCTCAGTGTCTTGGGAACAAAATAATCATACCTTGAAGGGATGTAATTATATGTCAGGAACAGTTTTATGGAATCTCTCGGTGGAAAAAAAAAAAAAATGATTATTTATCAAGATAAGTTTCTGATTGTGCAGATCAATCACCGAGCCGTTCCATTACTTTTTATCATGTGCTTGCGCTTTGGAGAGAGAGAAGTAAATATTGCACACTCACCTTAGATAAAAAAAAAATGCCAATCAAAAATGAAAGAGAAAAAAATCAGACAGTGATGGAACTGCATAATCAAAAACTTTCACGTTTCATTTTTGATAATCTTTTCTTTTTACCAAGTGATGTCATGAAACATTACCTTGTTGCAAACAATATTCAATTTTAAAGCTTAAATTCATTCAATTATAAAGAAAATCTTTTTTTTGAAGAAATGATATCTTTTCAGAAAAGAAAAAAAATAGATATACCTTCCATGTAAAGACATATTTTCTTAGGAAATCTTTGTATACGTAAACTCAAAAAAATATGTCTATATAAACTTGAAGTGATGTCATTTTTTCCCCTTTTCAACTTGATTATTCAGTAAAAACAGAAGACAAAGTGATTTAATTAGAAACCGTCAACCAAAACTGTCAAGTTAGATTTCATCAGTCTAAGTCATTTTAGAAGGCTATCTATGTATGTATGCATATATCACATTTACAGGCCGTATCAATGGAGCTAAAGGGCTGAAAATGTACACATCTACTTCTTTTTATCTATGCACCTGTGAATTGAGAACCATGCAACGTGCACATGAATGAATTATGCTGGGCCTCACATGGAGAGACCACAAGATAGCACAGGACATCCGAGAAAAGACAAGAGTCAGGGACATCATAGAGTCCATCAATAATCTCTCAAATGGCAGTGGGCTGGCCATGTTGCAAGAATGGCAGACAACCGATGGACATCACATCTCACAACACGGATCCCCAGAGATCACGTAAGAAACAGAAGCCGACAGAATACAAGATAGAGAAATGAACTGGACAGATTCAGGAAATACTGGCTCCGCGACCCCCATGATAGAGAAGTGTGACGAATCCTGGGGAAGGTCTATGTCCAACGACGGACGATAAAAGACTGATGATGATGATGTCTTTTTTTTTTTAAATTGAAAATAAGTTGTTTTTCGGGGGGGGGGGGGGTAAATTTATAATGTAACTTTATGATAAATCAGTTTCTATCTGGCAACGTTCACGGACGTTAAAAGACTGATGATGATGATGATGTTTTTTTTTTTAAAATTGAAAATAAGTTGTTTTTCAGGAGGGGGGTCAATTTATAATGTAACTTTATGCTAAATCAGTTTCTGTCTGGCAATGTTCACACTAGCGTTTTGAAACTTGAGACTTTTTTTTAGTGATCAACATTCAACAAAAGGCGAGAGAAGCATTTCATTCATTGATCACCGCTTTTTACAATCTTTTAATTGATCATCCCGATATGTTAGAAGCAACAGTTTTTATTGAGTGATTAACCAGACCTGTTTTTGTTAATCATTTTTTGATGTCATAAAACAGTTCCTGGTTACAAATGAAATTCAATTCTAAAACTTAAATCATTCAGTAGAAATGGTAGACTGAGTGATTTCATTAATCACCGCTACCCACAACAGATTGGTTTAATAACTGTTGCTAGGTTTAGTTTATTCACATGTTCTGGTATTTGTATACATCTTTCTAACCAGCCTTCACCCAGCCCTAACCATTCATAGTAGAAACTTGAAATTTTGCACGTACACACCCCTCGATGATTACTGACAATGTTTGCTTTTATTTTTTGGAAATTCCACTCATGAATAGGTTTTTTTATCTGGGGGGTTCTATTTACAATGAAATTTCAGGACAAATTGGTCCCTTAGTTTATGTCCATGCTTAAAAAAAAAATCTTTGGTTCGAAGCTTACTGGTAGTATTTTCATCCAAGTGCCTTAATTATAGCACCAACACCACTGCTTATTTTACAAGGTAAACAGTAGCATATATAGGTGGTGGTGATTCATAATTTCCCTTGGAATGCTAGTTTTATCTATTCCCATTTATAAGTTAATAATTAATTGCAGTTATTCATCTCCCAATAAATTCTTGACAAACAGAAATTTTTCTACACCGCAGAAGCACCGTCAGTGCAAATTTGGGAAATCATACGCCAAGTTCACATTCACGCACTTGATAACTTCACAGGAGATATCCTTTCTAGTCATACTGTCTAGACTGCTTGCCAACAAATTCTTCACTCATTAGAAACTGTCATCCAGAACCATCACCATAGGTTTCTTCAGTTTTTAAGTTGGTGTGGATGGATAGCTATCCAAGTATATGTTACATGTACAGGCTGTATCATTGAAGCTAGAGGGCTGAAAAAAAGAATAAACTTTTTTCTTTTTTTTTTAAAAACCTCGCCACAAAATAGTTTTTTAGTTGACAGTTCAATTTACAGAGTAAATATACGACAAATTCATTGATCATCCCTTTTTTCCGATTTTCAACTGATCACACCTGACATGGCATGCTGCCAAAAAAAAAGTTGGTCATATGACGGTTTCTATCGAGGGACTAACCAGACCTGTTCCAAAGTTGTCGTTAACAACTCCAATAAAGAGAAGGAGCCGGGGCCGTATGTGTGCTTTCATCCATAGAGAATAAAAGTAGACTTCTATGACCCTCCACTTTAGCTGATCACTTAAGTTGGCAGTGATGGTAGCCATTCTCTTCAGTACAATCATGTGTGAAAGACTGACATTCTGACACATCCCCGTCTTTTCTCGAAACAAACCCGTTACATCAATCTGCAATCTCTAATTTGTAGGAGTAAAGGACCTACATGTATGTATTGGGTTTGTCCAGAAGAGAACCAATCGTTTTGAATATCTCGAGAACTGATTGTGCAGCATTGACATGGAGGGGCCATGTATTTGAAGTCATGATTTCTTCAAGAAGTAATTCATGAGGTCGCTCCAGAAAGTATCCAGTCATTCTGAATATCTCAAGAACTGGTTGCGTGGCCTTGATTTAACTCGGTGAGCAATTAGAGGGGACCTTACCACGCTTGCATGGACAGACATTCTTCCGTGGAGTTGGTCAGTAACGGGATAAGGTTTATGTACTGTGCAACTGTTGCATTTACCCAGGTGTGTAAGCTCCCTACAACTTGTAGTTTTTTTCCAAAGCTAAACTCTCTGTTTAGATTTCTTGGATGAGATTAAAGAGAGCTTGATGACCCAGCTGATGATGATTCGGGAAGAGGACCTTTCAGACTGTTTAAAAGTGGAAGAGACGCTTGGAGGAGTGTGAGAGGTTCTAAGAGAAGTACTCTGAAGGGGAACTAAGGCCTCAATTGCCCTAGGTATGCTATTGCTTTTTGTTAATATCAAATGGCTTCATACCTGTAGAATTCTAAAATGTTAGTTTATTTAAAATTATATCAATTAGAAACTATCAACCCAAACCGTTAAGACAGGTCTTTTCATTCTTTAAGTAGGTCTGGCTGACTATGTATGCATGAATGTATGTATGTATGTATGTATGTATGTATGAATGAATGAATGAAGTGTACAGGTCATACTGATAGAGTTAAAGAGCTGAAAATTTTAACATTTACTCCGTATTATGTCTAGAAAAGAAGATTTTTTCTGTTTTTTGAAATTTCCATCCTTAATAGACTCAGTGGGGGATTCAATTTGCAATGCAAGTTTTTACTGAATTGGTCCCTCAGTTCATGTTTGGCAACATTCACACTTATTCTAGGAAATTTGGACCTATTTAGTGATCATTGCCCAACAAAAGGTGAGAAAAGTAACTTATCCATTGATCATTACTTTTAAAAATTTTTCAATTTGACCACCCCCAACACGACATACTGCCAAAAGACATTGGTTGCATAACAGTTTCTATTGAGTGAGTAACCAGACTTATCTATTTATTTTAGAATAAAAACCTGACATACTCTCAGCTCAGTTATTCCCATGTCATGTGACACATGAGGCAACGGCTTTGTTTCCATTTTTCAAATGATCTATTGAGACCTAACTATTGTTTGTCACAATCTTGTGTTTTTGTGGGGCTGAGATACAAGCTCGACACCAAAGATGCCTTTCGGGGCTAAAAGGCTCCAACTACTTACCCAAAGCTGGGAGAAGAAATGGATTCATGTCTTTTCAAAGAGCATTCATAGGAAAATTTCTCAGCCACTATTTGAACTCTGTTTGCCGATTCCATTCTACCCACTGTTGACTGTCAGACCACCCGCACCTCCTCTTAGTTCTACTCATAAGAAATAAATGAAAGCCCGACAAGTATTAACTATGAAACAAGCAAAAAACAAACAAACAAAAGAGAAACACGCTTACAACAATTCTAGTTCCGCTGAACAACACCAAGTGACCTTGCTCCCCCACAATGAAGAAACTGTTGAAAGGAAAGCTTACTTTTATGCAACGTGAACAAAAGAGAGGGAGGAATAGAGGGAGGGCATTCGGAGAATACATGGCAGAAGATCTTTTGTGAGCGGAACATTATCTTAAGTATTTTTGTTTCATCCTCTTGTGAGAGTATTACTATTATTGTTTTTTCATCACCGCTATTGGTACTTTTATTATCATTATTACTATTATTACCGTTCTTCATCATCACCTCCCACTCTGCTATGCTGACCTTGGAGGAAAGTGGGTGGGCTAAAAATAATTATGAATTCATGACCGAGGGTCATGCTCAACAAAAAAACAAAAACAAAAAAAAAAAACACTAAAAAACGCAGAATGAATCTTGAAATCCTTTCATGATAGATAATTACTTTAGCACGAATGAGATAAAAATATACAGCTTGCAAAATAGATAAAAATGCTGAATTACCTACATTGGAATTGAAGTATACAACAAACATACAGGATCCAAATAAAAAAACTTGGATACATTGTCAGAAACTACCATAAAAATATTGTCAACATTAATGTTTCTCTGGTTTTCGAATTCGGCTGACAGGTTATCTATGCACATATGTGTCACACAGGCAGGCCTCACCAAAAGAGCCAGAGGGATGAAAATCTAAACATTCACTCCTTATTATGTCTAGAAAAAAACGTTTTTGTTTTTTTGACTCACCCAACAGGTTTTTCAGTGGGGAATTCAATTTGCAATGTAAGTCTACACTAAATTGGTCACTTAGTTTATGTCCAGCAGCTTTTGTGCTTGTTTTTGAAAATTCAGACTTATGTTAGTGATCACTGCCGAACGAAAGGAGAGAGAGGTAATTTATTCATTGATTAACCCTTTTTCCTATTGTTAAATTGATCCTTCCAACACGGCATGCTGCCAAAAAACACTGGTCATGTGACATTTTTTATTGAGTGACTGACAAAACCTGTTACAATCATTATCATACACTCAATGGTGTCACATTTGACTCTGAGAAACGAATCACAAGGTCTGCCAAGAAACTACCAAGCCATTTTGACTATCTTGATAATTGGTGGTGCAGCCTGGTGTTGAATTACAATATGCATCAAGTCCATATATGCAGGCTTAATCAGAAAGTTTGTTTTGTTTCGAACGAATTATGAAGAACGGAGAACAACAAAAATAAAGTGCAATGCAAGATCCAAAAAGTTTTAGTTGGGAACAAAAAGTCTGAACAAGAAGAGAAAATTGTTCATATAAGGCATGATGCATACCTTTTTATAAGTTTTATTCTATTGCACAATTCTCTGCCAGAGAAGCTGTAATTAAACCATAATCTGCATTTTTACATTCGCACAATAATACGATGGAGATAAGTTTGTTTTTTTTTGGCAAATGAAGAATTCCTTTATTTGCAGTCATTTCCTCAAATAATCAGGGGTAACTACTATCTCTGAGCAAAAACATTCTCAGCCTATTTGGCCTCTTCTCCTTTGTTTCTCATCGGCTTTGTTACGAATCATTTAACTTTTTTAAAAATTTGCAGCAAGCATATGACTGATCCCTTCTCAGAAAAAGCAACACGTTTCTTTGAATCACTTTTCCCAACTATTGACTTTTAGAATTCTCACTTTTTCATTGGTCACATGAAATAGTTGACCAGTGTTGCTGTTAGATTTAATTAAGCCCATCTCTTAAAAAACCCACAGGAGTTTTAGTTTTAGCTGAATAAAGCCAGACTGACCATCCAGACTCAACAAAGGTCCCTGATAAAAATTTCTGGTAATCATTGGGTGTCATCCCCCCAACACATCCATGCTTACCACCAAAATGCATATATATAGATGCATACATAAACACACACACATATATAGATGTATACTAAAAAAAACGTTATGTTGGTCAGCTCACAATTCTAGCAGCGTGAAGTGACAACCAAGCCTCACACTGTCTAAACTTGATGTAATTAGGTATCTGACCAGAGTAGTCTTGTCTGCACATGTGTGAATATACACTCCCCCGTGGGGTCACTCAGTCAGCAATAAGATACCATTGAGTGAGCTTATAAAGCTATGAGAACGTTGCATTCACAATGACAAAACAAATACATTCTTTGTGTTTTCATCACCCAGTCTTGTCATTCTCCTGTACGGTTCAGATTTGGCTCACTGCAACTTATGGCTTTTCCCAAGGCTAAAAATCATTGAAAGGGTAGAAATTTCAGACTGTGAATGAGATTAAGGAGAACACAATGAGGCAGCTGATGGTAATTCCAAAAGAGGATGCAGCAGACTATTTCGGAAAGTGGAAGGAATGCAGGGATAAGTGCTTGAGATAACAAGGTAATTACTTTGAAGGGATAAGGCACCATTAACCTAGATGAGCTATTTTTTTCCTCCAATAATATTAAATGGCTGGATACTTTCCATACAGACCCTATATTTACGAACGGTTCACATTTCCACAGCAACTAAAGAAATCTCATATAAAAAAAGAAGATAATGCATGAAACATCCGATTCTCTTGTCATACATGTCCATTTAAAGCTTACTATTGGATTATTGGTGAACATATCAGCAACCTGGTCATTTTAATTGGGTTTGAGAACCAAAACTATGCGATGGAATAGCAAGACAAGAGCCTGAGGAATTACAGTGGAAAATCCCTTGGCAAACCACAGTATTAATTAAGCTATTACTGGCAAAGTATTTAATGCATCTAATTGCATGATGAAAATGTCAATTTGCTAAAATTCTCTGAAAGTAGACAATGTGTTCTCTGGGATCCCATTAGGCTTCATACAGGGGTTGGATTGTACTGGGAGTGAAGGGAGTGTTCTTTGCTGCTAGCTTGGGAATTGGCACCTGGGGCCTAACTTGAGATTTTAAGATTTGATCCTATTTTATATACACTGATAGTCAAAAACATAATGACTTACCTAATAAGATATTGGTCCTAAAGGTGCCCTCAAAACAGGTCTTATCCAATCGGACATGGACTCTACAAGATCTCTAAGGGTTCCCTCTGACAGCTGGTGCCAGGATGTTATCAGCAAGTTCTTGAACTGTTTAAGTTACATAGTGGAGGTTCTGCAGAGCAAACTCATTGGTCCTGTACACCCAATGAATGGGATTGAGATTTGGGGAGTTCTGTGGCCAGGTTGACACAGTCAAGTTCATGTTTCTGAGATTATTTCTGTACAACTTGTTTGGTAGGTAGGGCATACTGAACAAGTAAAATAAGCCACTGCTATCATAGAAGAGGTGTACTTGGTCTTCAATGATATTGATGTAGGTAGTATATGACCAACTACCTTACACATGAATGATAGAACCCAGAGTTTACCAGCAGAATACTGCACCAAATGGCTTGTTGTTTTCTAACATTGCATCCTGGTGCAATAGTTTCTCTTGAATAACAATGCAAAGGTATCATGTGGTCCACCTTATCCAGGAGGAAGCAAGACTCATTGGATCAGGTAACCTTTCCTCATCGATACAATGTCCAGCTTCAATGTCTGTAAGTCCATTGAAGACCTGCCATTGTTCAAAATTAAGAATGTTCAACTCTTTATGTCTATAATTTTATCAGCACACTGCATCAGAGAATGAAGCTGCAGGGTATTTGACAATCTTTTCACAAGCCGGATAGTTCAGCTGCTAATTCCCAATAGAAACCTAATTCCAATTTCCCAATTGGGCTGAGTGTTTTTGACCATTTTTGGCTTTTTTAAAAATACAAAATAATTACAAAAACAAATTCAAAATTATGGATCTAGGAAAACTTCCGAATCTTTTAAAAATGGTGCCGAAATCAAATTCCTGGATAACACCTTGAGCAGGTATATTTGTTCATTCCTGTAGACTCTTGATGGAGTATAGGGCCTCAACCACTTGGCATTGTCAGTAGCAAGCAGTACCACACCCAACCCTCTTTATTTTCCCAGGCTTGAGACCAGCTATGGCAACTACCAAGTTGTAAATCTTTTCTATCAGAGTAACCTTCTCTCAGATAGAGCCCTTTAGTCCTGTAAGGCATTCTAATGGCAGTGGTATCTATCCATAGCTGGAAATAGAAATGGATTTATGCATTTCCCAAGGGCATTAGTGTAAAGTGAATATACACAGTTTTGGTTGAAACTTGGTTTCCTGATTCTGTTTTCCAGGCTGTTAACCATTATGCCACTCCAAACCTTGAAGCAAGTACCATCATCATCATCTTCTTTCCTATCTTCTTGAATGATGACTACAATTGCACTGACTTCTTCCACATCTTACTGGCAAACCTTCCCATCTTATCCCTCCAATTTGTGTCTAGTCTCTTGTTACTGTGCTTACTGTCTCATGGACACTGATTGGTTTGCCTTTTCCTCCCTTTATTGTCAATTCTTCTTGCTAAATGTCCACCCCCTCTCACTTCTGACTGCTCAATAATATGAATGATATCCTCCACTCTAGCCCCCCCCCTCTGATCCATGTAGATCTTTTCTGATCTCTTAGTGTTTGAAAAGCATTTGGTACGAATAGAGATGTATTGAAATGCATGTTGCCAATGTGCTCTAAGTGAAGCAGGTATAGATTAGGTTGAAAGTATTTAAGCAGAGATCATTCCTATTTTTAAGAGCAAAGGTTTGTAAAGTTTGCTTTTTTCAAATGAGATAAGATGTCACAATATCCGCAGGGAATGAGACTGTTATGTAAACAAAATCGTGATAGCAGATTTATTATCTATTGACTCAATAGACGAAAGAATTAATTAATTGAACAGGTCTGGTTAGTCACTCAATAGAAACCTCCACATGAAAAACCTCCCTGTTGGGATGATCAATTAAAGAATTGGAAAAAAGGATGATCAAAGAATAGATTACTTCACTCACTTCTCATTTGGTAGTAATGACTGTAAAAAGGCATGAACACTGCCAGACACAAACTAAAGGACTAATCTAGCATAAGCATTATAAAAAAAAAAAATTGGGGGGAATTTGAAAAAAAGCAAAAATATATTATCAGAATATAATTAGGATTAAATATAGTAATTTTCAGCCTTCTACCTCCATTGCTGAGGCCTGTATGCATGATGCCTACATAGATAACCAGCCAGCCAGACTTGAAAACTGAAGAAACCTCTGTTGACAGTTTTGGTGATAATTCAAAAAAAAAACAACTCATCAGCTGAGTGTGGGTTCTTCTCTGTACTCCATTCATTCTAAGAAAGCAAGCAGGCCCTCCTCACTGGAAAGACTGGTGCAACATAATCTTTCTATCTTCCATCTGCGTGTGTAGGGTATCTTTTCGTTTCCAAAGAAATTTTTGGAAATGCTTTCAGCTTTTCTATTAATAGATGATATTGTGAGGATAACAGGAATAAACATGGAAATATTAACAAAATCAAGGACACTTTCATCTTTATCTAATATACAAAACAGCGTGTACACTGAAGGTAGAGTTAAACGAAAACTGGAGAAGGACCAGGGGAAACAAAAGATTACTTAAGAATAAGAGATGTAAAACAGAGAAGAGAAGAAACAGCCTCGCACAACGCAAAGAGCCAATTTAGAACAGCCTTCCTAAAGATGTAGTAACGGCACCAAGTATGAACGTATTTAAGGAGAGGATGGATGAGCAAAAGAATAATCAGCCAGTTTACCATAACCCCAAGATTATCAGCGTCTCAAGCAAGAGATGGACCCTCCCTAGCAGAAAAAAAAACAAGACCTAGGAGCTGGAGTAAAAAAGATATAATCTAAAATCTAATCTCATCATCAGTCTTTTAACATCCGTTGTTGGATATAAACCTTCCCAAGATCCGCTATATTTCTCTATTGTGGGCACCGCAAAGCCAGTATTTTAAAAATTTGTCCAGTTCATCTTTCCATCTTGTATCCTGTCGGCTTCAGTTTTGCATGTGGTCTCTGGGGATCCACGTTGTGAGTTGTGATGTCCATTGGTTGTCTGCCATTCTTGCAACATGGCCAGCCCATTGCTATTTGAGTTTTCTAATAAATTATATGATGTCTCTGACTCTTGTTTATTCCCTTATGTACTGTGCAGTCTTGTGATCTCTCCATGTGAGGTTGAAGATGATGAGAATAAACATGGAAATATCAACACAGTCAAAAAGTCTTGACTTTTAATCATATACTAATCAACTATAAGCATGTTTTCAGTATTGCTTTCATCTTTTCTATTTGTAGATAGGGATGTGAGAATGATGGGAATAAACAGGCAAATATAATTGAAATATCCACATGGTGAGAAACCAAAACTGTCCACGTAGATTTATTCAGTTTTTAAGTAGGTCTGGCTGGCTGTCTATGCATGTGTTATGTACAGGCCATTCTTTCATTTAGTTATTCAAAATCCTTCTCAATAGGTTTTTATTAGGGGATGAGTTTATTATGTTAGTCTATGCTAAACTGATCCCTTATTTTGTGCCTGGCTGCATTCACACTTTAAAAAAAAAAAATTCAGACTTAGTTAATGACGTTCATCCTACAAAAGACAAGAGAAGAAATTTTTTTCATTGACCACCTAATTTTCTCGATTTTTCTATTGTTCACCCCTAACACGGCATGCTGCCAAAAGACATTAGTCACATGACGGTTTCTATCGAGTGACTACTCAGAACTGTTTAGCTATATCTGCATTGGGCCTTATTTGTACGCAGATTTTTTGTCGTTTATATCATCCTTCATCTTACAAGACAAAAACAAAATTTTATAAGTTACAACGAAAATAAAAACTCAAAGTTTGAAACATTCGACTGTTTTCCTTAGCACGTTGTACAAACAACATATCTATTTCAGCATGTTGGGCCATTATCAACGTTCCGTTGACAATAGCGTCCAGATTTTATAAATCTGGTTGCAGTGTGACAACAAAATATTTGGGGTAATCTTTATTTGATAATAATACAGACAAAATTTTGAAAATTGAAATCTTGAAAAGATCCTGGAATCAATGTCCATGGAAATGTTTTTAAGAAAAATCTATTGTCAAGGAGAGTAACATTGAATAAGGTGTAGGGGGAAAAAAAAATGAAATATGGAATTATACATACTCTATAGTAAGTGAGAAACTGTGTCATGTGAAACTGCCCCAAAACTGAATAAATATGTCTGGTTAGTCACTCAATAGAAACCATCAGGGAACCAATGTCTTTTGGCAGTATGCAGTGTTGGGGTGACCAATAAAACATTGGTAGAAGGAGTGATCAATGAACAGGTTTCTTCTCTCACCTTTTGTTGGGCAGTAATCACTAAAAAAATCTGCATTTTCAAATACAAGCAGGAACAAACTGGGGACCAATTCAGCGTATACTTACATTGTAAAGTGAACTGCCCACTAAAAGCCTATGGTTGGGGGGATGAAAAAAAATTATTGGTAGACATAATAAGAATTAGATGTTTAAATTTTCATCCTTCTACCTCCCTTGGTGCAGCCCCGTTAGTCTTATACATGCACACATACATAGTCAGCCAGCCAGCTAGTTTATAAGTCGCTGGTAATAGAAGCAGACATTCATATAGAAAGAGTCCCGATGCAAAATATGCATACACATTCCTAAAATTAGGGTTTGGGGTTAGGATTTTGGCAACATTTAATAAATTTACTAAGATTCTGTAATTGTAAAAATTTACTAAATCTCACGAAAAATCCGAACTCTGTGGAAATCATATTTTCCTATAAAGCAACATACATCCTAGATTACCAATACTATTAGGATTCTTCCTCTCCTCCCCCAGAGGTGAAAGTGCGGTGCTGCTGGTGACACTAGAGAACTCGGTCAAAATAACTGTCATCCTTATTGATAGAATGAGATAAAAATGCTTCAACAATGCTTTCATATGTGAAGAGTTTGTTCCAAATTTTGACCCAGACAGTGGATTAAATATATATTATGTACGAAACTTGTCATAAGTGTTTGAACAAAGAGACATTTTGCTTCTAATCACTTAGTTTAGAGGTTTAAAAACAGGAACATCACACAAGATGAATAAAATTTTATAGCAATGAGCATAACAAAGTATGCATTTAGTTATGTTTTGTGGATCTGAATACTAAATTTCTGGAGAATATTTTTTTTAATAGAGCTAAATTATTAAATAAAATAAAAAAAGATTTTTTTTTTAATCCTTCGAAAATCTTATTCAGAATCAATCAATGAGATTGAAAAGGCAAACTCATATTATTATTTGGAAGAGTTGCCAAACTAGCAATTTAATTTGAATCCCACCTTGATCAAAATTATTAACGGCTCCTGCAATCCTATGCAATAAAAAAGCAGATTTTGTGCTTGTTCACTATGGACAGTATTTTTTTATATAAACAAACCATTGTATTCGTAAACAGCATTGCTCATAAGTACTGATTGAATAATGACCTATTGTTTGGAAGCCTTGCCATTGGGTGATGGCTAGCAAGTTAGTACAACAGATCATTACTACTAAATAATGAGTTCGATCCTCACTGACTGCCCAATACTTATGGCCTTGTGCTAAAACCAAGCTAAGCTTAGTGAATAAATAACAATAATGACCTCATTATTACAAAAGATTTAGAAAATAACTAAACACATAATCAAAAACAGTTTTACTGAATTCATATTTCAGGGAAAACAAAACCTGTCAAGGATATGGAAGATGAACTCTGATAAAAACAGGTCAGGTTAGTCACTCATTAGAAACCATCATATGACCAACGTCCTTTTGCAGCATGTTGGAGCGATCAATTAAAAAATTGGAGAAAGGGGTGATTAATGGATAAGTTACTTCACTCAGCTAAGCTTTCTGCAGAGCAAGTTCAACCTTCAAGAACAAGAAAATCCCACTAGTGCTAAAAAGAAGGGTCTATAACCAATGCATTCTACCGATAGTCACCTATGGAGCTGAAACATGGAACTTAACCAAAGAAACTAACCTATCAGAGACTGACCCTTAAACTGCAACCTATCTTTATAGAGACTAACCCTTAAACTGCAATGTGCCGCATAATGTGCACATGAGAAAATTACTCTCATAACATGGAGAGATCACAAGACAGCACAATATATTAGAAGAAAAAACCGGAGTCCAAGATATCATAGAATCCATAAGAAAACTTGAATGGTAATGGGCTGGACAGGTTGTGAGAATGGCAGACAACCTCAGGACATCATGACTCACAACATGGATCCCCTGAGACCACATGCAAAACCAGGGCTGATAGAATATCTAATTTGTCACACCATTTCATAAGTTCAGAGAGTACTGGCTCCGTGATGCCCACAATGGAGAGGTCTTACAAATCTTGAAGAAGGTGTATGTCCAACGATGGATGCTAAAAGGCTGATGATCACTAAAAAACAATTGGGGATACCACCGGATGCAAAATAGTGCCCAATTTAGTGTAAACTTACATTCTGAACTGAACTCACCACTAAAATCCTTCGGGAGGGGAAGCAGTTCAAAAAATAAAAAAAAGATTTTCAGTCCTCTAGCTCCATTGGTGCTACCTGCACACATGATACATACATAGCCAGTCAGCCAGATCAACTTGAAAACTGAAGAAACCAATGTTGATGTTGACAGTTTTGGTTGATGGTCTCTAATAAGTATGAAACCAGTACAAACAAATTGTCCTTAAAATTGAGCTTGCATTGTCTTAAACAATATTACAAGTGTTCTAAACAATAAGTCCCTTGTTTGTGAGTAAAACAAATAAAACCTACTTGAAACTGGACTTATCCATAGTATTCCAAACCCTACATAGTCTGCATTACAGATAAATCACCCCTTCTAATAAAGTTGGAAGAGGTACTCACTCATTATAATTGATTTTTACTTTCATCCTAACTTCCAGTCGCTTTTTATCACAACTTTGAGAGTAACAATTAGATAGTAACAATTAAACAGTGCTAGCGGAAAATGAGCTGCAAGAAAGTTTCAATACTTCATTCAAAGATAAATCTGAAATTATCGTTGTATCAAAAGACGACTAGGTCACAATTGTAAACATCAACAAGCATGGAATATCAGTTGTAAAGAGTTGTGTTTAAGGTGTAAAATCAACTTCTGTTAAACTATAAAGTCTCTGTGGCAGCCGCTTGTATATTGGACCACACTCCGGCTAGAGGGTGTAAGTTTGATTCTCGTTGTGTACTTGCTCTTTACTTTCTGAATGCGTTGTTTAATCGTTGCCGTAGTATTACGGTCTGATTCAAAATTATGATAAAAAGCGACTGAAAATTAGGATGAAGGTAAAAACTGATAAAATTAATAATAACATTGCAATACTTCATCCCAGAATAAATTTGAAAAAAATTAAAAATATTGTTGTACTCAAGTTTGTCCACACAAAATATTCAAAGTCCCCAATGAATTTCAATGAAATTTTATGGACAGTTGGCCCGTGGGCTCAGGAGAAATTGATTATATTTTGGGGCAGATCCTAGATTTATTTATTTTTTGACTGATATAACTTTTTATATACATAAAGACAAAATCCACAACATAGGAAGTAGAAACTTGGAGTTACTTCCCTTGCTTCATAGCAATATATGAACAGATTTCATTCAGTTTTTAATGAGAATAGGGTAGGCAGAAGTATGTGCTCTGAGAGCTCTCTAGTTAATTCTTCTATTATTTTTCTATGTACAGATATATTTATATAATTCTTTATGTATATATTCATTCTCATTCTGTTTTAAGCACAACATCAACAGTTTTCCAAGTATCAATGCCATTCCAGTGCTAATTCATCATCATCATCAATCTTTTATCGTCCGTCATGGGACATAGACCTTCCCCAGGATTTGCCATATCTCTCTATCATGGGCGTCATGGAGCCAGTATTTTCTGAATTTGTCTAGTTCGTCTCTCCATCTTGTATTCTGCCGGCCTTGGTTTTTCATGTGATCTCTGGAGATACATGTTGTGAGTTATGATGTCCATCGATTGTCTACCATTCTTGCAACATGGCCAGCCCATGGCCATTTAAGTTTTTTAGTAGATTCTTGGACACCTGTTTTCTCCCTGATATACTGTGCTCTCTTGTGATCTCTCCAAGTGAGGTTGAGCATGATTCTCTCATGCATGCGTTACATGCTTCTCAGTTTGCGGGTCTTAGAAAAGTTAATTTTTTTAGGGTTTTAGAGGGGGGTTCTATTTACAATGTAATTATAATGCTAAACTGGACCCTTACTTTCCAATCGAATATCTGCTTGGAGAGATCTTTTTCGGTCCATCTTATATATCAAAGCTCTTGTCTGTGTTGAATTGTGCTGGATATGCCATAGACTCTAATTTGGATGTCTCGAAAAAGCTGACTGGGTTATTGCCTTCTGCAGGGGTGGTGCAATCACAATTTCCTTTCGGGAAATGTACCTGGTCCAGTTTTATTTTAAACATTTATTTAGTAGCTAAAGAACATGAACAAAATTGAATCTGCATATAAAGGACAATGATGGCGGTTTCTAAAAGTGAAAAAACAAAAAAAATTATTATGAATTTTTGAGCGTAAGTTAATTTAAATAAAAAACTACAACCCAAAAACAAAGAATGAAAATGTGGTGTTTTCTTTCACATTCTCTCTGATAATAATGTGGCTGTGCCATTGGACATTTCCAGCTATTTACATTTAGTACCATTGTACATTTCCAGCTATTTACATTTAGTACCATTGTACATTTACAGCTATTTACATTTAGTACCATTGTACATTTTCAGCTATTTACATTTAGTACCATTGTACATTTCCAGCTATTTACATTTAGTACCATTGTACATTTCCAGCTATTCACATTTAGTACCATTGTACATTTCCAGCTATTCACATTTAGTACCATTGTACATTTCCAGCTATTTACATTTAGTACCATTGTACATTTTCAGCTATTTACATTTAGTACCATTGTACATTTCCAGCTATTTACATTTAGTACCATTGTACATTTCCAGCTATTTACATTTAGTACCATTGTACATTTCCAGCTATTTACATTTAATACCATTGTACATTTCCAGCTATTTACATTTAGTACCATTGTACATTTCCAGCTATTTACATTTAGAACCATTGTACATTTACAGCTATTTACATTTAGTACCATTGTACATTTTCAGCTATTTACATTTAGTACCATTGTACATTTTCAGCTATTTACATTTAGTACCATTTTACATTTACAGCTATTTACATTAAGTACCATTGTACATTTACAGCTATTCACATTAAGTACCATTGTACATTTACAGCTATTCACATTTAGTACCATTGTACATTTCCAGCTATTTACATTTAGTACCATTGTACATTTCCAGCTATTTACATTTAGTACCATTGTACATTTCCAGCTATTTACATTTAGTACCATTGTACATTTACAGCTATTTACATTTAGTACCATTGTACATTTACAGCTATTCACATTTAGTACCATTGTACATTTCCAGCTATTTACATTTAGTACCATTGTACATTTCCAGCTATTTACATTTAGTACCATTGTACATTTCCAGCTATTTACATTTAGTACCATTGTACATTTCCAGCTATTTACATTTAGTACCATTGTACATTTCCAGCTATTTACATTTAGTACCATTGTACATTTCCAGCTATTTACATTTAGTACTATTGTACATTTACAGCTATTTACATTTAGTACCATTGTACATTTACAGCTATTTACATTTAGTACCATTGTACATTTCCAGCTATTTACATTTAGTACCATTGTACATTTCCAGCTATTTACATTTAGTACCATTGTACATTTCCAGCTATTTACATTTAGTACCATTGTACATTTTCAGCTATTTACATTTAGTACAATTGTACATTTCCAGCTATTTACATTTAGTACCATTGTACATTTCCAGCTATTTACATTTAGTACCATTGTACATTTACAGCTATTTACATTTAGTACCATTGTACATTTTCAGCTATTTACATTTAGTACCATTGTACATTTACAGCTATTTACATTAAGTACCATTGTACATTTACAGCTATTTACATTTAGTACCATTGTACATTTCCAGCTATTTACATTTAGTACCATTGTACATTTACAGCTATTTACATTTAGTACCATTGTACATTTTCAGCTATTTACATTTAGTACCATTGTACATTTCCAGCTATTTACATTTAGTACCATTGTACATTTCCAGCTATTCACATTTAGTACCATTGTACATTTCCAGCTATTTACATTTAGTACCATTGTACATTTTCAGCTATTTACATTTAGTACCATTGTACATTTCCAGCTATTTACATTTAGTACCATTGTACATTTCCAGCTATTTACATTTAGTACCATTGTACATTTCCAGCTATTTACATTTAGTACCATTGTACATTTCCAGCTATTTACATTTAGTACCATTGTACATTTCCAGCTATTTACATTTAGTACTATTGTACATTTACAGCTATTTACATTTAGTACCATTGTACATTTACAGCTATTTACATTTAGTACCATTGTACATTTCCAGCTATTTACATTTAGTACCATTGTACATTTTCAGCTATTTACATTTAGTACCATTGTACATTTACAGCTATTTACATTTAGTACCATTGTACATTTCCAGCTATTTACATTTAGTACCATTGTACATTTCCAGCTATTTACATTTAGTACCATTGTACATTTACAGCTATTTACATTTAGTACCATTGTACATTTCCAGCTATTTACATTTAGTACCATTGTACATTTTCAGCTATTTACATTTAGTACCATTGTACATTTCCAGCTATTTACATTTAGTACCATTGTACATTTACAGCTATTTACATTTAGTACCATTGTACATTTACAGCTATTTACATTTAGTACCATTGTACATTTACAGCTATTTACATTTAGTACCATTGTACATTTCCAGCTATTTACATTTAGTACCATTGTACATTTCCAGCTATTTACATTTAGTACCATTGTACATTTCCAGCTATTTACATTTAGTACCATTGTACATTTCCAGCTATTTACATTTAGTACCATTGTACATTTACAGCTATTTACATTTAGTACCATTGTACATTTCCAGCTATTTACATTTAGTACCATTGTACATTTCCAGCTATTTACATTTAGTACTATTGTACATTTCCAGCTATTTACATTTAGTACCATTGTACATTTACAGCTATTTACATTTAGTACCATTGTACATTTTCAGCTATTTACATTTAGTACCATTGTACATTTCCAGCTATTTACATTTAGTACCATTGTACATTTACAGCTATTTACATTTAGTACCATTGTACATTTCCAGCTATTTACATTTAGTACCATTGTACATTTCCAGCTATTTACATTTAGTACCATTGTACATTTCCAGCTATCAACATTTAGTACCATTGTACATTTCCAGCTATTTACATTTAGTACCATTGTACATTTCCAGCTATGGTACACAACTTAATTTTTAAGTTTACAACTAAAATTGAGTCAAGACACATCTATGTTTTCAAAATATGTACTTAAAATCCAGGAAATATATTATGCATTATAAATGAATTAAATATGACTAATCTCCAATATGTATTTCAACAAAATATTACTTATTTCATGATTATTATTGAAATAAAAAAATTCTTTTTATCATCCAAATTATAGCAATTTCTGACATCTATATTTAATCAAAAACATCTAGATCTAGATTTAGATGAAAAGCATCTGAATTATCAACATTAAGCCGGGGACGTAACTCTGCAACATTTAAATTGACAACATTGAGCAAGGGACGTAACTAACATTTCTATTGTGAGTTGATGACAGCAATCGTCGCTGTTGATGCCAGCTCTACAGTACATCTAAAAAGAAGTCACTGTTATTCTACAATAATTGGTGGTTATGTTAAGTACTTTATTATTACGCAATACTTTACAATCTGAACAAGAGACCCGGATATGATTTCAAGGTTGAGTGAATTGACGTAATTAAGAGGATAAAAAAAAGCTATCACTACACCCACTTTTTGTGAATTGCGTTATCATTAAAATTATCTGAGTAACTGATAAAGAGTTTTGTTTATTTGATAATTAACTTTATTAAGTTGATTTTCTATAAAGCTTTTGAGGCTTTTATTGACTAAAAAAAAAATTGAGCCAAATTTGATCGCATAACAGGA
This sequence comes from Thysanoteuthis rhombus, assembly GCA_963457665.1. Lineage (NCBI taxonomy): Eukaryota > Metazoa > Mollusca > Cephalopoda > Oegopsida > Thysanoteuthidae > Thysanoteuthis > Thysanoteuthis major. Next base: position 37,158,725 of record OY735223.1, on the reverse strand, counting down.
TCACTTTCAAGTCTAACCACACTGGGAAATTCCGGTTTATATTAACAATAACGGAAAGAGATATTTGTTTGGATTGAAAATAATAATGATAGTATTCTGGACAAAATTTTGGGCACAATTGATAAGGCTTTGGTAGGTGGGTTCGATTCACAATGTAATTATGGTGCTAAACCAGACCCTTACTTTCCGCCATGCATACGGAAGTACGACTCACATGATTTATCTTCCACTTGTTTTGACGTGGACAGCTTGGACCTTTGGCGTCAAAACACGGGGAAGATAAATTAAGTAAGTTGTACTCCAGTACGAACGGCAGCTACTGAAATGTTAAAAACCCGGTTTTCTGCTGTTATAGTTAGATTGTAAATAGAATTGACCCCATAAAAAAAATATCTTTAAAAAATAACATTTTTTCAAAACTGATAAATTTCCTGAGGAAACGAGGCTCCCATGAATATGAATTGAAAGCACGAACTTTTTCAAGAGACGGGACCCGCTTCGATCAGAAGTAGCAAACTTTATTACAATTAATGATTAAAACGAATATAACGCACTTAATTTTACAAGCGATTGTTTCTATACCGCACGGTCGAATCCTTAGAGAACTATTGACAAACCTCATTCAAGTTAGTTAACCACAAACATTATTAATAATCACATGGTCAAACACGCCTTCGTAAATGACTCAGGAAAAAAACAAAACAAAATTGTTTTTAAAAAAGCAGCTTATAATATGTCATTATTTCTTTCCATAGTTTTTCTCTTACTTTGTCTAATGGGTTATATTTGTTTCCAACAACCTTGGGAAGACAAAAAAAAAAAAAAAAATGCTGTCATAACTGCTAGGAGGTTTTGGATAAAAAAAACAAACAAAACATCTATAAAAAAATCCAACTGTGTAGCAAGCAGAGAAAGAAAATTGTTTTAGCTCTGATTTTCAGTCGAAAATTAGATTCAGAAAAAAAAAATGGAAAAAAATTCAGAAATAATTTTTTGTGCTTTCAGTTCACAAGACCTTCGTCTCCATAAAAAAATTATCAGTTTTAAGAAATATCATTTTTTTTTAATTCTAGTCGGAAGAGGAGGTTCTATTTACAATGTTATGTAATGCAACTATGTAAAACTGGACAGTTTTTTGTCGATCATACGGAAATATGGCTTCCATGTATGCAGTTACTTCCCTTAGTTCCTTTCGGTTACTTAATTGAAAAAAAAATCGGTTAGGATTAAAAAAAATAATTTTTTTTTAAATTTTGTATTTTCTGAATATTAAACATTCTCTATGAAACATTGAAACGGTGATAAAATTGAAACGGCGATAATAAAACCTTCACCCACAGCTTTTTTAGTGGCACCCGTCAGAACAGATCTTGACCAAGAAATATTTTAATTTTGTTCATGAAATAAAATAACGAAATAAACTTATTATTAACGACGACAGAAATCAAATACGATTTGCTAATGTTTACTGTACAACAACCGCCTCTCCCAAGTTAAGTGACAAGTGCACTTTTATGAACGAACAAGAGACTGGGAATACTTTTTTAAAAAATTTCTTGAAATACCCCCACCCCTGAAAAACTGCAAAACTTGTTTCAACAATTCGGGTAAAAAAAGAAAAATGAAAATTGAAAAAAAAATGATACCTTTCTCTGTTCCACAGCAATTTCCTTTAAGTTATGGAATAGATTTGGTTTAAAAAATTATCCGTCGGTGTTTTGTGATGGTGTCGAAAATCGTGATAAAGTTTTAGCAAATAATCCATTTTGGGACATCTCTCTTAAACGTCTTCCTAGTTGGCTTTTTCGTTAATCCGAATTATCGACGAAAACGAGAAACCCTTTTTGTTAAAATTAAATAAAAGTTAAAGTAGGTTGACTCTCCTTAACTCTGCGGGGCACGAACAAAAAAAGATTAAAAAAAAAAAATTAACGTAGTTGTTCGATGTTAAATGAAAGAGGCTGTTGTTGTCCCACTTGCCAGAAGTTGACAACTGGTTTCTAAAAAAACAAAACAAACTCACTGCTACTTGTTTTACTTTCTCTAGGGAATGGGAAGAGGCGATGAACTATGGTTTTTAATTCTGCTTTCTCTTGAGATGACACTACAAAAAAAATCCAATTCTTTATTGCAAATTAGTTTAACCACCTATATTTTTGTGGTTAAAAATATTTAAAAAAAAATCATGTTGTTAGACATTTTCTAGTTCATCTTCAACACAACCCTGTTGAATCCGGATTTATATAAATATTTACCGAAAAAAAAAAAATTAAAAAAGTAAGGGAGACTACTGTATAAGCATTCAACTCTCTCTCTCTCTCCCTTGACAAATGTTACAGACAAAAATACTGACTTACACGTGACATACTATATAAGTAAATTAGGAATGCACCAGCAGAATGGTTGTCAGCGTATAATATGGAATCTGAAATCAGTAAACCGAGCAGGGGCGGGTCCAGGATTTTCCGTCTGTTGGGGAAAATGGTAAAATTTATTTCTTCTCATGAATATTTGAGAAAGAAAACAAATTTCAAATACTAAAAACTTGGAACTTTTTGAGATCTGGCATTTTTTTGCTTACATATCAGTCATAGCTTTTTAGAACTAGTATTGACAAAAGGGTAAAGTGAAATAAAATAATCAAAGAAATTTACTACAGGACCAGTAGATGAAAAAAATCCATAAATAATAAGACGGGAGACATCTTACTTGTATCAGATGGAAATTTTTTTTTGTTTTTTATGCTGACAGATGATTACATTGGATTATTTGGATTTTTTTCAATAATGATATTTTTTAATGCAAATGTTGAAACATTTTGACAAAAAGTTGTTGCATCCATTGTCAATCTTGACAGAGTGGCAGCATATTTCTCACTCTCTCTCTGTATTTATATATATATATATATATATATATATATATATATATATATATAACGAATCTCCATGAGACCCTCAAAAGAAGAAGAAATCAAGCAAAGAATCACACTAGGATGGCAAGCCTTTGGCAGAGCTAGCTCAACCTTCAAAAATAATAAGATTCCACTAATCCTAAAGAGAAGGGTGTATAACCAATGCATCCTCCCAATAGTCACTTATGGAGCTGAAACATGGAACTTAACCAAGAAACAGACCCGTAAGCTGAGAACCATGCAACGTGCACATGAAAGAATAATGCATGGAGAGACCACAAAACAGCACAGCACATCCGGGAAAAGACAAGAGTTAGAGACATCATAGAATCCATAAAAAATCTCAAATGGCGGTGGGCTGGCCATGTTGCAAGAATGGCTGACAATCGATGGACATCACGACTCACAACATGGATTCCCCGAGACCATATGCGCAACCGAGGCCGGCAAAATGTTAGATGGAGAGATGAGCTAGACAAGTTCAGGAAGTACTGGCTCCGTGACGCCCATGATAGAGAAGTGTGGCAAATCCTGGGGAAGGTCTATGTCCAACGACGGACACTAAAAGACTGATGATGATGATGATGATGATGATATTATCAGGAAATGGATATATAATCTGACAGAATGATTATAAAATGCATTATATTATTTAGAAACTCTTACTTGAAATGATCACCTGTTATTACACAGTGAATGTGCCATTTGGTGTAGACAATGTAAATAGAATAAACAATTAGCTACCTTATTGGTTGCAGGTTTCCGGCAGCAGCTCCATCTACATAGTCTAGGCCTAATGGCACATTCATTGTGTAATAACAGGTGATCATTTCAAATAAGAGTTTCTGCATAATATAATGCAATTGATAATTATATATATATATATATATATATATATATATATATATATATATATACATATAAAGTTTTCTGTTTGTTTGTTAATAGACCTAATATACGACATGAAGACTCACAAGACATCCAGTTGTGACATAGTCTGTGGGAGATTGACCCTGGTGCTCATTGAAGGTCACCAAAGGTCATTTCTTGCTAACTGAAGCAATTTCAAGTATAAAATCAAGATCACAATGAAGTAAAAAAATGTTTTTGATCCCACAAATGTTATGGTCAAATGTGATAGGATAATTGGTACTGATGTTCAAAGACAATAGAGGTAACCAGAGGTCAATAGAAATTTGCTCCATCTAAAATCTTCAAAAATAACTCAAGTGTTGGGTTCTGAAATAATTATTTCTGAAGTTCAACTTATGATTGAATTAAAATTTAATTTATGTTGATGAAATTGATTTATGTTCATAATAGGTTTGTAGGTTTCTGGTTGATACATATCACTTTTATCAGAAATGGAATAATTTTGTCTTTAATAGATATTTCAAGACAGAGATCGGAAAACAATAATTTGCAACCCAATCCTCCTTCCACACTCTTACGATAAGTCAATTTCAATGCTAATTCTACATTTGATTCTAAATGGTTGTGAGATCTGTACATTTCCCACAGTAGTAAAAATAATCAGAAATTGTCAAACAATATTGTCAACATAGATCAAAATAGATTTCTTCAGTTTTTTAGTGTTTTTGGCTTACCAGCTGGCTATGTATGCATGTTTGTAACTGTTATGCATACAGGCTGCACCAATGGGGCTAAAGGGCTGAAAATTTCAACATTTACAACTTTTTTTTATCAACATAAGATACTTTTTTTTGTTTTTTTGAATATTCTCCCCTCAAAAGTTTTTAGGTGTGGTTCAATTTACAGTGTAAATTTAGGCTAAATTAGACCCTTAGGTTGTGTCCTGCAACATTCATGATTCAGACTTTTTCAACTAAAGGAGAGAGAAGTAAACTAATTCATTCATCACCCCTTTTCAGAGTTTTTCAATTGCTCATGCCCAACATCAAGATCATGCTGCCAAGAGATGTTGGTCACGGGACTGTTTCTATCAAGTGACTAACCAGACCTATCTTTTTCTTTGTGTCTTTTTACTCATTATGAAAATCTCTCTCCAAATGTGCAGATTTCTCTTATGATATTTAGTGGCCAGCAGAATGCGTTTATTCTGCCCCGAAATAACAACATTGTCCTGCTTCCGGTAGACAATGCTGAAGTTTTCCTCTGAGTCAATATAAACTTTTGAGTTGTCGAAACAGAAATAATTAGTGTCGGCTTTTATTATTATCATTATCATTATCATTTTTATTATCGTTGTTGTCGTTGTTAGTAGTAGTAGTAATAGTGATTGAAGAAGAGATTGTCAATCAAGACTGTCGAGTTGGTCCATCTGGCTTGATATGTATTTATGACATGTACAGGCCACAGCAATGGAGCTAAAAGGCTGAAAAATGTAAACATTTACTCCTTGTCAGATCTTTAAAAAAAAAATTTTTGTCTTTTTAAAATTCCCTATTGAATAGTTTTTCAGTGTGAGTGTGTGTGTGGGGGTCAATTTGCAATGTAAGTTCATGCTAGCTTGGTGCCTTACTTTGTGCCCCCACAGCATTTAAGTTTATTTTTTGAAAATTCAGACTTTGTTAGTGATCACTGACCAACAAAAGGTGAGCAAAGTAACCTATTCATTAATCACCACCAAGATGGCATGCTGCCAAAAGATGTTAGTTACATGACAGTTTTTATTGAGTGAATAACCAGATCTGTTGTTGTTATTATTATCATTATTTCTAACAAGCTATTTATGTAAACCATTGTACCATGAATTTATAAAAGGAAAAATCAAAACTTTCATCCAATCTAATGATTACCATGACATAACAAATACTGAAAGCATACAGAGAAATTCATTGGAAATTACCTAACATACATTCATTTGTTGGGAATTACTTTAATATAAAAATGCACTGCAAGTTACTTCGATATAGAAATGTGTGATAAATTATTTTGATTCAAAAATGCATTACAAATTATCTTAAGATAAAAATACATTATAAATTATTTTAATAAAGGAATACATTGCAAATTATTTTAAGATAGAAATGCATTATGAATCATTTTAATATAGAAATGAACTATAAATCATCTTAAGATAGAAATGCATTACAAATTATTTTAATATAGAAATGTGTGATGAATTATCTTAATATAGAAATGCATTACAAATTGTCTTAAGATAGAAAGGCACTATAAATTATTTTAAGATAGAAATACAAGATAAATTATCTTAAAATACAAATGAAATATGAATTTTTTTGAAACAGAAATGCAATATAGATTATTTCAAGATAGAAATACAATATAAATTATTTTGAAATAGAAATGCAATATGAATTATTTTAAAATAGAAATGCAATATGAATTATTTTGAAACAGAAATGCAATATAGATTATTTCAAGATAGAAATACAATATAAATTATTTTAAAATAGAAATGCAATATGAATTATTTTAAAATAGAAATGCAATATGAATTATTTTGAAACAGAAATGCAATATAGATTATTTCAAGATAGAAATACAATATAAATTATTTTAAAATAGAAATGCAATATGAATTATTTTAAAATAGAAATGCAATATGAATTATTTTGAAACAGAAATGCAATATAGATTATTTCAAGATAGAAATACAATATAAATTATTTTAAAATAGAAATGCAATATGAATTATTTTAAAATAGAAATGCAATATGAATTTTTTTGAAACAGAAATGCAATATAGATTATTTCAAGATAGAAATACAATATAAATTATTTTAAAATAGAAATGCAATATGAATTATTTTAAAATAGAAATGCAATATGAATTATTTTGAAACAGAAATGCAATATAGATTATTTCAAGATAGAAATACAATATAAATTATTTTAAAATAGAAATGCAATATGAATTATTTTAAAATAGAAATGCAATATGAATTAATTTAAAATAGAAATGCAATATGAATTATTTCAAAATAGAAATGCAATATGAATTATTTTCAAACAGAAATGCAGTGCAAATTATTGTACTGTAGGTTGGGAAAGGATAGACACCTGCTGACACCCCAGTCTGGACATAGTTTTAGTGAGGTTCCTTGGATCCTTGGGTGTTTTGTGTCTTCTGACTTCATACACACTCCTCAACATGACCTCACTGTGTCTAGATGGCTATCTACTTGCACCCTCATGGCTCTCCTCCTTTCAGCTATATCCATCTTGAGGATTTCTCTGCTGCTTTGGTGATACTGCGAATGATTCTCCTTTTCCTTTCTCGTTCATTCCCTAGAATGTTGACTTCTCTGTCAAGAGAACGACCCACGAATACCCCGCACCTGACTCCAACTGGGACACAGCTGGCTCTCCATCTAACCTGCTGATAGTTGTTGATCAGCTGTAAGTGAAAATGTACAACAAATCATTTAACTATTGAAATACATTACAAATTATCTTGATATAGAAATCCATTGCAAATTATTTGACAGTAAAAGTGTGTTGCAAATTATTTTGATATCTGCTGTTTGTGCAAGCCATGATATCATGGGTAGGATTTATTGATTGAACACATCAAAACATTCATTCCTTCTAAACATATAGAATGCCACTGCAAAATCTGGGAGCAAGGGGAAATGAATTTGTATTTTGGTATAGGTAGATGAAAAAAATTGGCTTTTTTATTTCCTTTTGCTGTCCACTGTCTTTACTGCTACTCCACTGCTTTGCTTCAGTCATTTACTGCAGTAATTAACAAAATATTTCTGATTGTGGGGGAAACATTGATGATTAAGCTCAGAATTTAGCAATTTTTTCTTAATAAAAGCTGATTTAGCAAGTTTTGGCACTCAACCTCTTTTTTATGTATTGGAAATCAGGAACAGCCGTCAGGAATCAATGCAAGTGTTTGTAACAGAAGAGGTATATCAAATGTACATTGTGAATGCATTGCTAATGACTCTTCTTTAGAAATTTATTGAAAATTAAGAAGAAAAGGATTGTCAGTGTCCACAAATTGAAGCACACATATCTGATAAAACAGGGGTTTTATATGCATGTATAATGTGAATGAATTTCAATCATTTTACTGCAGAAATGCATCGAAAATTAAGATGTAAACAATTGTCAGTGGTCAGGAATTAATGCAAGTGTTACTGACTAAATAGGGGTATTATAAACAATAAGAGAAATTTGTCTGCATATCTATACTTACACTAGCAGGAACATTTACTTGTAAAGTTGATTCTAACTCGGTGCTCCAGAAATGTATCCTTTTTGTAGATTTAGTTCTATCTTGGTAGTAAACTCTTCATAAATATATTGGAGGGCAAAAATTAAAGACAATTTGAAATTAACTTTATTGTACAACACATTTATTATTTTGTCCTATTGTCTCCTGCTATCTTTCAGGTAACTTCATAAACCTTTTTTTATCTCTCTCTGCAGTCTTCCTGGGAATTGAATTTTTTTTTCCATTTAGATAATTTTGTAAAGACTGACATAAATAGTGATTCCAAGTGCAATACCTGGTGTATATAATGGATGAGTGAAAACTTCTCAACCAAGCTGTAACAATGTGAACCTGGTCACCCCCCAAAATATACAGTCAAGTATAATCATTCTGGGATATCATTTTGTTTCTATTAACTTATTTTAGATACTCTTGGTTGATTGCTGTCTTCTGTTGGTCAAATTTGAAGCAGGGCTTGTTTAAATCAATTGTTCAGTTCTCTGCAGGAACCCTCTTTCAATCCAACTATATACATATTTTTTGGATGAAGATCAGCCTTTAGTATGATTTGGTTGTGATCATTTAGCTTATTCCATAATCTCTTACATTCCATGTTATTATAAAGTATCCACTTTTCATTACTAATCACAATTTGTTTGAAAAATAAAGCACGTTTTTTAAAGAAGTGAATCACTCATAGAAATAAGGTTTGGTAAGTGCTTTTAGCCTGAATGGATTCACACATCTCTGCAACTAACATAAAAAAGGTGTTTGCAAATGATTTTCAAATCTTCATTTAAATATTTTGAGTATGCTGACCAACTCCCATGGGGTACGATGTTGATTATTCTCAACCAATGTCATGATTTGATTTTTAACAATCTCAACTGGTGCACCCAACTGGGAAATATCATTTAGCAACAAATTACCACCATGAAACTTTGAAAACAACTTTAGCATGACAACACAAAGTTTTACCAAGCAAAACCAACTCTAGAGAAAAAAGAAGCCAGTAGGAAGTTTTATACCATCCTCTATATTCACCAGATCAAGAATCATCAGAATACTGTTGGTTTTAATCACACGAACATTTTCTCGGTTTCATGACTAAACATCTAAAATAGAGTAAAAAAGTATCTAGAAACATCTAGATTCTGGAGAATCTAGATGTTATTATTAAGGCTCCCAAAATGTCAAAAAAGCTTTTTTCTCCCTCAAATCAAAAGAACATTTTTTAAGGTGTCTAGTGGAGTACTGATACCAATTATCAGGCAAAACAGTATGGCTAAGAGTACTTGAACTAACAAACAAAATAATACTAAATAGATTTACACTAATAAAAATGGCAAAATGTTTTTTTCTTGGTATAAAAAAAAACATTTTTAGAAACGATTTAATGGTCTATTGATGCCATTTTTCAAGTCTGTAGACAAAACTGTATGACCAAGAGTGCTGGAACGAACCAACAAGCCAACACACAAACATACCCATGTATGAAAAAAAAAAAAAAAAGGATAGAATCCTTCACCATCTTTGATGGCTACGGTTGTTCAACATCAATTCAGATCTCTCTGCTTTCTTCTGATAAAAACTTACAGAATTTTATTGGCAGGTATTTGAAATATTGCCTTTATGCTTGAATTCTGTAATTGTTAATAACTGTGATTATGAAGTTGATTATTGATATTTAACTCAGTTACCTTGGCTTTTGTTTTTATCTACTCTTCAAAATTGCAATATCAATTTTTGAACAATTTGATATGAAACTATTGCTCAACTGAAGAGTTTTTATCTATCTATCAATCTAGCCATCTACCTGTGTATGTATGTATGTATGTATGTATGTATGTATGTATGTATGTATCTATCTATCTATCTATCTATCTATCTATCACTGTCTGTGAATATCTATCTAAAGATCACAGTTTGTTCAACTCCCATTATTTCTCTCAGTCTGTAAAAAATCCATTTCATACTTTTCTTATCTATGTACCTGATCTATCAACTGGAAAATCCTGTACACACCAGAGAGGCAACAGGGTCAGGGGTTCAGTGCTGTCGGAGCTCACAGGAGCTCTGTCAAGAAGCCAAAATGATCGAATGAGACAAGACACATTTCCAAACCTCCCTGATAGCTGTTATTCCCCTATTAACATTTGACCCATTCATATAACCCCCCCATGAGAGAGAGAGAGAGAGAGAGAGAGAGAGAGAGAGAGGAGGAGGATATAAATGGTAAGTGTTTTGTCAGGTCAGGCACTAACTCAGTCAGTACTTCAATCCTGATCAGAGTGAATATTAAATTATGTAATTGTCCCCAGCCTGTCACCCTCTTGCCTTATTCACTATCCCTCCCCCTCCTGGTTGAGATATTGTCACCAACACAGATTGTTCTAAATTAGAGCTTACCAAAGTTTTCGCGTTGGTGACAGACTTGAAATTTAAACAAAAAAATACCTACCATCAAATTCAATAATTGACCGACCGTTGCATCAGAATTCGAAGTCATGCAATAAAATTCCATCAAAGAATAAATAGGGTTAGAAAAAATCTATTTATGACATCACTGGCGTCTTCCAATCGAAAACATATAAAATGGAGATAGAAAAACAGAGGCACCCAGATTCTGGAGAATCTAGATGTTAATATCAAACCCACCAGGACTCCAAAATGTCGAAAAAAGCTTAAAAAAAACCCCAACATTTTTAGAAGTTGTCGAGTGGAGTACTGATGCCAATTTTCAAGTCTATGGACAAAATGGTATGGCCAGGAGCGCTGGAACATATGAACAAACATATGCACTTATTAAAAAAAAGATAGAACCCTCCACTATCTTTGATAGCTACGGTTGTGTCCCAGCAGTTTATCCCAGCAGTTCAAATGACCCAGAGAAAGTATTTTTTTGAAAGATATATAAAATCATACTTAATTTCGGGACACATCTCGAGATAATTGGTGCCGTACTAAAACGTTACGGCACACACTTTGAAAAACTCTGTCCTAGACGAAGACGAGTGAAATTCAAGACATGGGAATTGTCAGAAATGAAAGAATCACATCATAAATAAGTCTAGAGTTGGAGCAGTTCTCTCCCTCAAACCCCACCAGGGAAAAAAAAACAGTATCACCCATCCCACTTCGTTTTTCCAAGTGTCATATGACCATCCAGGCACTGGTACTACCCTCTGGGGACGTGTGCAAATGAGACGCATACAATTACACTTGAGTTTATCTAATTATTTGATTATTTATTTATTCATTTATTTATTTATTCATTTATTTATCTTCAAGTGTTGTGGTTGGAAAACGGAGTAAGTGATTTGGCTAATTTTCATAAGATGTTTTTTTATCAACAAAATTAATATTAGCCAGTGTATGCAAGGGCGTTCCCACAGGGGGGTGCTGCACTCCAATCAACCCTCTGTCAGTCGGCAGACTTCTTCCCTCATTCGGCCTGTGCGCCCACTTTGTCGGCAAATTAGAGATCTGTACATCCCAATAAACCCCTGTTAGATCAGCCCCTTGTCTAAAGTCTATAGTGGGTTGTCTCATCAACCGATAAATTACTAATGACAGAAATGTCCGTCATTGCAGTTCTATGGCTAACAATAAAATTTCTCGCAATGGACAAGGGCTTTTATCCTGCAATGGATATCTATTACTCTTCCCACCATCCATAGTTGATGGGTTGATTTGCTTCTCATAAGCAAAACTTACCATATTTGCTAACATGTAACATTCACGCAACAACTTTGGAAATATTACATTTACTTACGCACAATGCGTTGATATGACGAGGGAGCCTTTACACGAGCTCAGGCTGGACAGCCATGGGGCTGGCGCGAGTTACAGTAATTAATGGTCTCCCAAACGCCTTTATAAATCATTAGTCATGAATATTAAAGTTAATTCATGGGGTCCTCAGGAGAATTTTGATTTTGGGGCCCTGCTATCTCTTGGGGTCCTCTGATGGTCACAGGGAAATGAGCAGACGCTCTGTTCGCTTATGCCAGCTTTGAATAAAATACTAATAAAAAAAATCGTAATCATAATGATAGACAATACTTCATCCAATAAAAAAATAAGTGACAAGATAATATTGATTTGCAAATTTCGAGTTGAACTGACTCCGAATGTAATATTTAACTTGAACTTTACTTCGCATTTGATTATGTTGTCCATTGGAATTAAATGTCAATGTCTGCTGTAGAAAAGATCAACGAAAAAATACGTTTTCAATTATGAATTTCTCAGACACCTTATATTAGAGACACAGAGTGGAAATACTTCCTTTAGAAAGATGCTGTCAAGGGGCAAAAGGAAACAAACCGGAAGACATTTTTCTTCGCAGGAGGAAAGCGAAACTAATCAAAAGTGAAAATCTGAGAATATGGCTTCACACTAGATACTTCACATCCAGGCACGTAGCTGGAGATACGGGGACCCGGATGCTTGGTTCCTTGAAGAACCCCTCCAACATCTAGCTAGATTTCTTTTCGACGAGGAAGCATTATTTGGAAGACATAATTTTCCATACTTGATTCCAAAAATAGGTTCAAATCCTAAACTTTATATCATAATTCAAACTTTGTAATAAACAGAACTAGAAAAAATGAAATATTTTAACTGCTCTGCAACTGTACAAGTAATAGTATTAGAATAAAAAAAATGTTAATCTCTGGTGTGATGACTGAAATAGTTAAGTATTTCTCAGCGGTGCCAGAGGTCAGTGTGCGACCCCATGTAAAAACTATAATTTCAAATGCTGGTTTTTTAAGTAGGAAGGCCGTCCACTCTTGCAAGGTCGGCATAATGTAATTTATCAATACCTCATTTAGGCACTTGATTGATCTGAAACGCAACTAAGAAAATAAACATAACAGATTGTTCGAGGGACAGGTTGAAATATTTTTATTCTCGAAGATCAAATTGCTGTTAAAATTTGACATCACGAAATTCCCATGGCCATTGAGGCTATCAGTCTGCAAGATGTAGACCCCGTATACGTCAGAGTATTGCAACATATATACAGTCACAGAAGCTCCTTTATCAGCTCTTTCAGCTTCAAAAAGGGGCAAGACAAGGTGATACCAGCTCACCCAAACTCTTCACAGCCTGCCTTGAGATGATCTTCAAAAACCTACGCTGGGAAAATAAAGGAATCAAAATAGACTGCAGATATCTGAGCAACCTCATATTTGTAGACGACATTATCTTTTTGGAAGAGAACCTCTATGACCTCCAACTAATGCTTGACGAACTATATGAAAAAAGCAAACAAGTCGGGCTTCACCTGAACTTCAGCAAAACAAAGGTCATATGCAACATTCACATCGGAAATAAACATACAACGATCAAAATGAAAAAAAAAAGCAGAACTGGAGAAAGAAAACTACTACATCTACCTAGGACAACGAATCTCTATGAAATCGTCAAAAGAAGAAATCAAGCGAAGAATCACTCTAGGGTGGCAACCCTTCGGCAGAGCTAACTCACCCTTCAAGAACAAGAAAATCCCATTAGTTCCATATATATGCATCTTTCCGATAGTCACCCATGGAGCTGAAACATGGAATCTAACCAAAAGACTGACCCACCAACTGAGAAACATGCAACGTGTACATGAAAGAATCATGCTCAGCCTCACATGAAGAGATCACAAGATAGCACAATATATCAAGGAGAAAAAACAGGAGTCCGAGACATCATAGATTCCATTAAAAAACTCAAATGGCAATGGGCTGGTCATGTTGCAAGAATGGCAGACAACCGATGGACATCATGACTCACAACATGTATCTCCAGAGATCACATAAAAAACCAAGGCTGACAGAATACAAGATGGAGAGATAAACTAGAAAAAAAATATTGGCTCTGCGACGCCCATGATAGAGAGGTCTGGCGAATTCTGAGGAAGGTGTATGTCCAACGATGGACGTTGAAAGACTGATTATGATGATGCTGATGCTTATGCTGCTGCTGCTGATGATGATGATTTCCTCTTACCTAAATATTTTAACAGAATCAGCTTTTACCAACGATTGAATATTTCTGACCCGCTGGATCCCAGTTTCCCCTGTATGTATTCGATCGTATCCATCTTTTCCTTTTGTCTTTCTGTCCACGAGTCGAAATTTTCTGGAAGGAGAGTTAAAATAGCAAATTGGTTAAATTTTGGGACTAGTCCGATAATTCACTTTGATTGAGAGATGCTTCTCCATTCTTTTTTTGGATATTTATGTATTTGCTCATATCTCTCTGCACGATATCTCCAAAAGTTATCGATGAATCGCAATGAAATTTGGTGGAAGGGTGGGCCACAGTCTAAGGAAGAAGTGATTGAATTTTCGATTGGATACAATCTTTACAGTCGTATCTGCTGCATCATAGCTTTATAGCTTTATTTATCATTTCATTCGGTCTTGGCAGAGTTAAGTGCTCTCTGAGTACTTTTTGGTTTATTCATCATTTTTGCAGTGAAGGAGTTGTAGTACATCAGGGCTTTTCCGTTAGTTCTCAACGAACGAAGAAATTTATGGCTATTACAGTTCACCGTTCCAAAGATGCGTGTTTTGAAGAGGATTGACTTTATCGTCTGAGGAGAAACCTGCTATAATTGTGATATAAAATGAATTTTTCCGTTTGTCGTACAAAACTACGGCTTCGAAGTATTTTGGTCACTTCTCTTGAATAACTTATATTTAAATTCAGATAATTCCAGAGAATGGAAGTCGAAGGAGATTATTTATAGAAAATAAAAAAATAAGAACCATAATCTTCAATATATTATTTATTTTTTTTAATTAGATTTCAGAACCACTGACCCCCAGAAACTTGAAACTCTACAGTGCACTGCCTCATGTGCTGACTAATATATCTAGCGAATGTCAGCCCCGTGCGATGGCCAGTTATCTAGTGATCTCGCGCGCACACACACACACACACACACACATATATATATCTTCGATTGTATTTAGATAAATCGTTGAGAGGTACGAGTGACGCAGTGGTTTACAGTACAGACAATGGAATTGGCAAGCCGAATCGAAACACTGGTCAAGTCAGTCTACGTTCATTTCACCCTAATGCCATTGGAAAAGGTATGAATCAATCTCTTCTTTCTTCAGTCACGGGTATGATAGCAAGTAGACCGTGCCCTCTAGCCCAGGGAAGGCTACCAGTTTAGGAGAAGGATAACTGATTTCTAACCAGGCAGTGGATGCCAATTTCAACATCCTTCCGGTATCTCTTGCAGCTAAGCTAATGCCAAAAGTATTGCGTTTTGTTTTCCTTCGGATTACATCAGTGATGCCTTGAGGGAGATCCTGTCGAGTGGGTATCCAAGAATCTCCGTGCGCTTGCTCCATGCTTATATCCTGGAGAGGTTACTTCAATGTCGTTCCATTGTTTATCGAGATAGAAGGAAGCTTTCCTTTTCCTTCGAGTCGGCAATAAGGAGAGATAATTGAATTCATTATATTAACACGTTTCATCTTTCAGTTTTCGTCAAAGTAGAAATTTTAAATGAAACTATATTGAAATGTTCGTTTATTTCAAGTAACGACTTCGTGCAATATCACTGCGCATGAATGGCAAACGCCAAGTATTTGAAATCACGGAGAAAACGAAATTCGAAAATCGATCCCTGTATTTGAAAAATAAAATTGACTGGGGTTTGAGAAGATTTCGAGTGTTATATTGTTGTGCAATTGAATAGTCAATTACCGTGTGTGAGTATGGTTATTTAATTATTTAATAACACACAAAGAACAAAACATAATCCTGAGAATATTCTATAACCCCTTTTTCAACAACCCTTCCTAATTTTGATTTTCGAATTGTTAGACACAGGAAATATGAACCCAGAACACTTGAAGTGAATACTGGAAGTATCAGTCTCGGAGATTGGCAGCAAAATACGTGAATCATGAGAAAAACAATTTGAAGATTTTCGACGTTTAATTAACAGCTGTTTCTTTTCTTTTTTTATTGTGTGATTCTAGAAAATGTGGACAAGTGGTTGCTCCATTTCTCCACCGAAGACATCTAGAAAAAATTGAGAAAAGCGAAAATCGGTCTCGTATTGCATAATTACTATTTCATAGTTAACTTCCATTATAGTGGTAATATGTATTAATATTCATAAGCTCAGTAAATACTTCGATAGATTATTTATAGATAGGTAGACAGAGAGAGAGAGAGAAAGACAGAGAAAAGGAGGAGAGATAAAGCGTCCTGACTTGGTGAAATTGTTAAACTATTGTAGGGAGTTCGATCCCCACTTTGTTACAGACTTAACCAAGTTTGAGAGAGAGAGAGAGAGAGAGAGAGAGAGAGAGAGAGAGAGAGAGAGAGAGAGATAAAGAGAGAGATGGGGTGGGCAGACAGGCATCTTTCCTAAAAAAACACGAAACGGTACCGAGGCGAACAAATGAATCTCCTTCTGTTACTCTCCGTATCTGTTTCCGTCATTGATCTCCTCATCCCTGTTTGGATTGTTCCAACCAAATAAATAGCATTTCACTTTTCTTTGTCTTGCCTCAATGCTGTCTCCCCATTCATTTGAGACCACAACAGACTCCAACTGAGCAGAGGCTTCAAACTCCAGTATCATCGTTCAACTCAATACTTGTTACCAGGACCGGCATAAAGGTTTCAAGCGCCCGAGAGACTCAAGATTTGCACCTCCAGGTGTATTCTCACGACTATTTTTTTCACTGTGGAGTGAGCTACCAGGACTTTACGCTCTTGGTGACGGCCAAGTTTCAACTAATGGATGGGTTGGTCCCGCTTGTTACATTCGACTGCAAGATGAGCTTGATAACTATCGCACTACGGTAGGCCCCCAAGGTAGAGAACTTCCAATCTAAGATCCATGATCACTTGCTTTATCACATTTGCAACAAGAGGTTAGACGTTGTCATTCAACAAAATCACTGTTCTATTTCCTTAACCAGAAAAGAAGTATTTTCTGTTCCAATGCGTCATTCAAACGATACAGTTGTCCACTGTAACCTTTTTTCGGGCCCCAACAATCCGTTTAAATTCTACCAAACACAGAGAAGAACTCCCCTGATCCAGTAGATTGCAATTAGGTTGGGTAGTTGAAAGATGTCCTGAATGTGGCCATAATTGTCTTCGTTTTCTCATAATCAATCTTTTTTTCCAACGTCAGTGACTATCTTAGTCTTTGATTGCTTTTCATTGGAACTACGAGGACCATCGGTCAACAGCGACTCTACGATAAAGAATGGAAAGCCATGGTCTTGAGGTAAGAGTATGGGAGTACCTCGAAATTTAGAGGGAGGGGCTTGTTTTACTTTAGTCCCCCACAATCAACATCTAGTGCAGAGATTCTCAATGGTGGTCACAGACCTCTTAGGGTTCACAAAAGTATTACTGGCTGTCCGTGGACAGACCTTTCAAAAATCTAGAGTCCGTGACCTTGTTGAGTAGACAGTCTTTTCAGTAGTGGAGACGCAGAAAAGCTTTTGAAGGCCCCTTTCCATTGGGGACCGGGGCGATTTTTAATCGCATTCCCTGCCTCAGCTACGCCCCCATGTAAGGGGCGTTTCTTGGAGAACTCATATCTTCGTGGACGACATCAGATCTTTGGGTGAATGGTAACCTATGTAGAGTTGGCAAGACTTTATTGAAGAACCACGATCTTCGGGTAGCATCAGAGTGTACATAATCTGTTTATCATGTTTGCGTGTTAATTTGATTTCTTTCGCACTGAAGAAGGAAGCTTGAAATAATTATTTACATTCGACTGACTGTGATCATTCAAGAATCTTTAAGATCTTAACACAAGAATTCAGTTTGAAAGAAACAAAGCCGAAGATAACGCCATACAACTTTGAAATAAAACTTTTTTTCTGTTCCTGGGAAATAAGTGTTATCTTCGGATTGATCATGTTCAAAGGATGTAGAAAACGTCAATTATCACCTAGAGACAAGGACAGGTATAATTTGAAATCTTAATTTAAATTGGACAATGGACAAACCTACACATTTTTACTCACATAGAGTAAGAAACAATTACATATGAATATCACTATCCTGGTCGTAAAAGCAAAGTTTGAAGGGAATACTGGCCATTTTCTATACTTTTTAAAAACAAGCAATTAGAAGAATATCACTCACTACCCAGGAACTAAATCGCGTTGCATGGTGTATCTAGACAAGGAGCAGCTTAGGCGCTGAAACAAGAAATGATGCTAGAGTTTAAACGATAAAATGAAAAAAGAAAATTTCTTCAACTTAGGTTTAAGGGTGCTTCACTTTAATGGTGCTTCATTGCAAAGCAATGGTTAGTAACCTACTGAGTGCGACTCTCACTGTTCTACACTTGTGACCTTGTGCCATACTGAGTTACACTTAGTAAATACAAATCGGATGCCTCACTATGGAGTGAGGGTTAACAAGCTAGTCTCGCGCACCATTGATATCCAGTTGGGTTTGATCCACAGGTTACTCAACACATCTAGCATTATGTTGCATCAATTATTTAGAAGCATGACAGCCGATGGACATCCTGACTCACAACATGGATCCCCAGAGATCACATGAGAGACCGAAGCCGACAGAACACGAGATGAAGAGATGGACTACACAAGTTCAGGAAATACTGGCTCCGTGACGCCCATGATAAAGAATTGTGCTGAATCCTGGGGAAGGTCTATGTCCAACGACGGACTTTAAAAGAATGATGATGATGATGATGATGATGATGATGATGATGATGATGATATCCCGAGCTTGTTATGACTGCTATGATATATATGTCCCTCTTTTAGAGGTCTACTGGGACATATATGTCACGAAAATTGAAGTAACTAATATTTTTCAGGCTTTTACAAACACAGATAATGACATCATCGGTGGTTAAAGCCCAGAGATTAGTAAGTATTACACAGGTGAACAGGAAAGGTGTGAAGGTTTGGTGAGCTGCTGATGCTATGTTTTTCATTTGTCCTGGGATAAATGTCACATGGGAGCTCCAAAATATGGAACCA
The DNA here is from genome assembly GCA_963457665.1 of Thysanoteuthis rhombus. Classification (NCBI taxonomy): domain Eukaryota; kingdom Metazoa; phylum Mollusca; class Cephalopoda; order Oegopsida; family Thysanoteuthidae; genus Thysanoteuthis; species Thysanoteuthis major. The sequence continues at coordinate 37,139,620 of OY735223.1, read as the reverse complement.
AATTAAATAAGAGAATAGTTTTCTTCAAGCATCAAATGAAAATTTAACACGTCTTTGGCCTTTTTATACCTTTTTTAAGTCAATATGCACTCAAGTAGATTATACTCCAACTGGTTAAACTAAGATTAGTAAATATTGTGAGTGCCTCGCCGTAAGGTAGTGGTTAGTATGCTTGTCTCACTTGAGATTAACAAAAGCAAAATATTCTGATAGATAACATAATACGAGACAATAAACCGACTGGATTACAGTGGACAAAGAAAAGAAGCTACGCCATATTGTAAATGAGTCATTTTAGTGGACCGCTGAGTATGATTTAAACAGAACAAGAATATGGGAAAATATCAGGTCCCAAAACAAGAACTGTAAAGAATAAGAGTGGGGGTTGTGCCGATAATCATTCGCGTACTCGGACCGGTCTTGAAGATACTTGCAAAAAGGTTAGGAGTGTCTAAGATCCAAAGCTTTGTAAATCTATTCAAAGCAAGCAGATATTCCTCATTTGGAATATTGGCGTAACTCAATCTTTCTATTACCTGTCTGGCTTTGTACTTTCGCTAAGCTTATAAATATAAAAATTTACGACCTACTTCATTGCTGAAATAGCCAGATAATTCCCAGCGGTGCTCGAAGCCGGTGTTCGAGTCCAGATAGAAGCCAAGATTTCGAATGCTGATTTTCAAAGCAAACGGGTAAACAGCAATGGAAAATGTAAAAACAATTGTCTTACAACAAAATATAGCAAGTTTGAAAGAAGGTTACTGAAGCCTATTGGCTTTTCTGTGTGCAATCTACTGTGTGTCCACTGAAGACGAAAAAAAGAAAAAAAAACAACAAAAAACTGCAATTATGTACGTTGACTTAACAATTAATCAGCGCAATTCATTACTGGCATACTAACCATTTTTTCATTCCTTCAGAACAGGAGAGTTCTAATGCGTCAATCTATGAAACCCACGATAACAAAAAACAGTCGAATTGAAATAATTTTCCCACGTTTTTTCCTTATCTTCCAAAAGCGAAAAAACGCCTCCTATAATTCGCTTCCGGTTGAATAATGGAATGTCTTCAGCGATTTTCTCCCAAACGAATGATATGGAATTATCATTGTTTAAATCAAGAATTAATCCACCATTTTTTGTGTTAGTTCGTTTTCTGTGATTGTTATTGCGGCTTTTTTCCGATGGTAATTAGTTGGTTAACTCTTAAATTCATTTGAAAATGTCAAAAAATGAAGTAAGGGAATAACTTCTGATCCGAGTAACTTCCTTTGCACATTTAGATTTCGAAAAAATTCTTTATTTAATTCACAAAAGAATTCCATTGTTTTAAATTCAAAACATTGAACTGTTCCAATGTGCCTAGGTTTGGATTCAAGCAGTGCATGAATTTAAGAGTTATGAATTATTCAATTAGAGAGTCACAGATTTTACATACGAGGAAAGTGCTGGCTATAGAATTTGTCAATATCAGAAAATTAATCACCATTTCGGTGCTTACTTCTGGCCCAAAGCTCGAATCAAGTTAGTTAACCATTTCAAGACTAACCTGTTAAAGTACTCAATGTCTGAATTTTTAAAAGGGTATAGAAAATAAAGCAAGAAATAAACAAATAAAAAAGCACGTGAATCTTTATAGAATTTCAAAGAAAACTATTATTTCATTAAAAACATCTTGTCCATATTTTGAAGAACCAAAATTATGATGGAATACATTTGTCCCATAAGACACTCATTCTTGGACAGTTCAAAAATATAGAATTAGCAGACCACTTGGCTTACACGACTTCCCTGTTCAGTTATGTAATGTGAATCAATTTTCTGTGGGTTTTATACTATGAAGATATCATTGTCTGTGGTCACAAAAACCTGGAAAATCTCATTTACTTCCTTTTTTCATGTTATATGTGTCCCTGTAGACCCAAACGAGATCCACGGGGCATGTATATTCTAGCAGTCTTAGAAACCTAGCGATTTATTAGTCTTGGAAGGCTCAAGAAAGAACGCAGGGACCAAAGGGACATGACAGTCCCCAATATTTTGTTCGTTGGTTCAGTTTTAGGAAACCGTCAGTTTTTAAGTGATTCTGGCTGGCTGGCTGGCTGGCTGGCTATGTGTGACACAAACAGGCTGCACTAATGGATCTTTAATCCTTATTATGTCTAGGAATGTTTTTTTCAAAATTCCCGTCCGAGTAAGTTTTTAGGGGAGGGGGTGTCAATTTACAATTTAATTTTATGCTAGACATGCTGGCTGACGGCGTTGGTCTCGTGACGTTTTCCATTGAGTAACTAACCAGACCTCTTTGTTTTTCTTTGGGGGGGATGTTGCCAGAGTGTACCCTGGGGTGTGAGTGTGTACGTGTATTTGTAGTGACAAACATAGTTGCATAGCCGTAGAATTAATAGATCACTTACTTGAATTTCAACAACAGTTTGGTCTCACACAATATTCTATGCCATCCACAGTGTAATCATCATCACAACACTTCACTCGATCACTTGACAAGTTACACTGAAAAATAATTTCTATATTTTCATTCAAGAATTTATTCAAGTCGATAAGAATGAAATACTATTGTGATATAACTAAGGCTTGGCTAGCCTAAAGCATAGAGTGCCAAAGGTGAAATATTAACCAGCCGCTGGTGTATCGTGTATTGGGGTAAACAATAAGAACCTGTTAAAATGGAAAATGAAAGCAAGTGCAGAAATATCGAATCAGATTTTAGACATTTTGCGCAAAAGTACGTTGATTAACGTTTTCGCTACTTTATCTGTTGAGCGTCCCACTTTTTGAAATTCCCACCTTATCTTCATTTTGGTCTCTTCACACAACTGTGACTAATAACTTCTTTCAGCAATTCTATTTAGTCTCTAGGAAATGCCGATTGTTCTCTTCTTGGCCTTTACAAGTCAACGAAAGAAAAGCTGGTGCGGAAGATGTTAATAATTTTCTAAAGCTTTACTGTTTACTCCAACAGCACATATGATAGGATAAGCGGGCATGCGCATAGAACATTCACATAGATGACTTAATGAACGTTGTATGCCCACCTTAAGTAGTGAGCTTCTTCTGCTGAAAGCACTGCAGAGCTTTTCATTGTTAATTGCTCCATATTTTACGTTTCCATTATTTACTAAATGTAACCGCTGTGATGACGTATACGAGTGTAGAGCTAAAATTAACGAATCCCAGAAATCTACAATAAAAAATATGCTCTGATGGTGATGCAAATACACATTTAAATATCAAGTACCGTATCTTTTTTAATAAAGTGTATATAAGACAAGTTCGGAATTGAGCGTAAAATTTCAGAAAATCAACTGACGCGAATATATCAGTCGGTTTTCCATAACGTCGTCATGAGAGATATCCCGTTCTTATGAATATACCGTTCATGGCACTTGGTCAGCTGTCACCGGAGTGAAATTCTCATCAATGATGATGAGTCTACCCAGTACGCATTGTAAACAACCTATATAGCATTTCATTGTAAATCATGGTAATGGCTTGAGTTTAAACGATGGGCAGTAACGCTTGCTAACGCGCATTCTGTCTATCGATGCTGTATTCACAAAGGCAAATGCATTAATCATTTTCGACTGGCCTCTGAATAAGTCAAACTGCTGATCTTTTCGTCTTGTATTTAAAAATATAAACAAATTAGTTTGTTTGTTGACCAAATACTGATTACAAGTAAAGTTTATGAAGTTCATTTCAGTCTTTGTGAATTTCTGAATTAGCGCACATTGTTGTTCGTGAGTATCGTCTATGTCTGAAGTTCAGAGCCGTCCTAAGTCTTCCCCATCGATTACTAACGAAATAATTACCTATGAATAGGTGACATCCAAATCTGGGGGCTTTAAGATTTTATCTTCAAAACTCATTTCATGCATGAGTATATACGTTATAAATCATCACCTATTTTGTGGCACCAGATGGTCCTGTACATAATTTGATCCGGACAAAACTACGAGCGATTACTAGTTAACTGAGTGGCCACAGGTGGCGTTGTGTGTGGAGCCATCTCTTAACTATTTATATTGTGGTGATTTTTACTGATCCATTTATATTATGAAATTCTTGCCCTATTTTACTTACATCTATCCCTAGTAATGGCTTGCAAGCAAAGCGCAGGTATCATTGGTGGTGTAAAGCACAAACACAAGTCCATATCGATTCAAGAAAAAGGCAGAAATGTTGAGAAAGCTCAACCATGGTATTCCAATAAAAACGCTATGCGAGACACATACTATTGGCTCATCAACTTTATATGATATTTGTATTTGTTTAATTAATATACCTGTATCTCTTTCATTTATATTAGTGAAGTGTATCTTTTATGATAAATGCATTGTAACATTTAATCCATTTTCAATATTTGTTTAATTCAAGTTTCTAACAGTCTTACTACTTCAAATATATGAGATGTGCATAATTTGTGGGTCAGGGGTGTATCATTAAATTATTATTACGAGGCTTCTGTTGGTCTGGTAAAATGGAAGATCTGACATGACGGGAAATTGATGGTTTACCTTTGTAAGAAACAAGGGTATGTAACACGAGAAAAGAAAGCGAAAAAAAGAAAAAAGAAAAAAAGAAGACGGAAAATTTAAGAGAAAGGAAAGAAATGCACGACTGTAACGAATGTAGTGACTTTGATCATCACTAAGTGCCTCCACTGTCGTAGTGTTCTACCGGACTAGAATAAGCTTGGATAAAAATCGAACCTTACTGCAGAGCTATAGTTGATGAATCAACTCTGCAGACCGTTACTGCTATACCTACTTCGATTCTCCCCGGGTGCTCCCCTCATTTGTGCCTGATGCCAATCCAAGATGATCTTTTTAGATAGAATTTAACCTTTTCCATAGAGTAGTGGTTCGCGATTCAGTGTCTCAGATCATTGGCACTGTAATGAATCCGATCCACACTGGGTGCCTGATTCTTGTTGCCTTGTGCCAATCTCAGATATGCTTAGTAGACCAACTAAATAGGACCCAGGATATCAGAATGCTTGTTTTTAAGGCAGGCTCTCCACAATCTGAAGATCGGCGAACGCAACCTTTCTCTCCACATTTGGTGTTATGAGTAACTAAGCTCAGTTTCGTAAAAAGGAAAAAAGTGGTGTGATAGATATTAGGAAGTAGAAAACGAAGGAAGAAAAGACAGAAGAGAGAATACTAAGAAAAAGAAAAGAAGGAAGGAAGGTTCAGATGAAGAAAGAAAGGGAGGAATACAGAAAGCAGGAGAAGAACGCCACAAACAATTCTGATGGTATTGTTTTTCTAAGGTCATCATCCTGATGACTTGTGGCTAACGTATCTTCTCGTTTTCCCCCGTTTCCACCGTTTTAACACTCGATACTAAACTATCCGCTTCAGATGTCAGTTTTTGCTCTGCTTATATAACGACCTTCCTTACACGACCGATTGGCGATCCCGACCGAGCCAACTGACAATCTTACATGAGAACCTTCCGGCGATATATGATGGCTGAATTTTCGATTTGACACTGAAGTTAATTTGAAAATGTCAATGCTCCGGTCTGAGTTGCAAGAAAATGCCACAACGATTGATACGAGTGGGAGGATAGCGGTGGCCGGTCCGTTATGCGAGATACATTAATTCTTAATGTCAGTCTCTGTTTTGAAATTTTTAGTGTCTTGTCTCTCTTTGCTTCTTGTTTCTCTTTGCTTCTTGTTTCTCATTGCTTCTTGTCCCTCTTTACTTCTTGCCAAAGGTGCTGATCACTGTGCCATTTGGATTAATCGATAACCGAAATCGTTCAAGTCTCGCAGTGACGCACGCACGATTTAAAAAAAAAATCTTGTGTTAAAATCACGCCCTAAAGATAACCTGTATTTTAGCTTCGTTGAAAGGATAATAACAAAAAAAGAAGAAGAAAGAATAACAGTGTAACAGATAAGTTTGGCATTGTGATCTTATCTTGGTTGCTATCGCCTCACTGAGGCCACTGTGCCCTCTGACCTCCTTGGGTGTCAGTCATAGTCGGTAGCCGTCTGGGGATTTCGAACCGAATGCTTGGATTAAAATCACCCCGCGAAAGATAACCTGGATTCCAGCTTCTTTTTAAAGATAATCACTCGAATAAAAGATAATTTTCGTTTATTCAAATGTTCAATTTGAGTACATTTATTCTATATTTTTCGGTGGAAAGAGATACGAGTAGCCCAACGGTTACTTGCAAGGAGAATGGAATGAGTGATGTAAGTTGAAACCCTGTCCGGGAGAGTTTCCGTTTACTTCACGCAAGAGCCATTTGGGGAAATCCCAAATCCATTACCCCATCCTGATATGGGCAAATAGCTGGACAGTTGGATTCCTTTAGCCCTGCTAGGGAGTCCATCTTGAGCGCTCGAGCAAGGACTCCAACCCCGTAAAGATTCATAATTGCTTGAGAAACGGTGATTCAGTCTCTCTACACCGTAGGAGAAATGGAGACAGAGATAATTTTCCATGTATAGGGTGACACAAAAGTAAATGAGATTTATTTTAGTGAAATTTTGACAGTTGAAACAGGAAGGTATTGAGGGACATAACTCGACGATAAGATTGTTCAGCAATAAAAAGTTATTTAAACGTTAGTTAAAATTGATGCCATGGTATTGTTAATGCTTGTTATTGTTAACTTCTAGAATTAAGAAATATAATATCCTTTCAAGGTAATTCCTTTGAAATCTGCCCCGGGGAGGGGGAGGGGCTTTAAAGCCGATGTCAAGTAATATTTATAGAATTTATATAAAAATCGTTTGCTTATTCCTCTTCCTTTTCTTATAGAGAACTCGGACGGACATTTTTTTGTTCATTTATTTTCAATCAAATATTTTAGACGGAAACTGGTGGCCCAATTTGTTTAGAAATTGCTTTATCCTCCAAGTTAGATCCATTTACGGTATTGCTCTAACAAAAATTGTGCAACGATGTGACGTTTTCACTTTGTTATGGTAACAAACCCACAAACAAATACATAGAAATCGGATCATAATAGCATACATAATTTCAGAAAAGAAGAGCGCTCGTGTTAATTATTTTTTTCTCTTGTGGGGGAATATGACATTATAATACTGTCAATATAAAGCACTCTAATTCTTGAAAAAACAACAACAACAATTATGCTAGAAACATGCTGTTGAATGGTATTGGTTATTTTCACTTTAAAATACATCAAATTCATTTCTACAAATTATCTAATCTCATCTTAATAAGAAAAACACAGAACCGACGCGCAGTTGACAGAACGTTCGTTCGATTGAAAACGATCATTGGTAGCAGCTTCTTCTGACTTGGAAAAATAGTGGAAGTTTTTACTTGAAAATTAACGAACTTGTTAACAGCTCAAAAGAGTGCAAAACATATTTTAAAAGATCTATACGTATAAACGACACATTAAACCTCATTAGAAGCTGATCTGGTACGAAAGAAGAAAATAGCCGTTAGGGGCTTCCATATTTTACTTATTCAGAGCTGCAAGACAAAAGCACAGTAACATTTTATGTTATTTACGCAATTTATAACGAAGGTAAGCAACGTTATTGGAGCAAAGAAGAAAGAAAGGAGGATAGAAATAATGGGGGTGGTTAGAAAAGGAGAGGATAACGAGACAAATGGGAATGGGGAAAGAAGATGAGCAGAAGAAAACTAGATGATATGAAGTAGACAGAGAAAGGCGATAATAGAAGGTAAAGCAATACGACGAAGATAGAGGGGGATAGAAGAAAAAGAGGTGAAAAAGAAAGTGGACAGGGTGGGAGGGAAAGTAGAAAAAATAATGATATGAAGACGGCAGAGATGTGGTTGGAGAAAGATTTTGAGGGGGAGAAATACGAGAAAGCTAGAGTAAAAGAGGGAAATACGTGAGGAGGAGCGGGGGAAACTGAAGGGGAGGACGATAATACAAGCGAAATAGGAGAGAAGAGGAAGCAGAGGAAAAATGATAAGGAGGTACGTGAGGAAATAGAAGAGGAGCATAGTATGAAGCAGGAGGAAATGTAGAAAGAGGAGAATAAGGGGGGAGGAAGTAGAGAAAGAGAAGTGAACGTCGATAAGGGGGGGAAGGGAAATAGAAGGGGAGATAAGAGAATAAAGGAAGAAAAAGGGAAAATGTTAAGAAGGGGAGAAGTAAAAGGCAGATCAAAGAAAACAATCGATGGAAGAAGTGGGAGGTAAAAGAAGGAAAAATATCGAAGAAAAAGACGGAGAATATTAAAAACAAAAGAAAGAGTCACAAGAAGAAGAAGAAGAAGAAGAAGAAGAAGGAGAAGGAGAAGGAGAAGAAGAAGAAGAAGAAGAAGAAGAAGAAGAAGAAGAAGAAGAAGAAGAAGAAGAAGAAGAAGAAGAAGAAGAAGAAGATGATACTCAAGACATACAGCAACAACAGCGATAATAATAACAAAAGAAGAAAAAGTATTTAGAATCTAGTAAAGGGAACGCCAGTCGAAACAAAACTAACAACAGCGTCTAAGTGACCTTTCCTCTCGTGGCGTTCAACCACCACAAACCAGTCCTAACTCTTCCATGACTTGAAAAGCTGACATTAGTTGATATCGATCCATTCATGTTCGAAGAAAAGGGCAACAGTGACACAAGTGCCGTTGCTTTGTCACAAACAAGTCAGACTGTTCAGCAGCAGCCCGTTTCAGTTCACCAGACCCCTTCTTTGCCTCAACCATGCAAGTAGTAGCCTACTAATCGCAGTTGCCACTATCATTCATCTTCCCCAATCACAAGGATACAGGACATAGGCTTCATGGGATATTTTGGGACTTGAAAATGACACAGCTAAAGGGAAATATCTTGCCTTGCTCAGTTTGGATCTCAATGTGAACTTATTTATCCAACGAATATCTGTTATTCTTCGCCTTCCAAGCATTGTTTACTTATGCATCAGGCTGTTATACACGCAATGTTGTTTTGTTATATCATAGAGAATAATACCAAAAGTGAAAGATTTACTTATGCAATTGTACTTTTTTGCAGATTCAATGTAAATGGAGATATAATCAATTATGATTGAAGTTTGTAAGCCCTCAACTCTAATGACTGATTTTCAAGTGTGATTTGAAATTAGAACATAATGCTGCTCAAGCTGTTGGTAATTGGATTGGACACTATTTCAGTGCAAAATGTTCAGCGTTGGTTCAACTGGTTTAGATCTAGAATTATGCTTACAAGAGAAAGAAAACCTTGAGGGAGACCCAAAACTGTTCATGATAATGAAGAATTATCGAGAGAAGTGGCCAGCGACTCATGAAAAAGGATTTGAGCATTTTGGGAATTTCAACAGCGATCAGATAACGTCATATAAATGCAATATAAAAGGTTTAAAAGGGAAATGGATCCCACCTGAATTGGATAAAATGCTGCGTGACAGTTACGCGCTCAACACCTCTCAAGTGACTGTATCTAAGCTCGGAGAATTGAGATATGACGTCTTGCAAAATCCTCCATATTTATATAACCTTTCACCCAATATTTCTCCCACAAATTATCATCCTTTCAAGCATTTTGAACCTCACATTTGTGATGTGCTTTTACCCAACTCATGACCATTAAATCTAAAGAATTTCATACAGATGGCAGATTATAGTCGGGTGATAGTTAGAAAATAGACTTCGCTTCAAATAGGTCACATTTGATTAAATACTTATATTTTTCTGTGATTTATATCACCCTTTATTTCACTGTCAAAAAAATGATATTTCATATATAGCATCCAAATAAATTTAATTTTAGTCACCAGATTTTCAAAAGTAATTTTGATATGCAATATGATTCAGTGTCGACCGCTTCATTTCATTTTACGTTTTTAAAATTTCATTTTCCATTTAGCGGGGTGCTAATCCTTGTTCTCGTCTAGTTATAAATATTCTTGAACAGACATATATTCTTTCTTGTTTCATCTAAACTTCGAGCAGAACATTCTCAAGTGCCCTTTCAGGATATCATAGAGACTGAAATACATCCACTAGCATTTGGAAGATTATATAATGATAATGATATTATGATATACTATGTTTACCGGAGTATAAGACACATATCTAAATAATGAAAATATACACTTATCACATTGTGTCCAAAGCGATAGTATTATATCTCGGGAACCGTCTACTGAAGCTTGAAATTGACAGCCTAAGGACTTTGATGCAGTGGGTAGCAGTACCCCAAATACCCTTATAAACCATGCATCTTATAGGCCGAAAAATACGGCAATCTTTTTTTTTTTTGAACTTCGTATCCGTAATAAAAGGTTCAATAATAGGGATGTCATAGTTCGCGCTTTTATTGGATTTGTGACCACTAAACCAAAATAATTTTATGGAGACGGCATATAATTGCAAGAAGATCGTCGGAAATGGTTGCTGCTTCACTCGCACATAAATTCGGAATCGTTTTGCAGAATTGTCAATTTAAAACCGAAAGCATTAGATTAGTGCTACGCATTTTAAGCTAGGATTGTTTTTCTCCAGGTGTGACGATAAAATGTCCAACAGATGTTCCAGCGTTTATGACGGTTTAGAGAGTAGAACGCTGGAACGTGGATAAGTGTGAACTTATGAGAGGAAGAAAAAGAGAAGACAGATCTGGTTAGTCAAACAATAGAAACGGTCATATAACCAACGTTTTTTGGCAACATGCTGTGTTGGGGACGATCAATTAAAAAAAATTGGTAAGAATGGTGACCAATGGATAGGTTACTTTTCCACCTTTGTTGAGTATTGATCACTGAAAAAATCAATTTAAAAACAAAAAACACGCGTGGATGCTGCCGGACACAAACTAAGGGATCAATTTAGCATACATTTACATTGAAAATTGGATTCCCGACTAGGAAGCTACTTGGGGAGATTTTGAGAGAACGAAACCAAACAAAAAAAAACAAACTTTTTTTTTCTATACTTAATAAAGGGTAAACTTTCAACCCTCTAGCTCTATTGGTGTGGCTTGTATGCGTGATGTATACATACATAAACCTGCCAATTACATGAAACAGACTCTATATAAGACACTACCTCCTGTATTTCTATTACACTTTTCTAGAAAAAGCCAAAATGAACCTGCGAAACGTCGAAATAAACTAAAGCAATCTAATTTGTGCTAAACATGGTCTTCTGAATTTGTCATTTCGATGTGATGTGTATATATATATATATATATATATATATATATTTTAATATATATATATATATATATATATATATATATATATATATATATATATGATAGTTGTAATATAACGAAACAGCTGTCTGTAGATGACACAATTATCAATTATTATTTATATATATATATCAGTTATTATATATATATATATATATGAAAATTAATAATTGTGTCATCCACAGACAGCTGTTACGTTTTATTGCAACTCTTTAGTGTGGCTATAGACTATCCAGGATCCAGTACCACGGGGTAATATATATATAGTATGTAATATATACATTGTATGTAATATATATATAGTATGTAATATATATATATATATATATATATATATATATATATATATATATATATATATATATATATATAGTATGTGATATATATATATAGTATGTAATATATATATATATATATATATATCACATACTATATATATATATGTGTGTGTGTATATATACATATATACATATTTATATACACACACACACACACACACACACACACACACACACACACACACACATATATATATATATATATATATATATATATATATATATATATATCCAGCCAGACAGACAGACAGACAGCTAGCCAGACCATCTTAAAATCTGAAGAAAACTATGTTGAGAGTTCTGATGACAGTCGTGGTTGACCTTTTCTGACAGTCGTGGACAAGCATGAACTAATGAGATAAAAAAAAAGAGAAGATAAACACATTACTTGTTAATATTGATGTTTTATAAACGCATAAATGTCAGTGGAAATGTCTCGAGAAGTAATTCAAGAAAATTAAGTTGGTAAAGAGATCAACCGAAGAAAACACGTCAGGGTTGTATGTTTATTTTCATTTTGGAAATCTTACGAAAGGAAAACAAAAAACAAAACAACAAAACAAAACAAAAAACACCCAAAACCAAAAACAAACGCGCTGTGCTTCAGGCGAGGAACTTGGCATTTTGTACCAGACTATAACGAAACGAACACACTAACAACTAGGAAGCACAGAGAGAGAGAGAGAGAGAGAGAGAGAGAGAGAGAGAGTGTGTGTGAGAGAGAGAGAGAGAGAGCATACCTCTGCCAACACCATTGTTTCTAAAGGCTGGATGAGAATCAGTTCATATAAAGCTACGGCGCAGGGGAGGTAACTGTAAAAATAATTCTGCCAACACCGAAGTCAGTGGAAAACAGAATGAAAGTCATTTCGTTTAAGCTAAGATGCAGGTAAAGTGACTGCAAGAAATCCTGGTTCCAACCCAAAATTCAAGACATTTTCCCGATGGCTCTTATTCTTCCACAAAACGTCATAGAAATTCATTGAAGTCTTTTGGACGTATGAAATCTCGTTATCTTTGCATGTCACAAATAATATAGATGGAGTGTTTTGATGTATAGCCAAAAGGTAAAGAGTAAATTGGAGAAGAACTTGTTGCTTTTCATCAATGAATATCCAGAAATTTAATTTGCCTCTGCTATCAAGATGAACTCAAGCAGAGAGAGAGAGAGAGAGAGAGAGAGAGAGAGAGAGAGAGAGAGAGAGAGAGAGAGAGAAAGGGGGGCACTAAAATGATGTTTGGTTAGTCACTCGATAAAAAAATCCTCATGTGACCAATGCCTTTTGACAGCATGCTGTGTTGGCAGTGATCATTTTAAAAAAATGAAAAAAAAAATCACTCCTCTTGCCTTTTGTTGGACCGCTAAAAAGTACGAATTTTTTTTTCAAAAACCAATTGTGAACGCCACCAGACACAAACTGAGCATGAATTTACATTGTAAATTGATCCCAGCTAAAAACTTATTTTAGACGGGAATTTGAAAGAAGAAAAAAAGGTTTAATTTCGAGACACAATGAGGAATGAATGTTAAAATATTCAGCTCTCTAGCCTCTCTGAGGTGGCCTGTATGGGCGACACGTACCAACCAGTTAATCAGAAAGAATCACTTAAAAACTGAAAGAGCCTATGTTGACAGTTTTGGTTGACGTTTTCTAATGAGTCTGGCTTATCAGTACAACTGATTTGACTGTCTGTTTCTGGTTGATATTGTTATCCGTCGCTATCTTCGCTTAATTTCATTGTCATTTGTTTTTTGCTGAGCAATTTTCAACGAGTTGAGATTGTGCCAATCCTGACACGTGTGTTGACACATCTTACATCTGCTGAGGAATATTTGACCGTCCGTTGTAATCGAGCGAGATCTGGCCCACTTCGTGCGCGATTCCATCAAAAACAACCCGACAGGCGTGTTCATTCTGTGAAGGTGTTCCATGATAGGTTGTTGAGATAAAAAGCAACAATCATCATCAGCTTCTTTTTAAAATCCATTGTTGAGCGCAGACCTTCTCCAAGATTCGTAAGACCACTCGGACATGGGAGTTGCAGAGTCAATTCTTTTTCAGAACTTGTCTAAATCGTCACACCATTTTTTTTTTTTTTTTTTTTACTAGTCACAATTTTACATATGATCTCTGGGGATTCCACGTTGTGAATCGTGATGTCCAGCAGTTGTCTGATGTTCTTGCAATATGGCCTGCCCGTTGCCATTTCAGTTTTCTAGTGAACTTTATGATATCCCTGACTCTAGTTTTTTTTTCTCTCCAATGTATATCGTGATCTCTCCGTGTGATGTTGATCAGGGTTCTTTCTTATGATCGTTGCAAGGTGTCTCGTTTGAGGGCCAGTCTTTTGGTTAAGATCCATGTTTCAGCCCAGAGGTGATATATTGTTTGGAGACCCTTCTTTTCAAAAGATCAACCTTCAAGAATAAAAAAATCCCATTAGTATGAAAAAAACCCAAAAAAAACAAGCAACAATAGAACAAAGGGAAGATTTGCCAAAATTGATCGGGAACATTTTTGATCGTGCAATCAAATATAGCGGCTAAAAATTGCAGTAATTAAAAGGAACATAAAAGTTAACAATTAAAGAAACTCACCATCACCATCAATAATTGAACAACCCTAGCGGCAAAAACTCACGAAAAAAAAAATTACGTCGAAGAATAAATATGGTCAGAATAAATTCTTTTTATGACAGGGCGTTAATGAAATAGAGTAAAAACACGTTTGAAGCATCTAGATTCAGGAAACCAACGTCTTTTGGTAGCTTCGTGTGTTAAGGAGAAAGGGGTGATCAATCAGACAATTACTTCTCTCACCTTTTGTTGGATCACTAAAAAGTCCGAATTACATGAATTATAATAAAAGTGTATCGTTTTATTTTCCACATTATTAGAAAAATTATTGGAGAATCGATAAACTGCTAACATTACGTAATGGTAATGAAAGGTCACTGAACTGAAGTGTTGCAACTGCACTATTACTAATATTTAGGGGCCTCGTCCATGAATGACGAGATCTCGTGGCGTGGGATGAGAGTCTCGTCTGAAAATATTTTTGTTCTGAATTTCTAAGGTTTGATATAACGTTGAGACTTGCCGATGACCCAGCACTTAACAGCACGGCAAATTGAATCGATATCAAACTCCGACTGAGACGAACTGCGTTCACTTTGCACTAATGGGCTTGGAAAAGGCATGGATCCATCTCCTGCTATTAGTGAACAGAGCTTTAAGTGAGTGACACCATTCCGGATGCTCATCGCCTCTACGTCAATTTCACATAATGCAAAACCTCGATGAACTCAGATGTATATCTGAGACAGAGGAACACGGAGAGAACTCCACGGTCAGCGTAAGTGTTTTATTCATATTATTCATCCGTAGAACGGTTGATGAATAGATTTGTTGAAAAAAAAACGTAATTAATGGACGAAGAAAGTAGTCAAAACTCTCCGAAAAGACACGCCACATCAGCCATTAAACGATCATCGTAGTATGTCATGTAGCGCTGGCACAATCACATAATTAAAAACCAAAACATTTTTTCCAAAATCCAAAAGACCATCACTCTTTCCAAAAAGATCTTAATTTATTTCTGCGGACCCCAATCATCTTCATGTGACCTTTCTTTAGATATATCTAGTGGAGTACTCATGAGAATTCGCAAGACTGTATACCAACAGATGTGTCCGGTAGTGCTGACACAAGATCAAAAACATAAAAAGAATTTCTTTAAAAAATCCCAAGATCCCCCCCCAAAAAAAACGTTTTCAGGTGATATCTAGTGGTGTACTGATGCGATTTCGCAAGGTTATTAGTTAAATGGTGTGTCAAGAAGCACCGACACAGCAAAAACAACATAGGGAAAAGGGAAGAATACCCCGCCACTCCGCTGATTGTTTGGTCCAGATGGTCGTGGCTACGGTAATTCAGTATGTATGATAATGATTGAACCAGACCTTATCCTATTTTTTTTCTTAATTTTTCGCCGTGACATCGAAACGAGTCTCTCTATCTTCCGAACAGAATCTGTCTTCTAGATCAGCCACGTCCTGACCCTTCGACTACGATGAAGAGTAATAGTTTTTGCGATTATTTCAATGGACTGAAATTTCTGTCGTTCGTACTTAATGAGTTAATTGTATACACGATTCTGGGAGAGAGGTTATCGCTTTCTTTTCTTTTCTTTTCTTTATCTAATCATTTGGCGACTTTTATCTTCCTCAGGTGTAACTAGCAAAATCCAGAGATAAAATTTTCTTCCTTAATTTACTCTTATCACTCAGATCAGGTAATTCTTGAAAGACAGGAAATGCAATTAGACTACAATTTTTTCTTCTTTTCACCGTACAGTCTGCCGCTCAGACACTCATATTCGAGCGACCGTAGCCACCATAGGTGGTGAACCGTTCTATCCTCTTTTGTATGCGCGTATGGTTATGTGGTTGAGTGCGTATTTGAGTGTACCAGGGCTCCTGGCCATACCACTTTGTCTACAGACAATTGGCATCAGTATTCCGCTTGACTCCTTCTGAAAACAGCTTTTTTGATTTTTGAAACAAAAAGCTTTTTTGTTTTTTTTAGGGGTCTCATTAGTTTATTAATAACATCTCAATTGTCCAGAATCTTGGTGTTTCTAGAAGTTCATAAAAAAACAAATTTATATCGATGTTTTCGTGTGGAAAACGCCAGTAGTGGCGTGAATAGAATTTATTCTGACTATATCTATTCTTAGAAATTTTTTTTTTTTTACATTTCTTTAAATTTTGATGCTACGACTGGTGTTATTTCTTTTCAACAGCAGGGACTTGCAAATGCAGTTCAACGATCCACAGCCTTAAAATATACGAAGATGTTCAGTGATCAAAGCAAATTATCAACATTCAGAATATCTGTTCCACAAGAAGCAAGGGATTTTGATTTGATACATTTAAAACGATTCAATTTATACATAATAATATAAAAGAAAACACTATCAATAGTCCAGTAGAAATAGGCTGTTTTCGGTCTGAACCCGGGAGAATTTAAGTCAAGATGGATTTTTAACTGACAAGGTTGGCAGTCCACAGCATATCTAAAATTCACTCAAATCCAATATTGTCAATAGTGCAAAATTCAGCTTGGTCTCAATTTTTCCCCTATCAAAACCTCTTTCTATAGGGCTATAAATTTTGCCAGGGAATTTATTTCGGACGTAACATATAAAAGTGTTCTAATCAAAGAATTTGATTCAGAAAATTTCTACTGAATGAAATTAGATAAGCTTTGAGATAATTCCGTCATTTTGTTTTTGTAATATTCTCAAAGCATGTTACTTCAAATTAAAATTATAAGGCGGGGTAGTTTGGGATTGAGTAACACTAGGATAAAATCATTTATAAAATGTGTCTGAAGAATCTATAGCGTTGATATCAAAATAATCGTTTAACGAAAGGTCATTTTTCTCTTGACTTTTTCTGCTTACAGTCATCAAATAACTCGAAACGTAAAAATGACGTGTTTATCCCTTGCATTCAAGATGTTGTCTCAACTTTATTCACAATGTTTTCTTTTCACGGGTAAGCAGTACAAAATCAAGCGCTACAACCTCCTCCTTTGTATTCAGTCATTTTTCTGTTGGCCACATTAATTCAATGAGAGTGTTGGTGTTTTGAGTAGATTGGGGTGGAAATTCAGAAAATAACAAATACCAAAACAGTTATGGAATTGATAGAAAAATCGGCAAAGCTGTTGCTCATCGGAGTTTTTTTGCGTTAATGGCATCCTGTGCAGATGTGGTAAAAATATAAAGGAGAAACTGTCCATACTCTTCAAGGCTTGAAGAACGTAAGAAAGTCATATCCGAAGAAGACGCAGAAAATCAGTTATGGCAAAATATACCCGGAAACAGTAAGGCACTCATTACCCTCGCTGATATGAAGTCTAGATAGTTGACAAGGAATACCGGTGGAGAGTTAAAAAATTGAAAGAAGCAGCGTACTTCACATAGTTGCTCAAGTCAGGCCAATGTCAATTTCAGCGCAGTGTGGTTTTCTTGGCTTAGAAGTGAAGAAATGATTTATAGAAAATCGACAGAGTTTCATTCGAAGGATGCATTTTTTTTGTATGTAATAAATGGATTTATACTAAAATTTATATTCATAAACTATGAATAAATAATCCTGTCATTTATTTACGGAAACTATGCTTGTAGATTCATTAAAATATGAAACCTTTAAAATCTTTAAAAGATTAAGAAAAATTTTCCATTCTTTTTTTTTTTTTTACTGAAAATATTTTTCATTAGTGCAGCGAAGAACATGGCAAATATTACAAAAATTGATTTGGTCTGGAGTGTTTGTCGAAAAGGAGTGATTATCTCCCCTGGGTTCTACAAGAAAACATTTAAATCTTCATCTTCGACAAGAATACTAAGCAAACAAAAATACATAAAGAGAAAAGGAAATCAGCAACGACGCCATGTTTTCGCACCGTCGATTTTAGCCCCAGAGTGTATTGGAAATATTAGTGCCTAAGTGGTTTCAATACACACACACATACACACACACACACGTGCGCGAAATTGAATTCAAAAGTGTTTATTATTTGGTATCATGAATCCGATTTTATTAAAATACGAAGATAGCATCATTTTTCCTTTTAATATTAAATATTTATAGTCAACCCCCACACCATCGTTTGGAGTTAACTTTGCCGTCACTCGTTAATGAAAATCGCGCACGGCCATTTTGGAAGAAGAAAAATGAACAGGAATGCACGGACCATGATATCACGTGACAACGCACATTATTTCTTTTTTCTTGAGTTGAATTTCCTTTTAGCTTTTAGTTTTTAAATGTCATTGAATGTAAATATTGAAAAGTAATACAAAAAGAAAGAAAGGTCATTATTGCACCGTAATGAGGTTGACATTTTAGCAGGTGTAAAAGGAAATTGAAAACTTGATAATTGACAAAAGTTGTACGATTTCGGGAAATTATTAGGGCAAAAATACGTTGACCCCACTCACCCCCGAAATAAGGAAATAATTTTCTGATGGAAAAGTGCATATGAGGAGTTACAGGTGCTCTAACAAAATCGATGAACGATGTTCAAACACAGGGACAATTCAAAATCACTTCGCGTTAATACCCTCAAGAAACGCATGAGCCGACTTCACCTCCGCGTATGGGTAAATAGTTGGACAGTTGAAGCCTTTTAGCCCTATAGGCAGTCCATCTTATGTGTTGGCCTAACAATTTTAAAATGACATTTCAGATGTAACAACCCAATATAGTAATAGGTTTGCTTCTTACAGGGGTATCACTATCATGGCCTTGTGTCAAACTGGGCTAACATTAGTAAATACTTGAAATCAAATTTTTCCTCACATCAATAATAAAAAAATTAACATTTTAGAAAAATAGTAATTTTAATGGTGGCGATCAAAAAAAGAATTTGTAGTTTTTTTTTTCACGAGATGCGATATCAAATCTTTAAATAATCCTCAGAATTCACCACTGGTCACAGCCATTTTGTTTCTGATGGTATTGTTTATACCTGTAATAAACCAGAAAGTTGAAAACAGTAGAATGGATTGACTGCTTTTCATTCTTTCTCATTTTATCATTTTTCTGATGATCAAATTTTGCATATTTCTCAAAGACTCAAGCGATCGGCGGATATAAAGTACTTTATAAACAGTACAATTAAAAAAACAAAACAAAACAAAACTAGTTGTCTTTCCTTCCCCCCCTCTCTTCTATTTCTTCCCCCTCTTACTTCCCTCCGGAGAGGTAAGTGGGAGTTAAGTACAACATTTTAAACATATTTGTGGCTAAACATTTGATCGCCCCTTTGATTGGAGAGTACATCTTACATTACTAATAAACTAGATTGTTATGGAACAACCGACAACCATCTTCTTCTTCTTTTACTACTACCACCACCACTACTACAACTACTACTACTACTACTACTACTACTTGATCACACCTTTTCCAATTTTTTGATTGATCACCCCCAAATAAATACTGCCAAAAGGTGATGGCCATGTGACGGTGTTTATTGAATGACAAACAAGACCCGTTATTTTGTTTTGTTTATTCCAGTAGAATCCTTGAGGAGCATAGGGCCGCAACTACTCTGCCGCGGTTTCAGTAACAAATTAGTTTTACGAGGCATTCGCCCAACCCTTCATCTTTACACCGGCTTGGGACTAGCTTTGGCGAACGATAGTATTACCGTGTTAAAAAGGTCCTAATCAAATAATCCTTATTATTTTGATCATTATTGATTTTTTATCATGTTTCTTTTATCTCCATTTTCTAACATTTCCCATATTCCTAAGTTCTCTTGGAATCCAATTTGAAAAGTGGAATTGAAGTTTTCAGGCTATTTGTCTATCAACAACATCGACACCTGCAACCACAAGCAAAACTTCTTTAACTTCTTTCTCTAAAAAGATCTTCGTGTTTTGACTTTTTTCCTTTGTTTTTCTTCTTTTTTACGTCTTCTTTTTCTTCTTCTCTTTCAATTTCCTTCTCTATTATCCTCTTTTTAAAAAAAAGATTATTATCGTTTTTTTCTCTCCTGCTCTGTTCTGTTATCATCGTTTTTTCTCTATTTTCTTCTCCCCCCTTGCGTGAACCGGTTACTCCTAATTTTCTGGAGGTGGTGGTGGTGGTGGTGGTGGTAGTGTTGTTGTTGTTGTTATTGTTGTTGTTGTTCTTGTTCTTGTTCTTCTTGTTCTTCTTGTTCTTCTTGTTCTTCTTCTTGTTCTTCTTGTTCTTCTATCTATCTATCTATCTATCTATCTATCGCAGACTCTTCATCATTTTCTCTCTCTAGGCCTGTTTAGGTCTATCGTGACCCCTCCCCCAGCAATTTATTTTCAAGAGCTGTTTGGACTCATTCATTTTTTTTAATGTCCCTTTTCTGATTTCAACATCGTTTCAGCCTATCCACTCTTGGCCCTTCTTCAGATTTCCAAACGGTGAAGAAAAAGTATATTCCTTTTTTTTTCAGGAATGGTAGCTAACAGACTGGAATGGTGGCACTGGGGTTAGTTATAGCACTTGTGTGTTCAGAAAGTCAACACATGCAGGGTTTTATTTTTGTTTTAATTATCAATTGAATTCTGGTGCGACATCTTCTCACGTGGTCACATCTCCAAAATGGTAAATCTTTATCTCATACACTCGTTCTTTCAAACATTATTGAAGGGCCATTATGTGAAAATTCCTGTTCACATCTCCGGCTTAAAATTGCTCCTGAAGGAGTAACCTTAGCGGTAATCATCAGGAAACTCGATAAAATAACAGTTTTCTCGCCTCACATCGTTTGTGCTCGCGCGCACCGTTGTTTGTTTGTTCGATTTCAAAAATAATTCAATTTCTTTTATTTATCATATGATTTTGAAAATGGAAGAAATTACCCATTTGGAATACTTACGAGGAATAACCTACGATAATGAATACATTAAATTTCTATGTTGATATGAAATTAATACAATTTTTATTTACGAATAAATAAATGCTACCAAATGAACGTTTTCGAAAAAAAGAATATGATAGAAATCCAAAAATATTTTTTTTCATGTATTTGTAGCTGTTTGGCATCAACTGAGCTTGCCATCGAGTTATCAAGACAACGACTTAACCACATCGAATCGCACCCAATCCCAGCAGTGCTGGACATCTGCTAAGATATTATTAAGAAACCGTCTACCAAAACTGTTACCAATACTGTCAACACAGGTTTCTTCTGTTTTCAAGCGGGTCTGTCTGTCTGGCAGGCAGGGTACGTATGTATGTGTCAGGGGGTACAGGTTGTATCAATGAAGCTAGAGGGCTGAAAATTTGAACATTTACTCCTTCATCATCATCATCAGTATTTTAACGTCCGTCGTTGCACATAGACCTTCCCAAGGATTCGCTACAATTCCCTATCATGGGTGTCACAGAGCCAGTATTTCCTGAATTTATCAAGTTCATCTCTCCATCTTGTGTTCTGTCAGCCTCTGTTTCTTATGTGATCCCTGGGGATCCATGTTGTGAGACGGTATGTCCATCGGTTGTCTTTCATTCTGGCAACATGGTCTGCCCATTACCATTTGAGTTTTTTAATAGTTTCTATGATGTCATGAACACCCGTTTTCTTCCTTATATACTGTGCTGTCTTGTGATCTCTCCATGTAAGGTTGAGCATGATTCTCTCATGCGCACGTTGCATACTTCTCAGTTTGCAGGCCTGTCTCTTGGTTAAATAAAAGTTTGTTTTTTTTCTAATGTTTTATTAAGATCGACCGATCCTAAATATATATATATTTTTAGTTTGGGGTTTAATTTACAATGTAAATTTATACCAAATTTGTCCCTTATTTTGTGTCTAGCAGCGTTCGCGTTTATTTTTTTGAAAATTCGGATTTTAAAGGGTGGGAAGGTCATTTTCCCACAGAAGTCTAGAGACGTAACTTATTCATTGATCACTCCTTTTTCCATTTTTTTAATTGATCACTCCCAACTCGACATCCTACAAAAAGATGTTGGTCACATGACGGTTTCTATTGATTGATTGACCGGACCTGTTTTGAAATATTTTTAGATGGCGCACGCTTACAGGTGCCATCATTCCCCCGTCTTCCTGCACCACAGTACTCTGCGTGGACGCATTCTCGGGTCGCTAAATCAAACAGCGTAAATCGGAAATATAGAAATAGTTTCAGACGAGGCTTGAGATTTTTTTTGTCAGTCCCCACTGCACAAAATAATTATAGTTATTACTGCTCACATTTTTATTAGTGGGCTAAATGAATGTAAGTTAAGGACATTTTAGCTAATCGACCGCATTATCTTACCGAGATAATAACCTAAGGTTAGGGTTAGGATTAGGGGTAGGGATAGCCAGTCAGTTGGGTCAGAGATTAGTTTGAGTTGAGGGATTTCAACAGTTGTATTGATCCCTATTTAATAATAATAATAATAATAATAATGATAATAATAATAATAATAATAATGATTATATATATATGGAAGGAAAAAGATTTTTTATTGAAATAAAAATAAAACCTCGTTTAATATACTACGAATACGCATACACGCATTCTCTTTCTTTCTCTCTCACACTCCTTCTTTCATTCATCTACTTTCCTTCATCATTATCAGTCTTTTAACGTCCGTCATTGGACATAGACCTTCCCAAGGATCCGATGGATGATAAAAGACTGATGTCATGATGATGATCATGATGATAGCAACTATCAAACTGGTTTTTTTTTTCTTTTTTCAGAGTAACCTTCTCTTAAAAGGATTGCCTCACAGAGCTTCGGGGCTCTGACTGCCCGGTTATTTACCTATAGCTAAAATGAATTCATGCCTTTCCCAAGGACATTAATACCAAGGAAACAACAACAGCCTCGGTCGAAATTCGGACTCGGTCGACGATTCTTTTCCCCGCATCGGTAACAGTTACGCAACTCCTCACCACCCATCTAGTTTATTTCTGACAAAGAAGAGAGACACCTTGTCTTTCCTTCAGCCTTTCCGTCTGTCTATCCAAATTATATATCCTGGAGTTCTCAATGAATTTTGATGAAAAACTGTGGAAGGGTTGGCCATGGCTTACGGAAAAGGTAATTAAATTTTGGACCTAATTCAAAAATATTTTTCGAATTGGCAGAGGTATGCGCTCTCAGTGTGCTTACCAAGTAGCAATTTTTAAGCTATTTCCATTTTTTTTGAAGCACTTAAATCATTACTATAATTTTATAACAAGTATTTCTCCATCTTACCGTTCTTATTTATCACTCGCTAGTTAGTTCCCTTATGCTGACTGTGGTTTCAGCTGTCTCTGCCTGGGATCCCAATATTAGTTTCTGTCTGGTCTGCAGTATGTGAAATATATAGAGGCAAAACTCACTTGACCCTGAGCTGTTTTGCCTGTAGTTTTTTTTTTGGGGGGGGGATTGGTTCATGCCTTTGAAAAAGATCCCTTTGGTTCAGAAGAGAAGAGTCTGCAACCAATGCATCCTCCTGATAGTCTCTTATCGGACTGAAACATGGAATCTTACCAGAAGAATGGGTCCAAGCAATGTGCACAAGAAAGGATCAAGTTTAACATCATGTGGAGAGAGCACCTGATAGCAAAGTGTATTAAAGAAAAAAAAAGACAAAAATGAACAAACAAGAGTCAGAGGTATCATAGAATCCATTTGAAAACTCAAATGTTAATGGACTGGTCATACTGCAAGAATATCAGACAACAGCTTGACATCACGCCTCACAGCGTGGATCATTAAGATCATATACGAAACTATGATCGACAAAAAATAAAATTATGTGAAGAACTAGACAAATTCAGATAGTATTGGCTCCGTGACGCCCGTGATTATGAGTTGTGGCAAATCTTGGGAAAGGTCTGTGTCCAACAACAGACGCTAAAAGACTGATGATGATCAACACAAAACTAGGGGGTTGGAACTCAGCCAAGTTTATTTCTAGTACTAATACCCGATTGGCGACCCTGCATATTCCTTTCATCACAACACTCTATATGGAGAGTCTTGACCCGGGTTATTGTGTGGAAGGGTAGCAACAAAGTGGAGGAGAATAGTAATAAAATAATAGTAATAATGATATGTTGCACTTGTTGGATAATCAGAAAGTATTCGTCTACAGGCAAGAATTCAATATTTTCTCTTTTGTTTGGAAAAGGCAAATAGAGAATTGAAAAATTAATGAGGCGGGGAAATAGAGTAGGAAAACGAGGTGATATGTTATTTTGCAGAGTTTAAGTTTTTCAAATCTAATCTCGTTGCTTCAAGACGTGCATATCTTTTCCAAGGGACAACAAAGAGTATGAAAAGTGTTGAGTGTCTATTCAAATGTGAACTTAATTTTCTAAATTAATTCATATGCGAGAGCTTCAGCGTCTATGCAGGGATGGAATGTTTCCGTAGAAACACACTTGCACCTCCTCTGTACAGAGAGAGAGAGAGAGAGAGAGAGAGAGAGAGAGAGAGAGAGAGAGAGAGAGAGAAGGGTACTAAAATGATGTTTGGTTAGTCACTCAATAAAAAATCGTCTTTTGGCAGCGTACCGTGGTGACAGTGATCATTTAAAAAAGAATGAGAAAAAGAGAGGGGTACTCATGCTTCTTTATGCACACACATTCATCTTCACACATATATATATATATATATATATATATATATATATATATATATGTGTGTGTGTGTGTGTGTGTGTGTGTGTGTGTGCTTGTTTGTATACACAAGCACACACACACTCTTCACACAAACATACACTTACATATACATGATTGAATGAATGACTTGACTTTGTGAACGAGGATTGCTGGGGGATATTCACAGCAACAGAATCGCAAACAACGGGGCCTGTGTGCGAAATAACCCCCCAGCCTGAGCAATTGAGTTTTAAGGAGATGTGCAACTTGCTCAAGGCTGACCCCATCCTTTAATCGAAGGGTTTGTGTTTTATGGTTCACGGATAGCAACGAGGTGGTAGGTTTGACTGTAGTATCCTTCTCCTCGCTATATATATATATATATATATATATATATATATATATATATATATATATATATATATATATATATATGCCATGTTAATATAAGTGCTTTGTTTTTAAATTACCGAAACGGTTATATGATAAACAAATGATGATCCCAACAAAAGAAAATTTACACATAGTACCATAATATCAATTGTGTAAAACATTAAAAAAGCTTTGAAGGAAATTACATAAAACATTTTCTAATATGTTTAATGATTGAAAGCTGTAAAGCTTTTTAGTATTTAAAAGGCGTAAAACTTTCTTGATTATATATATATATATATATATATATATATATATATATATATATAAAAGTGATATTTAAAAGTAAAGTTTTCTTGACTATATTATATATATATATACACACACACACACACACACACACACACACATATATATATATATATATATATATATATATATATATATATATATATATATATATATATATAGTTAACAAAACTTAATTTTAAACACCAAAAATCTTATACGCAGAAAAACTTCTTCGAGTTGATTCTCTACCAACATATTCAACCGAATAATTAGACACTTTTTCCCCACAAACCTTAAATTAAATTCTTCCACGTTCCATACCATCTTGCTTCCATCAATTCGTTTTTTTTCCTTTGAATTATCGAATAAAGTATCCTTATATATATGATTAAAACAAAACGAAATCACTTTCTAGTAGATAGTTATACCTCAATGGGTTCTTTCATCGATATAGTTAGACAATTTCTTATTTGGAATTGCATTTTCCATCTCCCGCTCCCATCCAACTATCTATCTGTCAAACAAATGGACCAAAACCAAAAGTTTTCCCTTTTCCTGGTTCCAGTCAATACAATGATATTTCACACTGCCGAAGACTTGATCCATATCTTTTGGTTACCAAATCCCTCTAACATAAATACAAATTTAATTATTTTAATATACATTATTCGTTTGTTCTATTTTTATACTTTCGTTAGCATATCCTTCAGTTTCCGTTATTATTTCATTATGGTCAAGCTGATAAGTTTTAAAGGATCAGGATGTCTAGTTATGGCTTCATTAAATTGTCTGAAAAGCTAATTAATTTTGCTGCCTTTACTGACCATTCTTACAGCTAAAGAAACAATCTTCAATATAAAAATGATAGATCTAAGAGTAGCTCTAGCTATTCTCAAATATTCTGATAATATAGTTTCATAAAATTTTAATATGCAATCAAATACAGAAATTCCATTGAATTATTTACTCCCCAAATAAGATTTAAACTACTATAGAATTTGCTTTTATTATGGAATTTCTGTATTTGATTGCATATAAAAATAAAAACTTTAGGAACAGCTTTACTAAGAAGTTTAGTGCCACAGACTGTAGAGGCTACAATAAAGCGAGCACTAATTGGTGTTTTATATATTTTAGGTATCAAATACATGATTGGAAACTTTTGCATTTTTTCATGTATTTCAAGTCCTAGCTTTTCACAAAATACGATGTTATTAGGTATAATATTATCTGGTTCACAAGTAGATACCTTATACGTGGATGATGGTGATCCTATTAAACCTACCTCAGACAGTATCCTTTGAATATGATATTTTTTACATATAAATGCTACATTATTTGTCGTTCTGTCAATCGGAATTCATTTTTAAGTTCCAAGAGATTTGCTAATACTTGAACATTTTTTAGCGTAGGACTCGTTTTTTGAGAATGTTTACAGCATTTCGCCCATTAGATATTTTCATTTGCAAATCCAAGTACTTTTTCTTTCCATCAGCCGAACGCTGATTCTATTATTCGATATTTGTTTGACAGAGAGTAAAAATATTTAATGCTTTTTTAATCTCATTTAAACACTTGCTATATTTTAAACAGTCTGGTTCTCTATAATTTGGACCTTTTGTGAGGAGTTTTCTAAACTTGAAGGTTTTTACAATCTGTAGTTTACCTGTCAAGATTTTTCTCACATAATTGCGAGGTCTAGGGCTCACGTTTTGGAATTCAATTCTATCATATTTTAGGAGAATTTATATCATCAAGTCCTTTTTTTTTCATAAAGAACGACGCAAACATTACGAGATATATGTTTCTTCTTCTTGATCAGTGGTTTATATAATCATGTGTCAATTATATCTAATATATATTCGTATCATTGATGCAACATTGTCATCTTATGCATCAACTCAGATTGTAACATAATTTTAGAGGCTATCTTTTTCAATAGCTTCTTTTTTGTTTGATTCAGAAAATTCGTAATGCAATTGAAAGATCCAGGAAGATCATTACTATCTATACACGTTTGGACTTCTGTAAAAAAAAAAAAGATCCTCAGAAGAAATAGCCGATTTTCCACTATTCCTATTTATATAAGAACGAAGAGGGCGATCTCCAGATCAGGGTAGAGGAGGATAAAGTACTCCAACACGTTCTCTCTCCCCATTAGAGCTTTTCCTCGTGACTTGAATACTTAATCCGTAAGGATATAAAACACGCATGGCTTTAATAATATCATCTTCCTTTTGTCACCTTAAGCATCGCTCCATCTATTTTACCTAACCTATTATATTTCCTCGAAATTTCTCTATAATTTGATTGAAAAAGATGAATTGGTACATACTACTCCTATCTATGAATATGTTTATTTAAGGGAAGCTCAATTCCAACGATGTATTGTATATCAAAATACTAACAAGATAATGGGTAAATGAGATTTTGTGACTCACATGACAAATTTTCACCAGATTGGTTTAGAACTGAACATATTTTGTTACTTATATTGGATTTAAGTTCTTTGGTTGTGATTAATATATCAAACGTATTGCCCGATGCCGCTTAACAAGGAGTCACCATAAAAATGAACCCCATTTGTCGTTTCGGAAGAAGGAGTCTCTACTTTTGTACTCCAAATCACAACGGCATCACTCTGTCGGGATTTACTTGACCTCTTACGGGATGTAAGCCCTAAGGGAACTCACTAGTTCTGGGGGCTGCTCAGCTCAAGCTTGCGATCTAGTATAAATGGGCAATACAGGTTGGGTTACTTTGGTGGGTTATTTGCTACTTACATCAGTGATCAATGGTCAATGTTCAAGCCCAGGTGAAAGCCAGAAGTTCAAATGCTGATTTTCAAACAGGGCCACTACAACCGGAATCCTTGAGCAGTGAAACCTTTCTACTCCAATGAACGGCTTCTTCTATATTATCTCCGCTTAACGTTATCAGTAGGTTATTGTTATCTAAATACCTCAGATTGAAACAGTTCATGTTCGCTTCGCATTAATACCTTTATGAAAGGCATGTATTCATCTCATTCTCCCTGACAACACGAGATGAGCCGGCGTGGCAGAGTAAGGCCTATCATCTAGGCTAAGGGTAAAATAGCGCTGGAGTGAGTGACACCACTTAGAGTGCTTGTCGCCTCTAAGACGTTTTTACATAACACAAATGTAGTAATTTGAAATGTGGAACCCTATCCCAGTTGAAGCCGTAGCCTGCGTAAGGTCACTGATTACTTAGTATATACAGCACAGTAAATGAAATAAAACATTTGCATTATTCACACGTTAAAAGTAGCTGTAACTGGGAAATATTCTGATGTTCGAAACAAATCGAATGATTCCTCATTTGACAGGTTTTCTGGGTGCACAACGTAAGTGTTTCTCTGGAGTATAATCATGCCCAACCCTGTTCCACGGACCCCCCTCACCTGCTAAAACGATTTCCACCTTTCGGCCCAATTCACTGGTAAATTGCGTTATTTCAGAAAATCCACACTGAAAATGTTGCCATAGCAACCATTTATTTGAAATCGTCAACCAAAACTGTCAACCAAGATTTCTTCAGTTTTCAAGGGAGTCTGTCTTGCTAGCTGGCTATCTATGTATGTGTCGTACGTACAGACCAAACCAATGGAGCTAGAGGGTTGTAAATTTGAACATTTACTTCTTATTATGCCAAGAGAAAACTTTTTAAAAATAATTACCCCAAAATATGATTTTAGTGAGAAGAGGGTTCAATTTACCATATAATTTTCAACTAAATTGGTCCCATAATATGTGGTGGGTACCGTTGACGCTTCTTCTATTGAAAATTCGAACTTCTTTAGTGATCACGGTCTAACGAAGGGTGAGATAAGTAATTCATTGATTGATCACCCTTTTTTTTTCGAATTTTTCTTAATTGAACCCACCAAGCACAGCCTGCTACCAAAAGACATTGGTCACAAGACAGCTTCTATTGAGTGACTAACCAGATCTGTTTCTTTGTGCACCTCACAATTCTTCAACTTCGTGCGAAGTCTTTGCCAGGAGCCAATTTCACTCAATGCAACATTTTCGAAAACTGCTTCTTCACACGAAAATTTTTTTTTCTTTTTTTGCAGCCACACTTTAGTATTAAAGGAGATGTAGGCGAGCCGAGCCGAGCCGGTAACGGCTCAAAAGATGGATTCACACTCCGGCTGAGACAGTTTGTATTCACTTCTCTCTAATGTCCTTTGGTAAAGACATAAATCCATCTCCCTACCTTAGCTATGGGTAAAATGGCACAGGTTGAAGTGAATGACGCTACAGTCCTGTCGACTCCAAGTTTTATCTTACAGGTCAGATACTAAGAGGGATTGAGTAAGTAATATTTAGCCAAGAACGGTTGAAGCCGCGACCAGCGCTAGAACACTACTTAGTGAGGTAACAATGAGGACGATGATAACCTTTGCCGGCGTCAAGTTGATGAGAGAGATTTGTAAGATGCTATGGAGTTGTTTGCTGAAAAGGGGTCTGTCTGCGGTTAAAGAATTAATAGTTCGCAATGGTGCTTCCATACGAGAAGCAACATGAAGTAAATATTTTTCAACATAATACAGTTTTAAAAGAGCTTTTATACAGAGCTTTGTGGTGATTGATTGAAGAATTTAGGGTTAGGGGTCGGAATTATTCATTGATTAAAGCAATTGTTACTCGTAATAAATAATAGCTTTATTTTGCTTTTTGTTGCCCCCATTTACTTGCAATATTTTGCCACTTCAAAAGTCACATACATACACACACACACACACACACACACACACACACACACACACACATATATATATATATATATATATATATATATATATATATATATATATATATATATATATATATATATATATATATTAGTGGCGTGTTGTGTTAAGAATCCTGGGTGTGCTCTGATCTACGGATGCACAAAAACGCAAAAATATTTAAAAGTCTGTAATGAGCAATGGACCGTAAGAGACTCTTTGGTACAATGTAGGGAGGGTGGGTCTGATGATAGATCATGAAGTTTAGCATCCTCACTTATTAGATGTTTACAAACGGCGAACAAATAAACAAAAAAAATGAGATGAATGATTGAAAGTCTCTTAGTTGTACAAAATTTTAAAATTCTTATAATTAGCAGGTACATAATAAAACGTAAAAGAGGAGGAAAAAAAGTTTTGAATGTTTTTTGTGTTTTTCAATCTTTGAAATGTTCTTTCGGCTGACTCTCTCATCTGAGGATGAACCGTCGGAGAATGTTTAGATATACAGCGTGGAAATAATTCGGACAAATTTGAAAAGTGTCGTTCAAAATGACAAAGTGTCATTAGGGGTGCGTAAAACTGGACGTAATCAAGCGTCCCTATAATGGTGAACGAAGTAAACACATTTTGGGGATCTGGGAACGCTCAAAAATTCCTTTCATGTAAAATAATGGTAATTGCTACTTCGCTTTACACCATTTCGAGGACAAGTGGGATACTGGTGGGTAGGGCTACTTTGTGCGAAACAGTTGCCAAGAGAAGAATCACAGTGAACCACATTTAAGAAAGTCACCTCTGCTATCACTCATGTTATCAGCGTCGCATTCTGTGAATGAGAAGGGAAGAGAGAGAGAGAGAGAGAGAGAGAGAGAGAGAGAGAGAGAGAGAGGGAGGGAGGGAGGGAGGGAGAAAGAGGGGGAGGAGACTCTAGGAAGGCTTAAAGGGATTCCATGCCGATCATTGTTCAAATAGCGCATGCGCAGATTTGATCTCGTCTAATCTGATGAGATAGCGCATAATCTCATGGGATATCACGAGAATAGAAATATCACCGGATCCAACTACTTTTCGTTAGGCTCAAATTGAGCTTGAGTTTAAGTGTGGCGTATTCAGTCAGGGAACATGTCCAAAGACAGCTATGTCGAAGGCGACTCAACTTCAACCAAATTGGAAACGACGTACGTATGGAAGTGAACTCTAAGGATTCGCCTTACTCTCCCTGGCACCAGGGACACTGCAACCCACACGGTTGGAGACAGCGGGTCAAACCGTGTCAAGGAGTTCCGTGTCCTTACTCTCTTTCTTTCTCTTGCAAATCCAACATTCTAAATGAACCGGTAATGTGACCGATAGAAAATAAAAAAGGTTGTATCTTTCTAATTAGGAGTTCCTTCTTGTCACTGGCCATTGACTTTACCTCTACCCCACCACTCCTTCACTTGACTTTATTCACAAAATAGTCTCCAAATAGTTTTTTAAAGATTAATCATCGTTGTTCATTGTTAAACTAGGATAAAACCCGTCATAAATTTCTTGCAGTATTAACGAACCAACAAATATATAGAATTTGGATCTTTAGGCAAATGTAAACCAAATGTTACTGAGCAAAAGCAGGAACCTGCCAGTTTTAGTTTTTGTGTTTTATGAGATTAAATTTGCAGCAATAAGAGGTTAAAATATGTTACTGATTTTTAGCTATAAAAAGTTGCTGTCGCTTCATATCCGTCGTCGCATGGTAATCTAGTAAGTACGGTAACAAATATCAATATAAAATCAAAGAAATTAAATATTTTGTGAGGGTAGCCCATATCATTGCTTCTTTTTCTTTTTTAGTCCATCTGTAATTTTCTTGTCAAAATGATCTATGATTTCCAGCGGCACATTTTCGTTTTAGAGTTTTAAAGTATTTTTTTTGTTGTTGTTATCCGATTCCCCAACCCCAATTTAAATGACTGACAAAAATCTAAGCTTGAAATTCATTTCATCTCTGGTATCACGATAGCTCATGTGTACGTCACCAGTTTAAAAGGTCAGGTGATCGATTCGCCGTTGTGTTCCTTAATTTTTATACATCGGTTTGGAGTAGCGCGGCAAGCGATCTAACATCTGCACAAAAAGCGAGAATGGTATTTATATGTTTAGATGAGCTAACCCCTAAGCCATTTCCAATGCCATCCGTCCGGTCGACCATTACCCCACACGCAATCATAATTAGAATCATATGATATGGCGATCGGATTTCTGTGGAGAATTCGTGACAATGGATTGAGATAGCATGATGACCAGCATGTAGTAATTATACAGAACAATTAATGTTATTGTATTTTCTGTTCAAACGATCGGCATGCAGTCCATTGGTATTCTTGGGTTCTAGTCTGAGTGGCAGCGACCATTCTTTCCAGCTGGCAGCGTGAGATCAATATCCGATTGTCATTCACCATTGATAGTGTATTGTCATTTAATCAAACTGGGACTCAGAATTATGTCCACTTCCAATAATTCATCATTTCTGTATAACAGACGTTTGTATAATATCGACTATCTATTCATTTTGAAGGGATGAGCGAAATGTAGCGTTACAAGGAAAATGCGTGTACTTAGGAATCCGTCACAACTCGATTCTCAATTTCGAATGATAGTTCTCCTCTTTCAATATTATAGCATTTATATACAAAAGACGTTTGTATAATATCGAATACCAATGAATTTTAAAAGCATAAGCGAGGAGCAGTGTCGAAAGGAAAAGGCATGCACTCTGGAATCCGTCATAACTTGATCCTCAATTACGGGTGACAGTGATCCTCCAAGACAGCAAAAGAAAACCCTAACGATTGAAGAGTCAAACTGACCAAAATATCACGTCTTGCTTATTCGTGTAGACTCTTCGTGGATCCTAGGGCTTGCATTTACAGTAGCATGTTGATCTTAGGAGTGTAGTTTCTAATCCATTTTTTTTTCTGCCAAAGGAACCTTCTCTAAATTGGACTGCCTTACAGGGCTGGAGGACTCCAACTGACCTGCTATTTATCCATGAAAGGGGGAAATGGATTTATGTCTTTCTCAAAGGCATTAGTGCGAGGTAAAGGTAAACAGATTCGGTCGAAACACTACAAATATTTATTCTTCATCATAATCTCATTCCTCGTCAATGTACTTAACCGAACTCTTCTCCATTTATATTTGTGACGGACCTTTTAATAGACTGTGCCCAACGTGGACTTGAACCTCCACTTTTATTTTACCGTTAACCTATCTGTATCCGATCGACACCATTACAACAACATCTGGTAATTTGAAACGTAATTTCCGACTTGGTGTCACTCACAACGCTTTTGATTTGATTCAACAAACCGTAAACTCCTAACGTCACTCAACTGCCGAACATTATACTCTCCGAAAACAAATTCCATGATCCAGTTCACAATTACATCACTTCTCCTGTAAGCCCATGGCTCACCCTTCAACGGAATTTCATTGAAATTCATTGGGAACTCAGGAGATATCATGTGGACAGAAGGACAGACGAATGTAAGTACAGACACCAGTGAATGCATATACCTTTTCTAATTTCGTTGGCAGAAGTAAAATGGGTGGGAAAAGCAGACCAGAGAGAGAGAGAGAGAGAGAGAGAGAGAGAGAGAGAGAGAGAGAGAGAGAGAGAGAGATAGAGAGTGTAAAGAGTGGGGTGATGATGAAGAGAGATCAAAATATAAAGTACATTCAACAGAAGACAAGATAACGTCATCTGAATGGAGAGGATAAAGCTATGATGACAACATATGCAATAACCTATCAATAAAAATAATAAACATTAGAGAAGACAGAGGGGGATGAAGATGAAGAAAAGAAAGTATTGATAAATCAAATCATTCGAGAACAATGAAACAAAAGTAAATAGATAATGGACAAAAAAAAACCATTTTCAATTTCCATTCGTCCAATAACAGGGTCCAATGTCAACAAACCAATAAATCAATTTTCAGGCATTAGTGAGTTCGGAAATGTAATCGATTTCATTGATTCACTATTGCCACTCAACCCATTCCTCCCACTCACTTTTTTCAGGAATCGTCAGCCTAGACTATCACCGAAATTGACAACATAGGTCTTTTTCATTTTCTGGTTGGCTGGTGATGTATGTATGTATTGTGTGTACAGGCCACACCGCTTTAGCGGGCATAACATGCACTGATGAGCAAAAACATTATGGCCACCGGCTTAATAAGGTATTTGGTCTTCCATGTACCTACGAATAAGCTCCTACCCGATCACGTATAGAAGCTACAGGACCCGTAAAGGTTTCCTCAGGGATCTGATGAGAGGATGTTAATAGAAGGTCTCTTTACTGTTGTAAATTATGTGCTAGATGTCCGGCTTGTTGATGTTTAGAAGAAAAGGCCGCTGGGGACATTCGCACGCACCTAATATACCCCATGTGTGTGTATGTGTGTATATAAAAATATATACATATATATATATATATATATATATATATATATATATATATATATATATATATATATATATATGTTGAATGCATACCAGTGACATTCATTTAGAAAGTTTAAAATAACATTATCATTCGCCAAATATTGGCGACCACCAACGTGCATTTTTGTAACGTATCTTTTTCCTACCGATGTTTCTGATGCAAATTTGTATATTCCAATATCATTACTTATTTAATTCTTGCAAACACTGTAGATCGAAAGATGAAGAAAGAAGATATTGTGAAACAGGCGTTCAATTTGTCGTCTGCTTCTTCAGCAAATGTACACACGCCTGCGAGTCAGCCAATTACTGAAACTGAAGCCTAGCCGCTTCACCACAATTACGACTCCATTTCGATGCATCCAACGTTGTTGAATTATGTCAAGATTGTCAGAAAAGGTTCAAGCAAGATTTAGATTTATAAGAAATGAAAAAGAGAAATATTTAAAAAGTTAACTGAATACAAAGAAAAAAATACGTAGATTCAGAGGAATAAAATACGAAGATTCAGAGAAATTCACGGGAAAAGAACCAACCATTTTGAATATCTACAGATCCATTTGCGCAGATGATGTAACTTTGCAACAAATCAGAGGAGACCTAACTGTGTATGCGTAAACAGGCACTCTTTGGTACTGAGGCGCCAGTGTGTAGGCCTGTGTACTGTGAGACCTTTGCATTCATCATGGCCATTATTCACGTCTCGTGCCGTTTTTCTTCTGCAAAACATAGCATGAAACATATTTGCCAGGTCCCCCTACAGTCCAAATTTGGTCCACTGTGACTACCAGCCGTTCCCAAAGCTAAACTCACCGTTGAAATGGATATTTCAGATTGTCGTCGGGATTAAGGAGAACGCAGCGAGGTAGCTGATTGCGATCCCGAAAGAGGACTTTGCAGACTTTTCTGAAAAGTAGAAAGGACGCTGACATGAGTGTTTGAGGTTCCAAGAGGACCATTGTCCTATCTTTTTTGTTAATATTAAATAGCCGAATACCTTCTAGACAGACCTTTTATATTCCTATGGCTTCTGGTAAAACGTATATAAATTGAAAAATGCACTGGAACTGAAGTGGTTAGATTGCGCTATATTTTCATAAGCATATTCATTGGATTTCGATTGCCTTGTTCTCTTAGAGAAGACTGCAATATTCAATTGACGGCGTCAAACAATAATGAATGAACGAAGGAAGGAGGGAATAAAGGAAAAAAGAAGAAAGGGAAGAAGAAAAGAATTAAGATAAGAAAAAGTTAAAGAATGAATGAACAAAAAAAAAAAAGGAAAGATTGAATGACTGAGAGGAGTTAGGAAGAAAGAGAAGAAGGAGATAAAGAATGGAGGAATAAAGGAACAGTCGAAAAAAGAATGAAAAAATATCTCAGGGCTGAATTCAAGGAAGCGAAATAATCAAGATGAATGAAGGAAATCAAAGCTAACAAGTCAATATAGCACCACAGAGCTTCGATAGTTTTGCAATGACATATCTGTCTTTTCATTAATATGTTCCTACAAATATATTAGAATAAATAAAAATAAAATAGAATAATTTCAAGGGTCTGGTTTTATTTTAAACCAGTTTTTAAACGTTATTTTAATTTTTAAATATAAGCATTAGCTAGCTCAACTTTCAAGAATAAGAAGATCCAATTAATCCTAAAGAGAAGGGTATATAACCAATGCATCCTCCCAATAGTCACTTATGGAGCCGAAACATGGAACCTAACCAAGAGACAGACTCGTAAATTGAGAACCATGCAACGTGCACACGAAAGAATTATGCTGGGCCTCATATAGAGAAACCACAAGACAGCACAGTACATCCAAGAAAAGACAAGAGTCAGGGGCATCAAAGAATCCATTAAACATCTCAAATGGCAGTGGACTGGCCATGTTGCAAGAATGGCAGACAACTGATGGACATCACGACTCACGACATAGATTCCCCGAGATCACATGCGCAACTGAGGCCGGCAGAATATCCGATGGAGAGACGAGCTAGACAAGTTTAGGAAGTACTGGCTCCGTGATGCCCATGGTAGAGAAGTGTGGCAGATCCTGGGGAAGGTCTATGTCCAACAATGGACGTTAAAAGACTGATGATGATGATGATGATGATGATGATGATATTTCAGCCACAGATTCATCCTTATTTCCCCCATAATCTTTTGTCCGTTCGGCGCCCAGCGTAGGTAACGATTTTTTCCCCTTCATCTTTTATTGCAGTTTCTTTCTCATATCGACACACGAACGAGGAGAGTAGACCAAAAAATATTTGTGTCTCTCAATTGACTATCTCAGACTGTCTCCACTTGCGTAGTACCCACTCAAAGAAATAGTCAGAGCGTTTTCATTTCTTTTCTAGACGACCCGAAAAAATGACAGACAAAATTACTATTAGAAAAGAAACTAACAGGAGATATACAGTTTTCGCTCGCCCCTGTGTTCACTTGTTTTCCTTTTCACTGCCTTTGTTCGTCTGTTTGGTATTGACACATGCGTACCCACGTGTTTATCTCTTTGCGCATGCGCAGGTACCGTTTGTCGACGTGGATACGAAATGTTTTATTTTGTGACTTCGTGGCTAATTTGTTGTTGCATTTTTTCAGTTTCCGATTGTTTATCAGGTTTTTGGGATTTTTTCCCCCCAATTTCTGTTTAGTTTTATCGAGTATGGAGTAGATGACAATGAACTTATTTCTGCACTCGCTTACACATACAATCTTTTTCTTCGCCTTACAAACTCTCAAGTTCCTCCCCCTCTCAATCTCACAATTTCCCTTTTTCCATCTCATCTCTATCACGAATCTTTAATGCAGTCGCATGGGAAAAACGTTTTCCTTTCATCTATCTATCTATCTATCGATCTATCTATCTATCTCAAATATATATGAATAGATCTCATTCAATTCATATCTATTTATCTCATTCTCATTACATCTATCTATAATTCTATCATCTATTTATTTATCTCATTCTATTCATATCTATCAATCTATCCATCTCCTTCTATTCATCTCATTCTAATCGTATCTATCTATCTATCTGTCCGTCTATCGATCAATTTATCTATCTCATCCTATTCATAATTATCTACCTCTTCTTCTCACATTAATCTATCTTTCTCCGTCAATCTCACTAGCTATTTCTATTGCTTCTTATCCAGTCTTTGTTGGTTTCCTCTTTCTATCTCACTCATGCATCTTACCAACCACCGAAGTAGCTTGCCTTAATTCTGCGTTTCTATTTGGTTTCTGGTTCATTTTATACGTTTCCGATTTAGCCGTTAGCATCCAGGTCGGCGAGTAATTCAAAGATTCAGACATAACTGACCTTATCATCCACAAGGTTAAAAAAGGAAACACTTTTTTGCAGATAATCAACCGTGAATAGAATCATCATATGAAGATGTCACAGTTTTATCTTTTACTGAAATGTTTTGTTATTTGATTGATCCGCTCTTTGCCAAACAGAAAAAAAACTTTCGTATTTCTCTCATGAAACCCGTTCATCATCTGAGTATTTTTTCCATTTATTTTACCATAAGATGGTGTATTGTTACGGAACATTTTTCTCAGTCAAGAACAGGCCTGGCTGTAGCAGGATTCAACTCCGCTCCTACTTTTATTCTGACTGAAGATGATTACGAAAACTTTTGTATTTCATATATATATATATATATATATATATATATATATATATATATATATATATATATATATATATATGTATATATGTATATAGGGAGAGAGAGAGTGGGTATATCGGGAGGAGAAAAATAAAGTCAACTCAAGTCTCTAACTTGGCATAGAGTTTGATAATTTGGTCTTTTGCTATGTCTTCCCATCTCATTATACATTTTTTGGAGTTGGAAAAATACCTTCAGCGATAACCACCAGGCACTGGTGTGAAACTGTAATCTACAGGACTTGCTGATTGAGAGATTGTTGAGAGAAGGGCTGGAGACTTGAGGAGACCCGATCTTCAACGACAACCAGCAGAAAATTGGTGCAAAAATGCTGTATTATTATTATTATTATTATTATTATTATTATTATTATTATTATTATTATTATTATTATTATTATTATCATAATAATAATAATAATAATAATAATAATAATAATAATAATAATAATAATAATAATAATAATAAAAAGATGAATATCATGGTGGCAATATCTTCCCAACCAGTCTACACCGTAACGATGTCTTTTCCGCCTTAGATTTCGCATGTGATCTTGAGGAATACGCAGTGTGAGTCGTGATATCCACCAGTTATCGGAAATTCTTGCAGCTTGACCTGCCCAACTTCTTCTGGGCTTTCAAACGGTTTTCAACCCACGTGAATTCGGAACGGAAAGCAGGTTCTGGGTGTGATTCAATGCTTACTCCATGACGTAGCGATGCATGTACCATCAGGTCCAGGTTATTGAAGCCATTGGCAACCAGATAGAAATTTTAATCTTGATAATCCAGCTCATTTCCACCCCGTTATCTTCCATCATCCCCTCTCAATCATTCTATCCTTTCCTCTTCCACTTCTTCCTCGTTCGATCTCTTTCAATCATTCTTTCCCTTTTTCAATTTCAATTTTCCTTCTAGCTCTTTCAATTCCTCATTCCTTTTTCAATATCAATTTTCATCCAATCTCTTTCAATTATTCTTTTTCTTTTTGTTTTTTTTGTTTTTCTCTTATTTGTTTTCTTCTATTCTTGTATGTTCAATCGTCCATTCTTTTTCCTCCTCTTCCTTCCTTGCCGTTTTAATATTTCTTTCTTTTTTCTTCCTTTCGAGTTTTTCTTTCAATATCTATTTTGTTTACTTTTTCTTTCTTTCTTTCTTTCTTTCTTTCTTTCTTTCTGTCTTTCTTGCCACCCGCTTACCTCTTCTTTCTCCTTGATTTCCCTAATTTCTACTTTCTTTCTTTCCTTTCCCTCCTCCTTCCTTCCTTCTTTCTTTGTTTAATCTTTTTCCTTTTTCCTTTTCTTCCTTCCATGTTCTCCGTCTTTGTCCACTTAAAAAAAAAACAACTTATTTCACCTTCCTTCCTCCTTTCTTTTTTTCTTTCTCATTGGGAGTTTGCTTTCTACATTTATTTTCTCTAACCTCCCTTTCTTTTTTGTCACTTAATCTTTTTCTTTCGTTGTTTTGTTTTTTTCATCGGTCCTAGTTTCATTCTTTTTCTTTACTATTTTTATTCCATTTCCTCTCACTCTTTCCTTCTTCCTACCCCTCTGGCACTCTTTCACATTTGACCCCCCCCCCCCATCACCCAATATAGCTTCCATATCCAGTTCCTACTCCAGAATTTGTCACCGGGGATCCGATCAAAATCTCGGACAAAGCGACAGTCAATCGGAAACAAGAAAGCCCAGAAACTTCCAAATCGAGAACTTGGCAACTCTGATAGAAGGTCAATGGTAAAATTACGAGGCAGGTTTCCGGAGTCAACAACGAGAACGAGGCTTAGAAGGAGGAGGAGGAGGAGGAGGAAGGAGGGAGAGGAGGAATAGTAGCAGCATTAGAAATAAGGAATAGAAGGTGACATTAAATGACTGATGACGAGAAGCCAGATGTTAGACAAGTTCTGGAGTGGTGGAAAGACGGTCGAAAAGGATTTTATCGATCCAAATACCAATGGCATGAAGAATAATCACTGTAGATATTGACCAGCAATAGATCTGTGCGTGTTCGAGCGTCCATCTTTATAAACATGTGTTTGCACATACGTGGTAATGGCTAATAGTCCTTCATTGTTGAATACGATGTCAGTCTTCTTCTTTCCTCACCAATTCCTATATTTGGTGTCGACGAGCCGTGTTCAAACCCCGGCTAAGTTTAAATTCACTTCGCACTAATACACTCGGGAAAGGCATAAAACCATCAGGTGATGAGCCTGCGAGACAGGGCAAAGTAAATTCCCTCAGCTATTAAAATTGCGCAGGGTGTCTGTCGCCTCTATATCATGTATCACAAACCGACCGAGTAATGTGATATTTGGAGCATACTTGCCCACCTAAATCTTGTATTTCAGTATCTCCCTAATTACAATACATTTCAGTGTATTAGCCGACATTTAAAAATCCATGATCATCATTACTGGTAAGTACCTGTCACAATGCTAACGGTATACCGAAAACTGTGTTCCGTGTCAGTATGTCAACACAGTTATTTGAATGGTTACTCTTTCGCCCTTCTTTGATCTGGATAGCGGAGGTAGCCGTTCACCTTTAGCAAAAATTATTTATGTTTCCCTTTTGCGTACTCCTACGCTTCTTCTCTCTCCCTCTCTCCACCTTCTTCATGGTCTATGTGTTGCGATTCTATCATCAGAACGTCTTCCCTCTCATCCCTTTCAATGTAAAACTTCTATTTTAAAAGTGTGACAATCCGAAGTATGACAGACGGACAGACAGACGGACGCGTTACAGATTATGATATAGATCAATTTTGGAAACTGTCAACCAAATCTTTTAAGATGGGCTTCGTCAGTTTTTGCTTTCTGGCTATGCATGTAACTATTTCGCGTACATGCTGCATCAATGAAGCTAGAAGGCTGAAATTCAAACATTTGCTCCTCATCATGTCTCCCCAAATCGTAACCTTTGAAAATCCCCTCCCAAATTCCCTCTAGATACTTTTCTTTTTAGTGGAGATTCGGTTTGTAATGTGATTTTGTATTAAATCGAACCCTTGGTTTTTGAAAATTCTGACTCTATTTTAGTAATTTCTGTCCAACAAAAGACGAGATAAGTAGCTTATTCATTGATCACCCCATTTCACAATTTTTAAAATTGATTACGCCTGACACAACATGCCGTCGAATGACATTGGTTATGTGACGGTCCCTATTAAGTTATACTAGTATTTTTTTTTTTTTCATCTTAAATTTCAGTTGCTTTTCATCACACTTCCCTAAGGCCGTTATTCTACAGCAATGTCTGAACAAGGAGCAGATATAAAGGATAAGCTCTCCGTGAAGCAAGAACTCACGCCCCTTTTGCTTCTGGGAAGCCTGGTTGATCGTGTCGGTTGCTTTTACCGACAGAACAACGAGAACTTTGCGGTTGGCAGAAGATCAAATCAAGCCTTTAAATTCACAATGTTTTATGGTTGTTTTTTTTTCTTTGGTGAACAGGCAGAACTGATTGCAGATTGCGTGAATATTTTTGAGAAAGGTCATTGACGGGGATCAGATGTGCAAATCATGGTCTGATGCAGAAAGAAAAAGATATCCAAATCAAACAGCATAAAATTGCTACCATCGGAAAAATTCTGTTTTACAACCATCACGTTCGGATAGTATACCCGAAGAAGGCCGTAGAATAAATCAGCCGAAACGTTGTTTTAAAAACGCAAATGACATGAAGGAGTTGACTCAACACGACTTTTCGACCAATCCATTGAACAGCCTTATTCAGGTACTATCCGAATGTAATGGCAGTAAACAAAATTTTCCAATGATGGTAGTAAACAGAATATTAAAATGGTAGCCACTCTACAGTTTACGATTCAGATGATGTCAATTACTTTCCTCTTCTTTGTTAGGCCTGGATTACTATGCATTGTCTTTGTTGAGTAGTGTAATTCACCTCAGGTCGAAATCTGCACTTGTCTGACCTCTGCATCCAGTCAACATGTTAATATGGGCTGCCTGCTTGATTTTTCTCAGTTTTCAACGTGCGTATGATACAAACATCCCCGCCCCAAATATGGTCAACAGTCACAGTTCTTTTTATCTCGCCTTTGATTATTGCTCTTTTTGAGCTCGTCGAGGCGAACTTTGAGAGGTCTGCCAGTTTCTCCTATATAAAGTTCTCCACGTTTGTACGGAATAATGTAAACACAGTTACAGTTTTTCTCTCGTAGAAGACTCACTTTGGTGAGCAAATTTCAAATGGTGTTAAAACTACTGAATCGTCCGAAAAACTCTTTGAATGCCAATGACTCTTCTCATAACTATAGACAGTATAGTTACTGATTTTTTTGGGAAGTTTTCATTACTCTGCCGTTCTCACCAGGTATTGTACCTTCAAATTACCATTAATTTCAATCTTTATAAAATTCTTTTAATGGATATAAATTCAAGTATTTTTGTAGAGCAGTTCTTTGCAGAGAGAGATTAAATGTTCTGGGAGGACAGAATTATGAAGTT
This sequence comes from Thysanoteuthis rhombus, assembly GCA_963457665.1. Lineage (NCBI taxonomy): Eukaryota > Metazoa > Mollusca > Cephalopoda > Oegopsida > Thysanoteuthidae > Thysanoteuthis > Thysanoteuthis major. Next base: position 37,096,860 of record OY735223.1, on the reverse strand, counting down.
ACATGAAAGATGACAGAGGGTGATTAAACAAAACGGCAAGTATGCTGTTCAAGAAAGTTGGCGTCAAAAATTAAATTCCATTTTTATTTTACTAAATAAACCGAACGAAATCTTTATGCTACCCAATACTATTTCCAATCACCGATATATGATAAATTAAGTCTCTCTCTCTCTCTCTCTCTCTTTGTGAGCCATGTCTCTTCCGTACGTGGGCTGTCATGATTCTCCCCAAGCTCTATTTTCTTCTCTTTTTTTTGTCCTTTTCAGCAATTCGTGTTCCTTCACGAATTCTGGTACTCGTTCGGCTATCCACATGCTAAAACTTTTCATGTAGGCTACCCTCTGCCTACATCTGTTTCTCTTGCCTCCTATGCACCCTGTGAGCGTTCAGATCTCTTTTTCTATATTTTCAATAACTGCTGTCAGTATCTCTGGCAGCAGCGTCTGGATTTTTCGATTGATTGCTTTCTTGAACAAGACAGCACTCCATAGTTTCATTTTTTGTCGCTTCCAGAAATTCTCTTTGCGCTTTCTGGCATTCATTCTGCCATACATTTGTCCAAACTTTTAAAGTAGGTTACCCGCTGCCTACCTCTACTTCTCTCACCTTCTATGTGCCCTGAGACGCTAAGTACTAAAAAAACTCACGAACTATACTTGAGAAACATGCAGCATATGAAATATACAATAGAGGCGTAACAATCTATTCTCACGTCTTCATAATTCGGGTATTGGGATCGTGACCTTGCGTGAAACATTAGTGAGAATAAGATCTGTATTTGCTACAAGAGACCACAAACCTGAAATTGATTGCAACAAAACCGACAGTTACAATATCGACCATGATTGAGTACAACCCATCATTTTATCATAGAACTTTGATTTTCTTCTAAACCAAACATAGGATTTTGATATTCCTGATTGAAAATTTCATAATCGAAACGGACATTATCAGGTGTTATTTATTCACTTTAAACTCTACTCAGTCTGCCAAAATATGAATACATAATCGTCCAAAAATAAGTACCTCCTAATGAAAAAAGTTTATTCAAAATCAATATTTAGGGTGACCGTCTTCATTTTCTCTTATTGCTTGATGTTTAATATTCCACGAGAAATAATAAAATGTTTGGTTTGTAAGAAAACTGACTTTCTCAACAAAAAGTAACGGGGTAGTACTTATTTTTTGGTGACATTATACATAAAACCAGAATTATTATTATTATACGGGGTCTGTTAGGAAAGTATTGATATTGGCGATATTGACGAAAAAATAACTTACCCAGTGTGATAGTGCATTAGCCCTCTTCAAAGAACTCCCTTTATTCCACTTTTCAAAACAGTCTGCAAAGTCCTCTTTCAAGATTGCCATCAACTTCCCAATTGAGCTCTTCTTAATTTCGCTTACGTTCTGAAATATCGTCCCCTTCAACAGGGAAAACTGAAGTTACAGGGGCCTAAATTTGGGTGGCGATGTGTTCTGATAAGCCTGAGTGATGCGATGTTTTCAGATCCAGCACGTGACGAATGGACAGGTTCGGTCGTTGTTAATGCAACGGTCACACAGTACACCAGCTCACTCAATGACGTTTCGCTACCGACGAAGTAATCCAGTGGGAGAGTATGAGTGTCAATGCTTGCATTAGGAATTATGTGACCAGTCTAGAGAGATACATCTCCAGGACAACACGGTTCGTTAAAGTCCGGTTCGATTCATGACGCAAGTGGATGGTGGATTTCAAAATATTAATCTAGCTCGAAATTGGCTTGATAGCTAGATCTAGCTCCAAAATGGCTAAAATTTACCGCGACTCGATTATAATGCGGTTGGCTCTCTTGGACCCTAACACCTGCATTGTAATGGGGAACGCTTTCCATTTGCTGAAGGATTATCTCCCCTAATGCCATCACTTGTACAGAATCGTAACATCTCTTGAACAATTGTTTCTCTTTCCTTTAGTTCTCAGTTCATCCGCTATGACTTATTTCACTGGCTACATCAGATTAGAAGACAGCGAAATGAATGCCTAAGAAATCAGGCCATTTAAGACAAGCCACAACACATTTGAATCCACAATGACCTAGACAGATGAATTTAAATCTGAGATATTCGGTGCATAATGTTCGAGCTATGTTATTGGAGGAGAAGCGGTGGGTCAAGTGCATTGACAATTAAGGGCTTATGATAATGATTAAATATGTGTTTTATAAAATAATTACACTTTTCATCTATAGACTACGGATTTATTGATGTACCTACCTGAAAATAACATGTTATGATAACAACACATAATAACAAATAATGATATTGACATCAGGTCTGGTTGGTCAACTTTGTTTTTTGGCAGTATCAAGTGATTACTTAAAAATTTGGAAAAAAGGGTAATCAATTAATAATACTTTTCTCGACTTTTGTTGGACCGTTATCTTTGAGAAAAGGTCTGAATTTCCAAAAACAAGTGTGAATGCTGTCGGGTACATACTAGGGGTTCAATTTAGTATGTAAAAAAAAAACGCATGCTGCATAATGACCCCAGAACCTGTTTTGTGAGGATTTTAAACAAAATAGACCTTTTGGGAGGGTGATAAGCAATGGTTGTTTGAAATTCCAGCCCTTTATCTCCTTTAGTGCTGCCTGTACTCAAGATACAGACATGGCAACCCAGCAAGCCAGCCAGGCAGACAGATAGACAAACTTAAAAACTGGAGAAACCTATGTTGACAGTTTTTGACATAATTTTCGAATAATCATTGACCTTGGCAACATTATACAAATACGATCCAGATCGTCACCCGGAAGTTGGGGAAGTCGTGCTACATGAAGGTTCAACTCGTGTTCATAATGACGGATGCCATTGAAATCGTAACTAGAAGATAATTTGAAAAAAGTTTGAGATCGTCCAGATCACGGTAATGCTGGGGTTTTCCGAAGACCCTAAGGAGGATGTTGTAGATTTGAGGATCATCATCATCATCATCATCATCATCATCATCATCATCAGTAGCAGCAACAGCAGCAGTAGCAACAGCTTATTAGCGCTTGTAGATGGACTCGACCTCTCCTCATTGACCCAGACTTCTCAATCTTTCTGAAGTTTCTAAATTTGCACGTCATCCTATTTTTTGCCAATCACAGTTTCTCGTGTGATTTCTGGGTATCTAGTTTGTGATTTGTGATGTCCAACGGCTATCTGACATTCTTGCAACATGATCAGCCCATTGCCATTTCAGTTTTCTTATGGATTCTATGATACCCATGACCCTTGTCTTTTCTTTATCATATTATGCTGTCTTGTGATCTCTCCATGCGATGTGGAGCATGATTCTCTGCTGTGCTCGTTGCATGGTTCTCAGTTTGAGGGGGCAATCTTTTGATTAGGTTCCATGTTTTAGCTCCATAGGTGACTGTCGAGAGGATGCTTTAGTTGTAGACGATTCTTTTTTACGACTTTTGGGGTTTTCATGTTTGTAAAGGTAAAGCTCATTCTATCGAAAACTTGCCAAACTAGAATGATTTTTCTTCTTTTGAGGATTTCATGGAAATCAGTCCTTAGCGACAAACACTAGACTTCTGGTGTGAAAATGCCAATATATAATAATAATAATAATAATAATAATAATAATAATAATAATAATAATAATAATAATAATAATAAAAACAAAAAACAACAGCACTTTCTTACTTTTTTTATAACTTTATGCCAATAATAATGATATCGTTTGCCTCGGTTTGATCAGATAACATTAGAAGAATGGGATAAACTGAAGAAAAATTTTAGACTTGGTGGGTACTACCAGAACTAAGGTGGAATGGGAGCGGATATTCCAGACCCCGTCCCCATCTTCAAGAACGTCCATTGTAATTCGTGCAGAAGTGAAGAGAAAACAGAAGGAGTTTGGGTAAGGTGAGGCTGGTCCAGCAGGAAGACAGAAATTAATATAATTTTTTTTTCAAATCGTGACACCTCACATTTTGATAAAAATTAAAGACATATGTTGCAAACTAATGCTGCTAATTTAGCGCTTTACACACTAAACTTACTGTGTTTCTTGTTTCGGCAGCGCGAAATTCCAACGAGTGGCAACATTTTCATCGCGTTTTAGCGCTATTCATATAGCAATTCCTCGCCATTTTGGCCATTTAAATGGTCTTAAATGGCCAACAATGTTTTTGGTGAATTTCGGCATTTTCTTTGCATTTTTTTGTTGTTGATTAAGCGCAAAAAAATTTGAGTCGATAATACTGTCTGTCCCCCAAACAAAAAAAATTGACCTAGCTTTGCGGCTGACTGTGAGAGAACTGAAAAAAAAATTAAGATGACGATTGTACCCGTCATAACTGTTGCCCTAGGGAGAGTCCTGGAGAGCTCTGCGAAAAGATAGGAAGGATTATAAATCCGAAGAAAAATCGAAACCATCTTAGAGACAGCATTATTCTAATCAGCTAGAGTTCTGAGGAGAGTGCTGAGGTATTGAGAAGACTTGTTGTTACTTGATCTCGATTGAAATCCACCAGCTGTTATTAGTAATGAAATTTAATGAGTACAAAGCAACAATGATATACCTGAAACAATCCAGACGGCAGCATTACTAAATTCAACAAGAATAATGAAGAGGACGCTGAATCATTAAGGAGAGTTGCTGTCTCAAAAAACATTACAGCAATCTATTAGATCGTTACACACAGAAGGTAAAGATTTAGAAATGTGTATGCATTTTTATGGGATAGATAGATAGATAGATAGATAGATATGATGATATGTAGGATAAGGGAGAGAATCAGATGATGGGTCAAATGCATAATAGAAATAAATCAAAATCACTTTCGCAGTCAATAACTGAACAACCGTAGCGTCAAAATTTGAAGTCATGTTAAAAATTTGATCGAAGAATAAATATGGTCAGAATAAATTTTACTTATGACATCACCGATATTTTCCACTGGGAAATAGCTGAAATAGAATTCAATGATATGTAAGTTCTGGATAATCTCTAGATGTAATTAATGGCCCAAAAGGCCGAAAAATCTTTCCTGTTTAGTGGAGTAGTCACAAAAAGATATGGCCTGGGGAGCTGGTACACAAACAAATACACAAATACACGCACATATGAAAAAGAATATAACCCTTAAACAACTTTGGAGGCAACGGTTGTTCAATAATGAATAGTAAGGCTGAATGATTGAATGAAAGGAAGAAAGAAAAATGTTGAAAAAAAGAGAGGAAAGAATTGTTTAAAGAAAGAAAGATTGAAAGAAAGTAAGCCCGAAAGAAAGAAAGACTGATTAAGAGGAAGATTCAAAGAGAGAAAGAAAGAAAGATTAAAAGAAATAATTAAATAAAAAAAGAAAAGAAAGAAACGTTGGAAGAAAGACTGAAAGAAAGAGAGAGGGCCTGAGAGAAAAAAAGATTAAGAGAAAGAAAAGAAGAAAGATACATAGATATTAAGGGAAGAGAAAAGAATACAGACTCATATATGTTGAAAGAGAAAGAAAAAGTCAAAATTAAAGAGATGCGTAGAAATAGGAAAGAAAACAAAATGGTGGAAAAGCGGGGAAAAAGACTTAGGCGAACGTCAAAGAGTTCCCGAGACGAGAAATAAATCTTTTGTTAACGTGGCTATGATTTAGGGGAAAATAAATAATTCAAATGGAAGAATAGACAACACGTCTAATTTTTCTAAATCTCATAAATCAATATTTCTGCTAAGTAATAAAAACAAGAAAAAGAACAGACTCTGTTTAAAACATGCGACATTGTATACACAATTTTTAACAGCATTTAGCAATATTTGTCTCCATTTGTTTTTGTGAAAAACTATTTGTTTCCAATTGATTTATCAAATTAATCCCTCTTTAAACGTCAGGAACAAAAATAAACGAAGATTGCATCAAAGATATAAGGAAAAATATCGCCTGGAACGCAACATAATTGATTGGAGAACGAAAAACTTATAAACATATATATATATATATATATATATATATATATATATATATATATATATATATATATATATATATATAAATCCAGTGTATACATTAGTTATGAACACTCTATAATCTGCTTTTGTGCAACTCCAACAGAGTGGACTTTATTATCGGGATTAGTCAGATCTAGGATTAAAAATGTGTGAATTTCAGAATGAATAACAGAGAGAGTGGAAAAGAAAGAGTGATTCCATGACGTCATGTCATGTCAACTCGTGTTTCCGTGTTCTAAGATATTTTTTTTGTTGTAAATATTGAATTTCTGAATGAAAAATCTTATTTTTATATAAAAACAAGTATACATAATTTATTCCTTTTTCTTTACAGTAAAAATCAAATTGCAACTAAATAGTTGATATAATGATAGATCCATTGAACAATATGAAAATTTACAGCAACGAAGTTGAAATAAGACACATCATCATCATCATCATCATAATCATCATGATCAGTCTTTCAACGTCCGTTGTTGGACATAGACCTTCCCCAGGATTCGCCACACTTCTATATCATGGGTGTCACGGAGCCAGTACTTCCTGAATTTGTCTATCTCGTCTCTCCATCTAATATTCTGCCGGCTTCGGTTCTGCATGTGATCTCGGAGGATCCATGTCGTGAGTCGTGATGCCTATCGATTGTCCGCCATTCTTGCAACATAGCCAGCCCACCACTGCCATTTGAGATTTTTAATGGATTCTATGATGTCCCTGACTCCTGTATATACTGTGCTGTCAAGTGGTCTCTCCATATGAGGCCCAGCATAATTCTTTCATGTGCATGTTGCATAGTTCTCAATTTGCAGATCTGTCTCTTGGTTAGGTTCCATGTTTCAGCTCCATAAGTGACTATTGGGAGGATGCATTAGTTATACACCCTTCTTTATAGGATTAATGGGATCTTCTTATTTTTGAAGGTTGAACTTGCTCTGCCAAAGGTTTGCCATCCTAATGTGATTCTTCGCTTGATTTCTTCTTCTTTTGAGGGTCTCATGGAGATTCGTTGTCCTAGGTAGATGTAGTGGTCTACTTCCTCCAGCTCTGTCTCCTCGATTTTTGTATTTTTATCTCCGATGTGGTTGTAGCACATGATCTTTGTCTTGCTGAAGTTCATGTGTAGGCCGACTTTCTTGCTCTCTTCATTTAGTTCATCTAACATTAGTTGGAGGTCGTGCAGGTTCTCTGCGAAAATGGCGATGTCGTCTGCAAATCTGAGGTTACTCAGATACTCGCCGTCTATTTTGATTTCTCTATTCTCCCAGTCTAGTCTTCTGAAGATCATCTCGAGGCAGGCCGTGAAGAGTTTTGGTGAGCTGGTATCACCTTGTCTTACTCCTTTCTGGAGCTGAAAGGGGCCCGAGTCTTTATGTAGCCTGATAAAGGAGCTGCTGTGATTGTATATATGTTTCAGCACTTCAACATATACTGGTTCTACACCTTGTCGAGTGATGGTCTCCATGACGTTGAGGATTTCTGCTGAGTCGAACGCATAGTTCAGGAATAATATTGTATGGAGAAATTAATTCAGTTTTGTTTACTTTTTAGATTTCAATGAAGTTAGGAAGTTTGTCCATAGAGCAGCCTTGCTTATCTTTATTTTGTTTGTTTGTTTGTTTGTTTGTTTGTTCCTTCTACTTTTTATTTTTCATTTGTAGAATTCATTTCTAAAAAAAGCAATGACATGACATAGTGTGACGTAAAAAATAAAAATAAATATCCCTCTTTTTTTTCCAACTCACTATATCGGATCCTTCTATCTTTACCAACATGTTCTCTCCCATGTAATCCCCCGTTTTATCAAGATAACAGCTTTCTTCCTTTGTTAGGAACACTGTCTATCTCTCTTTAACCACACATTATTCAGTTTGCTTAATTCCTCACAAACGCCGTTGACCTATTTGAATCTGATCTTGATCAGAAATTTCTGCCGTTCTTAGAAACAGCGACCAACTTACGTCACAGTTAGAAACTGGTTTCTGTCAAGGCTTGCAAAAAATGTAACAGTCATTCACAATTACTACTGCCTCACTCACACGTTCTATTCATCGTGACATTTTTTTCTGATATCTGGCGACGGGACAGAATAAAGGGAGAAGTGGGTTCATGTCTTTTCAAAGAGATTTCGTCAAGTAAACGTAAACTATGCTATGGCAAAAGCTTGAATTAATCATTCATCAGATACATCTTTCCGACCTTTTATTCATTTCAACCCTTGGTTATTTCCCTTAGACTGGGGAATCATGTCATTTCTGTGTTATTACATCCGAAAAGCTGAGACTAGTCCTATCTCGTAATGCAATCAAAATTGAAAAGAACCAAGTTTGGTTACTCACTCAGTAGAAACTGTCGCGTGACCAATGTCTTTCTAATGTCGTGTTAGGAGTGATCAATTAATTGAGTGATTAAAAATATCGGAAAAAAGAAGTCATTGATGCATAAGTCACTTCTTCCACCATTTGTTGGGTAGTGGTCACAATAAAATCCGAATCAACCCCCCTGCCAAAAAAAAAAAAAAAAAAAGACAAGCATGAATGCTACCGGAGAAAAACTAATAAACCAACTTAGTATAAACTTAGATTGTAAATGGAAGACACACCTGTTTCGGTGGTATTTAAAAACAAACAAAAATCAAACGTTTTCCCCAGACATAATAAGGTGTAAACGTTTATTATCATTTGTGCGGCGTCTATGTGCGGTACATACATACAAACCCACTTAAAAACCGAAAGAAAACTACGTAGATAATTTTGTTGACAGTTCTGGTTGACGTTTTCTAACTATACGACCATTTTAGAAGACAAACGAAAGGAATTGCAGATGAAACGACATGAACAAGGTTGCAAAAAGAGAAACTGAATTATTAATGATAATCCTAGTGAACGATATTAGAACCAATGATGTGAAAGCCAAGAAAGATAAAAGCATAGAGAAGCAAATGAATACTGTGTTATAATGGAAAATTAGCCAAATAAACGAATGCAGAAATTTGGCTCAGAAATGATATAAAGATTGTCTTACGTCATTTTTTAGCGTATACAAGGAGGAAAAAAATTCTCCCTTCACTCTTCACCCCTAAAAGAACGGGGGTTCTTTTACATAAGACATCTTAAAGAATTATATACATGAAATAAGAAGATGTGTACACGGACAGGTATTATCAAAGCTACATTATGAATAGATTTCCCTCTCTGAAAGCCTTAAGAAATTATTTTGGCCATTTTTTTTATTATTTCGAAAGCTTCGCTTATCCTTATTGAGTATATGCGCCAAATTTGGATGGGCTGTGCCCATGTTCTGGTGGGTCCTAAATAGAAGAGGAGATTATCATTATTATTATTATTGTTATTTGGAATCTCGCACCAGTTGCCTGGTGGTAACCGCTGGAGTTTGAGTGACAGCAAGTCTCCTCAAATCTCCAGCCCTCCTCTCCTAGTACTCATAGGTCGCAATAATTCTACGATTTACAGTTTCACACCGGTTGCCCAGTGGTTATCGCTGAAGGCTGAATGACAATAAGTCTCCTCAGGTCTTCAGCTAACGTCTCCTCTCTCTTTCGCATATCATGACAGAGCTACGATTCGTTGCAGTACTTATATCTCTAGTACCTTCCTCAGTATCCGTGCAGTTCCAAGTAGTGCTGTGGTCTGTACGGTCTCTATCCTTCCCCTAATCCCGATCTCCTCCAGTCTCTCCCTCAGCGTTTTGGGGACAGTTCCTAGTGCGCCCACTATGACCGGTACTACCCTGGTTTTCATGTTCCACATTTTCCTTAACTCCCTTGCTAAGTCCTGGTATTTTTCCCTTTTTTCACCCTCCTTCTTTTTTACTCTATGGTCTGCAGGCACAGCAACGTCTAGTATTTGGCAGGCCTTCCTTTTTTTGTCTACTATTACTAGGTCTGGTCTTCTTACCTGGATGAGGTGGTCAGTTTGGATGTCAAAGTCCCAGAGTAGTTTGTGGTTGTCATTCTCCAAGACTGCCTCTGGCTTGTGCTGATACCACTTTTCCACATGGTTGAATCCCATTTGTTTACTTAGTTATTATTATTATTATTATTATTATTATTATTATTATTATTATTATTATTCCACCATTATATATATATATATATATATATATATATATATATATATGTATACACACACACACACACACACACACACACACACACATATATATATATATATATATATATATATATATATATATATATATATATATATATATATATATATGCCGAGTGAATCATTCTCCGTGTAACTATAGGGAATCATTTAAAATCAAAACGAGTTCAATATATATATATATATATATATATATATATATATATATATATATATATATATTTATATATATATATATATATATATATATATATATATAGAGAGAGAGAGAGAGAGAGAGAGAGAAAGAAAGAGGGGGAGAGAGATAAATTGATAGATATAATACTTCTGACTTGTCTGCGAATAAAGAAATTGACCTTCAAGCTGAGAACCATGCAAGGTGCTCAGGAAAAAATCACCTGGAGAGATCATATGACAGCACAATTCATTAGAGGAAAAACTGGAGTCAGGGATAACATGGAATCATATCATTTGAAAACTTAAATTGCAATGGGCTGGTCATGTTGTGAGAATGGCAGACAATCGCTGAACATCATGACCCACAACGTGTATCCCCAGATATCACATGCAGAACCGTGGTTGACAAATTCTTTTTCAGTTGATCATATATATATATATATATATATATATATATATATATTGAGTTAAAAAAATATATACTGCATTAAAAGTGTTTAAATCTATCAATCTCTCGCTCTCTCTATATATATCATTGTGTCATCCACAGTCAGCTGTTTCGTTGTATTACAACACTTCAGTGTGGCTGTAGACTATCCATTACCAAGAAGTAGGCTCGAAACCCTCGCTTCAGATCCAGAGGTTGGCATCCTTCTCTGCTCCCCAGAACTGGACGTCAGTAAGGTTGAAGTTGAGCGATATATATTTATTCACGCATATATTCTCTATGTACCAGAAAGCTCTATTCCTATATATATATATATATATATATATATATATATATATATATATATATATATATATATATATATATATATATATATATATATATATATATATATATAATGTAAACTTTTCATATTGTAATGCTGAAAGAGAACACATTTTTTAGTCAATTTCTGTATCTAATCCCAAAATATCCACGACTGTGTTTTACGCCAGCCACTTTTAACCCGATTCGTGTTACTTCAATGTGTTATTCTATAATTGCTTATAATATAATTTTAAGTTCTTTTTGCCTGTAATTTAGTTTTATTTGTATCAGTAACTTTATTCTTTACTATAGAGTTTGTCAGTTGTATTATTATTGCCCGGTTTTAGCAGTATTTAAAAAAAGTAGGACAGGTTTTTTGCTACGACACTCCCTGTTGTATTCACAAATATCTCTTTGAAAATAACTACTCCATAGTTTTTATTTATTTTCAAGTCAAAAATCTGTTTTTGTTCTTGTATTTTTTATCATGGATGTGGGTTAAACTAAAATCATTTTACATATATTTGTGTTATGTGTGTTACAGATAAACCTAGGTTAAATTTGAACTAGGATTCTAATTTATCTTAATAAGATTTTAATTTAGAATTTGTATCTCACGAATATAACAACTCGATAATTTTGACTTAATTTGAAGTAAAAAAATCTTTTTCCATTACTATTAAGTGTGATTGTAGTTTAGGTAAAATCATTATGTATATATTTATCTAATATGTGTTACTCAGGTTAAATTTGGAGTAAAGTTATCGTTTGTGTTTATATTTATGCAAGAAAATTCACTTTAAATGAGTTGTCTAGATATACTTAATATCATCTGTTATAATTGTGTCTGTATTGATTTGTATTCTAAAATTAGCTTTCGTGTTGATTTTCGAATTAAATAATGAAAGATATAAGTATTTTTCTTATCATATATCTTCAACTTGCCTTGGAAGGCCTTTTCTTTTCGTTATTTCTGTGTTTATTTTCTAAGACCCTTAAATTGTTTTCCTCTCTGTCTCATCAGGTGTGTGTGTAATTCTATATGTCATTGTTAGGGATTTCTGTTGTACGTGTTTGTTTGACCTTATGATTTGTTATAGGAGTTCCCAAATTAAGGTAATTCATTTATAAAAATACAGAGAGGCGAAGTGAGGGAGATAGAGACTACTTTCTCTTCTATGCTAGATACATAGATGACATATTCCTTATAAACAAAACTTAACGAATTCCTCTCGTACCTTAATATGAAACACGACTCCATCATTTTTTATCATGAAAAATCAACACAATCTACTGCATTTCTAGACATACTTTATACGAATAAATGACAGCAGACGACTACAAACAACGCTCAACACCAAATCCATTGGCACTCATAACTAACTCCACTTTGAATCCTACCATCGAAACACTTCATAAAAAATACCATACAAAAAAAGCACTTCAACTTAGGAAGATCTGTTCCACTGATGAGGAATTTAAACATAGTGACGGACTCAAACAACAATCTAACAATGGAGGATATAGCCTTGATAAAATCGGAAAACAGATATAACAAGCAAAAATGATCATAAGAGAAAATACCTTTAAATTACCTCTTAAAGGAAAAAAACAATCGAATCCCTTTCACAGCAACATTAAACAACACTCTTCTTTCACAATCTCAAGTAAATTGGAACCGCTTTGAAATTCTTAAACTAAAACCTGAATTGAAAAATATATTCCGAGAGAGAGAGGGACGTCGACACACAATCGACTAAAGAATATTAAAGAATTATTGTTAGCGACATCATACTAAATGACAAAGCTATTATTAATAAAAACAACAGCACACAAACATTAAAATTGTCATCAATGCTACAACAATAGAAATAATCTATGTTGCAAACATCTTAACTTTACGAATTCCTTTGCCAGCTCAATAACTTAGAAGACTTATAAAATTTACCACAAATCCAATTGTGAAAGTAAAAACGTAATCTACTTCTTAAAATGCTCAAGTTGATACGAACAAGACATTAGGAAATTAGAATGGCCTCTCTATAATAGATTAAACAATTGTAGATACCAAATAAAATCGATAGACTATAACAGATTATAACCTGCAGAACAGCACTTTAAATTTGTAGACCATGATTCCACCCGAGACACTAAAAAACTTGATTGATAACGCCACATAGACCCTCAAATTATTGGAAGATAGATCGATTTCCAGATTGAAAACAATTTTCCGCTATGTTCTTAATAACAAACTGAACCACCCTGACAACATTATATCACACTCTTCAAAATACACTAACATACTATATTTACATGTATACACTTTATACAGATATTCTCCCGACTAAACTACCCATTGAAAATCAAACATAAACTGTTATAATCAATGATAATACTTGATTTATAAAAAGATCAAATGCAAATCCCATACAATCGAATTTTGATTATGGATAAATTCGAACAATCCACAAATGTAAAAGCTATTGACAGTGTAAATAATTCTTCTTGCAGATACTACCACTATCATCATCACCGTTATCATCATCACCATCAGTCTTTTAGCGTCTATCGTTGGACATAGACCTTTCCCGAGATTCACCAGATATCTCTACCATGGACATTGCGGAGCCTGTACTTTTTGAATTTGTCTAGTTTGCCACGCCATACTATATTTTGCCGGCCACAGTTTTCCATATGTTCTCTCGGGTTCCATATTGTGAATCGTAATGTCCAGCGATTGTCAAACATTCTTGTAGAATGTCCTTCCAATCACCATTCTAATTTCAAATGGATTCTATGATATTCCTTACTCATATTTTTCTATAATACATTGAACTGTTTCACGGTCCCTCCATGTGAGGCTGAATTTTTCCAGCTCATCATGCCATCTTACTTTCTCTCGGCCACAATTTCGTGTATGATCTATGGTGATCCATATTGTATGTCATGAGGTCCAGTGATTGTCTGACATTCTTGCAACATATCCAGCTCATTGCCATTTGAGTTTTCTAATGGTTTCTATGATTGCTTCGACTCCTGTATTTCCCCTAATATATAGTGTTGTCTTATGAACTCTCCACGTTAGTTTGAACAGAATTCTCTCAAGTGCACGTTGCATGGTTCTCGGTGTGAGGGTCAATCTTTTGGTTAGGTTCCATGTTGCAACTCCACAGGTGACTATCGGGTGGATACATTGGTTGTATAACCTTCTTTCAAGGACTAGTGGGATATTTTCGTTTTTGAAAGTAGAACTAGCTGTACCAAAATTTTGTGATCCTAGTGTGATTCTTCGCTTGATTTGTTCTTCTTTCTGGGTAGATGTATTGGTCTACTTTCTTCAGCTCTGCGTTTTCTATTTTGATCGCTGTGTCTTCGTCCGCAGCCTGTTTGTTGTTATGACGATTGGTTTGCTGAAGTTCATATGGAGGCCAACTTTCTTGCTTGTTTTATTTGATTCGTCTAGCATTCTCTGGAGATTGTGAAGGTTCTTAGCAAAGGGGACTATGTCGTCAGCAAATCTGATGTCACTTAGGTTGTCGTTGTCTATTCTGATTGCTCTGTGTTCCCAGTTTAGGTTTGGGAAAATTATCTCAAGGCAATGAGTGGAGAGTTTGGATTAACTGGTTTCACCTTGTCTCACCCCTTTTTCTAGATGAAAGTTTCTTTATATAGCCTGACAAAATATCGAATCTAACACTATACCATATTCACGCCACTCCGCAATAACCTCTCTTGGCCCCAGTTACAACGGAGTAAAGAAAAGGATTGGTCCAACCCAACAAATGATTGTGGAATAAAGCCCCTTGGACTAATGAAATACCAGATGTCAACAAAAGAAAACAAGACAGGAAAAGAAAAGCTAAAATCAGAGTAAATACAATCGACCTCCATTCATCCACTCTCTCCCTTAGGGAATGGCTGTTTTGTCGAAATCGGTCAGAGAATAATTTTTAAAGTAATGAAAAATGAAATACATTCGTTAGTGTCTTTTATGGCCATAGTGGATTGTATGGTCATTGGTCATAAAAGACACCAACGTTGGCAATAATTTTAATGCAAAAATCGAGGTCAAGATGTTTTTATTGATAAAGTATGTCAAGAGATTTGATAAGTAATTGCTATTATTCTCTTTATATATTTTCACAAATGTTTGTTCCTCTTTTTTCTATAGAAACTGTTATTTGAAGATGTATTCATTACCTTGATTTATATATAGATTTGGTAAGCAAGTTTGATATTTGATATATATGATTAATACTATGTACAATGTCTTTCTTATATTTTATCGTTGAAATATTACTTTCACACACACACACACACACACACACATATATATATATACATATATATATATGTATATATATATATATATATATATATATATATATATATATATATATATATATATATATATATATATATATGGTGAATTTAATAGACAATGTGGGATCCAGACATTTGGGAAACTGGGTTGTATTTATTTCCGTTACATGTTTCGAGAGACTGTTTTCGTTATCAAACATCAAATTGGAAAAAGAATAACATTTTGCAAAAACAATGTCTGGAGAGCAAGGGGGAGATGATGCAAGATTGTGATTTTTTTTTTTAAATTTTCATTCTCACAGACAGAAAGCAGATGTCTTTCATTATATAAAAACTCTTATTCGAAATGATCTCTCATCATTACATGGCTAAAGTATCACTTTTCCTAGACAGCATCAATCGAGTAAACAATGAAGGAAAGGGGGCTGCAGTAGGAATCGAACCTGTGACCGATAGGGTAGCCGCTTCAACGTAGCGTTGCCCTTACCATTGAGCTAAAAAAATAACTGCTGATAACACTGACGTCCTAATAACTAAGACATAACGTTTTCTATTTAAAATCCTCGAGTGGGTCAATCATTTTTCAGTACAAAAGGATCGTTGTGCACGATGTCGTTTAACGTTGACAGTCCATTGTCAACGGTAGGATTGGGGAATCGAGTTTCGTGAGGCCAGCAAAATGAGCGGCCTTCAAGTTGTCCAATTATAAGCCCGTCAGTAAAACTAGATATAACATCTATCAAGGGCTGAATTATAGCTGAGAGTCCCTCAAATAATTCTCTTTTTCGCCCATTCCACCTGAGACATCTAAATAATTGTACAATAAGCTATCAAATACGCGAGGTCTGTGCAGAAAGTATCCAGCCTAATGATATCAACGAGAGTATATTGTACCTTGGGATATGACACACAAGTGACCTTTGAAGTACTCGATGAGTCCACTTTCGAGATCACCATCAGCTGTAGTATCAGCATGTAGTGCACTCTTTGGTAGCTTAGCACCGGTGCAATACAGTAGCCAATGATGGCCTACTGAGTCTCGGCACTGTTAAGCGCAAGAGGCCTAGGATTCGTTCTGTAGCCAGGAAAAATAACTGCCCACCTCCGGGGATCAGTAAGCCCTGGGGCGGCACCTTCTCATTGTACAAAACAGCAAAGGTCGGGCTTCCCCTGACGCCTCTGCAATACCATTTGCGGGGACTGGAGCATTTTTTAACTTCACAGATTCCCACATTAAACCGAACTTTGCTTGCTTTCGTGGGGAAGCGAGCATACCAAAACTGCGCAACCAGTTCGTGAGATGTTCAAAATAACGATAGATCTTGCACACACACAAACACACACAAACATGCATGCACACACATATGTTATAAAGGAAGTGGATATATAATCTGGTAGAATAATCATAAAGACGTTATTTTTATTTGAAACTCTATTTGAACCGCCATCCTAACGTCGCATTAAGTCATATTTGGTGCAGATTCGATTTTTGATGCAGCTCATAAAATTTTCAATGGTCTAGGCCAACTGGCATATTCATCGCATAAAAGCAGGATGTTGTTAAATAGAGTTTGAAACGCGCGTATATATATATATATATATATATATATATATATATATATATATATATGTGAAGTAAGCAGAGGAAAATTTTATTAACAATTTTATCTAACGTGTGTTGCGACATAGTACACAATATTACCTCGGTAAGCGCCCCATGCCTTTTTTCTTCTCTTTCTTTGATAATAGCTCGCTGTGTTTTTTAATTGGCTCGCTATGGATACGGTACGTTCCTAAATAAATGTAGCACTAATCGAAACAGCGTGTCATTATTACAGCATAAATTGTACGTGCCATTAATGATTTTAAAATATATGATGTCCTTGTTGAACCTCAACAAGATGGGTTGGAAGAGTGCTATCTTTTAGGGTAGATACATCTCGAAATATCGCTGCAAATTGCTGCATGGTGAATTATTGTGTATATGAACGTATATGTGCTTATACACACGGTACATTAACCGAAGTGTGCAGTATGCAGTTATTTCAGAGACTGTCCATTATGATATCTTTTATCAGAATTCATTCCTATTCATTTAAAGGTACTAAAATTTATTATTATCAATTTTTTTAAAAAGCGTTTTAGCGAATCAGTACTAAACGAGATAGTGCTAAGTGGGTTATTACTGAATATATTTACAATTCAGAACGTTTCATTGTCAATCGTGACTACAAAAGGATTTTTGAGTGAATGGAGGATACGGTAAGCTTTCCAGGAGATTCTGATTGTTTTCTTGTTTGGGCAACAAGTCACTGCAGGGGCACCATACTTCAATATCTCTCAAGGAATAACGTCATGGCCAGATATCTTATTGTTCTTCATGGCTTTGAGGGTTTTAGAACTTCTGTATGGGAGGAGGTGCGATCGAGGTGGTAAAGTTGTGGGTAGTTGGAAAAATGAATATATATATATATATATATATATATATATATATATATATATATATATATATATATATATATGTATCGTATTTTAGGTACGTGCAAATGTTCCCACTACCTTGTTTGAAAACTAGAGACTAAATACACAATTGAAAACATCTAATATATCCTCAAAAGAAGGAGAAATCAAACGAACAATCACCCTAGGTTGTCAAATGTTCGGAAGAGGTAATTCAACCTCAAAGAACAAAAAGATCCCATTGAACCAAACCAAAAGATAGGTTCTCAAACTAAGAACCGTGCAACGTGCACAAGAAAGGGTCATGCTTAGCATCACATGGAGAGACCACAAGGCAGCAAAGTAAAACTCAAATAGCAAGGTGCGGGCCATATTGCAAAAATGTTAGACAACCGCTGGAATCACGATCCACGATATTGATTCCCAGAGATCATATGCAAAATTGTGGCCGGCAAAAGAAAAAAAGATAGCGTGACGAGCTAGACAAGCTCAGAAAGTACTGGCTCCGTGACTTGCAAAATAGAGAGATCTGGGAAATCTTGGGGAAGGTTGATGTCCATCAATGGACTTAAAAGGCTGCAAATGATGATGACAGATCATTGGGTAGTGTAATTGATTCAGTCCTCACTAGGCCTTTTTTTCTAATGGAGCTGGTCTTTAGAAATCTTTGTTTTTCTCTCTCTCCCAATGAGTTATGGTTAACAAGCTAATTTTGAAGTCCATTCCCACAGTATTGAATTCAATCCTGACTGGGTACTTTGTATTAGTGGCGCCCTGCGCACCATGCATAAGGCCTTGAACCATACTGTCAATATAATAAATAAACTCCACTGGGCACTCCATACTTATGCCAGCATATACTCAGATTAGAAAATATCGATGGAAAAATAAGAAACTAAATAAAAAAAGGGAGAAGAATGCTCAAGCATAAAACGTGATAATTCAATAGCTGGTAAATTAAATGTGCTACATAAAGACTCGGACACCTTTCAGCTCCAGAAAGGAGTAAGACAAGGTGATACCAGCTCACCAAAACTCTTCACAGCGAACATCGATATAATCTCCAGAAGACTAGACTGGTAGAATAAAGGGATTAGAATAGACGGCGAGTATCTGAGCAACCTCAGATTTGCAGACAACATTGCCCTTTTCGCAGAGAACCTGTACGACCTCCAACTAATGATAGATGAACTAAATGAAGAGAGCAAGAAAGTCGGCCTACGCATGAACTTCAGCAAGACAGAGATCATGCGCAACAACCACATCGGAGATAAAAAAAACACTTAGATCAAAATCGAGGACACAGAACTGGAGGAAGTAGATCAATACATCTACCTGGGGCAACGAATCTCCATGAGACCCTCAAAAGAAGAAGAAATCAAGCGAAGAATCACTAGCCTTTGGCAGAGCAAGCTCAACCTTCAAAAATGAGAAGATCCCATCAATCCTAAAAAGAAGAGTGTATAACCAATGCATCCTCCCAATAGTCACTTATGGAGCTGAAACATGGAACCTAACCAAGAGACAGATCTGCAAATTGAGAACTATGCAACGTGCACATGAAAGAATTATGCTGGGCCTCATATGGAGAGACCACAAGACAGCACAGTATATACAGGAGTCAGGGACATCATAGAATCCATTAAAAATCTCAAATGGAGATGGGCTGGCCATGTTGCAAGAATGGCAGACAACCGGTGGACATCACGACTCACGACATGGATCCTCCGAGATCACATGCAGAACTGAAGCCGGCAGAATATTAGATGGAGAGACGAGATAGACAAATTCAGAAAGTACTGGCTCTGCGACGCCTATAATAAAGAAGTGTGGCGAATCCTTGGGAACGACGGACGTTGAAAGACTGATAATGATGATGATGAAATTAAATGTACAAAAAGGAGGTAATTAATGATAGCCACAATGAAGATCAATGTTGAGATTTGTTCGATAGAAAGAGAAGACCAGTAATTAAGCAACAAAAGTGGAGATGGACGGACACGGCAGACATTAGCGCAATCACGCTCGTCATGGAAGGAGATGGGAAAGGTTTTTGCCCAGTTGTGGATTTATAACGACCGATGATGATGATGACAATGAGGAAAAAGGATCAATAATGGAGAGTAAGGGAAATAGTGGAAAAAAAGCAAAAAAATAAATGAAAGAAAGACCGGTAAATATTGCAGCATTTGTGATCAATACAAAATGGTGTTTCAGCTGAATTTTATCCGCACGGGTTCATACTTCATGTTTTTTCGGAAGGGTGAGGGAATACCTCTCTCCCATAAAACTCTCATTTCCTCTTGTATGTAAATCAATAATAATGATCCGAAAATGTTTCTGTTAGGAAGAGTAATCTGAAAGCAATTTAAAACAGCTTTGATTGATTGGGAGGAAGTGTTGGATCCTGCCATCACTGTTCAATAATTACCCTGTGTCTGCACAAGATCTTCCACAAGAGGCTGGATTCACTTTGGACAATATCATTTGGTTGCTGCGTAGGAAATGTCGTTTGTTTTTTCTTCATATCATCGCAGAAAAATGTTAAAAATGGAAGTGGAAATTCATTTGCATTTCTTTTGCGGATTCAATGCAAATCTAACCTTTACAAGGAGCTCATGTGGACATTTTTTTGATTATTTGTCTATAATTCTGTTTGTTCGTATGCGCAAAAATGGGGTGATCTAATTGGTTGATTCACCGTCCTATCAAAACATAACAAAAGAAATTACTTCATAGAAACCCTCAAGACCTCATGCCTGATCGTACATTAAAATAGCTTAAGATGGGTTGTGTCTTCAATAAAACTTGAAATTAGATTACTTGAATTATCAAAAACATATTAACCAATAAAATAGCTTTGGGTTTCTTAGTGCTGATCCATACATAAATAACCCCGTCATTTTGGACAGGTATATTTTAGTATAGATATACTTCGTTATTATTGGATGTTATCCGAGCAATGGCATCTACTTAAAAAGTTAGAATGATTTCAAGAACAATTTCAAATTAGGACAAATTGCTGCTCAAGCTACTGACAACAAAGCATTGAGAGTCGACGATATTCCTGGGCGAATTGTTCAATATTGGTTCAATATGATAGATAAATGAATACCAATCATAAACGTTGATGGAGGCCCAAGACTATTATCGACAGCAGTGATCAACAACCCATACACAATGGTTCTATCACATCCTGGAGACTTAAAAAACTTCAACAGAGAACATTTGACGTCAACTAAGGACAATAAGTAAAGTTGAAACAGTTAAAAAAATAGACCCTCTATCCTTTAAATGGAATGCTCCATGAGAGTGCTATATTCCTTACCTCTCAACTCATTGTGTCTAAGCTAAGAGAATCGATATGAAGTCTTGTAGCATTCTCCATATTCACTTGAGATTTCTCCTACCGATTATCGTGTTTTTAAGCATTTTGAACTTCATATCCTTTATAGGTTCAATAAGAGGGAAACATTTGTAGTTAACATTACTACAGTGCGAACTTTGGTTGAATTGGATACCAATTAATAATCTCGAAAGAGGTCCAAACATTGTTCTTAATGATGGAGGAATATAGTTAGCAGCAGTCAACAAGCCACAAACGATTGTTCAAGTAATTCCTGGTGACTTCAAGATTGCAAAGACTGTGATGACAACAAAAGAGGCTAGATCACTGAATAAATGGGTCCCACATGAAATGAAGGAATTGCTTCATGACAGTACCACAACTTATATATCTTAGCTGACTTCATCTAAGCTAAGAATTAGGGTATAAAGTTTTAGCAGCATCCTCCATATTCACCTGTCATTTCTCCTTCAAATTATCATCTTTTCCGGCATTTTGAACGTTATATTCGATATAAAATGTTAAAAAAAGTCATTCTTTGAATGATAAAAATAGTGATGATAATGACAGTAGTAATAACATGAAAATGGCAAGCAAATCCTTGTAATGGCAAGCATAATTTCTAAAACAATATGCAAATGTGCCTCATGGAATCTTGTTTCTTACTAAGAAGTGTTTGATTTTTGTCCTAACTGGAAGAAAATCTGTAACGAAAGTTAACTTCCTAATAATGGAAAATATGCTCAAGTGGTTGAATCTGAATTCCTCCACCAAAATTGCGTTTAATCTCAAGGAAAGGGTCCCATGGGAAATACATAATCGTGGGATAAGTTTCAAACTATAAAATGCTGTGTCATCCTGGTACCACCAACGAAAGGTCATGTTATCTTGTTACTGAAGAAACTTCATCTTCTGATCAGATAATTGACTCCTTATCGGGAAGATTTTTGCAAAATAACTTCAACGTCAAAAGTTGAGATAAAAGTTTAACTTTGAAAAGATCAGAATTTGATACGTTCTTCTTTTTTCTTTTTTTTTTTTTGCTTCGAATTCTATTGCTTTCTAAACAATTTCACTACTTTAACCACACGGAACTATCATAGTGTTAGGCTATGAGTATGATATTGTTAAAAGGTGCAATTTTAATTTTTCTAGTGAAAACAACACTCACTAGATCACCATCAGCACTAAAGAATCTTTAACTGTCATTATAACCAGCTACAATCCAAGACTCAGCCCTCTTAGCCGGTGTAGACGAGTATTCAAGCTAGTATTATGAATAGTAAAAGCAGACGAACAAAATCCGCCATTTAATTTTTGTACTCATCTCGTTAGACGGCTTTACCTGAAGGCGAAAGCAAGCGTTTTGTCTTGGTTTCCACTGGCAACGATACAACCTTTTCTATCATTAAAAATACCTGTTCGGCGCTAAATTCTAGCAGACTGTCGATGTGCTAAATGACATTATGCAACCGGATGTGGGTGACATTTTAATTATGCGACCGGAAGTAACGATACTTCGCTGAAAACATATTCTTTATTTTGTGGAGATTTTCTCCTTCTTGCAGACAGTAATCTTTCTCTTCTTTTTGGCTAATTGAATACTTTTTTCATCTTTTTTTTTAGCCTTTCTCCTTTCTTATCTTGACAGTAACGCTGAGATTTCTTCTTTCTCTTATTTTGATTCTTGCCGTTCTTTTTGAGGTTCAAAGTATCTTTCTTTCTTTCTTTCTTTCTTTCTTTTCTTTCTTTCTTTCTTTCTGTGTCCAATTTTCTTTTTCTTTCCTTCTTCCTACCATTCTTTATTTCTCTTCTCTTTCTTCTTTTTACATTTTTTATCATCTCTTTCTTTCATTCCAACGTATACCTTTTCTTCTTTTCTCTCTTTTTCTTTCTCCTTTTAGAGTCCATCTTTCTTTCTCATTCCTGTGTGTAACTTTTCTTCATTTCTCCTTCTATCTTCATTCCTTCTTCTTTTTCTTTCATTCTTTCACTTGAAATAAATACTTGGCGATCTATAGATATTATTTTCAATTCCCTGGAATTACATCATCTCGGTAAAAGGGGGGAGCAACTGATCAGACATGACAGTTAAAATAACGGTTAAAAATTAAGGTACCCTTAATTTGTCCGCCTAATAACATAAAACGGACAGAAGAGCATCAGTCAAAGAATGATATTTAGCAAGCAGACCATTGATAGAATAGTCAGATCGATTCTCACCAGGTGCTTCACAATTGTGTTCCTGTGCAAGACTCTGCTAAACTGGAAACATGTGAGGGAATAGAAAAAGCAATGAAAAAAAATGGCGGTTTAAAGTAAAAGGCGTTACTCTCCTATTATCTACGTTATTTAACTCACAGTTTTTTTTTGTTTAGGTTGCTTCGTCATCACCTGTGCCTCAAAGTATCTGGATTATACCTGTTACATTTCCCAAGTGATAGGCTTTCACTGATGGACTAGATAGAACACTGTTGTATTTTTTCACTTGTACTTTATTTCTCTTAATGCTTCGTTTTATTCAACTCTACCAACGAAGTTGGATGAAGTACGCGTGAAAAGTGTATTTTCCAAAAAATGCGATGAGAAACATTAAAGATGTGTTTAATCAGATTAAAAATCAAATTCTGAATTGAAAGAAAGAATATTGTTAAAACATCATAGACTGCATGTTTATGAAAAGGTTGTTATAAGATCATCATCAGCAGCGGCGTTTTATCATCTGTAGTTGACCATAGACCTTCCCTAAGATTCGCCAGACTCTCTATCATGGGCATCGCGGAGCCAATACTTCCTAATCTTGTCTACCTAGACTCGCCACCTTATATTCTACCGGTCACGGTTTCACTTATGATCTCTGATCAAGAATTTGATTCTGAATTTAAATTGACACATTTTATTTTTATGCTTATCGCACTTTGAGATTTAGCTCTTCGTGTGATCATTCATGTCCGACTGTCCACACGATATCTCTAGAACTTTGTGGAAGGGTGGGCCATTGGCTACGGAAGAATTGATTAAATTCTGGAGTAGATGGAGGAATTTGTTTTCGGTTTTATTATTTTGCTAGAAACGAACAGTTGAAAAAAGGGCTAAATTTGAATTTAAGGGAAGTAGCTCAATACTGTGTACATACTACGAGAATTACCTTCTCTCCTTTGTCTTCTGACATTTTATTTTCATTCGGTTTTCAGTTAGCGTATGGTACTCACTGAGTGCTCTCTAATATTTGGTGTATACTCGTTTCAACTTTGTACGACACAAGGCCAAATTTGTGTTGGGAAGGGTGGAGTGATGAAATATGTTTTGCTTGTCTAAGATAAGAAGGGGCTGTGAGCGGAGCTTTCGGGACTAAAATGGTCAGTACTCAGGAAAAAACCTTCCTCTCACGGACCTTTCTTATTTCCCACTAAACAATCAAACGACACAGAAATATCCCAATTGCATATCCCAAATATGTAAACAGCAAAACTTCCTCTGTACTGCTGCAAGTTTTTTTCTCTGAAAAAGATGACTGGCCCTCATCGAAATGCATTGAAACATGCCCACGTGATTATTTGAGATGAAACACCTGCTTTACCTTAAGTTTTTCACTTCAACTTCCGATTGTCATTTTCTTCAACATCGTTGGATCACTATATATCCACAATTCAAACATATAATTCATGATATATATTCTCAAGTTGTAGAAATACAAAAGGAAAGAAATAGGAAACGGATTTTATCCGTCGTAGATGTAGTGCTCAATATTTAACACAGTAGATAGGGCTATTAGTATATAAGATAAGAATCACAAGGTTAAATACCCGGTGAATGCCAACTGCACTCATTAGCAATATGTTTTTCCTGTGATTATGAAAACAAACAGTCCATTTACATTAAATAACGTATTTTTTTATGATCCAATCAGATTCAACTGTTTTTGGAAACCTACCGATTCTAATCAATAATTACTATGTACGAATGTACGAATGAGAATGATCCATGACTTAACCAACAGTAAACAGCTTGCCCATGTACACATGGCAAGTTTCTCCGATCGATTGCAAAGTTACATCAAGGCTACTCACCCGGTTCTCAAGGTGTTATAAATAGCTGGATACTTTCTGGTTAGACTTCGTATTTCTTTATCACTCTGGTATAGAGCGATAGTTACCGAGCTTGTCTTCTAGTGAACTGCTGTGGAGTAGCCTTGTGCCAGACTACGCTTTGTAAATATTGACACGGAGGATTCCTGGTACCAATTGATATCAAGCAAATGTCACCCTTGAATGAAAGACTACCAATGGACATCACGTCTCACAACATGGATCCCCAGAGATCACATGAAAAAATGTGGCCGACAGAACACAAGATGGAGAGATGAACTGGACAGATTCAGGAAATACTGGCTCTGCGACGCCCATTATAGAGAATTGTGGCGAATCCTGGGGAAGGTCTATGTCGATCGACGGACGTTAAAAGAATGATGATGATGATGATGATGATGATGATGACGACGACGACGACGACGATGACGATGATGATGATGAAATGTTACCCATAGAATGTTTTTTAGACTCAAAAATTGGTATCAGTACTCCATTAGATTCCTTCTAAAATGTTCAATTTTCGGGGAGGGAGGCTTTTCTGACTCTTTTGAGCCTTATTTTCTCAGGTTTATTAATAACATGTAAATTCTCCAAACCGTATTCGCTTAACCGTATATCTCAGGAACATGTTCCCTGCTTTGTCAGTTGCCAATCTCCCACGTCGCCCGACGAGTGTATGAGTCTTCCAATATTTCCTGTTTGAATGCTGAGTTGTCCATCTCCTAGACTGGTTGTCAACCAAGACTGAAGAGGATATTCTTTTGAGACCTCTTCATCAGCTATTATTCCACGCTGGTTCCCAAGCAAGAAATCAAAATATTTTCAAATTACTCAAGACTTTCATCTTCATTTCACAGAGTCAACCTATTAACTGCGGCAGCTGGCAAGTGTAATAGTTATCCATTGCAAGATAAAAGTCCTGAATCATCAATCTCAATGCAACGGAAATCGTTTTGAGTTGGCCATAAAACTACTATGACGGAAATTTTCGTCATCTGCAGGTAATGGATAAGGAAATGATGATTTGACACATTTTAAATGGTAGTATTTTTGTCAAAAGATCTCAGCCTTTCGGCTTGCAAATCCCATCAAGAGACATCTGCGTCCTCTGTTTTTTCCTCACCTTGCAAAAGAGTTCTTCTTTTCTTCTTCCATTTTCCCAGGGGACAACGCTGACATTTCCAATCTAATCTAGTCAGAAAATCGATCTTATGTTTGTTTAATACAAGAATAGAGTAATAACAAAAATATCATCAAAACGAAAAAAGAAACAAACGAAACGAAATCAGAACGACAACGGAATGAAAGAAAAATTATAATGATAATAAAGAAACTATTTGTTTATACTTCAGTATAGGCTTGACTTTATTTCTTCAATGGGGAGACAATCCAGATGGTCTCATAATATGTTTGGACATTTATACGAACTTGTCCGTCTGCGATAAACAATATGAAGATTAGAATATAATACTCTTAACGACAACGACGATGACAACAAAAACAACGAAGAGAAAAGAAACCAATCAATTGTACTTCAGTGTCAGTTAAAGTTTATTTCTCCGATGGTGGACAAATACATATGGCGTCAATATTTTCGACACTTTTACGAACTTGTCGAACTGCCACAAAGAATATGTATATTGAAAACTAACCCTCCAATACCCTGCTGAAATAGACGAGAACGATGCTGAGGTAGCTGGGAATTTGGATAGACTAGCTGGCACTTGATCCCCAAGTACTGGAGGGGAGATAATATCAAAAGTTACTATTGTTACATTGTGCGGAAGTACAGGGTAAAGAGGGTGTGTAATTGGTAACGGAATCAGCAAACCGAGTTCAAATTTCTGCTGCTACTTTAGTTAATTTCACACCGATGTCCTCGGGAAAGGCATAGATATACATATCCCCGCGCTGTGTTTCATAGCCTATCTTGACATAAAAAAAATTTCGTCACTTGCATGCCAGGATGGTCGATGGGAGTGAGCGAATCACTCTCCAATAAATATTTTATCACTGAGGCGGTAGTAACAGTAAAAAGAACTGTTACACCCAATGTCAACCTTGCCAGACACTAGTCATTATACTTTTGTTTTGAGCGCGTTTCTGGCGGTCTATCATGCCATTTGCCTGTCTGTATGAAGCAATTATATTATTAGACGCGGATGGATAATTTTCTTTACCTGTCGTTCAGAGGCAGTAATGAACGTCACTTGCGGAGTGATTTTACGATCGACTGACGTTTTTGTTGATGATTTCTGAAAATAAGTAGCGATAGAGAAATAATTGTAGTGAATTTTATAATGCTTTTTAAATTATGTGGAATAATTTGGCTCATACATATATTCAGTATATTTAGGGTGACATGGATGATGCGATTTAATGGTAAAGAAAATTGGAGAGTGAGAATGATAATGAAAATAATCAGTTACAGGTCTGGTTAGCCCCCGGATAGGAACCGTCATGCAACCAACGTCTTTTGGCAGGATGCCGTGTTGGGGGCGATAAACTGAAAAATTGGAAAAAGGTGTTATCAATGGATAAGTTACATCTCTCGCCTTTTGCTGGATCACTAAAAAGTCTGAATTTCAAAAAGCAAAATTTAACAGAGCCGGACGCAAAATAATGGTCCAATTTATTATAGGCTTACATTTTAAATTGAACTTACACACTAAAAACGTATTTGAAAAAAACCCTAGAAAAAATAATTTTTCTAGACATAATAAGAAAAATGCTTTAATTAAAACCTCTCTAGCCCCGTTAGTGTAGCCTATATGTGCGACACAGATAGATAGATATCAAGTCAACCAGACGGATTCATTTGAAAACTGAAGAAACCTGTGACATTTTTTGCTAAAGGGTTTCTAATTAAGCACTTGTATTTTTACACCAGTAAATATCTGGTACCTCCTGCGTAAGCAACGATAAGCAACAAGAAGCAACGAGAAGATATCACTTATTACCAGTAACAAATCTATATACTAAGACTGCATTCTTTAATCGCTACAAATCTCTCAGTGAAAGCTCTTCCTTCAAATTACATTCTGTTTGCTTTCGTTACGATAAACAATGTGAAGCAACAATAAACATCTAGAAGACAATCAAAGACGTTTATTACCAGTAACACTTGTTACTCGTGAACATTACGATATGCTGAAACTGTTTTTTCAGCTATTAAAACCGAAATGAGATGGAAACACTTGCTCATCGTCAAACAAAGAAAGTCCAAGTGAAAGGTGATAAATATGGAGCCATCGCATTTTACACAATCATTCACGCAACTTAATTTAACGTCTTGCAGAAATATTCAATAGAAGCAGAGCAACGAATGTTGAAACAGCAACGAGAATTTGAAATTTGTTAATTAATTACCAGAAATCTTTTTCAAATTACATTCCCTTTGTTTCTCGTATTTGAAAGGGACTGGGCTCCCCGTTGCTGATCAAGTGGTTGCAAGTCTTTTCAGAACTCCAGCACTCTACCCAGTATTGTAGCTGATTATGGTGATGCAGTCGTCTGGATAGTTTTGAGTCATCCAATCTTTCTGTAAGCACTCCAAAGATGATGGATACAACAGTCACCTTCATATCATTCTTATTGTTATTATCATTGCTATTGTTTTTAGTATTGTTGTTGGTGGAGTTTTTAGCAGTTTACCCCTTATCAATAATGACGGCAATGATTAAGAAATGTTGCAATAATATTGTACTTATAAAACATAAGAAAAATATACGTGGCGCAACATTTTCTTGTTAATGTTCTATATTTCTGAATATTGCCAAACTTTTGAAAAGCTGACTTCATTATCGCCGTAAGTCAGACAAGAAATTTAAGATTTCTGAATTTAAGACAAGATTAAGAGAGAGTTAAAAAAAAAGGGTGATTCCATGACGTCATATCATGTCCACACGCGTTTCCGTGTTCTCGATATTTTTCTTTGTAACCATAGAATTTCTATTATGAAAAATAACATTTTACTATAAAACAAGTATATATATATATATATATATATATATATATATATATATATATATATATATATATATATATATATATTGTGAACAATAGGAAGGGAAACAGACCCAGGAGTAAGAGTGTATGGAGCTTTTGTTTATTAATTATTTAATCCATAAATGGATTAATTGGCATGCTAAACATGTTCCAGGAGGCGTTCCCATCTTCAGTAGCGTGGGTCGAGTGTGTGTGTGTGCACTTTTCAGTGGTCAATAGTTTTCCGTAGAAAAGAAATTTACCATCAGATGCTTTGATTTGGAAGTAAAAATTGGAATGAAATCTTTTAGGGTCATCCTGATGTGTGGGACTTAGTTTAGTCAGTGATGGAGTCAGTGCTTGCCTGTAGCAAGATGTGGTGGTAACAGTAGTAGTGAGTCTTGGAGAGGCCATAGGGTGTCAGGTTTGAAGGGTAGTGATATATATATATATATATATATATATATATATACATATATATATATATACATATATTTCTTCTCGTTGAAAATTGCCTTGCTACTAAGATGTCATTAAAACAGTTGATATAACAATAGAGCCATTAAACAATATAAAAACATGAGAACTTACTGATGACGTAAGCGTGACAGGCGACAAATGCTTATGACTAATTATCATACGTGCAGATTTGTAATAGAAGCTGAAGTATTTTCCCGCTAGAAGTATCTCGTGGTTATGTATTAGGGTCAGGCGACAGCAAGTCCCCAAGATCATCAGCACTCATAATCATTCTCACCGACCGACCACAATCTGCACTGTCTCAGTTTTCCTCGTAAATCTGAATTTTCCAATCCTCTTACAAAGGTCCTTGGAACTATTCTTAGTGTTCCAGGGATTATGGCCACAATTGTAACTTCCATATTTCACAGTTGCCAGACCCCTTAAGGAGAGTCTTAATATTTGTCTCCCCCACTTCCAACTTCAAATTACTGTCTACTGGAACAGCCACAAACACCACTCTACAGTCCGCCATTTCCTCGTCAATAATAACTAGAGCTGGTCTTCTGGCCCCAATAGAACGAGCTTGTCTGTATTAGAAAAATATAAGGATTTTGACATTTTCCATCCTCAAAATAGAGTTTCTGGTTTTGTCTTGTAACATTTGTCTGTATGCTTGAATCCGAATCATTTGTACAGTTCTCAGTGAATCAATGTACCCAGACGGGGGTACTTATTGCAAAATAGAAACGATCCACGAGTAGATTTATCTGAAAAATTAGACTCACCGGTAGGATGGTAAAGCATACCTGTAGTCTAATACGACCCACAGGTGAATTAAGTCGGATTAAATAGAAAAGTAATTTGACTCAGGTAAGACAGTGAGGTATACCAGGTGTAATACGAACCGCCAGTTGATTAAATGGGGTTTACCTGAATAATTAGACTCACAGGTGGGACAGTGAGGCATAGATGAAGTTTGATACGACTCAACATCGGAGAATCGAAGGGAATTTACTTAAGGACCAGATAGACTCACAGGTTGGGTGATGAGGCGGAGTAGAAGTCTTAATCGATTCACTTGTGAATTCGGGGATTATCCAGAAGATTAATTAGACTCACTGGATGGATGGAGGGAGGAGACTTTCCAGAAGTCGAATACGACCCTCCAGTGGATTAAGCAGAAGTAACCAGAAGATTAATTGAACTCACCGGTAGGTCGATAAGGCATACTGGGAGTCTAATACCACACAACGGAGAGCAAACGAATCATTTTTTTTATTATACTATTCTACGTGAAACTAGTTACCAAATCCCATTAGAATCATGATTGTAATTATCTTGTTTTTTTGTTGGTATTTATTCCTGTTATCGTGAGATTCGGAATTCCAGTTGGAATTAATTTGAGAGGATTCCCGTACAAGTCGACTGAAAAAATCTGAATAGCTACAAGCAGAAGAGACAGAAATTTGTGATGCCGTTTAGACACGTTCAATAAGATAAAACTAGAAAGCACCCGGAGAGCGCATACCTCTGCCAACGTCATTGTCTCTAAAAACTGAATGAAAATCGATTCACAGAGTTACGATGCAGGGGAGGTGATTATAAAATAAATCCTATATATGCTCTCAAATTTGATCAATCCTTCCAGAGGCCATGCCGTATCCTTCTATATAATGTCACCGGACTTAATTGAGACTGTTTGGAGATATTGGATCGACAAACATGTGTAAGTAAATGAATGTATGGACAAAAAAGGGAATTATCTCACGATCCAAACAATTCCTGGATCCGTCCAAGAATTTGACCAATTCTCCCTCACTTCACGTCTTATATCCTTCCAGAAAATTTAATTGAAATTCATTCAGAGCTTCTGGAGATATTGTGTGGACATATAGCTATTATACAGGGGAGGTAACTGTAAAGAAATCATGGATCTATCCAAAAATATAATCAGTTCTTTCATAGTTCGTTGTCAACCCTTCCATAAAATGTCATTGAAATTCATTGCGAACCATTGGAGATATCGTGCGGGCAAATGGACAGACGAACAAACGAACGTACGTACAGACTGACAGACGGACGGATAGACGCATGTGAATACGTTGGCAGATGTAGGAGATACGTGTTGAAACAACGTTAAATTTGTATATAGACTGTAATTTGATTTTAAAAAAATAGAAAAATTTTACCTGTTTCAAAGATTTTTTTTTTACTTTCGGGGATTCAAATTGAGATCTGGTTTTTCGATTGAGATTGACCGAAATATCTTCCTCCCACTAAAAGAGAACGGAATGCGATTCAAACTTAGCTCAAGTCATCCATTCCTCCTCCGTTGATCTCATTCTTGTGGCCGGCCAACTCCCGATATCACTTACTTGAGGGAAACAGCTTTTGATACTACTCAGTTCCCCGACATCACGTGATACATTCTACGGATCACTTCGTAGTATAACAGTTTGTGCCCGGCAGCGTTCGCACTTGTTTTGTTTTCGGAAATTCAGACATTGTTTTTTTTTTTTACCAATCACTGCTTAACAAAAGGCGTGATAAGTAATTTATTCATTGATCACCCTTTCCTTTCCATTTTCTCAACTGATTACCCAAAGACAACATGCTATGAAAAGACGTTGGTCATGTGACATTTTCTTTTGAGTGACTGGCTAGAACAGTTTCTTTAAAAAAAAAAATTTTTTTCGCTTTTTATCCCTTTTCAATATCTTCTACTTTTTTTACTCTCCTGTCTTTGCTTTTTACCTCTGCCAACGAAATTAAAAGAGTTATAAGTATTCACTTGTGTTTGTCCGTCTGTAAAACTTCTCAATGTATTTCAATTGGATGTTATGGCAGGTAGGCCCATGGGCTATGAAAGAAGTGAATTAATTTTAGAATGGATCCAGGAATTTTTTTCTATGGAGAAATTATTATTATTATTATTATTATTTTGGAATCTCACACCAGTTGCCTGGTGGTAACCGCTGGAGTTTGAGTGACAGCAAGTCTCCTCAAGTCTCCAGCCCTCCTCTCCTAGTATTCATAGGTCGCAGTAATTCTACGATTTACAGTTTCACACCGGTTGCCCAGTGGTTATCGCTGAAGGCTGAGTGACAATAAGTCTCCTCGGGTCCTCAGCTAACGTCTCCTCCCTCTTTCGCATATCATGACAGAGCTACTATTCGTTGCAGTACTTATATCTCTAGCACCTTCCTCAGTATCCGTGCAGTTCCAAGTAGTGCTGTGGTCTGCACGGTCTCTATCCTCCCCCTAATCCCGATCTCCTCCAGTCTCTCCCTCAGCGTTTTGGGGACAGTTCCTAGTGCTCCCACTATGACCGGTACTACCCTGGTGTTCATGTTCCACATTTTCCTTAACTCCCTTGCTAGGTCCTGGTATTTTTCCCTTTTTTCACCCTCCTTCTTTTTTACTCTATGGTCTGCAGGTACAGCAACGTCTACTATTTGGCAGGCCTTCCTTTTTTTGTCTACTATTACTAAGTCCGGCCTTCTTGCCTGGATGAGGTGGTCAGTTTGGATGTCAAAGTCCCAGAGTAGTTTGTGGTTGTCATTCTCCAAAACTGCCTCTGGCTTGTGCAGATACCACTTTTCCCCATGGTTGAATCCCATTTGTTTACTTATTATTATTATTATTATTTGCAATCTCACACCAGTTGCCTGGTGGTTACCGCAGGAGTTTGAGTGACAGCAAGTCTCCTCAAGTCTCCAACCCTTCTCACCTAGTTCTCATAGGCTACACTAATACTGCAGTTTACACCGGTTGCCCAGTGTTCAATATTATTAATATTATTATTATTATTATTATTATTATTATTATTATTATTATTATTATTATTATACATGGAAATAGGTTGAAAACAAATAGTTCATAAAATGGTCTAAATTTCAGTTTCACTGGAAGTAACTTCGTAATTTTCCATCTGATGCTCTGTCCATTATTTTTTTTAAATATTTCATTTCCGTTCAGCTTTTTAGTTACTGCAAAGCATTGGCAAAAGTATGCGCTCTCTGAGTCATTTCCAGTCTGCTATTTCTTTAGCTTTTGCACTTCCCTTCTCTCCATCGTCCATCTTTGCCAAGTCCTATTCTTTCTGCTCCTTCCTCGGGCTCAGGCTCGGGCTCGGCTCGCCCAACGTTCCCACGCTCTACCACTGATTAACAATATTCACTACAAATATTCTTCAACCTTTCCCCATGAATCCGTTCCTATCACATTGAATAATGACACATTCTTGTCGGCCATCGTGCCTCTGTTATCACAAGAGCTTCTCAAACTAATAAGCAATTGTATGACTTGTGTAATTACCGAAACGACGTTGCTCATTGGCTGCATGCCCGACTGGGCGTTCTACGATTGGTTGCTTCAGCGTTGTTGTTTTTTTTGGAGGATGGGTTGCGCTGAAAATCATAATGACAGGCTTGAGGCCAATTAATTAGAAATAGGGCGGGAATGAGTGTTTAGTTTACTTAAATCTGTATTTGCATTCTTGAATGACTTATAAACTAATATGTTCGAACACGAAGGAGCAAAAGTGGGCGTGTATTCTCTCTCTAAGACCACTCTCTCTCTCTCTCTCTCTCTCTCTCTCTCTCTCTATATATATATATATATATATATATATATATATATATATATATATATATATATGGTACAGATCAGGTCAGCAATACAGCATAATATAAAGCAACGTCTGAAATGTGATGGATTTATTTCATAGACTGCTCGATACGTTCAACTTTATACATTCATAGATAACTCTTATACCTAGCTCACACCTTTTGACATGTAACTTACAACCACCAACAAAAACATTCACACTACTAAAAACAATCAAACAAAATGAATAATTCCTCCTATTCATTGTGACATCCACAACACAAATTCCCCAAACTAGAATCTAAAAACACTTACAATCATTCGTCTGATGAGGCCCAGAGAGGGCAGAAACATAGACTTGTTTGTGTAGCGAATCCACTTCCTATTATATATATATATATATATATATATATATATATATATATATATATATATATATATATATAGTATCCATCAAAAATGACTTTCCTTACGACAGTAATGTTGTGTTCTGACAAGGTGTAATCCGTGTGTTGAAATGTTTCCTTAATGTCTGCTGTATAGATGTTACAGAGTCTGTCTTGATGAAGGTACCAACAATCCATGTTGTCTAAACTTCATATAGTGTACTAGTAGATCATGAAGAAGTCACCAGTGAACTCAATATGTAACAAAAAGAAATTCTAAAAAGTGTCCGGTGTTTTTGCTCCATATATGTTTGCCTTTTATAGTTTATTATATCAATTCTTTTGTATTATATTATAGATTAATTATAGGTTTTAAACATTCATTTTATTCCTGCTATTTGTTTGAAATCTGATATCCTCCACGATTGTTTATATTACTTTGTCGTTATCGCTGTCATTTCCTTGCTTAAATTATGTTTCTTATTCACAACTGATATTTTTTCTCTCGAATGATTGGTTTGTTGACATCGTTATCTAGTTATTGTTATTTTCCTGTCGTTGCAGTAACGGAAGCAAAGGGAAATGTTTTAAGAATATAAAAAGAAAATCTCATGACTGAATGGGAAGAAATTTAAATCGATTGGTGGATTCAAAATAAACCAAAAATCTTTAAGAAAGTTACAAGAGAAAGAGAGAGGGGAGGGGAGGAATAGATAGATAGATAGATAGATAGATAGATAAATAGATGGGAGAAATACAGAGAGAGGGGGATGGATCAGGAAAGTGAAATAGAGTGATAAATAAGGAGAGAAACAAAGAGAAGAAAGTGAGAGAGAGAGAGGGGGGAATAGAGAGAAGAAGAGATGGATAGAGAGAAAAAATAGATTGAGAATTAAGGAGAGAGACAGGGAGAAATAAAGATAGATAGATAGATAGATAGATAGATAGATAGATAGATAGATAGAGGGGAGAAATAAAGACAGAAAGGGATGGATAAGGAGAGAGTGAAATAGAATGTTAAAATAAGGAGAAATAATTCGATTGAGGTTGAGAGAGAGGGAGAATAGAGAGAAAAATAGTTAGATAGAAAGAGAGAAATACTGCAAGAGAGATTCAAATCAGTTTCTGATTGGACCAGAAACGACACTGAGCAATATTTCATTTATATTTCAATTCTATTTTCTATAAATTTTTCTTTTTTTCAAATTCTTGCAAATTATATTGATTACCGCAAACGTGCCAGTGGCCAGGCATTTATCAGCATGGAAGATGGAATCGGTGGGCCGAATTCTAACACCAACTGAAAATATCTCTATTCAATTCCCACGAGTGCCCTTGGGAAAGGGATGAAATGGACAGAGTAGGGAACAGATTCCCGAGAGGTACGCTTGAACGGTAATCTGTTGAAGATTC
The DNA here is from genome assembly GCA_963457665.1 of Thysanoteuthis rhombus. Classification (NCBI taxonomy): domain Eukaryota; kingdom Metazoa; phylum Mollusca; class Cephalopoda; order Oegopsida; family Thysanoteuthidae; genus Thysanoteuthis; species Thysanoteuthis major. Next base: position 37,060,744 of record OY735223.1, on the reverse strand, counting down.
GACGGACCTAGCAAGCCGGAAGTCAATTATAATACATGTTCATGTCAAATAGCCCCGAGAAACCCTCTTTGATATAAGCGGATGGATGACTGAAAGACATTGATTCACACATGATTCACATTCTTATTCATTCTGTCGTTCTTTTTTTTTCTTCCTACCCGTTTTCTTTCTTTTTTTTTCTCAAACGTCTTTTCCTGTTTCTTCCCTTTTTCTTCATTTTTCTTTCTATTCTTTCTTATCCCCCCATCATCATCTACTCCTTCCTCTATTTTCATTTTTCCGATTTCTTTATTTTTTCTTTGTCTTTCTTTCCAATTTCTTTTGTTCTTCTTTCTCTCTCATTTCTTTCTTTTTTCTTTCCAATTCTTTCTTTCTCTCACATTTTCTTTTTTTTCCGATTGCTTTTCTTTCATCTTTCTTTTGATTTTTTTATATTAGTTTTTTCTCACTTTCCTTTTTTTTACTCTTTTCCCTCTTATTTGTTTTTCTTTTCATTTTTTCATCTTATCTTCCCTTTCCCTAGTCTACTTTCTTTCTTTCTTACTTTCTTTCTTTCTTTCTTTCTTTCTTTCTGTTTCATTCCTTCTTCTTTCTTTTTTCCTCCTTTCTCTTCTAAGTTCTCATTTTTTCTAAAAATTTCTTTTTGAAAAATGTCTTCCATTCTTTGCCTTTATTTTCAATTCTCCCTTTCCTTCCTTGCTCTCTCCTTCATTTTCCCCTCTTTCAATATCTCTTCTTGTCTCCTCTCCTTCATGCATAACTCTCCTCTTCTCCTTCCCTTTATCATTCATACTGCTACTGCTGGTTCCGATTTTTTTCCTTCCTCGTTGTTCTTATCCTTTTTTCCCTTCCATTTCCTTTCTCGTCTGCTTGTCCGCGTTTGTTTTCTACACTTTCTTTTACATTTACCTTTTCTCTTCCGCTTCTCTCTTTCATTTCCGGTGTCCTTTGTGATTTCTTACGACCTTCTTTATCTCCCCTTTCGTTCCTTATCTTTCTCCGCATCCCTTCCTCCCTCTACTGTACCATGTCGCAGTGTGTCCCAACGAAAAGACTCAATGTTCACTCATCATCAGTTATGATTGATTCCGTCTCTGCCGGTTCCTGTCACCATTGCGTCTGCGCCGAACTCCCGGCCATTTTCACTCGAACAAAAGCCTGAAAACATAATTACGGTCACCATAATCCTTTTCGGAAGATCTCCACTAACACCTGCGTCTCGGCCCTGGAGAGGAATAAAATCAAATTGAGGGAGAAGCTAAAAACGAGTTGCAGGTTGGAATAAAAGAAAATGAAATGATTACAAAAATAAAACAAAATAAAAATGAATACTGATTTTCTTCGACGATGGTTCTATTTAATTTCTAAAGCGATTGACAGTGCTGGATATAGGACGTTTCGCATTCAAATTCTTCCTTCCGACCAACCATTCGCTCTCTTTGTCTCTTTTTCTTCTTTCCTTCTTATTAGAAACCGTCAATAACGACTGTCACAAAAAATGTCAACATAAGTCTCTTCAGTTTTTAAGTTGGCCTAGTTGGCTGGCTGGCTGACTGGCAGGCTGGCTGGCAGGCAAGCTGGCGTACAGGTTGCACCAATGGAGCGTGTTTTTTTTTGTTTTGTTTTTTTTCTTCTTCCAAAATTCCCACTTAGATAGTTTTTTCTTAGCAGGGAGGGTCAATTCGCAAGGTAAGTTTTGTGGAATTGACCCCCTAGTTTGTGTTGGGTGGCATTCAAGCTTGTTTTTGTTTTTTTATGAATTCAGACATTTTTTGATGATCACTGCCCAACAAAAGGCAAGCGAATTAACTAATTCATTGATCACCCCTTTTCCCATTTTTTTCAATTGATCACCCCCAACAGGACATGCAAAAGACGTTGGTCACGTGATGGTTTCTATTGAGCGATTAACCAGACCTGTCATCTTCTCAAGCATAAAACAAATGAAGTCGTCGCAGCGGTAGCAACAGTATCAGTGTCAACGATGCCAACAACAACAACAACAACAATAATAATAATAATAATAATAATAATAATAATAATAATAATAATAATAATAATAATGATAATAATGGCACACGCAGAGATCCGAGTCTGTCCTCGGGAATTAAACACATAAAACCCCCTGGGACGTCGAGATTTAAATGGATCACCCAATCCGGGGCTGAAGACCAGATCGGATGCTGGATTTCGCTGTTCCGGCAGACCACCGTGAAGCTGAAAGAAAGTGAAAAGCTTGGTGAGCTTCTGGACCTTATCAAGTAGCTGAAGAAGATGTGGAACCATGAAAGTGACGGTAGTGCCACTAACTACTGGATTGAATAAATCAGTAGATGATAATTTGGTCTTTATCATAGGATTTCAACTCTTACTTCTTGCTCATATCTGCAATATTCAATACGTCTAAACGAAGTACACGGGGCTGTCTCCTCTACTTTTAAACCTCTGTCCCTGACACGTGCAGTTTTAACAAGATAGTACCTGCTATTCTTGCCACATATTGTTGGTCATAATGTTTTGGCTCATCAACTCTATCTCCCTATCGTCCTAATCCGCTCTTTCCCGCTCTTGGTAACGATTTGTATTTAGACTGGATTATCGAAGTGGGTGCCGTTAAATGTATGATGTGACTGAGTGAAACCACAGACATTTGTTGATGTTTGATTTCATCAGTAGGGGAAAGGGGTTCGGGAGAATTAGGTATACGGTGGGGCCCTGGTGTGGGGAACTAGGTATACATTAAGGCTTTGTTTGTGGAACTATGTACACGGTAAGGTCTGGTTTTGGGAACTAGGTATACTGCAAGGATTGGTTTGTGGAACTAAGTATACGGTAAGGCTTGGTTCGGAGAACTAATCATACGGTAATGCCTGGTTTGGGGGACTAGGTATTCGGTAAGGTTCAGTTTAAGGAACCAGGTATACAGTAAGGCTTGGTTCGTGGAACTGGGTATATTACTAGGCTTGACTTTGGGGACTAGTTATAGGGTAAGGCTTAGTTTTAGGAACCTCGTATACAGTAATGTTTCCATTAGTAGGCATCGAACATGAAAAAAAAACTGGAATAAGAGAGGTGGGTATATGCTTTGACCCCACGTACCCCGCGTACCCTGCATTTCCATCTTTAAATTTCATATAAAAACAAAGAAGTCGAATACTTATTTCAAGACTTTGTCTTTGTCAATAAGACATGATAATTATATTATAATTTTATTGGTATTGAGAATTTCTACTTTTTAGAATCGAGGAAGAAATTATAGATAATTTTGTTTCCATTTTTGATTTGATAAAGCAATAACACTCGCCATTTCTTTAAAGCTGTGACCAGATATATTTTAGTCAAAAAGTATACGAGGCCAGTCAAGAAGGTAGCCATCCATTTGATATTACCGAAAAAATAGCTTAGCTTGGGCAATGACACCCTAGTCACTTCAAAGTACTACACTAGGGACCTCGAACACTTATCTCTATAGTCTTGAGCGCCATCAGCTGCCTGATTGCGTTCTACCTAATCTCGCCCACAGTCTGAAATCTCATTCCTTTCAATGACGTTTTTAGCTTTGGGAAAAGCCAGGAGTCACAGGGAGCCAAACGTGAAATGCAGAGGTTTGGGACTGACCAACTGATTGATGTGATATTTTTCCCAAGAAACCCAGCACAATACAAGAAGAATGGACTGCCTTGGTCATTGTGAATTCGACAGTGACCGATCTCAATAATTGGTGCTTCATTGCCTCATTGGAGGCCATCTGTTCGCGCACATGCTATGGGGTCCCCTTTTCTTGCCTGAAAAGTTTCATTACGACCGCGCTCCCGATTCTCGAGATATTCAAAATGACTATATAGTTTCCGGGTACTTTTCATACACTCTGACGCAGTTTATTGCCCAATTAGCTAATCAACGGACTATCATCCCTGTGAAGTGAGTTCGGTCCCTCTTGCAATCCATCTGCATGACAACGCTTAATCTTGTAAACTATTAACAATTTATTTGAAGGAGTAACAGGCGACATCTTAAAAAATAAAATAAATAAGCTTTATAGACACTCTGTGAGGTAATGGTTAATAAGCTAATCCAGAGGACTATTACTAATGATTGGTGAGTTACTCACTGGATGCCTCAAGTTTGTGATCTCAGGCTAGACTATAGTAAATACCTATAACAATAACTCCCAATATTCTCACTACCAAGGACCCTTTTTATCTAAATGGATTTTCTCACGGGGTCCTTGAACCCTGCGTGTTTGAAAGGTCTGCCTACTCAACGAGCGCACGGACCCCTTTTTGGTCAAAATACGACGTAAGCCTTGCATAATTTTTATCTAAAAAAGATTTTAAATTTGATAACAACCATAAACTTTTCGCAGGCTCTGGTAAATAGTTATTTCAAGCATCCGAAAGTAAAGCGTTCCTATGAGAACATTTTGTAAGACGAAATAGCACAAAACAAAGAAGCAATCATGATTAATTTATGTGTTTGAGCGTTTCCAGATCCAAAAACTGTTATGGTGGTATGTTAGGCTACGATCAGACGTGTAGGGGACTAGGGTGTATGAGAGAGGGGGAGAGAGTCCGTGTTTCCTCAAAAACTCTGCAAAACAAACGTTGGACGATATTTTCTGTTCTGGTCTTTTTTCGTAAAAAATGAAAAGGCGGTGCAAATTAAACATAAGGAAAGTGAGGATGTCTGTATACATGAGTGTGAGTTTATATATTCATACGCGTATACATGTATCCGTATGCGTGTGCGTATACATGTGTTCATGTATACAATTGTGAGCGTTATAATCTAAACACTAGTGTGTCCATGCGTCAAAAAAAAATGATGTAAGTATATAAGTAATAATTTTGTAGTTGCATTGTACATTAGAAATATTTGGAACATTATGTTGCTCTGCATGTTCTTGTCTGTGTTCAATCTAGCTGAACCTGGATTTTTCATGCATATGGATGACGATAGATAAAGCTGGGGAGCTACTCTATAATTATCGTTCAATACTTGTCTCCCTTTACAAATATTATTGACAAAAGACATAGGCATTCACAGGGCTTATTATATGAGTAGATTGACTCAAACTACTGTGTACCTGTTTCGTCATCCCCGACCTAGAAACTCTCGAATACTTTCAGTTCAGCATCGATGCATTCCCTTATCTCACTTCTTTCTCGCACAAAAAATGAATTATCACTGTTATCGTAGCGGATGATATCATTGATCTTCCCATCAATGTTTTTTTTTTTTTCAATTTCCTTTCAATCATTTTCGATTGATAGATAGGATCCTTCATTTTTACACGTTTGTTTACCAAAACAGTATTCAACATTTCTTGTTCTTCCTTCCTCCCTTCCTCTTCTTTTAGCTATTCTCCCTCTTCTTTTTTTTATCTTCTCCAAATGTACCCTCTACCCTTTCTCTACATTTCTCTCTATAAGGGTTCTATCCGTGAGTCGGTGCTTTCATCTCACGATGGATAACATGCAATCGATCACTTTGCAATGGCCAAGGGGTTTCACCTGGCAATGGATAACTATTACTCTTCAACGTACTCTGCTGTTAAGGGGTTAATGACAACAAGATGGAGTACAGAGACACCGGATAATAGCTGCATTATGGGTAGAGAAATAATCGGGGACGCAATGCGATATGTACAAATAAAAACAAAACAAAAAAACTGCAAGACAATCAAAAAGATGACAAAATAACAACAACAACAACAACAAAAGCAAAAGAATAAAAGACAGAAACAGAAAGAAAGAAAGAAAGAAAGAAAAAAGACCTTAAACTTGACAAAACTCATGACTTTCGATTTGGGAAGAAAAAAAAACCATAATGGATTGCACAAAAAGATTTGTTCACGAAAATTAAAAACACACGTAGAAAAGAAAAGCGAACAAGTCTGGTTAGTCACTCAATAGAAACCGTTATGCGACCACTGTCTTTTGGCAACCTGTTGGGGGTGATCAATTAAAAAATGGAAAAAGGGGTGATCAATGAATAAGTTACTTTTCACGCCTTTTTTCAGCAGTGGTCGCTAAAATAAGTCATGATTTAAAAAAAACAAACAAACTGGCAGACACGAAATGAGGGATCAATTTAGCATAAACCTAGATAGCGAATTGAACCCCCACTAAAAACCTACTTTAGTGGTAGGTTAGAAAACAAAACAACAATCTTCTTGACATGATGAGGAATGAATGTTCAAATTTTTTGCCCTGTAACTACATCGGTGCGGCCTGTGCGCGAAATTTATTCGAAGCAAGCCTGCCAGCCAGCCAGCCAGCGTAGCTTAAAAACTGAGAGAAACCTGTGTTAACAGTTTTAGTTGACGGTTTCTAATAGATGATTTCCCATGATGCACTCGTGATTGTATTTTCTTTATTCGCAACTTCGTGACTTTTATTTTGGGAACTGGAATTGTAATTGTTAGACTTATTATTATTACTGTCATCATTATTGTTAATAATGGTCGCCATTGTCATAGTAGTTTTCAGAATATTATCACAACTGCTACCGATGTCATAAGCGTCATTCGTATCCTTACTAACGTAATTTATATTTGTACTATTATGGCCTTTGTATTTACCATTGTTTTTCTCTCGTTGCTGCTATTAGATTTATTTGCATTCCCATATATATACTAGGTTTCTCCGGAAAGAATCTTGACATTTTGAATATTTCGAGAACCGGTTGCACTGCCTCGATGAAACTTATAAATATGTCAATGTATATTTATGTGACGCTGAACAAATGTATATAGATAAATGCACGTAAGTATGCAAGCAGTTATTTCCGTAAACAAACACGATCGAATTGTTTTTTTTTATGGCAAGAACATCATATTTACCTCAGCTCAAAATAGCCGGCCATTTTGGAAACAAAAAAAACATTGGCTGAACCTGAAAACACGAGAAAACAAATTTCCCAATGCTATTCCACGCATTTTTGATGAATAGTTCATATCTATTTTTGTTTCTTTTTATATATATATATATATATATATATATATATATATATATATATATATATATATATATATATATATATGTATGTATAAGAACTGTTGCAGTATGTTTTGTTTGAAACAAAGAAAAAAGAAAAAATATTTTTTGAAAAGTTTCTAATATTTTAGATATCATAAAAAATAGTCAAATAGCCGAACATTGTGATCTTGAAAAAGAAATATATTATTATTAAGAAATAGAGACATAATCCAACAGAATATTTATGAATGCATTATATTCTTTCAGACTCTATTTGAAATGACCCCCGTTATTACACGGAGTCACTTGGCCTAGACTGTGTGAATAGGATAAACTATTTGAGAAAATGGGGCTACTGCAGGAATAGAACCTTAGACCAATAAGGTAGCCGCTTCAACTCAGCTTCGTTTTCCCCATTGAGTTAAAGAGCTCAGATATATATATACACACACACACACACACATATATATATATATATATATATATATATATATATATATATATATATATCCGAGCTGCAATGCTCTTGCATAGGAATAGAGCATTCAGGTGGATGGGGAATTTCTGCATAAATAAATATATATCGCTTAAATTCAGCCTTACTGACCGTCCAGTCCCGTAGCCCTGAGGTAGGATATCGGTCTCCGGAAGCGAAGGTTTCAATCCTGCCACGCGGTACTGGATGGGTTAATGGAAAGTCTATAGCCACACTGAAGAGATGTAATACATCGAAACAGCTGTCCGTGGATGACACAATGTATATATATATATATATATATATATATGTGTGTGTGTGTGTGTGTGTGTGTGTAAAATTGTTTGAGGATAACAACATCAGGTCCGTTAACTGTTGAAAGTTATGCGGTAAAGGTTTTGCAGAGCGAACTACTTCGTCCATAACAGCCCTTGAATTACCAATGGGATTAAGAAAAGGGGAGAGGACGTCGGTGGCGGGGACAACACAATGAAGTCATTCTTTATGTTCTTCAACCCATTTCCGACCAATTCGTGCAGTGCTGCACGGTGAATAGGTGACGCTTACGTTCTCATTGAAGACGTTTTCGGCGATGTATATTGGTAAGCATGGGTACGCAGCCACATACACAGCAAGGATCGCTGTAATGTGTGTTGTGATGCATTCCTTCCTTCACCTTAATTCAACCTATCTGCAGTTCGTGCTACAGTAGCCATTCTATAGATTCGTGCCTTGCGGGGAAAGTTGTGTTCAATTCTTGCATCGATAAAATATTGGCCACCCAATGCCTTATTGGCAATTCATGATTTTCCCCTCTCGGACCATTACTGATAGGTACTCACTACGACATAACGTGAGCATCCTACAAGTCGTGCCTTTTCAGGAATGCACTGGTCTAATCATCTGGCTATAACAATTTAGCCTTTATCAAAATATCTTAAATCTTTCTTTTCGCCTATAACTGTGACATTCCACATATCAAAATCAAGTACCTTAGGCCAGTTTACCTGCTTATATATCTCTAGTTCTTAGATGCGCAGCTGTTACGAGACAATATCTGCCATCCTTACAACATGTCGGTGGTCATAATGTTTTGGCTCATCAGTGTAGTTGGGTGACTACCCTAAAACAACTTCCACTGCAGACATCTCATCCACAATCTTTACTATAAATTATCGTAATCCGTATGAAAACAGTGGAACTAGAACAACACAAGTGTCCTACGGGATCTTTACGATTCAAGCGTCCTATGCGTCTTATGTTATTTCCAAATGAGAATTATGCGTCAGTCATTGAAAACTGTAACGTTGCAAGTGAGTCAATACTGGGAACGAGTGACAAACAATAAAAAATTCAGTGTGTGGAAGTGTGATTGCCCAGAGTATTCTTGGCAAGTCTTATTATCAAATAGATACGACATATTCAGAAAACATCGAAATGTAACATAATTCAGTCACAAAGAATTATTTGATATCACCCAAAGTATTAGGCCTATCTCAGTCTCGATTGACAATGGAATGACACTGAAGTCACCTCTCTAGGGCGTAAGCCTGGGTGAAGCGCATGGAGTTCCTGGGATAAGCAGTCGACAGAATACTCCACACGGTCTCGCTGCTGTAGTCCAAAGGAAAGCTGATCGTAATGCATTGGGTATCAGCTTGGCTATAGGAGCTGTCGGAGAGGGGGACGTCTGATTTTCTATCCAACCGCCTGGTTAGGAATCAGTCATCCTTCTTCAGTCTACCCTGATATTTCACCCAGAGTTGAGGGAGGGGTTGCTGTGAAGTGAATGTAAACAGCTCGTTGTTTCCGTTGTCAACTAACTGTTACGCCACTTGCATCTCCAATTTTCGGATTTGCAATAACAAATAAGGAAGACCTCAATGAAAAAGCTGAAATTAATTCTCTGGCAATAAACAAATTTAATGGAATTAATGTCATGCGAGACTTTATTCAAAACAGGTCCAAGCTATACTTCAGACGCTATAGCAAATTTCATAAACAAATTTAAATATGAATCAGAATATAGGATCAACTTGATATTAACGTGATATAGACGTTGCGAGGACGCGTTACCACAATCAATAACTGAACAACCGTAGCGTCAAAATCTGGAGTCATGTAAAACTAATTCAATCGAAAAATAAATGCGATCAGAATAAATTCTATTTATAACATCACTGGCGTTTACTCTTGGGAAACATCTTGAATAGAGTAAAAAAAAACACATTCTGGGGAATATATATGTTAATAATAAACCTGTCAGAATAAGGCCAAAAAAGCCTTTTTTGGTCAAAAAAAAAAAAAATATAAAATAAAACCATTTTTAGAAAGGGTCTGGAGGAGTATTGATACACATTTCCAAGTTTGTAGATAAAATGGTATGGCTCGGGACGCTGAGACAAATTGACAAACAAACGCATGCGCATGATAAAAGACAAGGGAGAACCCTCTGAGATCCATGTCGTGAATCGTGATATCCAGCAATTGTCAGTAATTCTTATAACATGACCTGCCCATTGCCATTCGTGTTTTCTAGTTGATTCTATGGTATCACTGACACGTGTTTTCTCTTGGATAGAATGTGTTGTCTTGTGATCTCTCCAAGTGAAAGGTCAGAAATGCAAGCTATTAAGAGAGAAATTACATATCACAGAACGTGAGGTATTTGAAACTGTTATATAAATGTCCACATTGCGATGCCATTGATAACGAAGGTCCACTGAGGCGTGCCATGGCTCTGCACAAGCAATGAAAAGCCTTGTCAAGCTTTCTCAGGAGTCGTCCTGTGATCAAGTCAAGCTTGTTCTAATGTCATCATAGAGCCATTTCCTTGGTGTATCTTTGGTATAAATTCAACTCCATGTCAAACTTGCTGCTGTGGGTAGGCGAGTATATATATATATATATATATATATATATATATATATATATATATATATATATATATATATATATATATATATATATATATATATATATCATAACTGCGTTATATCACTTTGAAATTCTTCTTGAAATGATCTGCCGCTATCACACAGTCAATAAAAAATTAAAGAAAATGGAGCTGTTGTAGGATTCGACAAAATTCATTTTTTTATAATTAGCATAACTCTTTATATCGTCACATTCAACTCTTTCCAAAGTATTTTTGTTTTTCAACAACATTTGACAATATACATATCCAGATCCAGTATACGTCAAAGTGCTGAAACATATACAATCACAGCAGCTCCTTTATCAGGCTACATAAAGGCTCGGACACCTTTCAGCTCCAGAAAAGAGTAAGACAAGGTGATACCAGCTCACCCAAACTCTTCACAGCCTGCCTCGAGATTATCTTCAGAAGACTAGACTGGGAGAATAGAGGAATCAAAATAAACGGCGAGTATCTGAGCAACCTCAGATTTGCAGACGACATTGCCCTTTTCGCAGAGAACCTACACGACCTTTTACATCTCTCCTTATTTGGAGTTCCAGCATCAAGCCCCTCCTTCCTAAAGAACTCACCAACAAATAGAATTTCATTACACCCATGGAATTTGAATTCAAATCAAGACTGATATACCAATCACCTGTGTTTAACCCCCTTTACTGGACAGTGGAAACAGATGACCACAAAGAGAATCACATCAGCTCTCTGAAGACATGTACGAAATCAGTTAAGGCTTATTAGAAACCAGTACACCTAAAACCATAACTAAAAAGTTTGGCTTTCCTTTTTTACACTTTTTCTTAAATTCATTCAACCCTTATTCAGAATTTACCTACCCATTTTCATGTATATATATATATATATATATATATATATATATATATATATATATATATATATATATATATATATATATATATATATATATATACTGAATATGACAATATGAAAAGTTCTGCTAATTATATAAGAGTAAATTTTGTTGGGTTACCTGATAATTTGGTTGTCAGTATATTGATTTATCTATTGAAATTTTCATAGTGTCACATTCAACTGATTGTTAAAACGTATGACAAGGTCATCGATATATTCAAGCGAGGGAAACAGAGAATTCATCATCATCATCATCATCAGTTTTTTTAGCGTTCGTTGTTTGACATAGACCTACCTCAAGATTCGCCAGGTCTCTCTATTATGGGCGTCGTGGATACAATACTTTCTGAACTTATCTAGTTCCTCTTGCCATCTGATATTCTGCCGACAACGGAATCGCATGTGATTTCTGGGGATCCATGTTGTGAGTCATGATGTCCATCAGTTTTCTGCCTTTCTTGCAAAATGACCGACCCATTGCCATTAGATTTTTATCGGACTCCTGTATTTATTGTGGTGTCTTGTGATCTCTGCACGTTGAGCATTATTCTTTCATGTGCACGTTGCATGGGCCTCAGTCACTGAGTGTCAGTCTCTTGCTTAGGTTTCATGTTTTAGCACCATATGTGACTATCGGGAGGAGGCATTATTGTAGTCCCTTCTTTTTGAGACTAATGGGTTTTTCTTGTTCTTGAAGGTTGAACTTGTACCACGGAAAGCTTGCCATCCAAGAGTAATTCTTCGCTTGGTTCCTTCTTTTAATAGTTTCATTGAAATACAGGTGTCAATAAATTCCAGAAGTTTCGTTTTGGACTTTCTATAAAATATCGTTCTGCGTAGAAGAGCTGAAGTTATATTCAGAAATGAATCCACTTTTACTCACACTTTGTTTCATCTTCTTAACTATTTCAAATTTATCAATGATTGGTAAGACTTTTTTATCGAATTTATTTTCAGATATCTGTGTTACTTTGGGTGGCATTATTTTGGGGTTCACTTTTCTACTTAAATTTTCATGTGCAGTTACTGCAAACTAATCAAAGGCGATAATCTTTCAATATTATCATTGGCTAGTACTGTTAGAATAGGTTGCGTTACAACGAGTGTTTATCGTATTTACCTTTCACAAAAGCCATAATTGATGGTGATTTTAGTATAAAGTTGCTACCCCCATAAGCAGTTTCACCTTCATCATCATCACCAGTCTTTCAACGTCCGTCGTTGGACATAGACCTTCCCTGGGATCCGCCACATTTCTCTATCATGGGCGTTGCAGAGCCAGTATTTACCACAGATTAATTAATAATGATCCTTAAGCTCGAGAGTAGTGATGTTGACCAGTGGGTTTCCTAGGGTTAGTGTCACCGAGGGCGGTAACTCAGGGTTTCTTCTTCTTCTTCTTCTTCTTCTTCTTCTTCTTCTTCTTATTATTATTATTATTATCATCATTATTATTATCATTATTATTATCATCATCATCATCATCATCATCATCATTATTATTATTATTATTATTATTATTATTATTATTATTATTATTATTATTGTTATATGTTAGTACATAAGATTGTTATAACTAGTCAATATCTGTGAAAAAAACTCACGGACAAATATTAAATTTGAATTTTAAGAAAAAAAAAGTTGATTTCTTTCAGTTAAATAGTACATAGTTTCAAGTGGAGGGTAGGTGGTTATCAGCTAAATTCTTACCCCAGAGTAAGAGTCCAGTGTTGCGGACAGCGAACTAAGAAAATCGTGCAGCTTTTCATTAGAGTTTTCTTTTTTTTTTTTTGTATATCATTAGATACCGTTGTTAAATTTCCTATCATGCCTGATTTATAATTTAAACTTAATCATTTGTATGCATCGGAAACAAATAGTATACATAGGGTTTGGTACTATCCACGGTTCCAGGCATCAACTTGGGATCAGCGAATAAGGGGAACAACTGTATATTAAATGGATCGTTTTTCATTCATTGCTGACGTAATATCACGCGTTTTTTTTTTTTGTCTTCTTGCAAAATTTTTGCGACGCTTTTAGCATCCATTAAAGGTGTCACTAGTGATATTAAACATTTTCTCCGAGCCTCCGCCTTGTAGTTCGATTATTTTCTTTATTTACAGAAAATTTTCTTTTATTTTGTCTTATCAATATAATTGGATTTTCTTGCAATGATTGATTTATTTCCGACACGTAGAATTAAATTTAACCTTCTGTTTAGGTTAGGCATAGAACTTTGCTAGAATATCAAAATAGTTTGTTATTTGTTATCCGATTCTCATAATTAACTCTCAGTTTGTTATTCAATTTTTCACCAATTCTTTTAATTTTTACATTTTTTTATTTATCACCTTCACTATTGCCATTTCAATAAGGGAAGACTTCATACAATGACCTTTATTTCTCACATTTTCCGATGCAGAGCAAAAGAAAGGGAGTTTTAAGCAATATGCAAAGATTGACTGGAGCAGACGATACCGCTAGAGAGATGGTCTAGATTTTATGCTCGCTTTCTTTCTCAATAGCTAATCTCAATTCGAGATAAATCTATTTTTATTTCCTCATTTTCTTTTGAATTGTCGTTTGATTGGTGGGTGCAAAAGTTTCCAGCGATCTAGAGACTGAATACACAGTTGCAAACGGGTTTTTCACTGGAAACTTTTACACCCACTCAATAAGAGCATTTAAAATTTTGTTTTCATTATATTTGGAAAACGAGCTTCTAATTTCAGACCATGGTTAACAAACTTCTCCCATAAACCAATTCACTAACTTGAGTGAGCTTGTTCCTAACTGGGTGCTCCATTACTGAAGCCATGTTCCGGTCAAGTTGAACAACCACCTTTGCGCGGTACTCAACGATTTTGTCTTGTTCATCAAGTAGTTAGTGTAGTGAGTTTATTCCTCATTTTGTACGCCTCTGCTCTTTGTGCTCCAATAATGTAACCTTGTGCCAGAATACACTAGGCTCACAAAATATTCTTTGGTCATCTGCCGTAATGCGATGGTTAACGAGTTTATCTTGCAGGATTATTCGCTAATGTAATGAGTTCGACACTCTCTGGGTGCCCTAATACTGTGGCCTTAGTCTCATGTTATTTTAAACGCCATAATTTGGAGTTAATAGAAATCTTTTCTCTCAAGGATGTAAAATATGGTAGTTGAATGCACGACATTCAAAGGTATAACTACACACCGTATTGATTAGATATTAACGCGAAAATGAAGTTAGAAGCCATCCATTTGTTCGTTATCAGAATATTTTGCACCGTGAATGTGACAACGAACGATGGGGACATTGAATCTGACGTGCCAAAATGTCGTCGTAATTTCGTTTTGCTGTGCAACCAGAGATTTTCGATAGTCTGTGTGTCTGATAAAGAACAAGATTAATGGCTTTTTACTTCTGTATTGTGTTTATATCTGAACAACATGCCGTGTTTAATTATCGTATTTTCTATCTATGTGGGTTGCCATTACCTCTGATTTATGACGAATGAAGTAACATGAATCGTGCCCTTGCGCCAGACTAAGCTTAGTAAATAACTATTTTGGAAGTTCGGGTTAATTCTCTTCTAATCTTAATTCTTGTGAGCATTGCTTGTATTTCTGTGTCCGCTCCTTTTTTTTTACCGAAGAAACAATCCATTTGCAATGTAACCCTAAGGATACGTATTACTAAAAACAGAAAGAAGTCAATTTTCTCCATCACCAAAAACAACACATTAGCCATTTTAGCTTGCTGCTATAATGTGATAAGCAGACGATTCTTCCTCAC
Source organism: Thysanoteuthis rhombus (assembly GCA_963457665.1). NCBI lineage: Eukaryota > Metazoa > Mollusca > Cephalopoda > Oegopsida > Thysanoteuthidae > Thysanoteuthis > Thysanoteuthis major. The sequence goes on along the minus strand of OY735223.1, from coordinate 37,045,700 downwards.
AATCTTCCCTTGCTCAAATGTTCAACCTTCCCCTCTCTCTGTCTCTTTGCTTCATTTCGTTTCCATCCTTTTTCTTGTCTCTTTATCACCCCCTCTACCATATCTCACAGCCCCCTCACTCTCTCGCTCACCTATTTTTCCGACACTTTCTTTCTCTTTCTTCTTTTTTACTCTTTCTTCTTCTAATTGCACCTCTCCTCAGCCTTCAACTAACCTCCTACTGTTTAGACAAAATTTGTCTCTATTAACCATATTTGTTAAGCTTAGCTTAGTCTGGCTCAAGGCTATAATTGTGAGTATCACGTGAATATCAAATTAATTACAACATCAATGGTCTTGGTGTGTATGTATGCGTGTATGGCTCTTTTCGTCTTGGTAGACGACCTTAATAACTTCAGAATTCCTAATGTTTACTACTTGGAGTACCCATGGAAGTACCACGTTATTTTGAAAACTAAAAGATGGTTGGAAGTTTATTTGCTATTTGTCATACGTATAGTGGATAAGGCGTTCTCCAATGCTACATCGATTATAAATGCATGATAAGGATAAAAGATTTTAATTCCACGAAATATTAGGAAAGAACATCTTAGTATCTCCCACCACGAACCAAACTACTCAACAATAACTCTACCTATTAACCCTATCACTAAACCTGCTTACTAATCTACTGATTTCTGCTACCACGGAACAAATGAATGGCTTTTATTGTTCATTATTGCGTTAATATTTGATCAATACCTTGTATAGTTATACTTTTAGCCATGCTGATAACAGCATCGGTCCCTTAATCGAAAGAAAGCTGAAAAGCAGTATTTTCAGATCGAGATTAACTTCATGTGAGCAATCGTAAGAATCTAGCTACTTTCAGTCATTTGGAATGGCCAATTTAAGAATTGCCAATAACTAAACAATAGAAAGGGGAAAATATCCGGTCGATCTTGGCAATTTCTGGAACAGCTTTAGCCGAAAACAATTGCTTTCCCTAGGCTATGAATGTAACATTTTCTACAAAAAACAAATATATAAAACAATTCAAAAATAAACAAAGATCAGGACCAGGCAAATAAATCAAACTACATAAAAAATACTTATTCATGGTAAAACATTGATAAATCGACGAACTAAATGAAGCAAACCTGAAAGTTGGCCTCAAAATGAACTTCAGCAAAACAAATGTCATGTACAACAAACATGTTGGGAACAATGACACAATGATCAAGATCGAAAATGCTGAGCTGGAGAAAGTACACCACAACATATACCTAGCGAATCTCTATGAAATCCTCAAAAGAAGATGAAATCAAGCAAAGAATCACACTAGGTTGGCAAGCTTTTGGTAGAGCAAGCTCGACCTTTAAGAACAAGAAAACCCCAGTAGTCCTAAAAAGAAAGGTATACAACTAATGTTTCCTACCAATGATCACACGTGGAGCTGAAACATGGAACCTAACCAAATGATTGGGCCTCAAACTGAAAACTATGCAACGTAAGCATGAGAATCATCTTCGGCTTCACACGGAGAGGTGATAAGGCAGCACAGTATTTTAAAGAAAAGTCAGGAGTTCAGGATATCATTGAAACGTTTTGAAAACTCAATAGCAATGGGCTGGACATGTTGCAAGAATGGCAGATAAGCTGGACATCATGACTCACAACGTGGATCCCCAGAGATCAGGTGCAATGTTGTGGCCAACAGAAAGTGAGATGACGTGACGAGCCAGAAAAATTAAGAAAGCACTGCGATACCTATGACAGAGAGTTCTGGTGAATCTTGACGAATCTATGTCCAACGGCAGACGCTAACAGACTGATGATGAAACCAATTTTTAACAGAAACCTCTCCGTTTTAGCCATCAAATTATCCGAGATTTGGAAAGATTTAGCTGATTTTAGACGTTTTTGAAGTAGCTTTAGCCGAAAAAATACTTTGAGTTGAAAGGCATTTCACGTAGTATATCAATGCTATCGTTCTATTTTGTATACTCTCTCTTCCCTTTTTTTCGCGTAACGTGTTTTTATTTTGAAAACAGCGTTCGAAAAATAAGGAATAAATCCTCACTAGAAATGTCTTATCAAATGAACAAAATTCTTATATTTCATTATGCCAAACAATGAAAAATAATTATATGTTGATTTAAAGATGCGTACCACCTCCTAAACATTAGAGGAATCAACAAAAAGTAACTCGCCCGAAAAGATTATTTTTTTGTTTATAATAATGTGAATTGACCTTCACCGCTAAAACCTAAAAAAACACAGATTTTTTTCTATTAAAAGTAAATAGTAAAAAGTATTATAAATCTAAAACAGAAAAATTACCGGGGAAAACTTATCTGGAAGACAGAAAAATTATTAAATATTCATATTTATTTATATTTCATGAATTGATAAAACAATTTCATTATTTGATTTAATCAACTCAATGACATTATTATTTATGATATCATCATCATCAGTCTTTTAACATCTGTCGCTGGACATAGACCTTCCCCAGGATCCGCCACATTTCTCTATCTTGGGCGTCGCAGAGCCATTTTCGAAATTTGTTTAGTTCATCTCTCCATCTTGTATTCTGTCGGCCTCGGTTTCGCATGTGATCTCTGGGGATCCATGTTGTAAATCGTGCTGTCCATCCGCTGTCTGTCATTCTTGCAACATTTACGACTTATTTTGTTCCAGTAATTCTTTTGTTCATTTTTGTTCGTTTACCGTTTTAAACATCGAATAGACGAGTGTGTTGAAATTTACAATCAGGACGACTTTCTTTCAAATTTATGTTTCTTTTAAAATTCTAATCTTCGCTTTCTTTCTTTCTTTCTTTCTTTCTTTCTTTCTTTCTTTCTTTCTTTCTTTGTGTCTGTGACGTACGAGTCTAAGCTTGTCTCATTATTTTTGCCGTATATCTTTCTCCCCTCCCTCTCTTTCACTCTCTTCCTTTTCTTTTCTATGTCTTGACGATGGCTTATTCTCTTATTAAATCAAGGAATGAAGCGGTGTCACCAATACAGACGATAGTGTAATAATCAAAGATGCTTAATTCACTTCGTACGACACAAGGCCTCAAGCGTAAGCACTCAGTTTAGATCGAACTCGTGGCATCGGTAAATGGTCTGTAAGAGTAGTTTGTTAACCACCGATCAACGAAATTTTGAATGCTAATTTTCAAGGCAGGTTGTTTCTCTCGACTTGGAAGATTGACGTGACAGAATCATCTTACCACTTGATCAATCTGACTTTGAATCCGATTGAAGTAGGCCAAGCAAGTATCTATGACAGGGGTCTGTATGTATGTATGTATGTATATATGTATCTATTTATCTATCTATCTATCTCTCTTTCTATCTATCTAGCTATTTCGTTCTCCTTCTACTCCCTTATCTCCCTACATATATATCTATATCTATTACTTTTAATTTGCATCTATCTATCTATCTTGAAGACTGTTTGGTGACTGAGGCAACTCTATATTTTCCCACTGGCACCAGTAATCGCTCTTCAAACCAAGATTTTAAATGTTGATTTTCAAAGCAGGTTAACAGGCAGATCTTTGTCACTTGTAAGATTTGTTCCATGCGACATTTTAGTCATTGTAGTCCATCGACCCCTTCGTGAAGTCTTTGTTTCCTCCTCGACCCCAAAGCATGACTGCCAAAATAGGGATATCAAATGTATATCAAATCCATAATATCTGATAATACATCAAAATTGGGAGATGAACAAGATATCAGTATCAAAATACAGAGTAAACAGTTGTAAAACGTACCAAATATTCACAAAGCCATTTCAGGCGTTTATCGGCACCCTTTTGACCCTTGACATTTATCGATATCTTTTTGATAGTCCCCTGATCTATTTGATATCGACACCTTTGTGCGTTTATTCAGTAATCTACTATTGGAAAGATGAAAATTTACACCGATGGATTCCACATGAATTGACAGAAAATCAGAAACTGCATCATTTTGATACGTACTCACTACCACTTAATCGCAACTGCAATAATCGAAAAACGCACATTTTAATTAAAAAAAGTGTCCTTTTATAATAATATGTTAATTGTCCTGGTTATAATCCGATATTTCATGTGATACTATCAAATAAATACAAATAAATTTACTCAACATTGACCTTAATACGTAGCTATGTGAATCGTTTTGCACATGTAGCTATGCGAATATATTTCGATGTTTATTCACATCAACTGCAAAACAACTTTCCAAAATATTGCCATAAAAAATCAGCCCCCCCTCTCTCTCTCTCTCTCTCTCTCTCTCTCTCTCAACACATACACCTCTTTGTCTCGACTTTATCATATGTTCTTCCAACTGTTTCTTCTAATCTATGCTATTGTTGCTCTTCTTCAGTTCCCCTGCCAGGTCCTGGTATTTTCCTAGTTTTTCGCTCTCTTTCGTATTTACTCTATTGATAGGTTCTCTTTGCCTTGTCCACGATTACCAAGTCTGGTCTTCCTGCTCAGCCAGATTGGATGTCGAAGTTCCAGAGTAATGTATGGCTTCAATTTTATGGGTCTGTCTCTGGTTTGTTCTGATATCTCTTGTCCACATGGTTGAATCCTATTCGTTTGATCCCAGTGTATCATTGTTGCAACCCTGTCGTATCTGTTTTCATACTCTTTCTGGGCTAGTTGACAACATTTACTGGTTATGTGGTTTACGGTCTTATCCCTTTCTCCGCATAGACGGCATAAGCTGTTTGTTTGGGTTCTGTGAAGTTTCACCTTGATATTGTTTGTCCTGATGCATTTGTTTTTGGTTGCCATAATGAGCGATTGCGTTTCTATCTTCAGGTTTCCTTTGCGTAGCCATGTCCATGATCTCTCATCTGCGACATTTTGTATCCGTCTTTTGAATTCTCCGTACAGTTTTTTTTCTATTCCCATTTTTCTTTCCATGTTTGCTGTCCTGCTTCTTTGTTAGCTACTTTTTTGTTGTTCGTTGCGCTACTTCGGGCGCTCTTAATAACGTCTTCACTATGATTTTTCTAATCCTATTTTGTCATTTTCGCCATAGTCTTCTATGTTGATGAGTTCTCTACCACCTACTATCCTCTTTACATACGGTCTATTTGTGTCATCTCCGGGATGTAAGGCCTTGTGCATTGTCATAAGCTTTCTAGTTCGCCGGTTCATTGATTAGAGCTCTTCTTTTGTTCATCCAAGGAGTGTCCCTGTGTATCTCACTACCGATACTGCCTATGCGTTCATCCCTTTTATCAGATTCTTGCTATTTAATTTGGTTTTCTTATATTTTTCTCATCCTCCCTAGGTCTCTTTCTTTCCTCTTATATTACTTCCTGTTTTATCGAGTCACTTTCGAGAATACCTAGGTATTCATATCGGTCCTGTGTGGTCAATACCGTTTTGTTTTTGTTGTTGTCGTTGTCTGGTTATTCAATTCCTTCTGCTGCTGCGAACCTTCTTTTATGCATTACCATCAATGCACATAATTCTATTCCGTACTCCATCCCAGTGTCGTCGCTGTATTCTTTCACTTTATTGAACAACGTTTCGAGCTCTTCCCTGTTCTTTGCAAATAGTTTTCTGTCGTACATGTAATTGTTATTATTATTATTATTGTTGTTGTTATTATTATTATTATTACTAGTTTTTTCCTTTTCCAGCTCCTCATAGTTCGTTCCCTTCTTTTTACAGATCCTTCTTCATCTTTTCACCCTCCGCGTTTGTCAACCCAATCAAACCTGTAATTTGCGTATTTTCTCACCACCTATTCAATTTGTTGCTCCATATTCCGCCATTAATCCGAAATTAAGCAGTATTTTAGCCGGATTATTAGAGAAGATTGCATGCATCGCAGGCCGGCCTTCATCGCTCGTGGCACACGACAACTGTTACATAAGAAAGCAAAAGAAACAATAATAATTGCATCAAAATTGTCATTTTTATTCAGAATACATAAAAATATAAATTTTCTGCAAGCTTCCCCCTGACCTGTTCTCTACCCACCCCCCACTTCCATCTGGCTTTTGTTGATTTTCTAAGAAGTCATCTGAACCGTCTGATCTCTGTGTTCTCTTAAGATCTTATTCTTGACAACAAATTGGGTAAGAATCAAAAGAAATTGCAGGGAGGGATAGAATCATGAATAGTACTTCATTTACTGCATTTCTACTGAAGTATACAAAAACAAATCTCGCTAAATGTTGGAAGGATCCGTCAAGTCTCTGACCCACAATCTTGAGCTTCCCCTACCCTAGGGAAGGGTGCATAAGGCGAATTTCTATGACTCTTTTTCTACGTTTCATATGGCCACATTGTGGTTTCAGTGGTAAGTTGGGTTTTTACGGTTTGAAGTCGTTAACCCCATGCCCAAGATGGACTGCTAAACGGCTCCAACTACCCCAACTATTTACCCATAGAAGTGGATTCATGCCTTTCCGAATGGCGTAGGTGCAAACTTAACGTAAGCAGCCAAGGCAAAAATTCCAACTCGCTGATTTCAATTTCAGTGCTAATAACTGTTCGGCCACTCCACACCTGAAGAATAGCGTTCTGTTGATCACAAGCAGATTGTTATTATTTTTTTTTTTACCTCTGTCAATGAAGTTGAAAAGGGATGTATGTTATTGGTCATGCCTGTTTGTTTACTCTTCTGGTTTTCTGTCCACACGATGTCCCCGAAAGTACTGAATAAATGTCAATAAGAATTTATGGAAGGGTGAACAATGGGATTATAAATAATTGTGGGGGGGGTGCAGGAATCTTTTTTGGTTGAGAAATATTTGCCCATATTTTGTTCCAATTACATTTTTTTGTTTTTGCTTTTATTATATTTCGTTATTTCTTATTGTACTAATTATTATCCGTCATCAGAACATATAATTCTATTTTACTTCGTCAGTTGCGTCCCTTAGTGTGACAGAGTACAAACACACATTGCTAATTGTCATTTGTGAGGATTATTAACCCCCCTGATTATCATCCTCCTCCTCCTCCTCCTTCTTCTTCTTCTCCTTCTTCTTCTTCTTCTTCTTCTTCTTCTTCTTCTTCTTCTTCTTCTTCTTCTTCTTCTTCTTCTTCTTCTTCTTCTTTCCTCAACTTTTCTTCAGCTAAATTAATAGCGACTGAATCATTGATAATAGCAGTCCAGAAGAAGTGCACCAAATTCAATTACGCCAAGACGATGAGGCGCAAAACATACAAGTGTCGTCTTAATAGAGAAAGATACAAAACTGTCAAATGCATCAAAGGTGAATGCAACAAGAGAAAGAAAAACCCACCAAAAAAAAAGGCCTGGTTAGTCACTCAATGAAAAACCATCCTGTGATCAGGACGCCGTGTTGGGCAGACCAATTACAAATTAGAAGAAGGGGAGACCGGCGAATGAATTACTTCGCTCGAATTTGGTTGAGTGATCATCCCTAAACAAAAAGTTCGAATTTAAGAAAAAAATCCAAACAAATGTGAACACTGCCGAACACAAGCTAAGAGACCAATTTAGCATTAACTTTAATTGTAAATTGAACCCCAACTAAGAATCTTTTTGCATGTGTGTGCGGAGAGGTAATTTCAAAATTTATTCTTGAGTTTTTAAAAACGATTGCTTCGTTAAAATTTAAAATGTAAATAAAACAGAATCATTTTCTCCGTGTAATATTCCAAAACTATGCGTCCCAGTTCAACTCCCTTATTGATAGTCTCCGTAAATGGGAATGGCGAACTTTAGTAAGATAAGTCGACCTGAGTTGGGCTTTTGAAGTGGGAGTGAATTTGCCATCAGTTTTTTTCTTTTCGTATATCCCTCTGTGTCACTGTTATTCGTGCATGACGTCGCTGATTTTTGGCCTGGTCATTGTCATCCGTCATTGTCGTTAAATACAAAAATAAAGTCGAAACTCAACAGTAGGAATTTGACAACAAAAATAGGGAATAATCCCCGTCTAATTTAAGGGAGTGAAATCTTCATTGTTTGTCTGCCCCGGCATGTTAAACCGAACCTATATATAAAAGAAAAAAAAATCCCTACCGTGATTTGAAATAACGACCAAGTGGTCAGTAGGTGGCTCTCTTACCAACTGAGCTAGATTTATATAAAATGATTTCTTTATCATATATGCAATACAAAATTTCCAGAAATCATCTTTCGTTTGAACAGAATTAGGTATGAGGTTTGACCCGACGGTAGCCTGGCTTATTTACATTTCAACATTGAAGATGGGAATGAATAAACCACATTTTCAGCATATTAAGCTTGTTTATTTTAAGAACGATAAAAATATGACTCGAATGCTAATAAAGGATTTGCACATTTTATGAAGAAGGTGCTGTGAAAAATTGAACGTGTGTAAAGTGGAGATTTTTCGTTGAACGATGCTCCATGGTGGTGTAGATCAGTTAAGCTTGTGACTGATCAAGGGTAGCCGCTTCAACATACCGGCGGCTGTTTGTTTGCTTGATGGTAAGAGCATCGCTTCGTTGAAGCAGCTACTTTATCGGGGCAGGTTCAATTCCTGCAGCAGCCCCATTTTCTTTAGATTAATTTAATTACTCTACTTACGTTGTCTCAATTGAGTAATATATTAACCGTGTCGTGACGGGAGATCATTTCGAATAAATTGTTATATAATATAACGCAATCTATAATTCACTCCGAGCATTATAAATACACGAAAAAAAAATGCTGTCTAACTTTGAACATTCACCAAAAACTAAAATACGCGTATGCATGTAAGTGACACTCCGATAACAGAATCATCGAAAAAATTATAATCTTGAGACACCGAGCTAAAAATGTTGGCCCTCACTGTTGGGCAACATTGTAGTTGACAGCTTCACAAGCAACAAGGAAATCGCTTCATCAGAGAAAACTATTATTCATTAATTTCAGAGCATTTCTTGGACTCATTCTACTCTCAAAATGTTTTCTGAAGCCTCAGATAATAATATATCGTCGATCAAAGAACAAATCCAGCTATCGTTTGTCGCTGGAGCAGCCGAAGTGAAATGAGACAAAAAATGGCTTCACAAACTGGTAAAATAAAAGGCTTGAAAACACCCAGCTCTCTCTGTCCTCTTTCCCTATCTTCCCATCACTTCTCCCTCTTTCCTCATTTTCCAACCTCTCTCTGCCTGCAGTGACTGATCCTTGGCATTTTAATGAGATCCCTGCCCATTGGAAAAGATTAGTGGTTGAGCTCGTTCTTCCTCGCTCAACAATATCATCGTCACTGAACTCAAAACTATTTCGTTTACAGTTCATCTCTGATTCTCTAGGCAGGACATACAGACAGATGGACCTGATTCCCCGAGGTCTACAATATGTTTCTTGCCCCGCAGTCGATAGGGGATCGGCAAAATAAATAGACAAATGAACTCGCCATCATAGTCAATGAATAACCGTAGCGTCAAAATTTGAAGTCATGTCGAAAAAATCCATCGAATGATAAATTTGGTCCGAATAAATTCTATTTATGACATCACTGGCGTTATCCACAGGAGAACATCTTTAGTAGAGAAAATAAAACATCTGGAATCATGTTGGTTCTGGAGAATGTAGATATTATTTGTAAACCCATCGAAATAAGGCCCGAAAATGGTAAAAAAGCTTTCTTTCCAAGAACCAAAAAACATTTTTAGAGAGGTTCCTGGGGGGCTGATGCCAATTTTCAAGTCTATAAATAAAACAGTAGGCCAGGGTCGCTGGAAAACGCAAACAAACACACGTATTTGTAAAAAAAAGATATGATTCTCAGCCATCTTTGATGGTTACGGCTGTTCAACGGAATACATTTTTCGGTTTTTATTATTCCACGGTTTGACTGGCATGCTCTTCTGACTTCAATCTTTTTAACTCAGAAATCGAAGTAAGTTCGGAGGAGATGTGAACATGTTTCGTACCACAGGAGCTTGCTACATCATGTGCAGAGCAATTTACATACTTTATCTCAGAATCTCGGACAAAAAGTACGACACACACACACACGCACACACACACACACAAACACACACACACACACATATATATATATATATGTATATATATATATATATATATATATATATATATATATATATATATATCGTTACTGCACAATGAATGTATCATGTAGCGTTTTTTTTTTGCCCTTGAGCCAAATACTCACTGTTAATGCAAAGGTCCAAATGACTGTTTCAGTTTTCATTTTACTGATTCTCGGTCTGAATTTGCTCTATCTCTTTCTTTCAACGCAATAATAGTGTAATTAGGAAATGGATAAATGATCTGACAGAATGGTTATAAATTGCATTATATCATATAGAAACTCATTGAATACCTTATTTTAAAACAATGGTTTAGGACATGATTGTAGCTTGAAATGACTTACATTGGGGCTATTGGTTACTCTGTAAACATTAACTCAGCACAAAACTTCCAATGATATACGATCCAGCCATGTTTGATTCCAATAATAAATTCTGACTAAGGCACCACAGCAAAAATCCTGCATTACGAAAAATGGTGCTAAAATCGTTTTGCAACTGATCTGGAATGTCTAAACAGGACATTTCTACTCACCGAAAGTCCATTTTTGGTTTTACTTATCAGCAAAAATATTCCTACGCAGCTCCATTACAGCACCAGAACTATAATGGAAGATGCTCCTTTGGTGTGCAAAAAGTTATTTTCCCTGCTATTATGATCTAGAATGAATAAACTGGTCCTCAATATAATTTAGTGAACAAAATATACACAATATATATTGAAATTGGGTGAAAATTAAAACATATATCAATTTCGGATACGCCATTTTGGTATATTTTGATGGCATTACTATGCACTTTGGCAGAGCTAGCTCAACTTTCAAGAATCAGATGATCCCATTAATCCTAAAGAGAAGGGTGTATAACGAATGCATCCTCCCAATAGTCACTTATGGAGCTGAAACATGGAACCTAACCAAGAGACAGACTTGCAAATTGAGAACCATGCAATGTGCACATGAAAGAATGATGCTGGGCCTCACGTGGAGAGACCACAAGACAGCACAGTACATCCGGAAAAAGACAAGAGTTAGGGACATCATAGAATCCATTAAAAATCTCAAATGGCGGTGGGGTGGCCATGTTGCAAGAACGGCGGACAACCGATGGACATCACGACTCGCGACATGGATCCTCCGAGATCACATGCGCAACCGAGGCTGGCAGATTATTAGATGGAGAGACGAGCTAGACAAGTTCAGGGAGTACTGGCTCCGTGACGCCCATGATAGAGAAGTGTGGCAAATCCTGGGGAAGGTCTATGTCCAACGACGGACGTTAAAAGACTGATGATGATGACTATGTAAAGCTCTGGAGCTTTGGTATATGATTAAAAACTAAGGTACAAATGGAGCAACAAATTGAAAAAAAACATGTAATGATAAAAATAAAATTGAGAGACCAGAGTTGGCAAATTTTGAAAAGTAAATTAAAAAATTGAACACCTGCCGCCGGACTAAATGGGATATGTCCCAGCGATATTCCGAAAGGTGCGGAGAATAAGAACACGTCAGAAACCCGGGGGGGGGGACTTGCAAAGAACATGAGCTTCCGATATTGTTGCAGGCGCTTTTATTAGAGGAATGCAGAATCAATGCACTAATTTTGGATACCTGTGTCGACAATGGCATGAATCTTAGTCTGAAATCAATAAATGAAGTGGAAAAGTCAGTCCCAAGAGAAATACAACAGTACACAGGATCCGCTTGTTTGAAGACAGACCGTCAGATTTGAAAGATAACGCCAGTCGTATCAGTTCGGAGAATCGCATAAACGTCATCTCACCTTTAAAGCTGAGGATCACGTTTACCGTTGAACGCTTTGACTTTGTCATTCGGTCAGTTAATTCAAATCTCACATCATTGAACTAAGGTTTCCTTTTGAGAACGAGACGACTCAGCTCCTGAACATTGACTAGAAAGTTGTGAATGCAAGAGGAATATATAAGAAGGCTCTAAGATCGTCCTGAGGTTGTACTTTCTGACTGTGATAGATAACCGGCAAAATCCTGGCGCTAAGGTATTCCTGTGACACCCTGGGTTTGTGGTGATGATGTTTCGATCCCGAAAACATCCCTGGCCATAAATAGGTGCGGAGAAAATAGAAACGAAGGTAGTAGATTCGGGATTAGAACTACGCGTGGCTATTAGCGGTTTCGTGTATTAAGATTTTGTAGGCATCACTATACAATATAGCAAGCTTTTGTGGGTAGCATGGGATGCCAGATTCAATGGCTCAGAACCAGAAAATGATTCACTTTTCTCTACGAGATCCATCCAGGAAGTCTCCAACCATTTGTTATTAACGAAAAAATAGCCCACCTATGACAATGGAACCTTAGTCCCTTTCAAAGTATTCCCCTAGGGTCCTCAAACATTTAGTCCACCGTCCTCTTTCGGGATCGCCATCAACTGCCTCGTCGCTGAAATGACTTTTGGAAGATCTGGTTGACCGACCTGGGTAATGCAATGTTTGCGCCCACCCCAACCTACACGAGGCGTGAAAAATGGGTACGACCGCTCACTGTAAATGCAGCGGTCATATAGTGCACAAGCTTACCCAATGTCATGTCACTGTCGACTGAGTAATCCTATGCGATAGTGTCTGTCCATACATTTGCAGTAAGGTCCTATCTGCGCAACCTGTTCTTGAGATTGTCATAATGATAATGACTGGACAATTTCCAGACAAACATCCTATTATGGAGTACTATTAAGAGACGGTAATTAATTCTAAAGTTCGCCATTGACTTGCTGATCGATAACTGAACAGCAAGGTCATTAAACGTAAGGCTACGAAGAGTGTCGTTCACTGTTAGATTTGCATAAAACCAAGTAATGAATCTTGGAGTCTTATTTGCTTTGAGAGCTGATGACGAGATTTCCAGAGCCCCGGATTTTAGGAGCACCTTTTAAAGCTTATAAAACTGGAGTGGGGACAGAGGTCTCATGGCTGTGGGGTCTATCGTTCATCGTTCTGATTTATCGATTTTTGTTGGTTGACCATCTTTCCGATAATGTCTGTGTCCCTAACGTAACTTAGCAACCAATCAGAGAGGACTTTACTGCGCATGCATGAATAGATAGTCTCATTCCAAAAAGTCTGAGCGATCTGAAACTGAAAAATATTATTGTGGGGCCTTTGATCCCGTTCACATTGTTTAGTGACTCAACGGGTTACAGGTTCGTCCAGTTATTCATAGAATATTTGATTCATTTTCTATGATGTATTTTTTGCCTCGTATTATTTTAATTGTTTTCCCGAAAGTCGTTCATTTCAAATGTTGCCTGTGTGGACAAATATTTGCCGTGGTGATATCTTTGCGGCTGATAGTTGAGAAAAATCTTTTTCTTATCGAGGCCCTGCAATTTGATTATTGATAAGAGATAGTGATCTTTATTGCTCCAAATAAAATCTGAATTTAATTGGCTATTGATTTATATTCTTTGTTAGGAGTTTTCCGAGTGATTAACAAATCCTTTCCCAATTGATTATACAAATAATCCACCATAAGCTTGAATTATAGTTCATAGCACTGTCTTATTGGTAGATTTCTATATATTAGCAGAAAGCAAATGCATATTAGACAAAGAATCCAGAAAGTCTATTTCAGTTGATTTCCAGGGTGTTTAATTTAGTCGTATGAATTTTCAGACCATTTTTTCCTCTGTTGGACTTGGCACAAACCTTTTTTTCGGATTGTTTTTTTTCCTAAGTGATGGTTCTAATGGTATAAGGAATCAAATTATTTCCTACTGTGTTTATTTATTCGAATAAAATTTCAGCTGAATATGATTGTCCAAAGTTGAGATCGACAGAGCGTACTAATGAGTTTAAAAAATGACGCTTTACCTGAGCTGTTTTTTGTTTTTTTTTTGCATTATGACGACGGCATCCTGAAGGTGATCTCAACCTACAAGAAAACAATTCTATCCTCGTATGACGATCATATGTAGCTAACACCATACATGACAATAAACAGCGAATCAGAAAAATAAATAGCGAATACAGAAAAATGTGGTATTATAATGACGGATTTGAACGTCATGATCGGCAGATGCTTCCTCGATTGCAAAAAGGTGGGATCCGGTCTTCATCCTGTGACTTTAGGCTTGACGATAAATATTCCCTTGATCTCCCCTGCGAGGGTGTTTGCTATAATTCTGTTGATGGCCAGAAAAAAAACTGAGCCGGGGAAACAACAAATTAGTTCTCCAATGCTATCCTAAAATTAACCCCACACAAAGCGGCTACTGGAAACCAAGGTCAGAAACATGAAACTGCTAAGTTTCCCAGGGAAATTAGAGACTCGCTGTTAAAACTAATAGTGAAGAAAGAAGGTTGGTAAGTCAAAAGGTACGTAGATTAGAGAGTTTTCAGTAAAAATAAAGAATTCTCTACAGAAAATAGACAGGAAAAACGGGGTGTTGTCAAATTTATGAAACCGGGGTATTGTCAGATTCATGAAACCAGGAAATTGTCAGATTCATAAAACCAGACAGCCCTCCTCCTTTACAGATACTGCAGACTCATCCTAAGGAGAAATGAATAAAATTGCCAATTATTTTTTCTCTTTTTTTATCACCCTTTTTAAAAGATCACTGTTGTATAAAGGCCCTACCCAATGTCGTAAGACATGGAGGAGAGCTAATGGGCTTAACCCTGACACGTTGGTCCCTGACACGTTGGAGCGGGTTGGGGAATATGGATACATGACTTTTTCCAAGGACGTTAGTACGAAGTGAACACAAACTATCTCAGCCGGAACTTTAATTCGTCTCACCGATCCCATTCTCAGTTCCACCAACCGCTGAGCTACCTTGAACCTCTTCTTGCCTCTCTAAGATTCTTCAATTTCTAAATTTCTTTGGCAAGATCGTGGTATTCATTCAGTTTTCCCTCTCTTTCGAATTCACCCTGTTGTCAGCTAGAAAGGCGTTATATGCGGACAGATCTTGAATTTGTTTACAATCTTTAGATCTGGCCTTTCAGCCTAATTTGGAGATCCGTCAGAACGTTGAAGTCTCCCAACATTAGGTTATCATAATTAATCTTTCATTATCCTGTCTTGTGTAATCCTCAAATCCACTGATAACGGAGTCGACACAACTCACAAATATCTTTATTAGAAGTATGATGAAAGCCGTCTATTATAATCACAGATACGCTTATCAAGCGGTTATTGTTATCAAAACCATAAACGCTATATTTTAAAAATTATATCAAAATATCCATTATCATCTTACGAAATTTTTATAACGTTAAGTTGTTTATTACAATGAATTTAACAGCATAACGAATTCATAACAAGTGTATTGTTATAACAATGAATAATCTTATCATCCGATTATTTCTATGTAAAAGACTCTTCCCGAAAGTGATTGCAGAAGTTGGCTTCCACTGTAATAGTATAAACGAGAGAAAAAATCACAAGAGATAGGATATTTTCTATCTTGATGGAGAAGTTCTTGTAATGAAGTTACTATTCTCGATCTAATGTTGCATCTTATTACTCTAGGCCTCCAGCGCAATACTCTAACCCAGCAGTGAAAACCAACTACGAGCTCCCCATGATGCTGTAAATCAATTTGGATCAGTCTTTGAGCCAATTTCTTCCATTGCTCGCAAAACATCGTTTTAGAAAACGTCAACCAAAACTGTCACAAAAATGTCAACTGTTGTTTTCATGTGAGATTGTCTGTCTGACTGGCTGACTATGTATGCATATTTCGTGTGTACCAGTCGCATCAATGGAGCTAGAAGGCTGAAAATTCACTTATAATATACTTAAATCATCATCATCATCAGCAGCATCATCATCATTCTTTTAACGTCCGTCGTTGGACATAGGCCTTCCCCAGGATTTGCCACACTTCTCTTTCATGGGCGTCGCAGAGCCAGTACTTTCTGAACTTGTCTAGCTCGTCTCTTCAGCTAATATTCTGCCGGCCTCGATTGCGCATGTGATCTCAGGGGATCCATGTCGTGAGTCGTGATGTCCAATATACAAAATAATGGGGTTTTTAGTCATGAGGTTCAATTCATAATCTAAGTTTATGATGAATTGGTCACTTACTTTATGCTCAGCACCATTAACGTCTTTTTTTTTCAAGTTCAGACTTTTATAGTGATGATGATAATGATGATGATCATCAGTCTTTTATCGTCTGTCATCTCTATCGTGGACGTCGCAGAACCAATATTCTCTGAACCTGTCTTGTTCGTCTCGCCATCTCATATTCTGCCGTCCTCAGTTGCGCATTTGATCTCTGGGAATCCATGTTGGAAGTCGTGATATACAACTGTCGTTTGCCATTCTTGTCCCACATGTCCAGCCCATTGCCATTTGAGTTTCTTAATGGTTTCCTAATGTCACAGAGTCCTGTCTTTTACCTCAATATACTCTGTTGTCTTGTGATCTCACCATGTGATATTGAGCATGATTCTCTCTATTACACGTTGTATAGTTATCAGTTTACGGGTCAGGTGACTATCGGGAGGATGCATCAGTTGGATACTCTTCTTTTTAGGACATCTCCTGTTCTTGAAGGTTGAACTTGCTCTACTGAAGGTTTGCCATCCTAGAGTGATTCTTTGCTTGATTTCATCTTCTTTTGGGGATTTCATGGAGACTTGCCTTAGGTGAATGTAGTGGTCTACTTTGTCTAGCTTTGTGTTTTTGGTTTCGATCACTGTGCGTTCATTTCCGATACGTTTATTGTAAATGATCTCTGTTTTGCTGAAGCTTATGTAAAGGCCAACTTTATTGCTTTCTTTGCTCAATTCATCTGGCATAAATTGGAGGGCGTGTAGGTTCTCTGCATGAAGGTCGTTGTTGTCTGCAAATCTGAGAGTGTTCAGATATTTGCCGTCTATTCTGATTCCTTTGTTTTCCCAGTAGGTTTCTGAAGATCATCTGGAGGCAGACAATAAGGGGTTTTGGTGAGCTGGTATCACCTTGTTTCACTCCTTTTTGTAGTTGGAAAGACTCCGAGTCTTTATGTGATCTGATAAAGGAGCTGATGTGACGGTATATATGCTGCAATACTCTGACATTCTAGGGTCGCACCATCAATGACATTGGGAATTTTGACTGAGTCAAAGACCTTCTTGGAGTCTATAAAAGCCTATTCTATATTTTGCTGCTTTCTCCTTTAGTTGATTGATCGAACGGAAATGATCCATGGTCAGGTAGCTTCTTCTAAAGCCAGCTTGTTCCTGGGATTGGTTTTCGTCCAGCGTTTTTGTGATTCGATCAAAAAAAGGCGAGAGAAGTAAAATTTTTTAACTGATCACTCCCAATACGACATTCTGCCAAAAGATGTTGGTCATGTGATGGCTTCCATCGAGTGAACAACTAAACCTGTTTTATATCAGATAACTTTGATCTCCTCTCTCCTGATGACTCAAGGGGGGAACAGAGACTGGATTAATTTACCGAAATCCTTGAACCCATGATCCTGCTACCAATCCTTCTTCAGCATGGATTCATGTTGTAAACTTATCAAAGCAAAAGTTATGAAAATATAATAGCGATCGCCGCAGACGACCACCACGGCCATCTTGGCTTCCCAACGGAGCAAACTCTTCTATCAGTGGTCTTCTAAACGTTATCAAATCGGTCCTAAGAGCCATCAGGAAGAAGGTGCTATTCACCGAAGCGAATGCGCTCTAAAACTGACTTACAAGTTCACCGTTTAACAAATAACTATTGGCAAGAAAAACTTGTTCAGCTTTCAAACGTTCTGACCTTACACTGCCCGAGACATGGGTCGTTCTACCCCGGTTGATCAGTTAATTGAATTTTCATCGCTATATCTATGTCTCAGTATGTGTTTAGATTCAATATATATATATATATATATATATATATATATATATATATATATATATATATATATATATATATATATTCTTTATACGATGATTTCAAGTAAATCTAAACTCAGCAAAGGAGCAAGTTTTTTCTCTTGCATAACACACATACGCACGTGTGCAGAGAGAGAGAGAGAGAGAGAGAGAGAGAGAGAGAGAGAGAAACAAACATGGCATAAATATGGTATATAGAAACAATTATTCTATACAGTGTTTGTGTGTAGCCTAACGGTTAACAGCACGGCAAATAGGATCGGCGAAACGAGTTCAAATTACCACAGTACGCATTTACTTCACACTAATGCCCTTAGGAAAGGCACGAATCAATCTCTCCTCTACCAGCTATGGCCAAGTAGCAGCGCAGGCTGGGCCCTTCAGTCTTGATTGGCTTTCAGTCTGAGGACAGACCACTGGTCTTAAACCAGGAAAATCCAACGTCGCTAGAGGCAGGCAACAGTCAGAGTAGAGAATCTGCTCTTGGGATGTACAGTTAACAGGGCTCTGATGAATCTTAGACAGGCCTAGCATACCAGAAGTTGATTATGATAGATCGCTCAAATTCAGGTGGTGGGTATAGTTTGTTTGTTTCCCCGGAGGTGGAATAAGCCAGTATTAAATAGCATAGAAGTTGGGGATCCCGATTTAGATACTCATTTTTGGAATAAACAATTATCTATCTACATTCATATCATCATCATCATCATCATCATCATCATCATCCATCGTTGGAAATAGACCTTTCCCAGGGTTCGCCACACTTCTCTATTGTGGGCGTCGTGGAGCCAGTATTTTCTGAATTTGTCTCCATCTAATACTCTGCTGGCCTCGGTTGAGCATGTAATCCGTGGGGATCCATGTCGTGAGTCGCAATGTTGATCAGCTGTCTGCCATTCTTGCAACATGGCCAGTCCATTGCTATTTGAGATTCTTAATGGATTCTATGATGTCCCTGACTCCTGTCTTCTCCCGGATGTATTGTGCTGTCTTGTGGTCTCTCCATGTGAGGTTGAGCATAATTTTTTCATGTGCACATTGCATGGTTCTCAGTTTGTGGGTCTGTCTCTTGGTTAGATTCCATGTTTCAGGTCCATAAGTGACTATTGGGAGGATGCATTGGTTTTACATCCTTCTTTTAAGGATTAATGGGATCGTCTTGTTTTTGAAGGTTGAGCTTGCTTTGCCGTATAAAATTTTTAAGCTTTAAGTTTTTTTTATTGCTATTTATTCTGGTATATTTGAGGCTGTCAAATTAAAGATGGAAAAAAGCCAATCGAGCAATTTAGTTGCATGACTTCAAAATGGGACGTGAAGCAGCGGAAACGGCACGCAGAATCCATCAGATATTTGTCCAGGGGACTTTCAACAAATGTACAGCTCAACATTAAATCCAAAACTTTCGAAACAGTGACAAAAACCTTGAAGATGTGGACGTCCTTTCGAGGTTGACGACATCCTATTGAGGGCCATTATTGAAGCAGGTCCACACAAAATAACTCGAGGGATTGCAGAGGAACTAAACGTTCACCATTCAACAGTTGTTCGACATATGCACCAAATCGGTAAAACAAAAAAAACTTGATACGTCGTACGGATGACCCTGGATGAAAAGCAAAAAAGCTCGCGTGTCTCGCGAATTACCCTGCACGAACTGGACGAACTAGACTGCGAAACTCTACCACACCTGCATACTCCTCAGACCCCTCTCATACTGACTATCATTTGCTTCAAGCATTTCGACCCTGTCCTTCTAGGGGGATGGGCCTTAAACAACCAGTTGGTCGCATCAAACGCATTCGAAAAAATTTCCAAGACCCCCGTAGTTGGCTAAAATGTGTTGATTCTGAAGGTTTTTATTTCGATTAATAGCTTTTATTCTGATCTGAGATATACTGTTTTAAAGTTGATGATGAAAATTTGCAATTATTTTTGCATCAACCAGATATGATAAATATCAACAAACGTAATTTTTGTTCAAGCGTAAGAAATGTCTGCACAAAAAATGTCTACCGCGTTTATCAGTTTACAACTTTGTAATGCTTTTTACAGACCCACAGCGTCATTTAAACATAAACGTCACTTGATTTCTTTTCTGAATTTTATTACACTTGTTAATGTCAGATCTTTCACTAGTTATCTTCTGTGGAAAAATTCACAATCATATTTGATCTTTTTAGGTGATTTTGAAGAAGTGAAACTATATATGAGTGACTGTACATGATAAATACCTAACGAAACAGTTGATATTTCGTTATTTTCAAAGCTACAATGTTCATATCTTTATTTTGAAGCTTAAACATTTTGCATTTTTATTTAAAGAGTGTTAAAGCATTCAAAAATTAGCATAGTAACGAAAATATCAACGTTTTAAAAATGGTTCGTTCGACACTTATCATGCGCGATCACACATATGTATACTGGACGTAATGCATTACGAATGTCTACTTGTATTTCTGTGGCATTTGAGCAGTTCCTGCTTATTCTCTTACTTATTACGAATTCAGACTTTCACTGGTATCCGCAAAAGTACAAAACAAATGGAACTGCCTGAGTGAAAATATGGCCACATCTGAAAATATCAATGTTTTTTTTTTAATAACATTTCTTTGTCATATCGGTCTTTCCAATTCTAACTACTCGTTTTCTTTAGTTCAATTCCACCTCAGCTAAACTAGAGTTGACCCCAAGACGATATTAACTGCTTTCAAAGTAACTATTTCAAGTACATTCAAATACATTACTTCAAGACCTAATAATAATAATCTGGAGACCCGAAGAGACTTAATGTCACTCAGCCTTCGGCGAAAACTACCGGGCAACTGGTATGAAATTGTAAACCATGGCACTGCTTTGGACTGTGAAAGCGTAAAGAGGAGGGCTGGAAACCTAAGAAGACTTGCTGTCACTCAGTCTCCAGCTGTGACCACTAGGCAACTGGTAGGAAAATGCATGATGATAATAACCATAAATGATTACATCTGAGCAGTTTCATCTGAGGGTCTAGTTGGAAGAAATTGAAAAGTCCACCATTTCAAATGGTGGGCAGGAGATATTTTTATCAGCAGAATTTTCACCTTCAAGAGGAAGAGTTCATTGTTACGGACAGGGTAACAAGAAAAATTACTGTTATTCATATAGAGAGAAGTCATGTTATTCCAGGCGATTTCAGTTTTAGAATGTGAGTGTGTGTGTGTGTGTGCGTGCGTGTGCGTGTGTGTGTGTGTGTGAGAGAGAGAGAGAGAGAGGGGGGGTGAGTGAAATTATGTACATGCTCATATAGAAGGGGAAAATATAAAAACTCTCAATCGTTACTCTCAGTACCCCCCACAAACAATGAAAAGTTGGGTCTGTCTCGCTGAAATACTTACGTCTTTCCTATCGATGCCTCAGGTAGGTCTTCAATGAGAGAGAGAGGGGGGGAATGAGTGAAATTATGTACATGCTCATATAGAAGGGGAAAATATAGAAACTCTCTATCGTTACTCTCACTACCCCCCCACACACATACAAACAATGAAAAGTTGGGTCCGTCTCGCTGAAATACTTACGTCTTTCCAATCGATGCTATAGGTCTTCAAGTCCAGGAAAAAGGCCAGGATTTTGTAAATTGAATGTCAAGGCCGATAAAGAAATTCTTTTCCACTTATTCAACCTTGTGTTGTGCTGATAAAGATGTATTAAGGTTAAGAATGATTGATATAGAAACGATTCACGTTAATAAATGTTGAAATGGTTAATCTAGATAAATAACCAGGTTGATAAAATTCATGCTGATAAATATTAGAAACGTTCGTGTTGAACAAACATTGAAAACGATCAAACTTAATATGTATTAAAAACATTAAGGTCAAGAATTATTAAAAATGTTCATGTTAATAAATATTAAAGGTTAACAAATATTAAAAGTTCAAGGTTGATAAATATCAGTAGGGTTAAGGTTGATAAATATTGAAAAGGTCAAGTCGTATAAATAATTTGAAAATTCATAAATATTCAAAAGATAAGTATTAATGGATTTTTAAAAAAATAAAGTTGATAAATATGATGAAGCTTAGGGCCAGGGAATATTTAGAAAAAAAAACTTGAAGTTAGAATGTATTGAAAAATATATAAAATTGCCTGGTTTGATATAACTTACATAATGGGCGGCTTACCCAAGTAATTGCGCATTTTGTGATGAAAGCATACAATTTGGTACACTTATAGCAAAAAGTATTTCAAAATTTACATATTGAGACATCAATTTTCAATTTGGCATCAATAGTAACCATATTTCATCTTTGAGTAAAGTACTCTTGGGTAAAATACTTTCTATTGCCTATTCATAAATAAATATATTTATAGCAACCATTAACATTGGATTTAATTTTGGTCTTCTTTCTTATCTTACGAAATCTTAGACCTCAAGTTTAAGTATAATGGTTTCCGAGATTAACCTGAAATATCAACAAAATTGAAAAATTGGTATACATGTTCGGTCGCGTTTATTCGTTCGTCTGTCCGACTATCCACACGATATCTCCTAAAGTACTTAAAGAATTTCGATGACATTCTTTGGAATGGTGGGAACAGCCGTTTGGAAAAAAGCTATCCGTGAAGTAATGGTAAAAATCTACCTTTCGGGGAACACTCTATAAAACTTCCACCAGACGATATTTAGATAAGATCCTATAGAATTTTACTTGCCATTCTAAAAAATATACATAATGGTGGAATTTATAATGGCAGCTGTTCCATATTGTATTTCATCTGTCTAACGTCAAGTATTTACACCAGAAACCATATAAATAGCCTGTATTCACAATATTATGTTGCTTTGGTGGAATAAGCATATATTTTTAGCTATGAAAAATACAATTGGTTTGGAAGAAGACATTTTTAGTGATTGTAGTGCAATTGAAATAGAAAATTTGATAGAAATATGTTAATCAAAGAGAGGTTTCAAAAGCATAATGGAAGGCTTTGCAACCTTCTGAAACTGTGTGATGACAGTGGCTGGGTTGCCATAGCAACAGACTCATCATTAGAATAGTTTCAGTACAATCCTTCATTCATTGGAACGGTCTTTTCAATCAACACTTGTTTCTTTCAATTACACATTGACATATGTGATTCTTTTTCGTACTTCTGGCAGGTAAATGGGAAATAACATGGCATTCAACAGAAGGGTAGAGATAGGGTCATGAAAGAGGTGGTAAATCTTGGGGTGGATCCAGAAATTTTTTTCTAATTGAGAGACATTTTCTCGTTTTTTTTTTCAATTACATTTATATATACGCCCATATCTGTCCACACGACATCCTCAACAGCTACGAAGGAATTTCTATCGAATTCTATAGATGGGGTGGACAATAAGCTACTTGGAGCGGTTCCTTGCACAATTACCTCCCTATGTCGCATTTATATGACAAAATAACATAACCATTTTTTCTCCTGTCCGCAAACTATTTCCAAAATTTATTCATGAATTTTGTTCAGATTTTGTGGAAACGTGGATAATAGATTACGGAAGAACTGATTAAATTTCGGAGCGGATCAAGATACCCCCTAAGATGTAATTATAAGTCTAAACCACATGATTTCACCAAAATTTCATGTCTGTCAACACAATATCTCCGACAGTACTAAATGGATTGTTGTGGGATTTTGTGAATAGGTGGAAAATTAGATAGGGAGTGTTTGTGGAAATTTGGGGGCGGATCCAGGTATATTTTTTGATTTCGAGATATTTTTCCATTTTCATTTTTCGGTTATATTCATGTATACGCTCATGACTGTCCACACGATATATCTAAAGGTTATCGATGAATTCCATTTACATTTTGTGGAAGAGTCGGTGATAGACTACGGGAGAAATTATCTTATGTGGGATCCATCCACAATTATCTCCCTTACATCGTAGTTATATGTCCAACCAACATGAAATAGCCAAAATATCACGCGATATCTCCAAAGGTTCCCAATGAAATCCAATGATATCTTGTGGAGGAGTGAACCATAGGATATGGAAGAATCGATTAAGTGTGAACTGGATCCACGCACAATGGCGTTGGCAGAAATATGCGCTCTCTGAGTGCTTTTCACTTGTTATCACTTATTTTGAGTTCAGAATTGTGTCAGTGACACCATCTTGAAATATGGCGACCATCTTGAATTTTCATTGTCGTGCATATATTACCTAAATGCTTACAGATATTTATCAACCTTGAATGTGTTTAATATTTATTAACATGAACATTTTTGATGATTCTCAACCTTGGCATTTTTCATAGTTTTACTATTTTGATACTTATTACCACGATTATCTCTAATACCTATCAACATGAACCTCACAGAATTTACTAACCTGGTCATTTCCAATATTCAAGATTAACCTTTTTAAAATCTATCAACTGAATGGGGAAAGCAAGAAAGTCGGTCTTGAACCTCGATAAAAACAGATTTTATGTACAGCAAACATGTTGAGGATGAAGACACAACGATCGAAATCGAAAACGCAGAGCTGAATTAGGTTCTTCATTACATCTACCTAGCCCGACAGATTTTCATGAAATCCTCAAAAGAAGAGGAAATCAAGCAAATAATCACATTAGATTGGCAAGCTTTCGGTAGAGCAAGCTCAACTTTCAAGAATAAGGAGATCTTATCAATCCTAATAAATGGATATACAACCAATAGTCACCTATGCAGCTGAAACATGGAATCTAACCAAAAAATTGACCCTCAAACTCAGAACCATGCAACGTGCACATGAAAGAATCATGCTTAACATCACATGGAGAGATCACAAAACAGCACAGTATATTAGGCAAAAAACAGGACTGAGGGGTATCATAGAGTCCATTAGAAAACTCAAATGGTAATGAGCAGACCATGTTGCAAGAATGTCTGACAATCGCTTGACATCACAATCCACAATGTGGATTCCCAGAGATCATATGCGAAACTATGACCGGCAAGATATAACATAGCATGGCAAACTAGATAGGCTCAGAAATATTAGCCCCACGATGCCCATGAAAGACAGGTCTGGCGAATCCTGGGGAAGGACTCTGTCCAACAACGGACGTTAAAAGGTTGCTGCTGCTGCTGATAATGATGATGATTTATTATCATAAATGATGATTCCTCAAAACTATGCATGTTAAATGAATTCAGCAAGTTATGCCCTTGGTATCATATATGCTTTTATCACAAAATGCTCAATTCGGTTGATATGGTCAGCTAAACTGCCCTACTACATCTAAAAATATTTCATAACACACACTTCAATATTATTATACTAGTAGTACTATTGAGAGAGAGAGAGAGAGAGAGAGAGAGAGAGAGAGAGAGAGAGAGAGAGAGAGAGAGAGAGAATTTAGCTATTGAGGAAACTTCTTAGAATCCCATCACCATGAAAGAGAAACCAAAAGATGTCATTTGGCATAGAATTAATCGGAAGCTTCCCGACAATCGCCGGAAGTCATCTCATAACATCCGGAATGGTTTCCATTGGCTAATAACAATAATTAAACTCTTAGTCAGTCATTGTCTGCCATTTGGGCTGTATCGTTTGCCATTTAAGGAAAATAGTCATGAAGAGAAGAATTATCAGTGTTGTTCAATTGAATGGATCTGGCAAAATAAAAATTGCTGACAATTGTCAAATGTTTGCTGACCAAAAGGAAAGAGTATTTTGAAGAAATCGTTAAAACAAAATGAAAATTCGGGTGGAGAAAAAGTATTTCTTTCCAAAGATAGATTTTAAAACCACCTAGCATGAGAATGTTCATGAATATCGCAAATGAGTATTAAATAGAGATTTAAACAATTCGATTCGGTTCCATTTTCCCTGCTGCCAACCGTTAAGCTACCTGCACCTCAGCTGTAAAGTCAAGTATTATACTACCCGCACCTCAAGTACAAAGTTAAGTATTATGCCTAAGTATAAAGTATGTTATTTTCTTCTATTGACTGACCTGAGGTCATTTTGCCAGCATGTCAGGTATTTACAAAGGCCAAAGTTCAAAATAACAAGCCTGGTCAGACACTCAATAAAAACCGTAACGTCAATTACGTATTTTGTCAGCATGCCGTGTTGGGGGTGATCAATTAAAAAATTGATAAAAAGAAATGATCTATATGTAAGTTACTTTTCTCGTCTTTTATTGGATGACTGAAAGGTCCGAATTTTCACAAAATGGCGTGAACGTTGCCGGATGCAAACTAAGGGACCAATTTAGGATAAACTTGAATTGTAAATTTACCCCCTGCCTCGCATCCTGCTACAATAAACTAACTTGATTTATGGGGAAATTTTCACCCCGTCCAAAAATGTTATAGACATAATAAAGAGCGAATTTCTGATTTTTTTTTTTTTAGCTTTCTAGCTCCATTGGCACAGTCTGTACGCGTCACACGTTCATAGATAGATAGATAGACAGATAGATTGATAGATAGATAGATAGATAGATAGATAGATAGATAGATAGAAAGATAGATAGATAGAAAGAAATAATGGAGAAATCTGTGATGACTATGTTGAGAATTCAATTAGGTGGTTTCTATCACTACAGTACACGTTCGGTACTTCAGCAATGCCTGTGGGGCGGGAATAAGTTCAGAAAATGTTCATATACAAAAAAAAAATTCTTTTGTGCCAGGAATCAAATCGATAGATGGAAAAAAAGGATATTTTTGAGAAGCAACAATCGACAGGTTTCAATTTTTACATTATGCATCATGAATCAGAAAAGCGATTATGAATAAATAGCGATTACATAAAACAATTCCTGGCACAGCGGTTAGTAGTACGAGAAATGGAATCGACAGACTAAGTTCAAACTCTGGCCAAGACATTCAGCTTCCATCTTGCACCAATGGCCTCAAGACAGGCGTTAATCCATCTCTTAAAACCCCCAAGCACAGCCATCGTTTAAATTGTAACATTCGGAACACTCTACCCTTCGTTCATCGCCTTGAGAGGCTGGAAATGAACGGAGTGAGGGACGTGTTCCCGAAAATTACTGTTAACGGGGCTCTGGGGAAGCTTGGATGGGCCTAGCAAGTCGGAACGGATTATAATAATATCTCACATGAAATAACTCTGCAGTATCCGCAATGATTCAAGAAGATTGATGACTGTTATTCCTGACACAAATATGACACTCATATGAACTTTCCGATCCGTCCCACCGATAGTGACCTGTGTAGCTGAAACGGGGAACCTGATCAAAAGATTGGCTCTCAAACTAAGAACCGTGCAACGTGCACAAGAGATGATGATCCACCGAGAAATCACAAGATAGCACAGTATATTAAAAGGCCGATGATAATGATGACGATGATGGTGATGATGATGATATATTGGGCAAAGACATTGTCTTATTTGACCAAGTAGCTGATTCGAAGTGAATTCGGCCTCGAGATTTTGACGGTCGTCATTTATAAGTCTTTATTTGAATCACAGTACTATGTTCCGATAGCTATGTTTATGTCCGCAAAGCATGGACATGGCTTCAAAACAATATCGCAAGATCAATGCTTGTTTTCCCCTCGTTTAGACGCCTAAATATGACATGCGTCTCACTCCGATGTAATCAGCTCTTTCTCTTATTAGCATTCATTAATGACCATTGTCGCTATTCAGTTACCTGTCTTTTCCTCGGCATTATATAAGTGGTTATTTAGCATTCAGTTCTTTGTCATGAATTCAACAGGAAGCCTCGTTACATCGTCTTCACCCTGCAACTATTATTAGCTAATTGTTGTTGTGCTTGTGAATTGTTTGCCATCGATTGGGACGGTGACAATTTCAATGGCAGCAGTAGTTTGGTTTGCGCTGACAGTTATTGGCGGGTAATGTCTGCTTCCCTCAAAATATGTCCTTTTCATTTAAAGTAGTCGAGTGGTCAGTAAGAATGTGGTTGGAATGGGAGAGGTTGTGAGAGAAAGAGAGAAAATGAAGAGAAGAAAAGGGGAAGTTGAGATTAAGTCTGTCGCCGATGTCTATTTAGAGAATGGTATTCCAAGGAATGTGGTAAATAGCAAGAAAAAAAACAGAAAACTTGCGACTTCATTTATACAGTCTTTGACAACATTTTTTTTCTGTGATAATACTTTGTTTACAATTGATTTTTCAAGTTAATCTTTGTTCAAACGACTGAAACATAAATAAATAATCAGTGCATCAAATATAAACAAAAATATCGTCCGAAATACAATACGATTCATTATGAAATGAAAAAGCTATAAATATATATACATGAAGTGTATATATTAGTGATAAACACTATATAGTCTTTTTTATTTCTTCTCTCACTATATTCTCCTTCTTTCTGTCTTTCTTTCTTTCTTTCTTTCATTCATTCATTTTTTCTTTCTTTCTCACTTTTTTTCTTTCTTGTACTTTCTATTTTTCTCGAGAATTGATTTGAAAAAAAAAAATGATATACCATTATCCCTTCTTTTGTCATGGACGCTTTCAACGTATTCAAATGTGGACTGAACTAAAAAGATTTTGGCATTCCAAAACCCGTCAACGTTCAACGTTCTTCAAAAGAGAGAGAAAAAAGAAAGAGACACGAAGAAGCCTGTTTGCTCAAAGCTGCCACCTGGGAATGTATTGAGGAATCGGCCAGACGAACTTGGGACTTGAGCTGGAGAAACGAGGAGTTGCAGCAAAGAAAGAAAAGGCAACAGAGAATCAAAAAGTAAAAGTGTCTTATAAAAACATTGAACGTAGGTGGTTCAGACAAATATTCTCGTCTTAATCTTGAACTATTAAGGAACTCGTATATACCCGTCCAAAATGACGGACTTATTTATACATGGATTGTCACTAAGGAGCCTAAAACTATTGAGTGATTTCTTTTCTAATGATTCAAGCAATCTAATATCAAGTTCTTCAAGTCACAACTCAACTCAAGCTATTCTAATGTGTGATCAGACATTTTAAGTCTTGATAGTTTTTTATGACGTATTCTATGACGAAATTTTTATGCTGTAATAGGAAAGTAAATTAACCAATGAGATGCATCAACGGCAAACAGAAAGGCAGAAAAATTGCATATAATCTCATTGAACGGTCAGATAATTCTACGTGGTTGCATATGATCTCTGGCAACTTTTCATTCTTGTAGCTCAAGCGATAAAGCAGCTCTCACAGTAAGACAGGCTTCTTGGAGAAGTAGACGCCCAAGGTCGAGTCTCGTCAAGAGTTGATTTCAGTTCACTTCTGATAGACGCAGTTACTTCGTTCGCATGCAATCAATCAAAAGACAACGGAAAGACATACTTTTATACAAGGAAACAATGGAGATAGTCTGTTATCTACACTTGAAACCTGCATTGATTTTGTTTACATGGAGCCACTTGAGAGACTATGGTAGTGTACACCCGATAAATTCATTATACATCGAAGAGAGTTGCAGATTACAGTTTTAAAACAAAAGAAAATTATCTGAACATTTACTGAATTTGCTTTAGCTTCAGTTTGATAGCATGTTTCGTTCAACTGATTTAAACAGGGAAGATCAATCTGTGTTCCTAACTCTACAAGCGTTATATTAATGAAAATACGGATATTCAGCTGGCGTTTATGTTTCTTATCACAACTGAAGCAGTTGCGTAATGGAACTTTCTTTCGTCTCCTTTCCTAGTTTATCTTAATTGTCTTCTCTCTTCCTCCTTGCACTTTTCTTTCTTCCCTTCTCTCAATTGCTTCCTTCTTCTTTTTAATCACGGCTACCCACAAAAGACCGATTTAATCACTGTTGTTGGGGTTTAGTTATTAATTCATATTCATATGCATTTATCTATGAATCTATGCGGACAACACCAAGCCCTTACCGTTCATTGCAGAAATTTGAAATGAGTAGGGGAAATGATCTTCTGTTTTTTTTGTTTTGTTTTGTTTTTTTACCGCCACCAAGTTTTTTATTGAGGGTCCCCTTTACAATAATAGCTCATCTTAAATCGGTCCCTAAATTTATGTCCATATTTGTTTTTTTAGAGGAGGGGTAATCAAGAATTCGTGATTCAAACCATAGTGATAGTATTTTCATCATGGAAACACTTGATTATACCATCACTTCTGCTTAATTTATGAGGTTTGGGGTAGACTTTGTTTTATTACAATAAAACAAGAATGAGAATAATCTTAACCAATTATGCAACGTGCACATGAAAGAATTATGCTAGGCCTCACATGGAGAGACCAGAAAACAGCACAGTAAATCCAGGAAAATATATGAGTCAGGGACATCATAGAATCCATTAAAAATCTCAAATGGCGGTGGGCTGGCCATGTTGCAAAAATGGCAGACAACCGATGGACATCACGACTCACGATATGGATTCTCCGAGATCACATGCGCAATCGGGGCTGGCAGAATATTAGATGGAGAGACGAGCTAGACAAGTTCAGGACGTACTGGCTCCACGACGCCCATGATAGAGAAGTGTGGCAAATCCTGGGGAAGGTCTATGTCCAACGACGGACGTTAAAAGACTAATGATTATGATGATGATGATGATGATGATGATGATGACTGCTTAATTTATGAGGTTTGGGGTAGACTTTGTTTTACTACAAAAGAACAAAAATAAGAATAATCTTAACCAATTATGCAACGTGCACATGAAAGAATTATGCTAGGCCTCACATGGAGAGGCCACAAAACAGCACTGTAAATCAAATACACAACCGAGGCTGGCAGAATATTAGATGAAGAGACAAGCTAGACAAATTCAGAAAGTATTGGCTCCGCGACGCCCATGATAACCCATACCGTGATTTGCAATCATGACCAAGTGATCAGCAGGCAGTTTTCTTTCCGACTGAACTAAACAGACAAATCTTATGATTAACGAAAATTTATTTTTGAAATATGCAAGGAATTATGCATTCTATGAATAAATAGATTTATACGTAACAAATATTTTTTTGAATATTTTTTTTCCAATTATCATATATACGATACAGATTCATCGTCGGTCGGGATTCGAGTAGGAGTGGAGTACGACCATGTAGCTACCAGGATTGTATTTCATTCTTTTTCTTCCTTTTTTAGTAAACCCCAGTGACATTTTTTCTTCCTTTTTTACTTTAATTCCTTCATACCAACCTTCTTTATAGCTTCTCTTCTTATTTCTTTTTTTATTATCAATTTTTCATTTCTTATCATTTTTTGTCTCCATAATTTTCTCTACCACTCCCTAAACCAAAATATCCGTTAATCGTCCGAGTAGTCGCCAATCTCTCAGATGCGAGTTCAGCCGCCATTAAAATGTTACAACGTCACGAAATAGACCACATTTTTACGGACAAAAGCCATACCATCAAAGACATCTAAATCCTAAACCAAGTGAATGTAGGGAGCGACCATAGAATGGTTAGATGTAAGATACAAATCAACACATAGAAAGAACGCAGGAAAATGTTCCACATTAAACCACAGCCACTAAACGTACCAAATGAACTCACCTCAGCCTTCAAGCTAGAATTGGAAAACAGATTTGATATCCTTACCGACGAAAACGACACCAACGTCAACAAACTCCACAACAAAATAACGATCTCTCCATTAAAAGCAGCCAATATGTTCAAACCAAGAAACACAGTGGCCATTAGCAAAATCTCAGATGAAACCAGGAAACTGATTGAAAAGTGCAGAAACCTCAGACCACCAACGACCACAAGAGAGAAAATAGAAGAAATCGAACCGAACAAAACAATAAAGAAGAAACGAAGAGAAGACAAAAGATAGTATACGGCAGCCATCATCGAGACCAACCTTGAAAAACGTTGAGGATTTAAAGCAATAAACAAAGTTCTCAGTACAGGAAAGAAACAGATTACTAGCATTCTCGAAGCAAACGGAAACATAACAGATAGAGACAGAATAGTTGTATGCACCCAAGAATTTTAACAGGATCTCTACTCTTCAAAACACGGACAATAAAACAACGACCAGAATACACAAGATGCTGACAATCAGTTCGAAGACTTCCGCGAAGTTACACCATGGGAAGTAAAGCAAGCCATCGAACAAACAAAAAAAGAAAAGCCCCTGGACCAGATAACATCACCATCGATCTACTCGAAAAAGCTGGTAAGAGAGTCAACAGAAAGCTAGCTATTCTATTCAACTTGTATACAAAATAGAGTAAAATCCCGAAAGACTGGAACACTGCTATTATAATACTTCTACATAAAAAAATGTAACCCCAAAGACCTCAACAACTACAGACCTATAAGCCTGCTTAACTGAATATACAAACTTTTCACCAAAAATCATCACCAATCGGCTTACTAAAACTCTAGACGAGAATCAACCACGAGAACAGGCTGGATTAAGAAGAAATTACTCGACCATGGACCATCTTCATTCAATAAATCAGCTGAAAGAGAAGGCAACAGAATACAAAATGCCACTCGCGGTAGCATTTACAGACTTCAAGAAGGCATTCGACTCTGTAGAAATTCCCATGGTTATGAAGGCCATCACCTTGTATACGTTAAAGTACTGCAACACATATACGACCACAGCAACTCATTCATTAGGCTACATAAGGGCTCTGGACCGTTTCAGCTCCAAAAAGGAGTAAGACAAGATGATACCAGCTCACCCAAACTCTTTACAGCCTGCCTTGGGATGATCTTCCGGGACATGGACTGGGAAAATTGAGGAATCAAAATAGACGGCGAATACTTGAGCAACCTTAGATTTGCAGACGACATCATCCTTTTCGTACAGAACCTACACGACCTCCAATTAATGCTAGATCTAAACAAAGAAAGCAAAAAAGTTGGCCTACACATGAACTTTAGTAAAACGAAAATCATGTGCAATAATCATGTTGAGAATTAGAACATAACTGTCAAGATAGAAAATGCAAAACTCGGCAAGGTAAAGACTGATGATGATGATGATTTGTTGTGATTGATAAATTTCAGTTTATTTTTCTGTATTTGTACTCACGTTTTCTTCCTTCTTTTCTTTCATTCTACGTTCATTTTTAATCACTGCTACCCACAACGGACCGGTTCAAATACTGCTACTAGATTCTACTAGTTCTGACATTTATATCTATCTATTTATCTACCTATCTATCCAGACTTTGCCCAACCTTTACCGTTCATAGTATTACCTTGAACTTTTGCACACACACTGTATTTTATCTTATTCTATTTTTTAAAAATTAACCTCAAGAATCGATTTTTCAGTAGGGGTTCAATATGCAATGAGAGTTTATGCTAAATTGGTCACTATTTATACCCACCTGTTTTGTTTTTTTTTTGTTGTTGTTGTTTGCTTTTTTAAATTCAGGCCTTTTATTTCGTGATTACAGCCCAACTAAATGCGAGAGAAGTAACTTATTCGTTCATCAACCCTTTTTCCAACTTTTTAATCGATTTGATTGTTATTTCTCATTTTTGTCGAAACTCAACTCAAGTCAGAGTCTGGACTTTTGTCAATTTCCAATCCAAGTCTGAACTTGTTTTTTTTTTACCGTAACAAGAACAAACCTTACACAATTTAGGGGAGTAAAAGTTAACATTCCCCTTCATTGGTTTAAAATAACGACCAACAGATTGATAGGCAGATCACTCGCCGACTGAGCTGAATTGACTAGTCTTACGTAAGGAAGATTGACGTGAGAAATACGCAAGGGCTTATTTCATTCTAATAAATAAATACATCAATAGATTTAGCATTTCCCTAGCGTGATTTCTAATCAGATTAGTAGCCGGTCCCCTTACTGATTGAGCCAAACTGACAAGTCTCATATATCTACGAAACTTATCAATCAGACACGCAGAAGCTTATTTCATTTGAATAAATAAATATACTTATACTAAAAAAATATTTTTTTCATAATTTTCTATTTATCATATATACAATATAAAAGTTGCAGTAATCATCTTCAGTCGGAATAAGAGTGGAGTATAGCCCTGTCTGGAAACTATCTGACCATTTTGAATGTCTCGAGAACCAGTTGCGCGGCCTTGATATAAACAAATTCAAGTCTATATTTATCTGTTTGTTTCCATTTCTGCTCCATTCATAATTCGCTGTTTGCAATTCTGTCTTTCATTTTACAAATACATCTATGTTCTCCAACGATCACCGAAGTTAAGCAACGCCGAGCTTGGTTACCATCTGGGAATACCAGTGCCACATTTTAGCTTGGGATCATGTAGAGAACCACACGTAGCGATCCCGTTAATCCTCCTGAGGATGGGATAAATATTTACTCCACGGTCAACAGTACAAGCCCCCCCCCCTGCACTTACTGAACCTTAACCTGGCCTGTGTGCGAGCGACAAGAAATGAAGTGATGACCAATATCTTCCATTCGTAAAACCGATACAGTGCAATAAGAAAGATAAATTAGACCATAAAGATGATTAATGTTCGATTCCCGATAGGAAAACACAAAGAAAAACATATTTAAGTAACAACGCCAGAAAAATCCATGAAGAAATATGTTAACAACCGGGGAGCTTTCCTACGGCAAAACGGAAATTACTTTTTTTCAATGTTGATCATGAAAACTACTACTACTACTACTACTACTACTACTACTACTAATAATAATAATAATAATAATAATAATGATAATAATGATGATAATATACACACTTGTATATGTACTAGCATTCTTGTAGAAATAAATTGATACTTTGAAATATGCTATATATATATATATATATATATATATATATATATCGGTGCCTTCTGTAGGTATGCCTGATATTCGTATCACTATCACGATAAAACGAGAATTCACGTAGACCTATATTCGACACAAATCTTGCACAAGATATCTACTTGTGAAATAAGAAATAAGAGATTGACCTTGGAGGTTATTTGATGTCATCAGAAGTCATCTCTTGTCATTTCTAGTCAACTGAAGCAATTTCTATTATGATATTGAGTTTATCACGAAGTACAAAAAGGTTTTCGCCTCAAAATGGTAGGACAGTAAAGTTCAAACTCGATAGGATAAATGATGTTGGCCTTCAGGGTCATTGGAGGTCACCAGATGTTAATTTTGGATTAAATAGCTTTTTTCACTCATATTGTAGCCAAAGAGATATATTTCTACGTAGGACTGATTTAAGCGGGGAAAGACAATACCATAGGTGGCACTGGCAGCCAAGGTCATTGGAGGTCAACAGGGGTCACTTATAGATTGGAATATTCATTTTTCAGATAAAAAAAACTTGATTATTTTCCGTTTTTTTATGAAACGTTTCAGACAAAAAATTCTAAAATGACAAAAAAGTGATAGGAGAAACTAATATGTACCTGGAGGCCTTTTCAAATTAAGTGACTAAATCATTTTTCTGTTTTGTGCATCAGAAAATATCTACCTTGATTGCAAACCTCCGTTTGCTGTGGTACACGGTCTCAGATTCCCCACCCGTAGGGCTGATGTTGTCTGTCTTCATTTGTCGTTTACAAATGCCTATGTAACGAAAAACAGAAATTCCAGCAGGTTTCGAGCTATTGGCACGCTCACCATACAGGATGTCCCTGGATATTCGTCCGTCCAGTATGCAGGTGTCATATCATTGCAAGCGCCTGTGGGTGAGCAAGGCATACAAGCTTGGTTATCACACTCGTGCAAGAACATTTGAGACAGCGTAGAATCAACGCTTAGATGAAAAGCATTTTTCTGCCTTCTTGGTGGGAGTACGAGGTCCATGCTTTGCTACTATAAAGGAGCGTGCCAATCATCTTGGCGTTAGTGATCAGCATCGGGTTGTCCCAGATCCTCTTTGATAGGTGGACTATTACTGTTGTGGCCTTGTGGATCTGTGTATTCAGCTCGACGTCCAGCTGCAAATAGTGAAACTAAAATATGTGAAGTCCTCCATCACTTCAAGGGGGTTGTTGCCGCTGGGAATTATGCTGACTAATAATGTTGGTCATCTTGAGACTGATAATGAAACCAAACTCTTTGCGTACGTTTGCGAAGTAGGTAATGAGTTGCTGTAGAGCCTCCTCAGTGACCAGTCGGGGCAGCGTCATCTGTGAATATCAGTACTTTCCATACCTTAGTTTTCGCTCAAAGACGTGCCAAGTTGAAGAGGTTTCGCTTTCTTCTTGTCTTGATGTATAAGGCATCTCCGCACTGCTTGAAGGAGTAAGAAAGCAGTAACGAGAAGAGATGCCGAAAAACGTCGGGGCAAGTACACGACACTGTCACTCCGCTCCTGATAAGGAATGAATCAGAGTGATATCTAGTGTGATGGACGACACCATTCGTGTCTTCATGGTGGAATGGAGGGGTTGATACAGCTAATTCTCTGCAATATGGTATAGGCGCCAGTCCTGTAGACCAAGACGAAAGCTGTGCTGAAGTCAATAAAAGCGATATAAGGTGGCCGCCTTTGCTCGCAGCATTTTTCCTGTTGCTGTCTTTGTAAGAAGATCATGTCGATTGTTGACCTTCCATCTTTGCATCTATATTGTGCCTCGGGGCATATTCGCTCTGCAAGTGATTACAACCTGTTCAGTACAACATATACGCACCCTCATATATATATGTTTTGGTTCACCAGAGTATATATATATATATATATATATATATATATATATATATATATATATATATATATATATATATATACTGGTGAGCCAAAACATTATGATCAGCCAGCGACTTATGATCAGATTGATTGCTACAGCCTCGTAACAACTGCGCTAGTCGGAGGCTGATATATAAGCAGGTAAACTGGTCCTAAGTACTTTATTTTGAAGTTTTAATGCTGCAAATATGGGAAAGAAGAAAGATTTGAGTGACTTTCATGAAGACCAAATTGTTCAGTTATGGTTGGTATCTATCAGCACGGGGTTGGAGGAGGCAAACATTACCAACCACTGCCAAGGCATTGGGCGACCAAGTGCTATAAATGTGAGACATGAACCAATATTTTTCTGTCAAGTACAAGCCAAAGGGAGTCTTTCTGTAGCACGAATTATAGACAGCTTCAGTCAAAGTAAAGGAAGGAATGCATCACATCACACAGTACAACGAACTTTGTTGAATACGTGGCTGTGTAGCCTCAAACCAGTCAGAGTGCCCATGAACTGGACAGAGAGGGGTCCTGTGGGGCCATATGGCCCAGGAATACAATTATAGGGGCGTAGCAAGAAGGGGTGAAGATTACAATACTATATATTAATATATATTTACTTGTACGATAATTTATATATATTTACTTGTACGATAAACTTTACCCACGTCTTTTTCTCAGATCCATGTTAACCTTTTCCAATCACTCAGACCTATTCCTAACATTGCTCTTTCTATTGCCCTCTGTGCTATTCTGAGTTTGTTTTCGAGTGGTTTTGTGAGTCCCCAGGTTTTGCATCCGTACGTTATAGCTGGTATTCTTATGCATTGATTGTACACTTCACGTTTTAAGCTTGCTCTTCCGTATGCCTCTATTTATACTAAATGCTTTCCAGCCATTCCTTAAGCACCGTTTTTATGTCATTTCCATGTTCTTTCTCTAGCTCTATCACCAGACCGAGGTAAATATTTTCCTCGATTTCAACATCTATTATTATGGTTTTTTTCGGGACTTTATCTTTGGGAACATTACTTCTGTCTTTGGTTTGTTCATCTTCAACCCTTTTTGGTGCTTTTTTTCTATTTAAATCACTTAACATGTTTTTTCAGATCTTCTGCAGTTTCTACCATTAATGTATTATCATGGCAGTTCATTGCATTGTTCTATATTACCCCGTCTATGTTTACTCAAGAAGGTGCTTTCAAGGCTCACTGTAAGGTGTTTTGTTGATATTATATTCCTTTATCTCACTACTTTTCCAATCTCTACCTTGTTATCTCCATGAAGTCTGATTATTGTAGTGTCATCTTCCAATATATTCTCAAATACTCTAATATAATTCTTATTTATACGTTGTTCTCGCATTGAGTTGAAGATTGTCGTGTGTTTTATGGAATAAAAGGCTTTTTCATAGTTTACATACGCCAAGGAAGGTGGTTTGTTGTTAGGTCTATTGTCGAGTAGCCACTTCTAAAGCGCCACTATTCGTACAGTTGATTTTTATCTAAAGTCTTTATTAATCTATTTGTATGTATTTTCCAGAATGGTTTGTTAATGTTAGATAGTAAAATACCAATTGCCAAGGTCGATGTCGTCTTCTTTCTTGTGTTTTAGGTCCACTACACCTAAACAGAAATTTGGGGGCATTTTTTTCTCGTAAGCATTATGCGTTAGTCCGTTGTGATAGACCTCTCGCGTCTCCTAAAAGATCTATCATAATACCATTTTCACCTGAGGCTTTCTATCTTTTCAAATTTCGTAGCAAAAAAAAAACAAACTTCGTCCGTTGTTACGTCTGAAACATCACCGTTCTCTATCGAATTGACTGTTGGTTGTACTTTTATTTTCGAGGCATAGTGTTTCTTGCAACATTCTTCAGTTACTTTTGATATCTTGTAGCTACTTTTGTTAATTTCGCCTTTTCTGTTCCCAAATCCCAACATGTTTTTCTTGCCAATGTGGTCGGTAGGTTGAGCGCGTTCCAAACTCTTCCCTATTCTGAGAGCTTATACTATCATTTCTAGGTCTATCTTCATTTTGTCGTGTCTCACTTTCTTCTTTGTTCATGTGTACCTCCTTCCCTATCTCTCTGTCTCTCTCTCACACACACGCACCAAGAATTAAATGGAGCCTTTAGGCAAAATCTTCAAGCAATTCTCTAGTGATCTCCAACACCGGAATTCGGGAACAAGTTTTCCATGAGCGAATATTTTAATAGACATATACTATAAATTCCTATCCAACAAACGCTCAATCAATTCAGGTTCTAGGCGAATCCAAATTACACAGGCCTCCTCAATGGCTGCATCAAAGAGGGTGGGAGGTTGAATTTAAACATTTAATCCCCAATAAGAAGATCCCATTAATTCTAAAAAGAAGGGTGTATAACCAATGCATCCTCGCAATAGTCACTTATGGACCTGAAACATGAAACCTAAGCAAGAGACAAATCCGCAAATTGAGAACCATACAACATGCACATGAAAGAATTATGCTGGGCCTCACATGGAGAAACCACAAGACAGCACAGTACATTCAGGAAAAGAAAAGAGTCAGGGACATTATAGAATCCATTAAAAATCTCAAATGGCAGTGGGCTGGCCATGTTGCAAAAATGGCAGACAACCGATGGACATCGCGACTTACGACATGGATCCCCCGAGATCACATCCGCAACCGAGGCCGGCAGAATATTAGATGGAGAGACGAGATAGATAAGCTCAGAAAGTACTAGCTCCGCGACGCCCATGATAGAAAAGTGTAGTGAATCCTGGGGAAGGTCTGTGTCCAACGACGGACATTGAATGACTGATGATGATGTCCTGAAAAAATATATTTTTTTTTGTAAATTCATTCCCTAAATACGTATTTAATAGGTGTTCAATTTACAATGTAAGTGTATGCTAAATTGCTTCCTCAATTAGTGTCTGATAGTGTCCATATTTGTTTTTTGAAAATCTGACTTTTTTCAATGATCACCGCCCAACAAAAGGCGAGATAAGTGATTCATTCATCGATGACAGCTTAAATTTGATTACCCCAAACATGCTGCCAAAAGCAGTTGGTCATGTGACGGTTTCTATTTCTATTGAGTAACTAAGCAGACTTGTCACTTTTTATTCTTTCTTTCTTTCTTTCTTTCTTTCTTTCTTTCTTTCTTTCTTCCCTTTTGACTGCTTTTTTCAACTTCTTTTTTTCTATTTTTTCTTCGTTCCTATTTACTGTTTATTCTTTTCTCGTCTTTGTCTCCCTCTTTATTACTTTTATATTTCCTAATCTCTTTCTTTCTTTCTCTTTTTTTATTCGCTGCTTTTATTTTTCAATTTTTTTTTTTCAAATTCTTTTTTTTCCTCGTTTTAAATACTTTTCTTATTTGTTTCTGTTTTCCCTTCTTTCTTTCATTTGTTTCTTTTTTCACTCATTCTTTTCCCCTTATTTCCTTCCTCACTTCTTTCTTTTGTTCCTGTCTCATTACTGACTGATTTTCCCTCTTTCTTTCTTAGATGTTTATTTTTTCTTTCCTCGTCCCTAAGTTCTCTCTCTCTCTCTCTCTCTTTCCTTTTTTTCATTGATTTTTTTCTTTCTTCCCCTCTCTTCTCTTTTTTTTTCTTTCCAATTCTTCCCTTCTTTTCACTTTCTTTTTTTGTTCTTTCATTCTCTTCTTTTCCTTCCCTTCTGTTCTTTCAAGGTCTTTTATACAAGTATTCCTTACAATCTAGCCATTCTCGTTAACCAAAGACACCCCGTTGGCGACAAACAGAAAATTCGTCCATTCCCCTTCGCCTCTACAACAACAAATGCATCAACTACCAGAACAACACAGTGAAAAGGATGCCGGTAAAAGATGAAGATGTTGCATCCACATCGCACTTTTCCCGTGTCTCCTGCCACTGCCGCTGATGCTGCCGCTGCCGCTGCATCTGGTGGTGTAGCGCCACCCAATTTCCGCGCACATTGGGAGAAGAAGAAGAAGAATAAGAAGAAGAGTGAGCGAGATTGCACTACCGCGAAAATCCACGCACAAGCGTTAGCTGGACAGGTTTACGCATCTTTCGGCGCGAAAACACCCGCCGTTTTTCTGTCAAACAGTCACGACCTGAGACGACGCGGAAAAAACGAAGAAGGAAAAGAAAAAGAAAAAAGAAAAAGAAAAGAAAAGAAAAGAGAAAACGTCGTATGCGGTTGACGGAGTTTCACGTATATTCCTACCTATTCATATGGATTTAATTATTTTAACAGCAAAGGATTTGTTTCGATACGATATTGGATCCCCGCAAGTCGGCACCGACTACCCACTCCTGATTATCATGGATTTTACACATACAAAAATGTACTGAAGGCGTATGAACTTAAGAACCGGCTCACGGAAAGCATCTCAACCAATCCATGTGTATGGAATTTTTTTTTAGTAGCAAAGGGTTTGTTCTGTCACTTGATCCTTGCAAGTCTGTAAAAAGTACCTGTACCTGGTTATTGCTGGAATTTACACATACAAAACGGTGCGAAAGGCGCGGAACCTAAAGGACCTGGTTACACAAAGTATTCCTACCGACACATATGTATGGAATTGCTCTAACAGCAAGAGGCTTGTTTTGATAGTGGATCCCCGCAAGTACAACGGATTTTACACAAGCAAAAATTAGCTGATGGCGTAAGACCTAAAGGACATTCACAATGCTATTTTCATTCAAAATGAATGTTTGTTTTTTCTCGATGATGGAGAGTACAGCGTTACCAGATGAGCCACGGCACCTGCTGGATTTATTTTGAAAAAAAAATGCAAAGCTTCAACTCATTAACTGCGACAGGTGGCGAAGAGTAATAGTCATCAATTGCGATATATAAAAACCCTTGTCCATTGCAATCAAACCATTGCAAGATAAAAGTCCCGACTCACAGAGAGAACCGAGTTGCCATCATTATAAAACAAAAATTCTACTGGGTTAGCCATAGAACTGCAGTGATGGAAGGTTCCGTCATTCGCAGTTAATGGATTCAAATGAAGAATTTTCCAAGACTTTTTTTTCATCTTTGTTCGACTGATCTTTCCTAAGTTTCGTGAGATAGACACCGTATTGGAATGAATCAAATTGTTGCGATTTCTCCTTCCTTTTCCTTTTCTCTTTCATTGAGTTGATTGCTTTTCTTCCTTTATCTCTCTTTCATTCTTTCTTTTTTATTCCTTTCTTTCCCATTAGATACTTTTCTTACTCTATTCCCATTTTCCTTCTTTTTTTCCTTTGTTTTTTTTCTCTCCTTCAGCTGCTTCCTTTTCGTTCCTTTCTTCGTTCCTTTGTCTTTCTTTATTCTTTCCTTTCTATTGACTGCTTTTTTCTTTCTTTCTCTCTCTTCATCTACTCTTTATTACCTTTTCTTTCGTTGGTCCTCTTTTTCCTTCCTTCTTTCCTTTGTTTCTTCCCCCCCCCTGATATTTCTTCCTTAAACCCTTCCTTCCTTCTCTCCTTCCTCCTCCCCTTCTCTCCTTCCTTCCTCTCGTTTCTTACTGATCAACTGAGATATTTGTTGACAGAGTGTAGAATCTTTGCACAGATTGAAAACTGTTACACACACTCACAATA
The DNA here is from genome assembly GCA_963457665.1 of Thysanoteuthis rhombus. Taxonomy (NCBI): domain Eukaryota; kingdom Metazoa; phylum Mollusca; class Cephalopoda; order Oegopsida; family Thysanoteuthidae; genus Thysanoteuthis; species Thysanoteuthis major. The sequence goes on along the minus strand of OY735223.1, from coordinate 37,003,675 downwards.
CTTATATGTATATATATTTTTTATCTATATAGTTATATGTGTATATGAGTGCGTGAATATGTCATTTGAAACCTAAATAAGAATAGTTCAATAACTGTGTCTAGTAGGTAGACATTATCTCTTATTTTTGCACCATTCTTTCTTTCCGTTAACGTGCAAGCTTTAATTTCTTTTTTTTTTTTTTTTTTGTTTCCTTCAGTCAAGTTCTTGATATCAAAAAGGATCATGTACTATTTAGGACCATGTTCCCGATGAACCATTATTGAAAACGTTTTCTAACTTATAGCTACTCACAACCGAAGAGAAATACGCCAGAGTAGACCATATCTGTCGTCCTTACGTATTTGACACGTTGGCACATATGGAACGGGCAAATACGCACACGTACCCGTGTATAAGTCGCCCTCCAGTATAATTTGCATCCTGGTTATTATCTTCATACCTGGTAAAAAAAAAACTTTATACAACTGTCATTGATAATAAACAGATTCTTCACTTCGAGTAAAAGTGGCAGCAAAACTTTTGAAATAAATGATTGGTTAAAAAAATTGCGTTTTATACACGAGTAAATCTGGTATATCAATCAATACTGGGCGCCTACTGCAGCGTGATAGTTAGTACGTCTATCTTGCCGACCGGCGTGCTGGTGTCGTAAAGTCATCTCACGACTGTGTCGGAGCGCCGCTCTAAGCTAAGCTTATTAAACATTTATATCTACCAGCACATACGAACGTATACTAATTTCACAACAAATGTACATGGTATGTGACTACAGATCGAATTTTTCGGCAATTTTTTAAAGTGCAATAAGAAATATATATGTAACACGTGAAAGTTTGTACACCAACGTATATATACTTGGAAGATAACACAGTACTGGTTTTGGGCATCAGTTAAATACGCTATTCCTAACGACTTCACAATCTGCGACGGCCTCAAAAAACTTGAAACTGCATTTAGGTTCACAATTTCTGTCAGAACTTTTGGTGTCATTTTTCAACGAGGGGTCTCCGAACTTTATCAAACTTGGGGCTGTGGTTCTTAACCTTTCTTGCTGCATGTCCCACCTTGATAGCTTAACAGATTTGAAGTCCCCTTTACTATAAGCATTATTTACAATCAGGGGTGTAGTAAAATTAGTAAATAACAACATTGTGTAGTTTGGAATTAATCAGTCAAGCAGTAACAAAACTCAGTAATTTGCTTTTAATAAGCAAGTTTCGAATTGCCCCCAGTATATTTCACGTTCAGAACCATTGCCTTGGGGCCACATCAAGTTTAATTCTGGCATTGCACAAATAAAGATTAAGATAACACATTTGGATCTGATGTGTATTTTCATTAGCTGTATCATAAGTCTTTAGAGCATCTTTACGTACACACACACGCACACACGTGATAAAAAGATATTTGATCCTTTGTCCAAATTCAGTGATGCGATATCTACCACTCTAGTCACCCCTAACTAAATGATATTCAAATCATGAATCATTTCACAAGAGTGAAATGGGCGTTTTTACGTAATATAGACATTATTTGTCCGTAAACAAATGTGAATATACAGATGTAATATGTACATTTAAGAATAACTAATATGGTACGATAGATGGTTAAAGTATTAAATAAAAGAAATGTAAAATACACACGCAAGATGTTTCATGTTTACGCATGGCTCGGCATTGCTACCTGGGATCGGAATATCTGAACGCTCTGTCTCGGATTAAAAATATAGCTCTCCAGCGCTTCTAACGAGGGTCGGGGCGCAGTATCTTTGAACATTGAAAAGAGTTACGTACACACACAAAAATAATATATCTATGGATAAATATTGCGTTTTTATAAGTGGATATATATGTAACTATATGTGTGTGTATATGTGTGCGTGAATATGTGGTTCGAAACGTAAATTAGGATAAATATTTACAAACTCTGTGTGTGAGCGCATAGGTGTTATTTTGCATTAAAAAAAACTTACTGTAGAGTTGAAAAGAAAAAAGACAAAACACGAGGGACAATTTAAAAAAATCTTTATTACCCTTTTTAGTCCATAAGAATAATAAAATAATTGAAAATATCCATCTAAACTCAACAAGAATACTTGAGAACGTGCAGAAGTAGTGAGGAGATTTGCTGTCACTTGATCTTCAGTGAAAACCAACAGATAGGAAGCGCAGCAGTAGAGTATAATGATAACTAGCAGATCTTGCCAAGAAGTGAAACCGTCTAAGTGACAGTTTTACCAAGATTAGGAAGTATACCGAGAGTGCTTGAGTATTGGGGAGACTTGCTGCCTCTTGATCTCCAGCGAAAGACGCCGATTGCTACTGGTGTGAAAACTCGGAGATTACAAATAACAATAATATAAAAGTCTACATTTGAAGAAAGTTTAAAACGCAGGTGTGTGCTTATTGAGTTGCTAAACACAGAGAAACTGCTAAGATTCTGAGATCAGTGGAGATAGTGTCACATAAATTGTGATAGTTACTTGCAAGGAATTTCTATACGAATAAATGAAAGAACAGCCTCATAGTTTGATGAATAATACTTTTCACTGCAATATTAAGATATCAGTAAAACGATAAGCATCAACAATCCACTGATTATATCACATTTATAATTCTAAAACTGTTTTCAATTAACACTTACCTTCAGAGTGGCTGAATATAACTTCGAATATACTTTTGTGAGCATACACGCTAAATTTTAAAAGCCTGAAGTTTTCATTTACAAATACATATATAATCTGGTCCAGTGTCTGATTTAAGTACAAGCTAAACGAGCTACTCTATAGGACCTGACAAACCACGAGGTTCTCGAAAAATCCAAAAGGCGTACGTGTTTGTGAGTTTTGAGAGACCTGGGGGCAATTCTCCAAGAAAGGGCCTCCAAGCTTTATATAGCTCAGGGCCTCAACAGGTCTAAATCTAGCCATGCATAAATCCATACAGGAAGTAATCGCAAAGCCAAAAAACATTTGTTGACACGCGACAGAATAATTTTTTTTAAAAATCTCTTACTCGAAAATAAATTCTTGGGTCCCTAAATTTTAATCGCTCCATCCATAGCCCATGGCCAACCCTTCAAGAAAATTTAATTGAAATTCATTGGGGAACTTTTAAAGACGGACAGACGGTCAAGGGTGGATACATAATACCTCTTCCGACTTCTTCGGTCGAGATCAGTCTTGAAGCACACGCAAAGGTGAATGGTATACGCGAGAGATCGCGGCCGCACACGTGGAGAAGCGGGTGGAATCGCAGAGTAAATATACGCCCACTTCCGCGTACACGCACATGAAACACACAAACATACACACTTGCATACATGTACGTATATAAATTAATGCACTCACACACATACTCACTTTCGCAGAAATCACTGTTATAACTATTACTACCACTAGTACTGATTATTATATCAATTACTAATATATTTTATTCCTTTCTAAATTTGCTTTATTGCACATTTTCTACCAACAAAACTTTCTTTCAATCTATCAATCTATCTATCTACATACATACGTATATAAATACATATATAAATACCTATATAAATACATTTATAAAAATACTTAGCTACCTATTCTTTTTTGGCTATCTATCCATCTATTTCAACCTATTCATATCCATCTATCTATCTATCTATCTATCTATCTATCTATCTATCCATCTATCTCAGCCTATTCATATCTATCTATCAATCTATCAATCTATCTATCTATCTATCTATCTATCTATCTATCTACAAACATACATTTACATTTTTACACATTTATATATTTACTTACCAACCTCTCCCTTTTACGACTATCTATCTATCTATCTATCTATCTATCTATCTAATTCTCTCTGAAACATACTTCATACCCAATATACTCATCTCCCTTGCACCTTTTTTTTTTCTATACAAGCGCACTTGCGCATGCGCAAATCCTCACGCACATGCTAGCAGAGATTAGATATTGGATATAAAGGCGCCCATGCAAACAAACCAATCCTTCCAAATTGATCAAGCAGAGACACATGTTTATAAACAAAAACACATCCACATTCACACCTGTACGCAAATGTAAAGTCTTCGCGCTCATTAAAGGGTCGGCAAGTGAACACGCAGCTACTTTCTGACACGCATGGACATTACGCACCTCCGAATAAATCGCTTGTTCAGAAATACGTTTGGAAACTCGCTCCATAGTACAGGCACTCCAAAATGCTAGCTCAAAATATACTAAGCAATGCTCAATGATACCTACTCGCGTCAAGGTAGATAAATGTGAGATACGGTATCTCTGTGTGTGTGTATGCATATTGATTAGACGTACTTTAAAATTGAAGTACAAAATAAAAATTAGAAAGCAGTCAGAGAATGCATACCTCTGCGAACACCATTGTCACTGAGAACTGAATGAAAACCAGTTCATATATAGTTACGATCCAGGGGAGTTAACTGAAAAATATTCTTGGATACATCCCCAAAATTTGATCAATTTTTTTTCCAAAAAAATTTCATTAAAATTCATTGAGAACTTTTCGAGATATTGTGTGGACAGACACGCAAACAGAATGGATACATATACTTCTTCGAACTCCGTTGTCAGAGTTAAATCGTGTTTTCAAACCAGAAAGATTCACATGCAGATACTTACCGTGTTTCTTCTAGATTAAATGTCCTAAAAAAAAAAGACGCTGCGTACTCAATACGTGAAAAACAATCATATCAAAGACACAATGGGAAGCATGCGCATATGGAGACTGAGAGATGAATCATAGATAAAAATTTTTAAAAAGTGCTAAATCTTTCGAGAAAACCGTATCTTTTACGCACAACGACTTTTGTTTGCCACCTGTCGCTTTTAAAACTACGGTTACGCGCACACTTACATACACCCACCTGTGTATTGCACTCATGAAATCAAGGACGTGGAATAAGAAATTTGAAAGGTAAGATATATCTATACGTATATTTGCTCGTTGTTTTTTTTTTCACCTCATAAGTATTATTATTCTTTATGCATGGTCATGTGACTCGTTTGAATATATATGTTTGAAGTTCATGAAAGCATGCACAGACACACACGCACACACATACGCATTTTCACACTCGCACACGTAAGCAAGCGCAGTGACTGCCCACATACACAATGTATGTGTGCGTATATATATATATATATATATGTGTGTGTGTGTGTGTGTGTGTGTGTGTGCGTGTGTGTGTGTATAATTTGTATGCTATAAGTCTGCCTGTAGCCTAACAAATAGAAAGAGAGGAAGGGGGTAATGCGAACACACGAACACAGATAGGTTGCTCTGTGATTTGCGAGTAAGCATGTTTGTTCGCTGGCTGTTCATAATATAACTACGTATGCTACTGTTGATGATGTGTCAAATTCGTTTTTTTTACCGGAAATCAATGCAAGAATTTTATGTTGATCTTTCAAATTACTGTGTAAACATACTGACACAAACACAGTATTAGGTATACCGTTAGCAAAGCAACGGGTATTTGCTAGTATCTGTAATACAATAGAACTTTCTATTGATGTAGCTTCGTTCGAATTGATTCTAGATGTTGTCATTTGTCATTTGATCATATACTGTGTTTACTTCACGTTTTCAAGAGGAATAACTCTCATTGAAAAGGGAAGAACTAAAACGCTGCTTAATATGAAGAGAAAAAGAATATTAGTGCTATTGTAAAAAAAAAAAACTTCAACAGATATAGAACCGCCATTAGCAATTCTTTTGAAAATTTCGGAAAAGTATGATCCTATGGCAACATCCAGAAAGTCAAACTAAATTGACCGCCGCTGGCTGTCGTCGCCTTTTTTGACAGGCATCAAAAGATGAATTGTACTCGAGGGATCTCCAAAATGAACTTGATCTCAATATCTCTACAAAAAGATTCCGGCAAATTCTAAATGGATCAGACAACCTTGTGTTTCGGTCAAGACAGAAGGCTCTCGCTTTGACTGATACTTGGAAGAAAAAACTCGTCAAGTGGTCCAAGTATCAAGAAGAACAATCCCTATTCAAAACTTGTGAAGTTGTATATACTATCTTTGACAGTATTTGCAAACATTTTTTTACATTTATTTCTGTAAGGAAACTATTTGTTTTTGATTGATTTTTGATGTGTTAATCCCTGTTTAAGCATCCATAGAACAGAATTAAATCGTCATTGAATCAAACAAAAAACGAAAAATATCGTCCGAAATGCAATATAATTCATTGGAAAATGGAAGAGTTATAAATATGTATACAAAGTGTATACATTTTTCATGAACATTGTATAATCTGCCTTCTTTTTTTTTCTTGTACTATTTCATCTTTTTATATCGAGAAAATTCATCTAAAAAGGAATATGGCGTAGTGTATCTTCACTCAATCTCCTTATTCTCCCTTTCATATGAACGCTATGAACAGATTCAAATTTGGTCAGAAGGGAAAAAGATGACTTGAACGAAGAAACTATGTAAAAATGTGGTATTCTCTGACGGGAAGAAGTTCAATTTAGAAGATCCTGAAGAAATGCAATGTTATTGACAGAAAGTGGAGGAGAAAATTCTTCAAAAACGTCGATTTGGTGGAAGATCTATTATTATAGAGCTCTCCAGACTTTTCAACGGCATTCTTTTCCGTAACACGCTACTCAAGTTTTGTCAGTCAAGCCAAATATATAATGTCATCACGGAAGTTCAACTGACTCAAGAAATGTATCTTATGAAAGATATGCAAAACAGATCTGGTTTGTCAGTCAATAAAATCCGCCACATCTTTTGGTAACATGCTGTGTTGATCAAATCAAAATTGGAAAAGGGAATGATCAATGAATAAGTTACTCCCCTCACCTTTTGTTAATCTCTAAAAAAAAGTGCAAATTTACAACAACAAAAAAACAAGTGCAAATTAGGGATCAATTTTGCATAAACTCACATTGCAAACTGAAAATCCCACTAAAAACCCAATGAGGGGTGGAGGGTTTCAGAAAAAAAAGTTTTTTTTCCAATACATCATCATCATCATCATCATCATCATCACTATCATCAGTCTTTTATCGTCCCTCGTTGGACATAGACCCTCCCCAAGATCCACCACAATTCTCCATCATGGGCGTCGCGGAGCTAGTATTTTCTAAATTTGCATAGTTCATCTCTACATTTTGTATTCTGTCAGCCTAAGTTTTGTATATGATCTCTGGGGATCCATGCTGTGAGTCGTGAGGTCCATCGGTTGTTTGTCATTCTTGCAAAATAGCCTGCCCATGGCCATTTAAGTTTTTTAGTAGATTCTATGATGTCTCAGACTCCCGTTTTCTTTCTTATATACTGTGCTGTCTTGTGATCTCTCCTTGTAAGATTGAGCGTGATTCTTTCATGCACAGGTTGCATGCTCCTCAATTTGTAGGTCTGTCTCTTGGTTAGGTTCCATGTTTCAGTTCCATAAGTGACTATCGGGAGAATGTATTGGTTGTATATTCTTCTTTATAGGATTATTGGGATCATCTGATTTTTGAAAGTTGAGCTTTCTCTGCCAATGGCTTGCCATCCTCGGGTGATTGATTCTCCGCTTGATTTCTTCTTCTTTTGAGGATCTAATGGAGATTCGTTGTCCTAGGTAGATGTAGTGGGCTACATTCCCCTGTTTTGCATCTTCAATTTTGACAGTTATGTTCTTATTCTCGGATATGATTGTTGCACATGACTTTTGTTTTACTGAAGTTCACGTGTGGGCCAACTCTTTTGCTTTCTTCATTTAGTTCATCTAGCATTAGTTGGAGGTCGTGTAGGTTCTTTTCGTCCTTTTCTACACATAATAAGAAGTAAATGTCTAAATTTCCAGCCCAATGGCTCTGTTGATGTGTCTTGTATGCGTGATACACGCATACCTACATAGCCAGCCAGATCAATTTGAAAACTGAAGAAATCTTCGTTGACAATTTTGTTGACAGTTTTGATTGACGGTATCTGATTATAATCAATTCTATAACACACCTGGTGATTATCATCGACCCACTAAAATGTCGTGAAACATAGTTTGGAAAGCTTGATGTTATGGTGCTGGGGATTAATTTTTTTTTTAGTAAAAAGTAAATCTGAATAGCTAGTAATGGTAGTAACGGAAATATTCTGGAATATTCTTCTCCAATTTACAAACCTCCATTATTGCAAAAAATTGAACGAAGTTGCCATTCACAATGTTGAGATCAACAAAGAATGTTTTGAATGCAAGGGTGTCACGGTTATGGACAGGTTTGAGAACTCTCCAGATGGCAATCCCATTGAGAACTTGTGGGTCATCCTTTCAAGGCGTATTTATGAGCAAGGAAGACTTTTTGAAAAAAGGATCAGCTCAATCTCTTCTATGAAATGTTGCTGGAATGAAATTCAGCTTGAAAGCTTGTGAAATCTCGTTAGCTGAATGCAAAACAGGTGTGTCCAGATTTTACAATCAAAAGAAAAGCGAATATTATCTAATGTCACTTCAATGTTTAATTTTTAAAAATCAATTATGTTTAATACTCGTTTCCATGTGATTGATTTTTTTTAAAAATCATCATCAGCAGCAGCAGCAGTAGCAGCCCTTTACCGCTCGTCTTTGGACATAGACCTTCCCGAAGATCCACCTCGTCCTTCTATCGTAGGCTTCTCAGGCAGGTTTATTTTCTGTCGGCCACAGTTCCGCATATGGGGTCCACGTTGTGAGTCGTGATCTCAAACAGTTGTATCACATCATCGCAACATGGCCTGCCCATTTCCATTTCAATTTTCTGGTAGATTCCATATGTCAGACTCCAGTTTTTTTTCTCTGTGGTCGAATTCCTCTTCCTATTTTCATATATAACGATGTGGAATATGCTCTTTTATCTACATTTGAAATTAACAAATTATGTATATGAGGTACAGCTGCATATATATATATATATATATATATATATATATATATATATATATATATATATATACTGATGAGCCAAAACATTATGACCATGGATATATGACAAAAATAACTACAACTATTTAGTAACAATTGCGCATGTCAGGGATTGTAGCATATAAGCAAGTGAGCCAGCCTCCAGTGCTTAATTTTGATGTGTTATATGTTATAGATATGAGCAAGAAGAAAGATTTGAGCGACTTTGTTATAGGCTAAATTGTTATGACCAGAAGACTAGGTTGGAGTATATTATTACAAAACTCGCTTCTTCTGAGTCAACCTCCACTCTGATTAGAGCTTAAATGATTCAGCTCATAAGTTTTGAAGATATTTCAAGTTTTGAAAAATCATTAGTAGATAGGAAAATGCCATTATTTCAGGCTGAATTTAACTGTGCAACTGGCGAAGATCTTTACATTTAGACATGGAAGGGACTTAATAAAAAAAAGTGTCTAGATATCTTTCTAAATACAAGGCATGAATGTCTAATTCATCTAGTTATACTTTGAATCAATCCTAGATATAATCTGAAAGAAAATGAGGTGCCAAGTGAGGTATTGGGGTCAGGTGACCCAAACATGTCTCGATAAAGTGGGGTTAAAATGAGGTTTCATTTCAAATTTCAGCCTCATCAGTAGTCTTGTACGCCTAATTTTGATGTGCATTGTTGTTGTTGTCACTGTCATTGTTGTTACTGGGGGAAAATAAAGTCAATTCTAGAGTAGGAGTTTTACAAATGCATCATTCTTCTTGCCTCTGTGTGTCAGTTCATACATACGTTGGTTACAAATTCATTTCGTATTCCCACTGGAGGATTGTCAAACAGGGTAACCGACGGATGGAATGGAGCTACACAAGCGTAACAGCCTCCCAAATCGAAAGGTTATAGTAATAAATGCAAATGGTTAACAAAAGAAATGGACTTGCCCAGAAGGTTGAATGGGCAAAAGACAGAGAAGTTACTAGGATATTTTCTGAAATGTGATCCTAATTTAGAAAACATTGTTAAAAAAATGAGTGACACCTATTCATTCTCCGAATTGGAAAATGGAATGGACAAAGATTTAGAGAAAAGAAAATTAGTATATATATATATATATATATATATATATATATATATATATATATATATGAAAATGAAATGACCATATTGAAAGGCTTGTTGAAACAAATCATTCTTCATTTCAACGTTCCACTCTTACCGAGCTTTGTCAGTCCTTGACAAAGCTTGGTACGGATGTAGCATCTGAATTCATAGATTTATTTGTTTCAACAAGCCTTCCAATTGTGTCATTTTACACTTTCACACACATATTAAGCGTATTCCATATTGATCATATATCTATATATATTTCTCTCTATATATATACGTATGTGTGTGTGTATATATATATATATATATATATATATATATATATATATATATATATATATATATATATATATGCTTTAAAGTTTTCCTCACATATATATATATGTATATATATATCAGTACCATCAGAAATATTGTGCACTTTTTTTTTCAAATGGATGTATTCCATTTTCAAACCCTTTTCAAACTCCAAAGATCTAAACAGTAATACATTTTCTTACACATTTTAATTCTGTGTTCATTCTAGTATTCCCTATAAGGAGAATTTCTACCTTTGTGGTCCAATCCCTGGACTTTATCCCATCCCCAAAGTATAAATATATAAAGTGAGAATATAAAAGTGCAATTCATTCAACAGTGAAAAGAAACAGACACTTGGTCAAAATTTGTCTCCTCAACGTATCGGAAAGTGTGGACGAAATCATGCTTCAACACAAAGACTGGTTAGGAAGTTGGTGGCCAAAAAATCAACGGTCAACATTATCGAAGAACTTGGCAAATCAATGAATGGCCAGTGAAGTATTCCTGTAGCAACGTGGGTGACATTAATTCACTCACAGGGAGCCTTTAAAAAGTACTTTTTATGAGAACATTCAAGGTTCATTGAGTGAATATTTAATATCTTCATTTTAATGACAAAATCATGTCTTATAAAAAATATTTCACGTGATAATGGTAATTGTGATACTATCAATATTTGCCATCTTCCAGTCCTCAAATGTCCAATGGCCTTCCAACAAGCCAGCCTTTTTTCTTCATTGTCACTGTTAGTCTTGACGCCTTTAAAGGTTAGTTGGCCTGAAGACCAAGCTGATGAAGCTTTGTTCTTACAGTTAAAAAACATTTTTAACAACATACTTATAAGGAAAATGCCTACAGTATCTCCTTTTAATTTATGATTTATATTTATCACCAAGCAAAGTATCTCCACTATGTAAAACAGAAAATCATAACAAACAATAACCAACTAGTAAAAAAAAAGAAAAGAGAAAAGAAAAAGAAAAAGTGTATAAATAGAGTAAAAGAAAGGTCCAACACCCTAGAAAAATAGATACCCTGCGAAATCGAGGCCGACAAAATAGAAGATGGAGAGAAGAACAAGATATATTTAGAAAATACTGGTTTGGCGTCACCTATGATAGAGAAATGTGGCGGATCGTAGGGAAGGTCTATGTCCGACGACGGACATTAAAAGACTGATGATGATATATATATATATATATATATATATATATATATATATATATATATATATATATATATATATATATATATATATATATATATCAGCCACTCTGGGGCAAAAACCTCACTCGACTTAGCAACTAACCCTTCTATCTCGACTCCCCATCTTGCGTCTGGTCTTTTCTTAATGCGTTTACAGTCTCACGGGTACCAATCGTTTAGCCTTTCGCTCCATCTGTTGTCTCTTGTGTTCGTTATGTACCCTGCCCACTTCCATTTTTGTTGCTTAATATCCTTCATCCTGTTCCTCACTCGTATACATGTTGATCCTTTTCTGACATTCCTAACATTGCTCTTTCCATTGACCACTGTGATACTCTGAGTTTGTTTCAGGGGGGGGGGGGGTCCTATAAGATTCTAGGTTTTGTACCCATACGTCATAAACCTTTTGACCTTCTGTTTTAAAAATGCATCTCACCATGATTATTAATATTTGAGCTACACGTGTGTTTAGTGCATTTGGAATTTTTTTTTCTTTCTCCCCAAATAAACGGTGGACGACCGTTGTGAGAAATTGCATTCTATGATCCATGGAATGAGTCGCCTGACTTTTACAGATTCTTACCTCTTCGAAATCTTCATGGACTTTCTGGTGACGATTTCCACACTGCAAATAGCAACTAATGTGGCGTGATGCTACATGTTTTTCGGTTTTCTAGAAAAGGTCAAAGTGACTACTGCTCAGCCTAACAGCAGTGATCATCTTAAGACGACTTGTTAGTGCGCTGTTTTCAAAGTTCAGTAGATATGTATCGGTGGATTGTAATCTCTATAGCCTTTTCGTTTCATAAGATCAACTTTTGCTACTGTAATCAAATGCACCGTAAATTTCTAAAAGACGAAAAAGCTGTACAAATTATAATCTGCCAATACATATCTGACACCGACCCAAAAGAACATCTGAGACAAACTTGAAACTTCCAGATAACCAAAAACTTCATCCAAAAAACAACCTTCAACAAAAAGCTAACTTCGTGTACGAATTTAAATGCCCATTCGGGATAATGTACCCCCGACAATATTTCATATAGGATGCACAGCCACACCAATATCAAAATGAATAACATGCCTTCTATCAGACACTAATTCCAGTGGCCAATATTAGAGACGAAAACACAGTAGCGCCTTCCAGCAATTTCCGAAAAATACTCTCTGAAAACACAAAAATCCACGGAAACTCTTACAACTTAAAAAGACTTTAAATATTAAAAGCAATTTCAATTAAAATTGAACAACCTTGAATAAACAAAATCTCATATGAAATAAGTGCCAACATCCTAAAATGCATATAAAACAATAACAACATATATATATATGTGTGTGTGTATGTGTGTGTGTGTGTGTGTGTGAAGTGAGAGAGAGTGTGAGTCTTTTGTGTATGTGTGTGTGTGTGTGTGTGTCAAAAAAGTGCCACATTATTTATCTATTAGTTGATCTGGTCCTTACCTGAGAGTTAAATAGACCTCCCTATAAGAAAGACAAAATAAAACACACACACACACACACACACACACACACACACATATATATATATATATATATATATATATAGAGAGAGAGAGAGAGGGGGGGTTGAATGTGAGAGACAGACAGGCATAGAGGAAACGTTCTGTAAGCAGCTGTTTGGCATTCAATTTATTTATAAAATGGCATTATTGATTGATTGGCCACCTGACCCAGAAGATTGTCAGGGTCAAACATTGGGTCCTTAATGACATTTCATGATTAGGCTGGTTAGCAGTGTTTTATATCTCAAGACAACCTCTAATGGACTATGACGGCCGATGACGAAGTTCCGGTTCCTGTTGCACACGTCAGCTTAATGTTCCTTGCATGTCTCAAGTCTATTTGAGACGAAGACTTTATAATAAGCTTTTTCTTCCTATGGCTAGTCCATTTGCTGGATGCAAGTCCGTCGAAGGTATATCCCCAACCTAATCACACAGCTTAGACTATGCTCAATCCGCTGCTGATTGCACAGGAGGAATCTTTCCTAATGAAGTGTATCCTTCACGCTTCGTTCATCGGCATTCGGACCCCGGACCTTCGGCACGTGAGGCAGATGTGCAAACCGTTACACTTTCCGAATGAAAAAAAGTGATATATTGACAGCTTGTTGACCAGGAAAAACAAAGTTATATGACAAACTGTCTCGGAAAGAAGAACAAAAAACGAAATGTATCTTTGATTACATCAAATTTTTTTTATGTCATTCAAAATTCGAACAAAAAATCAGACGCAGCTTCTCTTTACACGGTAAAAATAGGACTTCTAATTATTTTTTCAAATTGGTAACATCTCAATAAAATGAAACTTCCTGAGACATCAATTACAATTTTAATTTTTTTTTTTAACGATTAAATGATTTTAAAAGTCATCGAAGAGAAAGGTTAACATAATTGATTAAACTTGATACAACTCTTTTTGACAACAATAATTTCCCTTATATTTGAATAATATTCCTAGTAAAAGAAACAATGTCGAAATGTAATTCTTTTACTCAGTGCCTATTTCCTATCCAAATCGAACGGGTAGTACTGTACTATGTAGTACTATTCGTTGGTTTATTGATCCCACGTTCCACGACATTGTCAATATCGAATGCAGCGTCCCCCACAGCATTTCACGGGGGAAGGAGCTCTTCGGCGGATCCAATCACTTCTCCAGGACACATGAGACAGGCAATATTGGACTAGACGCTACAATTGGTTGGTTGATTGGTTGCATGACCGATGACATTGTCAGGATCAAAAATTGGATCCTCTATCAGATTTTTAATGTAAGGAATTATTCAACAGTGCCAATTTTCTCATCTAGTAACACGAGGCAAGTAGCTTTTGACTGTATGATACCAATTGTTTGGTAGTCTAACCCATGAACCTGGGTATCGTTACATTGCCATGGTGGTTCTAATATGTCCTCTTGGGACAAGGGCAGTTGATTGGAAGCCACCCTTGAGAAACAGGCAAGCGGGTACTGGTCATTTGGAGAGAAGTAATTGTGTTTTACTAACTTGGGAACTCGAAGACCCGGCAAATTATACACACTTCTGGGTGTCTGGATAATTTTTTAAGTCAGATGATGGAGACTTCTTGGCGTGTAAATGATTCCCATGTCCATTAAATCTTTTTAGTTCTTCCTTCACTTTTCTGAAGACATTTCCACACGCAATGAACCCTCCTAATTACTCAAAATATTTCCACAGCGTTTATTGAGATCTGACATGGGCAAGCAGACATGCAGAAGTCTGGGTCATTTGACACGAACAATTATTTAGATGTCTGTAAGTCTGTAACATTCGATATGAGAAATCATTCAGATGTCTAGAAGTCTGCATCTTTCGATATGAGGAGTTATTCAGATGTCTAGAACTCTGCATCATTCGATATAAGAAGTTATTCAGATGTCTAGAAGTCTGCATCATTCGACATGAGAAGTTATTCAGATGTCTAGAAGTCTGCATCTTTCGATATGAGGAGTTATTATTCCCGAGATATCCAGTTCTTCCAGCTTCTTTGCAAGGTTTGTTCGAGACTGTTCTCAGGGCTCCGACTACGATTGGCACTACTGTCATCTTCATGTCTCTTAATGTTTTCTGTTCTTCGGTGAGGTCAAGATACGTACCTGGCATTTCTTTTTCTCCTTGTTTACTCTGTAATTTGCGACAACAGTTAAATCCACTGACAGGTTAGCTTTTTCTTCTTCTTCGCAACATTTAGATTTAGTCTCCTGGCCTTGATTGGGTTATCCGTTTGAATTTGAGAATCCCAGATGTGCTTTTTTCTCTGTGGCAGGTTCTGGTATTAGCATATACAATTGTTTTTCATGGTTGAAATACAGTAGCTTGCACAGTTTTATGTAGATCAGCCGGTCAGATTTCCATATGCATCGGATTTTTGTCAGTGGGAATCGAAAAATAGCAATTTCTTTCGTTTCTCTCACAGACCTCAATACTGCTGTGTAGTTTCAATTTTTCTTGGATCTTTGATCTTTCAACCCTCTCACTAATATCTTTGGAAGAGTTCTTGGTGCGCAAATGATTATGGGCATGACTCACGCTCTGTTCTCTGTTAAGCTTTTTAGGTTTTCGTCAAGGGTCTTGGTATTCCTCTATTTTTGTTTCCACTTTTCTTGATTTTTAATTTGTG
The DNA here is from genome assembly GCA_963457665.1 of Thysanoteuthis rhombus. Lineage (NCBI taxonomy): Eukaryota > Metazoa > Mollusca > Cephalopoda > Oegopsida > Thysanoteuthidae > Thysanoteuthis > Thysanoteuthis major. Next base: position 36,987,977 of record OY735223.1, on the reverse strand, counting down.
GTCCGTTAGAAGTGAATCCATATTTTCAAAAGATTTTTCTTACTAAGTTCCCTCTTTATTTGGATGGTCCTCAAACAGGTTGAGTTCTCCTTGTCAGAGACAATTTTTCCCAAATTTAAGCAAGGTTTCTTAGAACTGTTCCAAGTGCTCCGATATTGCTGAGTATGACTGTCACTTTCATATTCTACAATTTTCACTTATTAAAACGTAATGTATACATTGATAGGGAGGGAGAGAGAGATTATATAGATGAAAATAGACATAGGATTATGTGAGTATATAGATTGATTGGAATAGGATTAAGATTGATGCCGATTGAGACGTATGTGTACATCTCTCTCTCTCTCTCTCTATATATATATATATATATATATATAGAGAGAGAGAGAGAGAGAGAGAGAGAGAGGAGAAAGAGAAGAGAGATTGAAATTGACATACATGCACATAGGTATATATATGTATCATTATATCCCCCCTTCTCTCTCTCTCTCTCTCTCTCTCTCTCTCTCTCTCTATATATATATATATATATATATATATATATATATATATATATATATATATATATATATCTAAGAAAAAAATGGAAAAAGGAAAGCTAAACTTTTTAGTTATGGCTATAAAGAAGAAAAAAATAAGCCTTAACCGATATCATACATATAAAAAAAATGATGAATATGTTTATAAAAAATCATAAAAAATTTTTAAATTCCAAATTCCAATACACATACCTATATATTAGAAGTGATAAATATATAAAGAAATTTCTTCATCTTAATACATATATATATATATATATATATATATATATATATATATATATATATATATATATATATATATATAATGGATCTGTAATTCCGTAATCTGGCATGTCGTTATCAGCTGAATATTAATCTGAAATTTCGGCTGTATTCGATCTATGTGATCAATATTCATCATAGAATTAATTGCTTCGAAAAGGGAGAGGATTTTGTTGAAAAATAATATTTTTTGAGCTAAACACTTGTATTTATTATCAGGCTATGGACTTACTGATGTACCGAGGTATACATGCATGTATTTTTATCTCCTTTACTCTCTCTGTCTCTTGCTCGTTGTCTTTCGATACATGTGAACCTGATAAGTGCCCAACACACCATTTTTGAAATAATTGGTATTTTTGTTATTCTTAGAGCTACAACGCCAAGTTGGTTTGAGGGTCGAGTTAAGTTTGAACACAGCATGAATTATAACACAATGTGTTCAAGTTTCAAAATGAAGAGAAACTAAGTGCTGTAGCTAAAAAAGAAATAACGAAAATATCAACGTTATAAAAATGGTGTATTGGACACTCATGTGCGACCACCCATATATATATATCTATCCATCTATCTACACATTTCTCTCTCTCCCCCCCCTCTCTCTCTCTCTCTCAATATATATATATATATATATATATATATATATATAATATATATATATATATATATATATATGTGTGTGTGTGTGTGTGTGTGTGTGTGTGTGTGTGTGTTAATACCTGTAATCCAATTAGATTTAAATTATGCCACAGACCTGCACAAAATAGTCCAAATTGGCGAGGTGAAATCTTTGGAAAACATTGTTTTGAAATTTTTTAAAAAAAGTGTTGCATTCATAAATATTCGATCACTCTTTTATAAAACCTCCAAATAAGACCAGATGCAACAAACAATCTTCCCAATTCATGTAGAAAGTGAAATAAAGTCAATCTGTGTAGAATCTGAGTGTCACGTGATCAGTCCATGATCTCAGTATACACACACCCGCTTTGAAAGGCCCAAGAGTCTGTAACACTACTTAGCAATGGATACCACCAAGCAAGCACCATCCTGACGACCAAGGAACTCACCAAGTTGGCCAGGGACAAAGTTGTCGGGAAGCAAAGATCAGGGTTGGGTCATAGAAGAGAACCCCAAACTCAGTACATCCCATGGGACACTATTAAATCCATTGTGATAAAATGCAAAGACCACAACAAAGCTGCCAAAAGAGGGCTGCACACTAGAACTCACGGACCCAGCAAGGAGGGCATCAATCAGAGAGATAACAAAGAAAACAAAGACGACCCTAAAGGACCCAGAGAGTTCCACTATAACGATTGATGTACGACTTCAACTCAAATATTCAACCTTCGTAGCATTTTCCTATTTTGCTGCATTACAACCTTAAAATAGATTTTTAAAAAGTTTCATTTCACGGACTTAGTTGGTGATGTGAATTTAAAAAAAGCAACAACTTGTTCTTCAAATAATTATAATAGCAGTTCCATTTTATTTATCACCAATTCACGTACAAAACTGTTTCGCTAACGCAGAATAGAACGCCAGTAAAACAAACGATTAAAGAAAATGGGGCTACTGTCGAGTCATATACATCAATTTATTCATACATATATATGTATGTATTCAGAAATTAGAGTTTCAATATAATATAACGTAATTTATAATCATATATATATATATATATATATATATATATATATATATATATATGATCTCATTATGTTATCGTGTATTTTAGCGTGTCAAAATTTTCCAATTCATCCTCACCTCGCTGCCATTCTTGTGTGACACCTGCATCTCTGATCTCCCCAATAACAAAAAAGGAAAAAAGGCGCTTACCCACGTAGTTATGCGTGAAATCCCCAGTGAAGAAATGTAAATTTTCAAGGTAATATATTCCCATTTATTCTCACCTTTCATTTATTATCACGTGATATAATTTTCTTTACAGATTCTGTGCGTCATTCGTGAATATGAATTCCACTCCTTAAAACTGCGTACTCTAATTCTCAGAGGGTCGTTGGCAGAACGATTTTCCTTCTTGTGTTTTCCCTTACAAGCGTATTAGTATTCTCGAAGATTAGGTAGAGTAATTGATAGCAGTTGTTTAATACGCACAAGCTCGAGGATTCGATTCTCGAAATGAGCTGGGGAAACTCTTCATAAGTACATATTCCCCTCAATAGCTGATTGTGTACACTCTAAGCTTAGGTGGACTGCATCCTGTCGAAAGGGTGGTCATAAAAACTCGACCAGTCTTGAAACTTGCAATGGTCACCAAGTTGAAACATGCAACGGGCCTTGAATTTCGTCACCGGGCGTTCCGATTCTAACAGGATTCTACAAGTTATCAGAAGCCATAGCTACTTCTCCAAACACGAACATTTTCGACTCAAATCTAGAAAAAAAAATCCTGGACACCGAATGTTCGTTTATGAATTTTCGAATTAGATAATTAACCCCAGAGGGACTCCACTGTTTGACCCTCATCAACTGCCTTTTAATCGTTGGACCTTCTGCAAGATTTGCCACACTTCTCTGTCATAGGCGTCGCAGAGCCAGTGCTTTCTGGAGGCGTTTAGCTCGTTACACCATCTCTGGGGATCCATGTTGTGGGTCGTTATCTCCAGCAGTTGTCTGATACTCTTGCAACAGTCCAGCTATTTGCCATTTGAGTTTTCTGATGGATCCTATGATATCTCAGACTCCAATCTTTTTTTCTCTAATCCAACGTGCTGTTTCCTGATCTCTCCATGTGAGCTTGCGCATTATTTTCTTTTGTGTTTGTTGCATGGTTCTCAGTTTGAAGGTCGATCTTTCGTTTAGATTTCATCTTTCAGCTTTAAAAGTGACTATCGGGGGGATACATTGGATGTAAACCCTTTTTTCTTATATTAGTGGGTTTTCCTTGATCTTGAAAGTCGAGCATGCTCTATCAAAATCTTGCCAACCAAGAGTAATTGTTTGTTTGATTTCTTCTCTTGACGATTTCATGGGGATTAGTTGTCCCAGGTACATGTTGTGGTCTACTTTCTTCGGCTTTGTGTTTCCGATTTTGTTCGTTGCGTCCTAGTCTCCAAAATGTTTGTTGTACATGACATTCGTTTTACTGGAGTTCATGTGGAGGCAACGTTTCTTACTTTCTTCATTTAGTTCGTCTACTATTCTTTGGAGATCATGAAGGTAACCAGGGTAAAGGACGATGTTGTACACAAATCTGAAGTCACATGTATTCACAGTCTCTACTGATTCCTTTGTTTTCCCTATTGGCAGATCATCTCAAGGCAGACTATTTGAGGTTTGGCTGAACTGGTATCACCTTATTTCACTCCATTATCTAGTTGGGAGTCTTTATGTAGCTTGCCCTGTTGGTAGATGTGTTGCAATACCTTGAAATATACGCAGACTACGCCTTGTTGTACGATAGCATCAATGAATTAGGGGATATTCACTGAGTCGAAGGCCGTTTCAAAGTCAACAAATGTTATAGCAAGAGACATTTTATATTCTGTTGCTTTCTCTTTTAGTTGGTTCACTGAGATGGTCGATAGTCGAGTGGCTTTTCTTGAAGCCAGCTTGTACCTGTGGTTGATTTTCGTCTAGGGTTACTATCCCAATATTGTCCTGATTGAGATACAAATTGAGATACAAATTAAGAGACGGACACCTTTAAGATTAGTTTAGTATGGTTTGATATGATATAAATATAGATATTTACTAAGCTTAGCTCATTTCAGTCTGACACAAGGTCAAATACGACAAAATAAGGTTAGGAAAATTGTATCAAGCCAATTTGGTTGAGCTAGACAGCCTTTAAAATCAGCGTCCTAAATCCTGGCTTTTACCTGCTCTCGAAAACTAACTTGTGGTGCAGAATCAAGTGAGGATCGAATTCACTACACTAGCTAATGGACTGCAAAATAAACTTACCAACCATTGCTCTATCGCAGGGGCCTCACTCGGAAGTGTATTGAAATTGGCTGCGTTCATAGGTTTCCCTGATTTTTTCTGGTAGCTACGTCGGAAGTCAACTTCTTGGCTACATCCAGTACTGAATTTCATTTTTCTTCTTTGTCGTAATTTGTTTATCCGTCTGCGCGTTTATCTGAAGGATCTCTCCTTAAATTGATTAAAGAAGCCAATGGTTGGTTCCGAAATCGCACTATCTTGACTCTTGCATTTTCCGAAAGCAACATATTTCATTACAGGTTTTAACTGTTTATAGTATCCTTTGATTTTTGTTTTGTTCCTGTATACCATTTTTTTAGTTCAACATTAACGTTGTTTCTACCAAAATATTTCTCTATTCAATGATTTGCTACTTATGATATCGGATCTTTTTTTTTTACTTAGCTTAGCTTACAACATTTCTCAGAATGATCCATTGAATGAATTGAATATTGACTGTAAGCCTTACTTATGAGGCTCAGGTGATCTACATATGTTCAGCCGATAAATGAATGATAGAAAATAATCTACCGGCCTAACCAGCATTGTTTCAAATTGGTAGCGGTATGTCGGAGTCAGTGGCGCGGATTTTGATTCAATCATACGTTACAGAACATGTTCTTACTTTTCTGTTCCAAAAAGCGATAGATAGATAGATAGATAGATAGATAGATAGATAGATAGATAGATAGAGAGCATGTCAAATTATTGTGCCAGAACATTTTTCTCCACTAAATTCTGCTACGGGGAAAGAATTTTGATAGCTTTTACTTATAAGTCCACTTCTGGACAAAGGCCTTTCCCATCTCCTTCTATGACGACTTCGACTGCGCTGACCTCTGCCAGGCTGCACCAGCAAATTTTTCTATATAATCCTTCCATCCTATGTCTGGTCTTTTCCTACTGTGTTTTCTGTGCCATCGGTTTACCCTTTGCTCCATATGCGGTCATTTCTTTTTGCTATGTGCCCAGTCAATCTCCATTTTTGTTGCTTAATCATTTGTATAATATTCTGCACTCTAGTCCCCTCCCATATCCATATTGATTTTTTCTATATCTTAGAGTATTCCTCAACATTACTCTTTCCACAGCTGGTTCTCACATCGTTTTCTTCATTTCCACGTTTGGCATCCGTAAGTCATTGCTGGTATTATGCATTCATTGTACACTTTACGCTTCAAGTAAACTTGCGAAGTACTTTCCATCAGTTACCATTAGAAGCTAACATCCATAATTTTAAAGTACAGAAGCCTAAAAAGGAAAAAAAGGTCCATTTTCTTTTTTCGCCGAATAGGAACTCAATTCATGATGTTATTTTGGGGTCAAATTATATACGGTACCTTTATTCTGTCTCTGCTGAACATTCGCCACATATTCTTCAATGTCAAACGCATTTAAACATTTAATTATCCAATTAAAAAAGATCATGTCATATGCATATTACTTCCTCAGAAATAAATAGTGAACACATAAAAAACAATTGTTGAATGTTTCATGATAGCTCCAGGATTGAAAATCATAACTTAGGCTCTCTATTTATAAAATCCGTGACGGCTGATTTTAGGTTTTGGGAATGCGATTAAAACTCACGAAATTTGGCAGTAGATTTTTTGATTTATGATCAAATATGCACATGTGATATTCCCATACGCACAATTGTTGGCTATAAATCGCCGTATTGCCAAATTAACGACAATAAATCAGTAGCGTGTTTTGGCGCTTGCTTTAACCCTCTGATTGCTAAAGGAGCAGTTCAACTGCTGTGTTCAAAATGAAACGATAACTTTATTCATATATCATCAGCAGCAGTTTATTTTGCATCCATCGTTGGATAGGGACCCTCCTTACGATTCGACAGATCTTTAGTTGCAGAGCCAGTATTTTCTGAATTTGTTTTGTTCATCTCTCCATCTTGTATTCTGTCGGCCTCGGTTCTGTATGTAATCTTCGGGGGTCCATGTTATGAGCCGTGATGTCCATCGGTTGTCTTTCATTCTTGCAACATGGCCTGTCCATTGGCATTTTAGTTATATAATAGATTCTATGATGTCTCGGACTCCTGTTTCCTTCCTTATATACTGTGCTGTCTTGTAATCTCTGGTGAATATAGAGGATGCTGTAATTCCAAAACTCTAAACATAGACACAGTCACCTGAAATATAACGGGTCTGGACCTGTTATGGATCAGTTCATTCGGACCACATTTTAAACATTTTCAATTGCCGCTTCTGAAATACCCAAATCTGCAGATAGTACTCCAACCGTTGAAAGGCCAGTATTTTCTGAATTTGTTTAGTTCGTCACGCCATCTTGTTTTCTGACGGCCACAGCTTCGGATATGATCTCTGGGGATCCATCTTACGAGTCATGATTGTCTTGAATTCTTACAACATGACAAGACCATTGCCATTCAAATTCTTTTTAATGGATTTTATGATATCTCTGGATCCTGTTTTTTTTCTTCAATATACTGTGCTCTCTTGCGATCTCTCAATGTGAAGTTGAGTATGATTCTCTCCCGTGCACGTTGTGCAGTCCAAGGAATCATGTACAAAATTTCAGAAAGTACTGGCTCCGAGATGTCCATAATGGAGATGCCATGGAGAAGGTATATGGCTAACGACGAACTATGAATTTTCACCATTATGTCGGATATAACTCATCTATTCAATGATATATATATGAGACTTGTTTAGTTTATTTCTATGTTTCGTCAGTGCATTCTGGCTTTTTCAAGAAAGTACGAACATATACAGGAGAGGTTGTGTTTACATAGGACCAAGCTTGTAGTGGGTGGGATTAATATTCAAACTTTATTTTATATTATACTTCCTAGAAAAAGCACTAAATAAGTCTCATTTGTAAAAAAACGTTCTTTTGAAATTGTCATTTTACCCTAATATTGACGAATAAAACATGATCCACATTCAATACACTGCAATGCTCTTCCATAGGAATAGAGCACTCTGGTGGATGAGAGATTTCTGTGTAAATAAATATATCACTTAAATTCAGCCTTATTGACTGTCCAGTTCCGTAGTTCAGAGGTAGGATATCGGCATGCGGGTCTGAAGTGAAGGTTTCAATTTTGCCTCATGGTACAAGTCTATGGCCACACTGAAGAGATGTAATGGCCACACTGAAGAGATGTAATACATCGAAACAGCTGTCTGTGGATGACACAATAATTATATATATTGTTTGTATATATATATTGGTAATTCGGTTTGTAACTGTGGTTGAACCTTCGTTTAGATCATCAGTGTCTCTCTCTCTCTCTCTCTCTATATATATATATCTATATATATATATATATATATATATATATATATATATATATATATATATATACACGGTTGCACGATCTTGATACAACTTGATAACCTATCAGAGGAACCCATTTCCCATGCGTGAACACTCTCCCGAGAAGTTTTATCAAGACAGGAAATAATTCTAACTTTGTCCTTTAATCATGTCTAAATCAAAGACAGAAATAATTCAAGAGTGAATGAAGTTAGAGGAAGACGGAATTGCTGGAAAATTTAAAGGAAGGCCAGACGACTTAATTTTAAAAAAAAGAAAAACGTTCATTTAAAATTGCTACTGCGATTATATTTTTAAATTCGATTCTTTGCAATTATATTCAAGTATCTTTTGGCCGCGCGCGCTCTTTCGATGTCTAGTGCATAACTTCGACGTAAGACAATATGGCGGCCTAGACAAATCTGTTCACAAAATGTCAGCAATCGAAAGACGCTTCAATATATTCAGCGCATCATTTCTCAAAATGGTCCACCAAAACCAAATTAACGTTCGGTCTATGGCCTCTATATTGCAACTTATACATATATCAAATATATATATATATATATATATATATATATATATATATATATATATATATATATATATATATATATATATATATATATATATATATATATAAATATAAGGATATCTAATGTTAGATCCTTTTTTCAGATATCGGAAACAGTTTTTTCTTTAATGTGCCTCAGGGTGAATATGGCGTAGTTGCAAATTTGTATCCAATATTATAGCTTGAACACTTTCCTCTTCTAATCATCTTCTATTGGGTGCTAAGCGGAGATGTTTGTCTCAGAACATCAAGAGGTAAGTTTTACAATGATTCACTTTTTAGTTAAGGTACCCCTGATAATAATAGTTGTAATAGTAATAATGAAGATGATGATGATGGTCTTGGAGTGAATAATATTGCACTATTTCAGTATTAATGCATTCTATAGCAAAATAATCTGCGACATCTCCTCTATATGCTTTGAGTATTCATATCATTTTATAAGTAATCATTAAATTAAATGGTTCGTCCTATCTACTTACATAATGTTTCTCCGTGACAAAAGACTTTTTCGCATCGTCGGTAACAATGGACTTTTCCGCTTGACGGTAACAATTTTGATGGTGAAAAATATCTCCTACCCATTATGTTAAACAATGGATTCTTCTGCTAGTACTGTAATACTATGACTGTCGGATTTCACGAATGGATATGTTGTCTGGCAGATTTTACAAAATAAGTGCAATATGCCTAAAACCAACCGAAGAAAGAAAGTCTGGTTTATTCAAAGCGCCCTAACCGAGTTGAGGAGTACTTTTAAAAAGCCAGAGTCAAGGAATAAGAGTTAATGATGCATTATCTGATTCTTATCAGATTTTACTTTGGGAAAATATTGTGGAAGGCCTTCTAAAATTGATAACGTTAAGACCAGGAACCACCCTTTCACGCCCACACAAAAAAAGAGGTCTGTGGCTGAACGACATAAAAGGAAGCATGGTCCCACCTGAAAGCGGAGGTTGATCAATGGGATAATGAATACAAAGTCGAGGTCCGGAAAGACGGGTCCGAAAAATTGATTCTACACAACGTCGAACTCAATCTGGGAGTTGGTCAAGCCTCATGAAAGGGGTTAAGTTTCGATCATTGGGAGCAAATAAAACCTGTTGACAAACGAACCTTTGTCGTTAGCTGATGTGGCCTAACTTGCTGAGAAGGAAGACTGGTGTCGGAACCTGAAGAGTAAAAAGCCAAGACTTCAGTTTATCAAGAAATTAGAAACGGCTGGCAGAAGTTTCTTGGGTCGCAGGCCCAAATGCCAATAACTCAGCATAGACCACTCTCTGCGTCTCCTTTGGCGCTACAAGGTATTTCCTTCTATCCTCCAAGGCGACCGAAAACTGACCGATCTATTTAACTCTGAAGAAAGTATCACATTTTCTTCGATACAGGACTAGCTGATAAATTATCAAGAGAAAATGAGCACTTGATTTTTATGAACAAATTTTGCAGTTCCTACTTTCATAGTCCCTGTTTTTCTTGCTTCATTTTCGTTTGCATCACCTCGACCCTTATATCTGGCAACGTTTCGGCAGCAGCAACAGAACCTCGTCCTTCGATCTTTTCTGAACGTGGGGGAGAACGTCAGTTGGTGTCGGGTGTTCTAGAGGGACTGGCGACTGTGAAATAAAACGAGTTTTCTATTTTCTTTTCTAAAAAAAAAACAATTATCGGAAAGAAATTCTAAGTTATTCGTGAATTCTTTCACGCGAATCAACCAATTTGTTCAACAAGCCCAAGTCATCAAAAGTTACGTAAACAGCTGATAGGAAAATAATTTGTGATGTATTTCTATGTATGTTTCGAGTATTTGCTGTGTCGCTATATATGGAATCATTAGAGCGAATAGAAAGTTTGGGTGTTTTGTTAAATGAATCCTACCTGTGATATCATGGATTATATGAACAGCTAGTGTCAAGATAATGTATTTTTATGTATGATTTTATTATTTGTCAAATGACCATGTATGAAATCACTAGAATGAATGAAAATGTTAAGGTATTTGTAAGATAACTTCTACCTATATCATCTTATGACCCATCCTTCCAGTAATCACTTCGTAGCCATTGATTTCATTGATAGAGAATTTAACATTTGGTTGTTTTTAAAAAGGTCTCAAAATTGACGGGAAGAAGCCCCCTCCAAAGAAAAACAAAAAAACAACAAATAGTATTTGTTCTGAAAGTTTATAATTCACCCTTCCAGGCACCAACCCCTACCCACTGAATTTCTGGAAACAAACTTTAGACATTTTTGCCAAATTCCAATCCGAGTCGGAGGCTGAAATACGGGGGCCAGAAGGGACTTCCGAGAACCCCCAGGAATTTATGAGTCAGATATCGAATGTTCTTTTTGATGTCCTCTTTCCGAAAAAAATGTTCCCGAGAAAAATATTTGGATGAACAACCTTATTTGCATAAAAACTAAATTGTTCGTCAACAAACACTAAAAATATCCTGAATTTCATATCTCGTCTCCCGATTGACATATCTAAGTTCTTTAGAAGGCTAAATCACAGTTTTTAGACATGAAAAATCCAAAATACACTTCATTTCTTCATTAAAGTAATTTTTAATGCTTTATATAAATTTATTCTGAGGAAATATGAAATGGAAAAAGTGAATCATGTGATTCTCTGACATGTACATTCTGTTTAATGAAGGGTAAATGTAACTATCAGTTAAATGGAGCATAAATGTCACTTAACATTTAACCATCATGAATTAAGTTTCTATTCACTCTCTGGATTAGAGTCAGACACTTCAGAAATGTCCATATCGGATACCTCCATTTTATCTTCATTGTCACTTTTCATTTCAGTTGACATCAACACTTCAACTGTTATGGAAGCACATTTCCTTCATATCTTCGTGGCCCCGAAATCTCTCCAATTCATGTTCCTTGGGATCTGGCAGTTCTAGAAAGTTTTCATTGGATCTCTTTTAGATGCCCACTTGGAAATTTGTTATCTTGATTTACTTCGTGGGCATTTTTTGTACGTCTTGCAATTTCTATGGTCTTTGTCTGCCATTGTTGTCACACTTGGTATTTCATAGATGCAGACGCAAACTGTCTAATCTGCTGAAACGATGCTGACCATACAAGCAACAAGTAAAATCTTGAAGTTTTCTAGAAACATCTCTTTCAGAAATACCTTGATAAGCGTTCTCTTACCGATGCTTTTGAAGGCACTGGTAGTGTTACAATCTGTATAGGAATGAACTGCCATCAATGCTGACTTTGTGCTTATGCTATTTCGGTGATTCTCAACGGTCTTTGGAGGTTGACTGTCCCAGTATCAAAGAGCATACGCGAAATACAAGATGGTTCTTGTGGGTGGACTATAATTGGAGAGAACTCAGAGCCACTAAGTTAAGATTGAGACGAACTTAGACAACAGCAGTTTGAAGTATCAGTGTTAACTGAAATCAAAAGTGACAATGAAGATGAAATTGAGGCTGACGATATGGATATGTTTGATGTTTCTTACTCTGGTTTAGAGAGTGAATAGACACTTAATTCGTGATGGTTAGATTTCAATTGAAACGTACGCTATGATAAACACGTAGTGCTCACAAATTTACCCTTCATTAAACAGATTGTATATGCGAGAGAATTTTTGTAAAAAACAAATTATTCGTTAATTTTTTCATCAGAATAAATCCTTATGATAAATTAAAAATTACTTTTATGATACATAAAAGCCTATTTTGAATTTTTCATGTCTGGAAACCATGATTTAGCCTTTCAAAGTATCCATATATGTCAATCGGGAGACGAGATATGGAATTTAAGATATTTTTGGTATGTGCTGGTGATCATTTTGTTTTTATGCGAATGAGGTTGTTCATCAAATTTTCTTTCTTGGGGTCATCTTTTCAGAAAAAAGACATCCTAAAGAATATTTGATATCTTACTCATGAATTCCGGGGGTGGAGGCTGCTGCCCTCCCCATCCCGACTACAGCCTCTTTTTTGAATTTGATTTGGCAAAAATGGCTAAAGTTTGTCTCCAGGTATTCAGTGGATTGGAGGTAGTTTCTGGAAAGGTAAATCATAAACACCAAGAATACATAATGTTTTGTTTTTTGTTTTTTTCTTAGGAACATCTTTTTTCCTTAAAGAGGTCTTCGTAATGGACATTTTGGTACCTTATTAGATTCCTGTGTAGGGTGTGTGCACTGGTCCTGGACTCAAGGAGTTTTTAACCTTGAAAGAACAACCATTCCTCGTCTAATATAGGGGAGTAGTTAAAAAAATAGGTGCATGTGAGACACAGGGTCAACAGTTTGAGAGTAATAGTATACGTCGAAAATTTGGTGTGCACACCTATGACAAAATGGCTTTGTGAATGTGTGCTGTTCCATTCCCATCCCTTTACCATGAGAAGATTAAAAGAGCCAGGAATTAAGAGCAGCTAAAATTTTCCTCAAGTTAGCTGGCCTGTGAAGGGACGGTTTAGGGATTAGCACTGACAGGGGTGATAAAAGTACGGAGAAAGAGTGTTCATGTGTGTGAATGTTAAAAGTGACACACAGATATATGTGAAAGCATGTATATGTATGGATCAACTCACGAATTTTGAGGAAGATATAGGAAGTTGGGATAGATGGCTTAGCCTCTGGCCCTAGGGGCCAATAGGTGTGTTCAAGTATCTCGGGAATGTTAACCGAATTTCGTATATTGTTTGTGCAAAATCCAATATCGAAATGTAGCATACCAGATGCAGGAATCTTTCAGCACCGTTTCATCTGCTCATACCATCTATAGAGAGACATAACAAAATAAACATGGATTATTTCCATAATCAGTTTTCTTGTTCTTAATATGGAACCAGTTTATATCACTCCACGGATTCAGCGTTCTCTTTTTGCAGATTCTTCAACATGGTTCCCTGCGACTGGATTTGAACACAACGGTCTTTCTAGAAGATTGTATCGACGGCATCGGTGCTAGTATAAAATGTACACACACACACACACACGCCGAGAAACCATACAATCAACATTTGGGGACATGGCGACCGGCCCCTATAAGGAAAAATCCGGCCGGGGAGTCCCCCCACCATTGTCCCTACAGTTATCCAACATGGATAAAATGTTCCACGCCGTTAACCAACAGAGTGAACTGTTGACCGTTTTGTCCGTCCCGTCACGTTAAATCAAACCAATATATAAAATCAAAAACATTTCCTTAGCGTGATTTGAAATCACGACCAAGTGATTGGTGGGCGACACTCTTACCGACTGAGCAAAACAGAGGAGTTTTACATATATACGAAAATTATTGTCATAACTTTTTTATTTATTATATATACAACACAAAAGTTGCAGTAATCATCTTCGATTAAAATAGAAATAAGAATTGAGTTTGTCCCCTGCAGCAATCAGACTTGTTTTTTTTACTCTAAATAAGCTCTCAAAATTGATTGAAAGAAACCCAACAATGTGTTTTATGAAAGCATATGATCCATCCTTCCAGTAATTCAGAATAGTGGAAGAAATTAATGTGTTCGACAATTCCATCTATGAGTAGAGTTAGGCAATGCTCTAATGCATTCTGGGTTGTTTATTCGTGGCTAGGGCGTTGAACGTAAATTTCCGAAGTGTCTTCGAGTGACAATTTCTCCTTCCGATTTACTGATGGAACTTCGTGTTGTTCACCACTCAGTACCCCCCCCCTTCCAATGAAGAGGATGCTTAGCAACCCAGTGGAGATCTGAATAAATAAAACTTATCAAAAGGCGATGAATTCATTGAGTCAACAGCCAGCAAACTAAAGATGGTGTCGATGAAATTACCGCAGAGACGGCAAGGGGAAAGACCAAACATGGCAGGGCACATCTTATTGTGGTGAATCATAGTCACTCACACCCTGTTTCTCGTTACATTGAATTCAGTTTGTTTTGATAAAACTTCTTCTTTGAAGTAATATCTTCATTTGGTTTCTTGTGAAGCTTTAATTAGAATTAGTTCAGCCGAGATTTTCCTTGAATTAATCTTTTCAACTAAAATCTATTTCTTTTGATTGAAATGGCTTTTTCCAAATCTGCTTTCAGATCCAATTTTCTTTTGAGCTGACGAATGTAACATGTTTTTTATCACTGTGGACATTTCAATAAATGAATTAATTAAGTGATCTTTTTTTACCATAAAAACATGGACGACGCGAGATCTAATCCTCCATGTTCTAATAACTGTTGTCGGCCATATTAGAAACCATCAATTGGTAGCATAGTTTTTCAAGTGACTCTGGCTGACAAGCTATGTATGTGTCTCGCGTACGGGCCGCTCTTTGGAGCTAGAGGGCTAAAAGTTTAAATAATTATTATGTCTAGAAGAAAAAGGGTTTTTTTGTGTGTTTTGAAACCCCCCTCCCGATAAGTTTTTTAGGACGGGGTTCAACTTACGACGTACATTTATGTTAAATTGGTTCTTTATTTTCCGTCTGGCATTGTTCAAGCCTGTTTTTTGAAAATTCGTACTTTTTACTAGTCCAACCAAAGGTGAGAAAAGTTACAAATCTCTCTCTCTCTCTCTTTCTTTCTCTCTCACTCTCTCTCTCTCTCTATATATATATATATATGTATATATGTGTGTGTGTGTGTGTGTGTGTGTGCATGTGTGCGTGCGTGCGTGTGTCAGGCCACATCATCTGAGTCAAAGAGTGTAAAAAATAAACTTTGATTCCTTATTATGTCTAAAAAAGAGTTTTATTTTTGCTTTTGGGAAAAAGTTTTGGGGGGTGTTTATTTACATTGCACACTTATGCTAAATTGATCCCTTGGTTTATTTCCAAGAGTGCAAATGCTTTTAATTAGAAAAATCGGATTTTTCTAGTGAGTGCCGCCCTACAAAAGGCGAGAGAAGTAACTTATTTATTGATCGCCCCTTTGTTCATATCTTAATTGATCACCCCCTATACAACATACTGCCAGAACACGTTGGTTACGTGATGGTGTCAATTGAGTGACTAACCATTCCTGTTATTGTCTTTGTCTTTGTCAACTTTTCTAAAAAAAAATCTTTCTTCTATAGATCTTTTCAGGGGGGGGGGGTTCTCACCAGTCTGTCGGTCAGTCCGTCCTATATTGTTTCTCAGCTGTTTTAAGTCAGACTGACTTGAATCTTGGTAGAAAGATGCTCGATAAGATACTTTTGGCTTATAAAAGTCATGTGATCTGGGAGTAATGGTGTTTTATTTTATGTTTTAAAATCGATTTTATCATAAGTTTCAAGTCAGATTTGTTTAAATCTTTGTAGAAAGGTGTCCCCTGATAAAATGCAACTTATTTATAAAAATCCCTCACTCAGGGCCGCGTGATCTGGTAAAAATGGTATTTGAACTTCGTGTTTTAAAATCAATTTCCTCGACTGTTTCAAGTTGGATTTACTTCAAACCTGATCAAAATGTGTTCCTTGATAAGATGCTTTTTACCTAAAATTATCATCGACTAAGGGTCAGAATGGTAATAATGGCGTTTAAACTTTGTAATCGACGCCTCATTGAACTTTTGTTTCTTGTTTCTCTTTTAATCTAAAAAAATGCCCTTGATCTATTCAACCAAAAGAAATCATAAAATAGAATAAAGAAATAACATAATTTGAGAAACTCTCACAAAGCCAGGAATTCAAATTTTTTTTTTCATTCTTCATTAATTTTATATTCCAATAAAAAATTCTTATTCAATCATTAATCTCGAGAAACACGAAACGATTGCCCAATTAAAAATGCAAATTCTTTCGCTTTTCTAAGCCAGAGCTTAAATCAATTCCAATACAATAGCACGAAAATATATTTAGTTGCTTTTTTATTAAGATATTGTGTACATTTTTTGTTTTTACAAAAAAAAAAAAATATCTGCTGGAAATTTTTTTAATGTTTTTTTCATTTTTTTTTTTTCATTAAACTCTTGTTTATGCAACTTGCATAGGTAGCATAATGGTGGACTCACCCGACCCTTCTCGAAGTGGGCACCCACCTGTCAGCTTCGTCGATTTTTGAAATGTGTGCGTTTTCTTGCACTAACACTATGCGTGTGCGATAATACTGCTTTGATGATGTAGAAAGCCCGTTATGTTCACACTGGTCGCTGGAAATATTGAAACAACCCTGAAAAGGAAAAACTTGGCGATAGTTGTGGAGAGACGCAACTGGTTCCATATTTGAATTAATATCTACTACAAGTAACCCATTCTTTAATTCTCTCTCTCTCTCTCTCTCTCTCTCTCTCTCTCTCTCTCTCTCTCTCTCTCTCTCTCTCTCTCTCAAAGTACACAGATACTGTTTTCCAAAGATTGAACAGTTTTGGTTCATTCATGCAGCGTGAAAATGCAGTCTAGTTTTTCATTTTGCATGAAAAACAAAAACAAACGATACATCGAGATACAAAATGTAGAGGGCACGCCCCCCCCCAAAAAAAAACAACAAGTGTTAGAACATAGTTAGAGATATCATACAATCCATAAGAAAACTCAAATGGCAATGGGCTGGTCATTTTGCAAAAATGTCACACAATCGCTGGACATTACGACTCGCAACTAGGTCCATAGAAACCATATGCGAAGCTATGGCTGGCAAAATAAGTGATAGCGTGACTAATTAAACAAGTTCAGAAAGTATTGGATCCAAGGGGCCCATGATAAAGATATCAGAGTGAATCTGGGATGGGGGATTATATCCAACGACAGACGCTGAAAGGCTGATGATTACGAAGTCCTTAAACATTTGTGGTAGTGTAATAAACATGAAAATTATTCTAAAAATCATTTGCATCCGATGAGAGCATAACATATTCCGGAAACGTATTCCATAGTCTCACCCTTGCTGAAAAAGAATTTTCTGATATCTGATCTCCTATCTATTTTTCCCGCACATGCATGGCCTCTCGCCCCCTTTTAGCAAAATATATACCGGGGTCAACTCATTCAGAACTACGCATAATCTTAAACATTTCTTCGATCCTTCCTATTTTCTAAAGATGGGGACCCTAACTCTTTCAACTTGCCCTCATAGCTCATATTTTTAAAATTCAGGTACTAACATAGTTGCTCGTCACTGGACCAAGTATAGTTATTCAGCTCATCTTGGACGTTTTCTTCATAATCACGCATTACTAGCATATCTATTTAGCTCTAAAAGACAACTATCAATACGTGTTAATGTTTAAAGATGTTAATGTTCAATGATAATTAACAGTTCTCTCTCTCCCCCTCTCTCTCTTATATATATATATATATATACACACACACACACTCACATATATATATATATATATATATATATATATATATATATATATATATATATATATATATATATATATATATATATTGTTATCAATATTAAGAAATGGATATATTATCTAACAGAATAATTATAAATGCATTATATCATTTGGAACTTATTTGCTCTGGCCATATAATGCATTCATAATTATTCTGTCGGATTATACTTCCATTATCTAGGCCAAGTGATACATCAACCGTGTAGCGACGGGATATCATTTCGAATGAGAGTTTCAACATAATATAACGCAATTTATAGTCATTCTGTCGGATCATGTTTCCATTTCTAAATACATACATAATTACATATACAACCACAGCATTAAGTATTATGCAATCTTATATCATGCAGGGATAGGTAATGGGTGATGTAAAACCAGTGTATTATATTCTGTGGACTTCTGTCTTACATACTTATAGAAAGGACATTGACCTGTGTGCGGATAAATATTATTACGAATATAACATGTAGATTTTGTGTGTATGGATTGGGATGGGAGTATTCATAAACTGTAACATCATCACTAAGAATGGAAGATGGGGTTAAAGTTACTCGTTGGTATCAGTAGATGGGTATCAATGGCAGAGTAGAACTATAGGCGTATTAATAGTATATTCGTGTATAAGGTCGGGATTTGATAATAATGGGAGTTGAGTATTGGAAATTATTTAGTAGTATTACGGTGGTGGGCTGTGGGATCGAGGCTATCCTTAGTAATAATCATTGTGATGTGGGATATAAGTTTCAGGCTTCCTTGTTGTATATGATTGTGTATCAGTTGAGAAATGCATATTATGTAACCTTAATGGTTATTGTAGATATTATGAAAGGTCAGATAACTTTGAATAGTACAAGTAAAATGGTCCATACGTTGCTATCAATAGGTAGGGGTCTAGGTAACTAAGTGTGACGTTCCCAATTATTGATGCGCATAAAAGAGAAGTTAGGGTATCGGTAGAGTAAGATTAGCAACATTAACTATATGTGGACAGGGTCCAGATTATATAGGTAGGGCTATTGTAAAAAAATGAGAGGATATATATAATGAGGTGTGTTATGATGTAGGGGCGTTATGGTGCTGGGCTGGAAGTATAGTATTAGTTGCAGGTATAGACAGTGATTTAGTAAGCATAGAGTAATCAGGGGAGGATTATGGGGTAGAGCTCGATGAAGATAGGGTAGTTAAATTTAGTGTCCGTTAGGAGAGAGAGTTTTAAGTATATTAATCCACATATCCTCAGGTATTTCAGAATTTCGTGTAGGGGGTGTATTTTTTTATATCTTCTATGGGAGTAAATCTAGCATCTGTGCTGAAATAGTGGCCAAAGGCATGGAAGTGTTGTTCTATTGGGAATAGGTTGGGATGATTGGGTGATTTAATCATATGTGACATATGTGTGTTGTGGAAGGTGGTTATGAACGATATATTTATATAGAGATTGATATATATATATATATATATATATATAGAGAGAGAGAGAGAGGGAGGGAGAGAGAGAGAGAGAGAGAAGGATGTACTAATACATGTGTAAAAAGAAACAAAACGAGGAGAGAAACGTAGAGACACTGAGAGAATCGTGGAATGGAAGTCTCTAGAGCATGGTTGCAAAATTAGCTATTTTCGACTAAATTTGGCTGATTCTTTTTCAATCTAGCCGAAAAAAATCTATAATAGTCTACAAGTAAATGTTCAATTTTTATTGATAATTTATCATATATATATATATATATATATATATATATATAATCATGAACATACTCACATATGATATATATAATGAACAATTAGAATTTCTTGGTTCGCCTGTCGTAACAATGACAGCGATTAGAAGCGATTGAGTGTCTTGGGAAGCAATAGAGTGTGGTGAGAGTTACAGAGAGAGTCAGATGACAGCAGATGCAGATGGCCAATTGAACGAACACGGGGAGGGGAGAAAGAAAAAGTGAAAGAAAGAAAGTAAAGATAGCGGGCGACAAAAAGAAAGTCATTTAAAACGACTGAAACAGGCGATCGTAAAATTCAATTGGCAATAATTTCAAACTTTAATTTTCAAAAATGTACAGAATTATACAACCAGGAAGAAAAATTCTCTGTCATTCATTTATTCATTCAATTGTTCATTGGCATCTCCGTATGCGATTTACACCGACGAATTTTTTTTTTTCGTTACTTTTTTCAAGTAAAAGATCAGGGTCAAAATAGCGGGATAGCATTATGCTTGGGTGTAAAAAGACATAGACTTTTCAGATGTAAAAAAATATAGTCAAAATGAAATCATGACAAAAATCGGAAATGTTCCAAAACCTTTACTCATAATTACCAAATGAAAGCTGCTTTTCACTTTTAGTGATTCACAGATTTAATGATTTTATTTTTATGAAGTCATATTTACAGTTTTCAACCCTTTGAACAAGTCTTTTTTAGTTTAGTTCAAATACGGGTAGTCTTCCTTTTTCAAAATTTCGATTTACACCACTTTTTCGCTTTTATGAAAAAGGGCGGAAAGCGAGAGCTTTTGTTTTACAATGAGCTGTTATAGAGTCAGTACCCACGCTCTTCCTCTATCTTCTACACCCTAGTCTCCGATATCTCTCACCACCATAACCTCCGATGACTCAGCCTAATATACTATCCTCACAATTTTTCGGGTCTGGGAATACTAAATAAAATGTCCAATAATGAATAATGGTTCTTCGCTTTACGCCAGTTCCGGTTACGAAAGACTTTAATTGGTAGGCTCTACTTTCGGATAACGAGCATGAACGATATGATCATATGAAAAAAATACTATATTTGTAAAATGAATGGTGTGATTTTCTTGGTTTTCTTCCCGTTACACTTGACTCTTCCACTCAGGAGTAGAAATTCCACTGATGAAAATACTTCCATCCTACAATTTGAAACTTTGGACTCTTCCATTGAAAATAGTTTCATAGAAATTCGAATATATCGCAATTTTTTTCACAGTTATGAATTAGTACTTATATATTTAAACAGTAAAAATGTCTAGAGCTTGCAAAAAGATATTCCCTCATTTTTACTCCCCACCCCCAACAAAGAAATAGTTCTCCTTTATTTTTGATCCTCTGAGGGGGGATTCCCTTCTCTTTTGACCCCTAAAAGAAGAAAAGGTTTCCCTTCACTTATGACCCTTTAAAAGGAAGAATGTTTCTTCGAACTTCTGACCCCTTCAAGGAGGAGAATTCCCATCACATTTAGCCCCTTATAAGTATATTGAATGGAAAGTAAGGGCCCAGTTTAGCAGTATAGTTACATTGTGAATAAGAGCCACCGTCTAAAACCTTGGAATTTTTTTTAGAAAACATTTTATCTGAAAAACCTTCCCATCGGTCCATTATGCATACCACGTTTGGTTGGGCTCAGTCCATGTTTAGGTGGTTTTTATAGCTCAACAGACAGACAGCGTGACATCCCTCATTTATAAATATATATATACATATGTATGTATAAGTATATGCATGTAGATTTGTATATAAATGTATCTACGAATACGGCATCTATCAACCGTGGATTGTTCACGCCCTATGATCTAACCACAGGTTAGCCTTACCGTCGGAATACCTCTGCAAAGGGGTGGCAAACACCCATAGCTAGCTCGCATCTGCCAGAAAATGGATAGTCCAGCCAAACTCTCGACCTTATAACCTAAGCTGGCGGACTCTTTTTTAAAAACTTTATTTAATCTGCAACAAAAGATTTCAGCGTGTGAATTGGCGATGCTAATTGCGTGTATTAGTTGAAAAATAAGCGTATCTTTATAGCAGAGCCTATGAGAGGGGGATGAAGGAATGCATCGTATCCGAACCCCGAGGGTCCAAAGGGGGGCCGTCAGCCAAAATAGGTGAAAACAGGATGACTAATGAAAAAGGGAAAGGGGCCTTGGAAGTAACTTGGTACCCCGGGATAAAACTTCTCTCAGTCGTCCTGCTTTCTAGAGGGAACATTTCTGCTGAAATGCAATACAATGGATCGCTGTATCTGTCCTGCTATTTACTCATAGCTGGAGCGACAAAGAGATGGATTCATGTCTTTCCCGAAAGCATTAAAGTCTTAATCGGAGTTTGAACTCGGTTCGCCAGTTCCATTTATTCCTGCCGTTGGCCATTAAGCCACCTGCATCTCCGGTTTCGTGAGACATCTAGGAAGCTCTAACATTCTCCTGTCATTTGCAGTCATGCTTTAAAATTTAATGGTTGGCGGAATGCGCTAATTGCAAAATCATCTGAGCCTCAAGTAAAATGAACCATTCTCGTGCCAATTACAGCGAGAATGCCTGCACGTGGAAGTGTTTGATTGGTCACCGCCAGCTCACGCGTGAACGCTGCTATAACTTGTACTTGTCTGATTCTATACGTTCATGTTTTGATCAGCATAGGTGAGCGTCTTTAAGCGCAAGTGGGCCAGAACAGAGGGTGGGGGCTACGGGGGCTATTTTGGCATTGGCCTACGATCTTGATGGATTTTACTCCACCCGCCCCCTGGCTGAGCCAAGTGCTATTATATTTATTGTCTTAATACAGTAATATACTCGATTGACTTGTATACATTTTTAATAAACTTGTAGGCTATTAGCTTTTTTCCCTTATTGTCCTTTTAATTCTGTTCTCTTACTTGTAGATACACTAACGCGTATTACGAACATATGTATGTACCCGTACATAAATCATGTGTATTTAGCACTGATAACAGAAATACCTAATGGGTAGTTTGATGTAGGGCCTAAATTACCCATCTAGCATAGGTCTATTATGACTTTTTTACGGGTCTGTGCATAAGAAGAATATATGAACAAGAGTGAATAGCCATGGTCGAAAATATCACGTACCGGGTTAACAAAATAGTTCGTTCGGTCATTAAGTAAAAGTAAAATTTTGGGGTTTTTTTTCAATTTTCGATATTAACTGCATATATTGTAAGATATTTACCGTTTTATTCCATGTCCTCCGACATCTTTCAGATAAATTCATAATTCCAGCCCCATTCCCAGAAATTTTTATCTTTCACAGCAAAGAACTACTCGAGGTGCTTTTTGCAAATTTCCAGAGAATTGATTTTTTTTTTTTGTTCTTTAAGAGATTCCTATAAAGACATGAAAGACCGAAGGGGAAATAACAGATAAATACGGTAGATGAATGAAATCTTTACTGCTAGGGTGTAACAATATTTGCCTGGTCCCCAGAAAGACTTGCAGTCTAGTGTTAAGTCAATGAGATATTACTCCTTTTCACCTAATTCTGGGCTTTTTTTCCCCATGATTGCTGTCTTCTTTTATTTTGATTGGGAGCAGTACTTGATCGAATCAATCGTTTGGTTTCTCCAGAATCCAGAAGAATATCATAATAGTGGACTCACAATATCATCATATATTAATAAGCCTGACCGCTGCTGGGGTTAAACTCAAATCCAATTTATATTCCGACTGAAGGAGAATGCAGCAATTTGTATATGTTATATATATATATATATATATATATATATATATATATATATATATATATGTGTGTGTGTGTGTGTGTGTGTGTGTGTGTGTGTATGTGTGTAACAATATTTGCCTGGTCTCCAGATAGACTTGCAGTCTAGTGTTAAGCCAACGGAATATTACTCCTTCTCTCCTGATTCTGGGCTTTTTTTCCCCTGATTGTTGTCTTCTTTCAATTTGATTGGAAGCAGTACTTGATCGAATCAATCGTTTGGTTTTCCTGGATGAATATAATAATAGTGGACTCCCAATATCATCATACATTAACAATTAGAAGTCCATTCATTCCAGGAGCATGAAATTCTCTGACCCTGGAACCAATGAATTCTTCGAAGGCCTTTTGGGCTGCTAGTTGGTTCTTGAAGACCTTCCCTTGCTGGAAGTGGTCGAAATCCTCGAGAAAGCGCTTGTCAGTCGAAGAGAGATTTAGTGAGTAAGCTGGGTGAGGTACAGTTTCGTAACTGAGTTCGTTCAATTTCTGTAGGGTCATTCCTGTGACATGCATGCTTTTTTTGCTTTCATTCAGGGTCATTAGAGCAATATGTCGAACTTCTCTGCTCCTGCCATCTGGTACAGATATCGAACAACTGTTTAACGGTTAAAGTTCCTCTGCAACCTCTATAATGGCCCTGTAATGGACGTCGTCAATCACAGAAGAATGTCCACGTCTTCAAGACTTTTGTCACCGTTTCGAAATTCTTGGAACTAATGTTGAGCTTTACGTTCGTTGACAGTCCCCAGGAGAAATACCTGGTTGATATTGGAAGCAGTTTCCGCTGCTTGGCGTCCCATTTTGAATTTATGTGACAAATTGCTGGAATTTGCTTTCATCCATGTTTGATTTGACTGCCTAAAAAAACAAAAAAAAAAAACAGAATAGTGAGAAGAAATTGTTCAGTTGAAATGAATACACCGAAACTAACGCTTCAAAATGGCATATTACTTGAACATAGTTAAATGATAGTTTATTGGAAAATAAGCACCAAAGTTTAAAATAACAAGAACTGCAATTTTTTTTTGCATCAACCAAATATAAATGTATTTATTTATCAAAAGTCCTTGCATATCTATAAGATAAATTTTCGAAGATATGTAAGACTTGTCAGTTTTGATCAGTTGATAAGAGAACTGCTTACCGATTACTTGGCCATGATTCCAAATCACAGCAGGGAAATGTTGATTTTATATATAAGCTTGATTTAATTTTACTCCCCCAAATTTGATGAGGATTGTTCTTGTTCTGGTTTTTGTTGTTGTTACTTGTTAAAGTGAACTCCAGACTTGGAATGGAGTTTAACGATACAGCATTACCTGGGTGAAAACTGTTCTTGTGTACGGTTAGTAATCTAGTGAGCTGATTTTAGACTTTACCAAGCTATAAAAACATTTCTATAGACGAATTCATAAGAGCTTAGGGAGCTTCCGCAGAATAGTGAATACTGACGATTCAATGAACATGACAATCGATTGCCACGATGTACTAAATGCTACACTTTTATTATTTTATAAAAATTCGTTAAATTGTTTTCTTAAATTTTAAGAAGCTGCACTGCAGGAATAAGTATGAAGTATTTACAACCTGAATATTTTATTCATGTTCGTCCGGTTCTGGCAACGACGGGAAAATAGGGGGGAAGAAGCAGGAAAACTGATTTCAAAGCCAAAGTAAGATACAAGCAATCTCTTCAAAAGAAACTAAATTCTGCCATTGATGTTTTTTATCCAACGCTAAACGAGATTGTTTGCATAAATTTGTGAAGAAGGTTTCCGTTTTAGATTTCATTGCAGTACGCATGCGTGGACAATTCATTCAGTGTTTTGTACTTCTTCTTCTTCCCTGCATCCCGCCTATGTGTTTGCCTCATGCATACACATCCTTTCCAATACACTTTCCGTTAGTCATTTCACGGTTTCTATTGGGTGATTAACCAGACATGTTTAATTATCAGTCATTTTAGTGAATCTCTGACTGTGTCTAATTTATAAGTTAAACCTCATCATAGGTTTGCACATATCGAAAGAAAACAATAGTATATAGAGGGTTCGGTGTTATTTGCGGTTTCAGTGATCCGCTTAGGATCCTTTAGATATGTATAGGTAGAAGTATCCGACAACGTGATTAAAAAATGATGATTTGGGAACTAAGTTTTTGCTTGGGCCAATTTACTTTCGATAGTGAGCAAACGGCAGGGATCGGAAAATAATGAATAAGCCTAGGGAAGAATTCGAATCCACACCCTCAGTCGGAGCGCTGCAAAGCCTAGCTTGGTCTTGCCAATTAAGCTACCAAGACCGGCATGTTAGACAGAAGCCGGAATAACTTCTTTAAGGCATCTCGCATTCTGATCTGTGGTCTAGTTTGTATGTATTATGTTAGTTCCAGAATTATTCGGCCAAACTAGGCCACCGATGAAAATGAGAGATGGGTTAAGGGTGTTATAACCATGTGGGTCTTGGTTGCTCAATTGGTAAGAGCATGATCGGCTCAATAAGACTCCGTTAATGTGGGTTCGAATTCCACCTAAGGCTTTATCCTTTATTTTTCTGATCAACGTCCTTCGCTCACTACCAAAAGTAAATCAGTCTTCCAAATTTTCATTTTCACACACACACACATACACACACACACACACATATATATATATATATATATATATATATATATATATATATATATATATATATATATATATATATATATATATATATATATATATATATATATATGTGTGTGTGTGTGTGTGTAAAATGATACATATAATTTTAAATCCATCTTTGTGTTGTGGGTCAGCGAACTGAATTTATGGTGGTGGCTGTCTTGAGAATTAGTTCGTGGCTTGTGTGAGTATGGGGTCACCTAGGGGTCAGGTCTCCAAGAGACTGGTTGCCCTGGGGACATTCCAGGTGGGTAGAGAAAATGTGAAAAATATACCCAGACCCCTGGTAAGGTGGACCTCTAAATAGAGAGAAGGTTGGTTGCTATGCACACTTTCAGGTATCCGCTGGAGGTTTAGGATCATAATCCCTGCGGATAACGGGATGACTACTGTACTCTCCGAAAATGTTGTTGCAGTTGACCGGTACGCTCGCAGAACTGACACCCTCAGGATATGCCAGAAATTATCTTTTCCATAACAGTCCACTTTTTTCCTTCTTTTCATTTGTTTTTTCTTTCCTTCTTTTTATTTCTTTTTTCTTCCTTTTACTTTTCCCCTTTCTTTCTTCCTTTCTTCCTTTCTCTCTCTCGGTACAAATTTCTTTCTTCCTTTTTATTTCTTTTCATCATTTTGGGTCGGAAAGAGAAATTGTTTTGATAATTTAAGAAGACATGGAATGCCAATGAACCCGGAAAACGGAATAAATAATGGGAAAAAATCCAAAATCAGAACTAATTTCCTGTAACCTCAATATCTGAGCTTCTTCTCCCTCTCTCTCTCAATATGTCGTGAGAACTTTCTTTATGGGATTCAATTGTCACGATATTCCTGGTTGATTGACTTTCTTATGCATTCTTCATGAGTTTTGTTTGTGATTGCTGATCACGAAAAGCAAATCAGTGTAGATTTTCCTGAAATTCAACACTAAGGAATATTTGCAAGTTAATTATGATCGTCGTTTTTTTTGTTTTGCCAAGTTTGGTTCTTTTAGTTGGGTAATTATTGACTTTTAATTCCCGTTTCACATTAACATGTCACCTGTCAGTTTAAAGAAATTACTTGACTGCATCCACGTGGATAATTAGTTCATTAAAAAAAATAATTAGAATCTAACAAAACTCCTCAATGACTGAAGCTTAAATGATTTAGCTTTTGAGTCTTTAAAAACATTCAACTTTTGTGAAAATGAGTTTTTTTTTCTTAGATTTGATCATAAATGGGATTTGATAAAATGATATTAAAATATTTTTCTAGATAAATGGCAGGAAAATGTAGATGATTATAGATATAATTTGAGGCAATTCGAGGTATAGACTGAAACAAATAAAGTGCCCTGTCGTGGGTTGGAGGTCGGGTATGCCACTTTTTCTTTATGAATCTTCTGGTAGGGTTGAAGCCAAATTTCAGCCTCCTCATTAGCCTTGCAGGGTTCTAATATTGATGAGGGTTATTGTCATTGTGATTGTTGTTGCCAGGTGGAAATAAAGTCGATTCCAGCGTAGGAGTTCGACCAAATTCCTTCATGTTCAATTTCGTATGATTTCCCAATTGCTACATTCTTCAACGATCTATGAAATACTAATTATCTCATTTTGTGTATCAGTATATCACTTCTATATTGTCGAAATGGTTCGTTGTGGCCAGATAGATGTATGGAATTAAGGTCCCCATAGAATGCGTTAACTTGAAGTATGCAAAGAAAAAAAATCCTAATGATTTCCAGCTCAATGATAATAGAGTTGGGTCTCCTTTCGAGCTTATCCTTATCTATATTATAATGACCGGTTCGTCAAGGGAGATAACTGTTAAATACTTTCCTAAAAATGCACCGCTGAACGAAACAGTGCTTTACTGGTCATTATAACAATCTACGTTCCCAATTGAAGGTTTTGTGCCAGCAGCCATTCAAAAATATATGATGTCGTTGGGTCTCAGAAAGACACGGTGAATTTGTGTTGTGTGTCTCGTCTGGTCGCCACATTCCGGAGCAGATGAAATATCACTAGGTGTCCATGTATATCGTCACATGATTAATCATTGTTTACATGCATCTGCAAATTCTCACACATATGACCCATTAATCAAAATGTACAATATGAAATTATTGTGGCTATTGTTCATAATGCTGTCTGTTATCATTGTTTATTCCGGAAATCTAAAACTAAATTTATTGCGAAAGATATTCGGAAAAAAGTACTATACCCAATCAACACTAAACGGGATAGTGTTAAGCGGAGTATGCTGTTATTTGCTAAGTGTCTGGAGTCATCGACATCGTGAGCAATCTCACGTTCGATTTTATCTGACATACTGACTACGTTATTTGAACTTTTGTTTTAAAACAAATTCTACCGAAAATCACTGGGGTGCATCCGAAAAAGCTATTATACTGCGCAATCTTTTCCCCCCTTTTTTCCTTATGTAATAAGTGTTTATTTTCTGATCGATTATGTTTAAAATGTATAGAAAATGTCAATTACTCCCTTCAAACTTTGCTCTTGCTCTTGCGACCACGACAGTGATAATTTGAAATCAACTTATTTCCTATCGCACTTTTCTTATCTAGAAAAACGATTATACGTACGATTATCACTACCCTGATCATCAAAGTAAAGTTTGTAGGGAATATAAACCTTTTCTATACTTTTTACGCGTATGCGATCAGAAAATCACTCACTGCTCGGGAACAAAAATTACTTTCCCTGGTGTTATCTATTACATTGGCTCTATGGACCCAATGCTCTGAACAACTTACCGACTGAGTTGAAAAGTCAAGTCTTTTGTATCTACGAAAATATGTGCAACAGATACACAAGAGCTTATTTGATTCTAATAAATACGTTTATAAAATCAATATTTCTCCTGAGTGAGTTAAACTGACAAGTTTTATCTTTCACCGAATTTTATATTAGATACGTAAGGCTTATTTCATTTAGATAAATAAATATGTTATACTAAATATATATATACATATATATTCAATATTTTCTAATTATACATGCAATACAGAAGTTGCAGTAATCATCTTTAGTCGAAATAGATAAAGTAGGGGAGTTTGACCCTACTGCTGCCAGGCTTGTTTCCTTTTTTTTTTTTTTTTTTCATTGTCGGTATTAGTAGTAGTACTTTATACTCATTGAGTTTTCGCATTAGTCGTATCTAAGGGCTTTTATTGGAGATCAAGTGACAGCAAATCTGGTCAATATTCCATTAAGCTCCCCTAATTGTCATTTCTTCTAAACCTTTTAAAAGGCACTTTGCGACAATTGCCACCTTTATGTTCGGATATTTCTTCCGCTCTCTGGCAAAATCTGGATAGTTTTCCAGCTTTCCCTTCTCTCAATCTTATTCTCTGACAAGTTGATCCCCGTGAAAAAATTCGCGAATTTACGAAAGTAGAGCGTTCCTATAACAGCCATTCATTAGCCGAAATGGCATAAAGCGAAGAGGCAATTACCATTAATTTATGTGGGAAATCTTTGGGGCATCGTCAGATCCAAAATATGATGAGGATGATATGCCAGGCTGAGTAATCAGGGGTCGTAGAGGTGGAAGGTACATTGGGGTGTAGAAGAGAGACGAAGGGTGCATACGCTGACTCTATAATGGCCTGTTGTAAAAATTAAAAAAAAAAGCTGAACACTGATTTCGCTTTTTCGCCTTTTTTTTTGAAAAAGCAAAAGATTGGTGCAAAGCGAAATTTCGGAAAGTGAGGACTGTCTGTATTTGAATTCTATTCAATGTTTTTTTTTTTTTGAAAAATACAAAAAAACTCGTTTCAGTGGAAGAGTTAATTGTTTTGAATGGTGGGTAGAAGATATCTCTATCAGTAAACTTGTTACCTTTAAGTGAAAGAGTCCATGGTTACCGAAAGAGAACCAAGAAAATCACAATGTTCGTTATATTAGTAGGTTTGACGAAAAGGCGACATTCACAAGCAGAAAGGCAGACGACTTGTCGAATTGTAGAAAGACTAGATCATCGAAGCGGAAGTTAGATAAGATCATTCTTGGTTCGTTTTGAATTGAAGCACCGGAAGTTAGTGAAAACGAGGCTACCAACGATACTTTGAGATATTCAACCGAACAATAATAACGATAAATCCTCCAGTCTGTGATTTGCTTTCTCTCTCTCTCTCTCCTTCTCCTCTCTCTCTCTCTCCCTCACTCCTCTCTTTCTCTCACTCTCTCTTTCACTCTCCTTTCTGTCTCTCCTTCACCTCTCTTTCTCTATCAGTCTCTCTCTCTCCCCACTTTTACTTCGTTTTGTAATCTTATTCCATTCTTTCTTCTTGTTTTTCCTTTGTATCTTTCTTTTTTTTCATTTCTCTTTCCTTTTTGCCTTTTTTCTTATTTCGTTCTTCATATCCTTCCTTTGCTCCTTTTAGTATGATTTTTATACTCTCTTCTGCATTGTATTCTTTCTTTTCTTTCTTTCTTCCTTTTCTTTCTCTCTTTTTTTCTTTGGCTCTTCTGTCTTCTTCCTTCTTTTATTTCACCATCTTCATTGTAATTCGTAATTTTTAAAATATTTCCTCCCTGCTGGATTCACCTTTTCTTTCTTCCTTTCTTTCTTTTTTTCCCGTCTTTCTTTCAGATTATTTTTCTTTCCCGTTCTTCTTTCTTAAATACTACCTTTCTCCCCCACTTTTGTCTTCCTTCCAGATTACTCCCCCCTGTCTTTCTCTCTCTCTCTCTCTCTTTCTATTTACTCCAAGCCGCTGTTCACCTTATCTCTTTCCCATTTTCAATTTCCTTATTACACATTCCCCCTCTTTCTTTCTTTTAGTCTTCCTCTCTTTCTCCTTAC
This sequence comes from Thysanoteuthis rhombus, assembly GCA_963457665.1. Classification (NCBI taxonomy): domain Eukaryota; kingdom Metazoa; phylum Mollusca; class Cephalopoda; order Oegopsida; family Thysanoteuthidae; genus Thysanoteuthis; species Thysanoteuthis major. Next base: position 36,957,095 of record OY735223.1, on the reverse strand, counting down.
CTTCAAATCTTAATCAATCAATTGTGCATAAACTACTTACATATTTCTTTCTCTTTCCTATTTACCACCCATTCTTTTCATTTTCCGTCATTAATTTTGATTTCCAGCCTCTTTTTCTCTTTCACTCATATTTCATCTTCATTTGTACCCAAGGTCATTCTTAACGAGTATAAAATGAACGTCAGGATTTCTTACAAGTTTCTCAATTTGATGTGCCGAATGCAAAATTACTTCTAGATAAAGATATCATTAAATGGCCAAATTTTACATGGAATACTGAAGATGAACCTCCCTGAATAACACCCACAGGAATCAGGCCCAACCTCCATATCGAGAATTAGATCGCATAAAGCAGTAACCATGGAACCCTTATATCGATAAGAGAAGAAAATGATTCGACAGAGGAGAATCCAAATTGAATAAATTTGAATGTTACATATGTTCTAGAGAAAAGATGGAGTCCGAAGATGTTGCTACGAGATGGCACAGAACCGACAGAAATAAGACATGCATTTTCAGTGTCTCACTTCAGGGTATCATGCGATGGTATTAGAGATGGGAGGCGAAACACACGGCCAGTCCGTCTTTCTGATGCATAGGTATCCATACATATAGGTAGGTAGGTATATATGTATATCTATCAATGTCAGTCAGTCAGTCAGTCAGTGTGTCTACTTTTATCTCTTACGCTCACATCTTTTTTTAAAATTTTTGTAATGCCCTCTCTCTCTCTCTCTCTAGCACGAATTATCAACGCCCCTTTCTCCATCTGTTTCTACAAAGTTTCCTCTATCCCTCTTTCTCATCATTTTTCTACAGTTCCATTCCCCCTTTTCTTTTCTTCTGTCTGCCAATCACCCCAAAAATAGATAGATAGATAGATAGATAGATGTTAATCTACAATTTGACTGCATTTGCCCACATTCATGTCTCTAGTAAAACTGTTTCCAATTGAGTTTTCAAGTTAATCTTCAAAACAAAAATATTGATCGCATCAAAAATAAAACGAAAAGTATCGTTCAAAATGCAAATGTTACATATATATATATACATGCACACACACACACACACACACACACACACACACACACATATATATATATATGTGTGTGTGTGTGTGTGTGTGTGTGTTTGTGTGTGTGTAGAGAGAGGGTATATAAAAAGCACTACATAGTGTTTTCTTTCTTTCTTTTTCTTCTCTCTCTCTCTCCTTTCTTTCTTTCTCTTCTCTCTCTCTCTCTCTCTCTCTCTCCTTTCTTTCTTTCTAATTGGGCTATGAGCCGATTAAAAAAAGAAGAACATTGAGTATCTCTCTTCAACCACTCTCTCTTCAGGTCTCTTAGTTCTTTACAAACGCAGTTAACCGATTTGGAAATTGATCTTATCATGAAAATCTTCCCCGTTCCGAGGGGTGTCGACTTTTGTCGAAATTAAAAATTCACGCTAAAATGACTGCTGTCAAAATATAATCAAAATCAGTCTTTTTGAATTACATTAGTTAAAACTAAACATTCCTAATGCCATTAAACGATAAAATTAGAAGAAAAAAATGTTGAGGAAAACGCAATAAAAAGTCTAAGTTTCAGATTCCAATTTTCAAGACTGGAAGTTGGGCTCTCCCCACTTAGGATATTAGTGCAAAACAATCTTCCTCATCTTTCTTTTTTTTTCTTGTATTACATTAAGCTTAGTTGAGTAAATATCTTGAATTCATTCAGATTATTTTCTTTCTATTTATAACAAAGCCTTTACAAAAATAACTGACGTGATTTATGTATAAAAAATATGTTGCATATATGAGCCAGACTTTCGGCTGTGAACGTACTTAGGATTAGTGATAATACACAACGTGTCAGATTTAATAAATCCAGGATTAAGTGTGTTTAAAAAAACATTAGGTTGTTATACAAGAAATGTTCTTCAAATAATAAGTTGGGGGAAGATATAAAGAACAGGAAAAGGCCGAGATTTAATCAAAATATGACCCATTTGAAGCAAAAAAAAGTTTTTTCCAACGTACATCCAATGATAATATGTCATCTCTATAAAATGCCCTAAGTTCAGTGGTCATTAATTCAGTCAAGGCACGAATTATGGCTCCCCTATGGTTTAACCTTTTATTACGGATATGAAGTTCAAAATCAGAAATGCCGAAACAGCCATTTTACGGTTAGATCTAGCAGATTTAGCCCCTAACTAGCTGATAAAAAATTGTGATGGCAGATTGCTTAAAATCTGGCTACTTTAAAAAATGATTTGCCGATTTAATTTTATTTAATAGCAAACTCAAAACATGTGCAATTCAATATTTTTAGCCGTAAAGTCAGCCGAAAATGATAGATATTTTTGAGGGTCAGTCAAAGCGAATCAAACTACGTAAGAAAATATTTTTTCATGATCTTCATTTTTTTTACTCAAGATCGATAAAGCGAATATCAACCGAAACCTCTTAGATAACATCGTTTGCATCAGATACTAATTTTTTTTTACCATATCCACTACGAATATAGTGAGTTTTATAAAAGTGAACGTGTAATTTTTATTAATTATTTGTTCTGGGGTCTTAATACATAGTTGCACATTTCTAGCCTCAAATTTAGCCATAAGTGGGGAAGATTTAGCTGATTTTGACCAATCTTTGAAGCGCTTTCAGTCGAACAAAACCAAATTTGAGTTGACAACGCTGTTCAAAATTCTTGAAGAGATCATAATCTGTAAGAGAAATGTCAGGTGAATATGAAGGATAATGCAAGACTTCACATCCCAATTCTCTAAGCTTAGAGACAGTCAGCTGCAAAGTTTGGGTTTGGGTACTGTCATGGCGTATTTTGTTCAGTTCACATTGTTCCAAGTTTCTTAATCTTGACCTTTCTTATTACCTTGAGATGACATCATATTGTCGTTGTTGAAGTCTTAAAGTCTCTAGAAAGCGCTCGAGCCGTCGTGTGTGTGTTGTTGGCCACTGTTGTCGATAATTATGAACTGGTTTGGGCCGCTCTAGAGGTTTATTATTGATATATATATATATATATATATATATATATATATATATATATATATATATATATATATATATATATATATAGATAGATAGATAGATAGATAGATAGATAGATAGATAGATAGATATTTCCAGACAGAAATCTTTTGAACCAACGCTGGACAGTTTGCATTGTAGTTGTCTCCATTCTAACAGCCATGCTGAAGTTATCAGCAGCTTTAGAAGCAATATGTTCGAATTTGAATTCATGCTTCAAAATTAGTCGAACTTCTTGGATAGACATCATTGCAAATAACGAACCATATCTCTATTTAAATTGAATCAGCAAATAAGAATGCAATTATATCTACTAATAAAAACATCACCGACCAACCATTTGAAACAGTGGACACTTCCATCAGTTATCTACTTACAATTCTTTAATCAGTTCATTTGAATTCAAATATAACCATGAATTTTTTCACATGTGATAACTGAATTGAAAAAAATGTGATACGAAGTAAAAACTTGGGAAAAAATTACTCCAATCAGTTACACGTGAATTTATTAGTAATATCTATTATACTTAATCATACGTTCACTTTGAGACAAACTAATAAATTTAGGTTAACATTTTTTTCTACAACGTAATTTATTCAAGTTGATTCAAAGAAACACTTTTTTTCTGTGTAGTCAGTAAATATATCACTTCTTGCATTATTCTCTAGGATGAAAGGAAAACGATATTTAGGCGTAACAACCAAAAAGATAAAAGCAATAGAATTTGAACCAATATTGTTTGTGTTGTAGATATTAAAGAGCTTTGCGAGCACAGCCAGTCTATTTATTCCAGTTGGAAGAATATCTCCTTCGGAGAGTTGAATGTTGAATTCAGTGAATGCCTTAGGGTAAGTTTCAAATAGAACAAAAGTAGATGCCCAAAGAAACAGGAGATATAAAAGAAACCTCAGGGAACCTTCACCTTACCATTCCGACAAGATAATCCCATTACATAAGTTTTCGGGGTAGTTTTTGTTCCACATTTCTTTCTACTAGAATATGCCCATCAGATATCATCATCATCATCATCATCATCAGTCTTTTAGCGTCCGTCGTTGGACATAGACCTTCCCCAGGATTCGCCACAATTCTCTATTATGGGCGTCGCGATGATGGGGCTATTTATTTACGGATAGGCACTCGGGAGCCGAAAGCTATTTTATTAGGTGATTCATTGTTAATAAAGCAATTATCCTAATTTTAAGTCCTTTCTAAGTATCGTCTCGTCACAAGTTGTTTTATTGTGTGATCGGACATAAAGTCATAAGGGTTTCTATGACGCAATTCTTATCGTCATATCATAATAGGAAGGTTGATCAATCAATGAGATCATCTCATCTGAGCACAAACACACAAATAGATGAACAGATAATCAGACATTTAGTATTAGATAGACAGGTAGATGGAAATCAAATCATTATTATGTGGGTCAGCGCGAACACCACGCTATCATTATTCAGCTGCAAAACATCCGGGGTTTTTTATTGCATTCTTTAGGTTTGCACATCTCAAGGGTGCTTTAATTCAGCATCTATGGCTACAATGTACACTTTCGGATATTTAGAGGTCATAAACACATGAAATCAAACTCTTAATATTATATAAACCTGTTCGTAGGCCTGGGGATCAAAACTGCTTTTAGGGGTACGTCATTGGAATACAACTGATTCCAATACATTGGTTCTTCGACTTAAAGGTAACACATCGAAAAAGCCAAATCAGACGTTTAGCGTTTGATAGATAGATAGATGGATAGATAGATAGATGGATAGATTGATAGATAGATAGATAGATAGATAGGTAGATAGAAGGATAGGTAGATAGATGGAAATCAGATCATTATAATCAGGATGAGCGTGAATGCTAACTCCATGCTATTTGGTGGTGGAGAATTTTCAAAAACTAATTTGATAGAAACGTACTCCGGGGCCCCTTTTGTAACAGGCCCCATTTGTAACAACAGGAAATTTGTCGGCCATTGTTCTTGTCATCCGTGAGTTGAGCAATCACATACAGACAGAAAGATATTTGGTGAATTATAGTAAGATACCAGTTATCATCACTCATGTTATTAGTCCTTCCAGCATAAATCATGATGTAAATTGTAATTACTTGTCCTCACGTTTGTAAATATGAGGCAACATCGCGTATATGGTTAAAGGTAAACGTTGGAAACGCTGACTGCAGCTATGATTGTCCAAACGCTCAGATTGTATTGGTTTCGAAAATGCCAGGAAGTGCTCGACGGTGATGGAAAGTACGATGAGCGCAGACGCCAACGAAGGAGCGATAGAATTTCCATCAGATGAGAATTAATGAAGTAAAACGTGCCACCTATTACGAGAACAAATAAATTCTATTTGCAGAAATTATGGTCGGCCATCATCGCGATATTTTCATTGCTAAAACTGCATCACTGTTTGTGGGTGACTGTCGGTTTAGTTTACACCACTCTGTCCGACTGGCTGTTCCTGTATGTATGCGGAGGAGGGTTCTCGTGTGTGTTTCTGGATTACTGTACCTAGACTCTTTCAAAACACCCTGCACGTCTATGTATATGGAGAGGAATTCTCTTATGTGTGTATATGGGTTACTGTTCCTAGACAGCTCCAAAACACCCTGTACGAAACGTTAAGAATGGACAGGCCCCTTTATTGCAAGTGCAACAGTCACATCGCATACAAGCTCACTCAATGGTGGCTCACTGCTGACTGAGTAATTCCACGGGAAAGTGTCTGTTCACGTATGTAAGTAAGGTTGCTTCTCATTGGTTGCCAAATTTACGCAACCGGTTCCCGAGATATTAAAAATATGGATACTTTCTAGACGAGCGTTTCATATTGAGCCTGTTGGGCTGTCGAGGTTGTAACATAAATCCAGTTGTCGCCTGTTGTTTGGTGTTCGAAACCAGGTAAAGACAGAAAAACTTTTTAATGCTGATTCTCTTTTAAAAATCAGACACGGTACATTGTTTGACCAGTAAAGCAGTGCCCTTACACTGGCCACGGGAACAGCCGTTCCAATCCTGGCTTCACGTATCGCAGTTGTCTCAGTTTTTCGAGGTTTGTGAGGTGCGAAAAAGACTTAGAAGGCGTCAAGCACCTGAAGTGGCGTCACTTACTTCATGCCCTTGCCCACTCCTTCCAATATTTTGTTTTGTGAAGACTGATTAAATACCTACGTATTTATTTGCAAATACCAGCTTAGAGTGAAAAAGGCCAAATATAGGGGAAAGGGAAAACTGCAGATTGTGTTGCGTCAAACTCACAAGAAGGAAGGCCCCACATGCATTGAACATCAGCGTTCGATATTATCACAGAATTACAAAACGCTCGTTGATTGATGTTTATTATGAAATTTATCCGTCACTTGCTAAACCCGTGGAAATTCCATGGGTGTTGACAACAAAGTTTTTCCATTATCTGATTCCACTGCCCACCCTATGCCTGTATCTTCTTATTCTTTCTCTGATCCTTTCCAATCTTCGTTTCCTGTCCATGTATCTGTCTAATTTCATACAAACATGGATAAGTCTCATATGCGAAAAAGGAACGAGGATTGGAAAAATATTTTCTACTGCATCCAATCTTTCATTTTTTTTTTTCTTGCTCTATATCTCCAAAGGGGATTTTTGCTTTGGGAGAATGTACTACTTTATACAACCTTTTTGTGAAATATTTCAGCCTTGCTGACCAACGCTGCTTCCAAACAGAATTAGGAACGTTACATTTTTTTTTAAAGAAGTGTTTTGTCATTCTCGCGGCGGAATTGTTTAGTCATTATCTTCGTGAACGAAAGCCAAGATTACATTATTGCCATCTTCTGCTCATGAAAAGAATGACTAAACAATCGCGTCACGAAAATGGAAAAAAAAACAAGAAATTTTATTCAGTCACTCTCTTCATGAGCGAAAGCCAAGATTGCGTTATTACCATCTTCTGATAATGAAAAGAATGACTAAACAATCGCGTCACGAAAATGAAAAAACAAGAAATTTTGTAACGTTTTCTAATTCATTTGAAAACGACGTTTACCAGCAAGGTCGATATATCACCAATAAAAATTGAATAAAGTTGTACGTTCGCCAAAAAGAAAAGCAAGTAGATATAAACTCATTATTACCGTGCTTAAGGCGTCATTAAAATAGTTGAAGAATTTTAATGTATCGCAATTTAGACGCTTCTCCGTCCCTACCTACTTTTCAACCGTTCGTTCATTGTCTTCATCCAGCAAGCCTGTCTCCCTAAGTCTCTCTTTCGTCTGCATCCTTTCCTTTCTCGATCTATGTATGTCTTTTTTCTTGGTTTCCTTTTCGAAATTCTCTGGCTTTCTCTCCTCCTAATTTCCCTACTTTCCCCTTTTTACCCTCCCCCTTTCCTTCGTTTTCGCCAAATCTTCCCCATTTAATATCAATACATGTTTTTTCTCTTAAAAGAGCGAGATACTACACTTTGATCTTAGATAGAAATATGTGCTGATTGTACACATTAACAAGCAGAATAATTATTTAGAATACAAAAGTTTTCAATTTTCACTCGAGGAATAACTAGAGCAGTCATTTAAAAATAAATTGTGGGTATATTTTTAGACACACACACACACACACACACACACATATATATATATATATATATATATATATATATATATATATATATATATATATATAGTGCATGTGTGTTCCTACATGTGCATGCATTGGATATCTGCTGTACAGCAATATTTACCAATCTCTCTTTTGGTTCAAATCATTCACAAATGTAGTGACTGCAATCCTTAGGTGACTTCAACACTATTTTTTAAAACGTAATTAAAAATTCTATTAATCTCTTCTGTTTTCAGTAGATGAAAAAATGCTTTTGTCTTAAAAACACATTTTCATTAATAATAAAAAACGTAAAATGGGACTGTTATAAAGTCAATAAACCAACCATAACGCAATATTTGATGACAGCAAATTTAAACCAAGACAGTTGGCCTCCATAAGTCCTTTACAACCATTATGTTGAAGACAGAGCCACATTAATCAAAATCGAAGACGCAGAACTGGAGAAAGTGGACAACTACATTTACCTGGGACAACGAATATCCATGAGATTCTCGAAAGAAGAACAAATCGAGCTAAGAATCACACTTGGTTGATAAGCTTTCAGCAGGGCAAGATCAACCTTGAAGATCAAGAAATTCCTCCCGATAGTCACCTATGGAGCTGAAACATGGAATCTAACCAAAAGACTGAACCTTAAACTGAGAACCATGCAACGTACACAAGAAAGAGTCATGCTCAATCTCACATGGCGAGATCACAAGACAGCACAGTATATTAGAGGTAAGACAGAAGCTTGAAATATAGAATCCATTAGAAAACTCAAACGGCAATGGGCTGGTCATCTTACGAGAATGCCAGATATCACGATTCACAGCGTGGATCCTTGGAGATCACATACGAAACCGGTCTGACAAAATGTAAGATATCATGACGAATTAATTATGTTCAGAAAGTACTGGCTCCGTCACGCCCACGATAGAGAGGTCTGGCGAATCTTGGGGAAGGTCTATGACTAACGACAGACGCTAAAAGGCTGATGATGATGAATTGAAAAAAAATATTGATTGAACCCCGTACCTAAAAATTAACCAAAAATAAAGTGTTCATTAGAAAACGATGATTTGATGAAAAGTTGATAGTTTCATGGTGGTTCAAATAAACTGTGCTAGAAAAATTCATACTTTTTGCTAAAAAGAATATCTTTTATTAATCAGCACTCTTCAAAGGTGTTACATGCTGTTTCTCTAGGCGGGTGATGACAGGCATCGTGATTTGGTGTTGATAGATACACCCTTTTCAGGTGGATTGCGGACCATAAACAAAAGAATGATTTTTTTCCTCTGAGCAGCTTTCATTTAGGGAAAATAATCACTTCCGTTTTATTTTCAACTTGCTTCCACTTTATTGTACATATTAACAACTTAAGACGAAAGATCGCAGTATTTTCTTTTTTATTATTGATGTTGATCTCAGGAAAGGAGAAAAAATTATCGCTTTGGCAAAATTAATTATGCAGCTCTGCAATGATAGCGGTACAGTGACGCCGTTGACGGAAGCAAACAATAATCAAACAACGGAGAGAAAAAAAGAAGAAAAATATGAGGTGTTTTCTGTAAGAATAAATATCTGGAAAAATTTCTAATACAAAATATTACGTCATTTTTTGTTCACGGATAAACAACTCACCAAGATGTCAAATTTCTGGAAAAATCCCCGGTTCTAGATGTAGCGTTTATTTACAGATTTTTTCCAATCTTCCTTAATAATGACACTAAGATATTGAAAATATTGAAAGTATTTTTTTTATACAAGTTTGCAGTTTTTAGCTCTGATGTTGATTTCCCAGGAAAAGTTTATTACATGGGGGACATTTTTGTAGCCCCATGCTTAACTAAGTAGATAAATAGTTATACCGATATATGTACATATGTGTGTGCACGCACGCACGTGTGTGTGTACATGTGTATGTGCGTTGGTGTTTCTTGTGTGTGCATGTGCTTTGTATGGGTATGCCTCTTATTGCATATATCGCTCGTGTATGTATGTGTGAGTGTGTTCGCGTGTGTGTGTTGCCTGATGCAAGTTTCCTTCGTGTTTGTATATGTACTGCATGTGTGTGTTTCTTAGCACACGTATATCTCCTTTTGTGAATGTGTGTGTGTGCGCGAGTGGTATATGTGTGTCACTTACCGCACATATATATTCTTGTGTACGCATGAGTGACTATGCATGTGTGTGGTAGGTCGGGGGATACTTATATGTTTGTGTTGATAAATAATCAACCCCAATCTCTTCTAGATAAGGTTTCCTTTCCTTAGATCAAAGAGCGTCATTACCGTTTCTTCCTAGCGACTTCCATATGAGAATATTCAGCCATTCAACTTTTCCTTGAATGGGAAAGATGTCTCCTACTCAATATCACCCTTTCCTTGTCACCAATAAACTTCAAACGAATAGATATAAATTCACCCGTTTTTTGTTTTTGCTTAATTTTTTTCTATGGTTTCCCATAAGATTCACACGCGCCTTTCCCCAATATTGCTGAAACCTCTTGATCCCAGCAGAGGCGAAGGTTTCTTCTTCCTGTTAAGATGAATAGATGGATATGAAATCAGTTCGTTGGTTAAGTATTCAATAGAGATGGGCGTGGTCACTTGGTATATGTATGTACGCAAATATCTACGTTCATTTTTTGGGTGGAGTTTTCCGGGGGTAAACGTCGAGAGCGGGGTTTCGGCAGCACGTTTTCCAGGTGGGATCAATTATTGTTTTTGTTTGTTCTTGTTTTTTTCTTCTTGACAGGCTTCTAGCCACATCAGTTGTACCTGATAAGTTTGATTCTCGAGTTCAGTGTTCGTGAATTTATAACTTTTTTCACTTCCTTCCAATTAGCAATTCTCGCAGGCTTTCTTATCGCTTCTGCAGATGTCTGCATTGCTTTGTGTTATATCCAACAAGAAAACATCTAGGAGATGAGTTTTCAATTTTTTTTCTGATAATTACTGCGCCATCACACGTCAGTCGTTGGATATAGACCTTCCCCAAGATTCGCCAGACCTCTCAATCATGGTTGTCGGGGTGCCAATATTGTCAGAACTTGTCTAAATCATCAAGCCATTTTTTTTCTTGCCAGCCACGATTCTGCATCTGATCTCTTAGGATCCACGTTGTGAGTTATGATGTCCAATGATTGTCTGACATGCTTGCAAAATAACCTGCCCATTGCCATTTGAGTTTTTCAACAGATTTTTATGAAGTTTCTGGCTACTGTTTTTTCTCTTATATAACGTAATGTTTTCTTATCTCGCCATATGATGTTGAGCATGGCCCTCATTTGTGCGCATCGCATGGTTCTGAGAGCCAATCTTTTGGTTAGGTTTCATGTTTCAGCTCCATAGGTGACTATCAGGGAATGCATTGGTTGTAAAGCCTTTTTTTTTCTAGTCTAATGTGATCTTTTCTTTCTTTGAAGTTGAGCTTACTCTACAAGAAGTTTGCTAACCTAGAGTGATTCTTCGTTTGATTTCTTCTTCTTTAGGGGACTTCATGGAGATTCGTTGTCCCAGATAAATGTAGTGGTCCACTTTCATTTAGTCTTTAGGTTGAACTTTCTCGGGCCTTCACGCTCTTCCGAACAGACCTGGTCGTAACCTCACAAATGATCTCAATTTATGAAGACTCCAATGAATCATAATGATAGTTTTTCTGTATGTATGTTTCCGTAACCCAGCAAAAACGGCACATAATGGGCTGAATTATTTCAACACCGCATCTTCGGGGTGCTCTAATTCAGCGAATAAAATAAATTCGGGTGATTTTCACCCGTAACGTTATGTTTTATTGGGAGATTCAATTTACAACCCAATTACAAAACTGAGTTTATGTCATATGTCTTAGTACGTAAATTTATAAATTTTCATGACATCATCAGATAATCTTCTTTTTCTGGCAGTGCTTCCTTTTTACCTGACCTCATATTCATATCATTATATTGATACTTCACAACTACATAAATTTAAGACAAATTTCTTATATTGTTCGAGGGGTCCCCTGATACAACCCGTATCACGTTCCCCGGGATAGCGTGCTTACAAAAATTCTTATGTAATTAATTAGTTCAATGCAAAGGAAATGATTCGATGGACGGAGAAGACGGCCTTTAAGCGAGTGATAATAAAATCAAAAGTCATTAACATGTATTTGTAGTAGCAAACTGGAAACTGAAATAGACAATTCATTTAAAAACTGCCTTTTTATTTATATTTCATTGGGATTTGTGTATAGAAATTGGGTTTAATTCAGCGCAGGATCCGCTGGTAACCCTGGTTTTAGGAAAAAATATTGAAGCTAATTCTTTTTATGCTAGAAATGTTTATGATACTTCGAAATACTCATTAAATAATGCCTTGAGGATCCAGTGGCATCAGGTAAACTTCGTTCCCAATAGCTTTCTCTCAAAAAAGATCTTTTTACTCAAAAGACATTTATCGAATAATACGTTTGATGCAATGTCAATATTTGGATGTTTGTTAACACACTTTAAATTACCAAGATAGCATTCCATACAGTGAAAAAGCCAGCAGCAAACACGTTCAGCAGAGTGCAAAAATAACATTGTGATAGATACATAGATAGACAGATAGAGAGACTGAGAGACTGAGAGAGTGAGAGAGAGAGGGGGGGTATGAGCTGAGTGAGAGAGAGAGGGGGGTATGAGCTGAGTGAGATGCATTCATATAGATATACGTAAGTACAACAATAATTTTGTAGCCTAATAGTGAAAAAAATTACGATATGCAACAAATATTTTTTCTTAGCATTATCTATTCACTTGCTAACGTACTTAATTCGGTAGTGAATATCACATACAATCGAACATTATATAGTGACAAAGTCTGCTAATAATTATGTCAAGCTTTAAAGCCATTGATTTCCCCACGTAAATATATATATATATATATATATATATATATATATATATATATATATATATATATATGTGTGTGTGTGTGTGTGTGTGTGTGTGTGTGTGTGTGTACATATATCCACTGCTCAGGCTGGAAGGAAAATCCGATCATAAGTCTCGTCGTCTATGGTCCCACTGCTCTGGCAATTTTTCAATTATATATATATATATATATATATATATATATATATATATATATATATATATATATATATATATATATATATATATATATATATACACCCACTCACAAACATTTTTGTATACATAACTACATATATGCATGCAAATATACATATATTCGTACGTATAGCGAGAGATGAATGAAATGATGTTAACAGATTGAGATAGATAGACAGAAAGAAAGAGAGAGATTAGTAAAGAAAGAGATAAGAACCACAACAGACTTATCTATCGATCTATCTATCCATCCATCCATCCATCCATCTATATATATATATATATATATATATATATATATATATAGAGAGAGAGAGAGAGAGAGAGAGAGGGGGAGAGAGAGAGAGAGGGGGGATAGATAGATAGATAGATAGATAGATAGATGGATAGAAACAGATATTAGGATAGAAAGAACGATAGAAAAGAATTCACACACAGATTTAGATATGAAGAAATAGATAGATAGATAGATAGATAGATAGATAGATAACGTACAAATATTCCTACGTTCGAAGGGACCGATATGCAGAAATAAATGCTTATAACCGTATCGATAGAAGTATCAGATGAAAGAATGTCCACACACGTGCACATGAGCACACATACGTACACAGATACAGACACACAAATACACACAGAGACATACCCACGCACACTTACACATGCGTATCGGGGGAGGTAGTGAGACCACTTGAGAAACCGACCACTTGCGAAACCGAGCCCGACAAAATACAAGGTGGAGAGATGAACTAGACAAGTTCAGAAAATACTGGCTCCGCAACGCCCATGATAGAGAAATATGGTGGATCTTGGAGAAGGTCAATGTCTAAGGACAGACATTAAAAGACTTATCTCGTTTCTCTAATCTTGTTGCTTTTTTGCATGAATGGGTTTAGTTTTTGTGATATTTCTCTTGAAAACTTTTCAAATTGTTTATTCCTTCGTGAGTTCTCTGGAAATCTTGTCAGTGAACAGACACGATATTACGGAAACAAAAAGAACCTTGTCAAATAAGTTAGACTTTATCGAAGAAAAAACAGAAACATCACGAGTCATTTATAAAAGGACTTTCAGTGGCAGACGACACGGGAAATGTATTCACGTTTTCGTAATGCAGGTGAGGGATGGGTGTCAACATATGGAAGCAATCTTTTCAAAATGGCGGAAATATCCCTCCAACTATGATTCGACAAAATGTCCATCTCTATTTAACTGCGTAACTCGGGAACCTCACTACTTATCCCTATGAAACTTTATGATTGAGCATGTTTTTAAGTTGATTTATGAACATTAAAAACAAAAGTAATTATATCTTATTATAATTCATCAATCTTTCGTGAGATCCCCTGGGTATTAAAGTTAAATGTGATCAAAGAGTTCATGATGATAATGAATTACAAATAAGGTATGATTCAATAAATAAGAAGTTAGAAATCCATGATCTAATATTGGGGCCGAAGACTCCTTTAGGGCTTCCGCAACTAACCGAATATTGTTTATGGGTAGGGTTTACGGCTAGATCTTTTTAATTGCCATCTTGGAATACTATTCATTGCAACTCGATTTGCGAAGGAAAAAATTATTGAATTTATGTGTGGATTGATTGATTTACTAAGACGATAGAATGGGGATTGAAATTCATTAAGCATAAAATAACTTAGTTTTTACTTTCGGCTGTCATTCCAATGACAAATGGTCTTTCAAATTTTGCCATTATCAGCAAAGTACTTTGTAACCAGAGCGAAATTTACCATAAATTTGTTTAATACGTGTGATAAGGTTCACGAAAAGATTCGGTTGAGTAGGTTCAATCATCACTGGATGTCTCATTACTGAGGCCTTGTGCCAGACCAAGCTAAGCTGAGCACAGTTATGCATCGACTTGCCTCAGGAAGTATGGAGGCAATTCGATCGAGGCGTAGTCGATCATTATAAGGTGAAGCGAAAAATACACGATGCACAAAATATTATACCAATCAATGCATCCTCCCAGTAGTCACTTGTGGACCTGAAACATGAAACCTAACCAAGAGACAGACCTGCAAATTGAGAACCATGCAACGTGCACATGAAAGAATTATGCTGGGCCTCATATGGAGAGACCACAGGACAGCACAGTACATCCAGGAAAAGACAGGGACACCATCGAATCCATTAAAAATCTCAAATGGCTGTGGGCTGGCGATGTTGCAAGAATGGCGGACAACCGATATACATTGCGACTCACGACGTGGAACCCCCAAGATCAAATGTGCAGAATATTAGATGGAAGGACGAGCTAGACAAATTCAGAAAGTACTGGCTCCGCGATGTCCATGATAGATAAGTGTGGTGAATCCTGGGGAAGGTCTATATCCAACGACGGACGTTGAAAGACTGATGATGATGATGATGATGATGATGATGATGATGATGATGATGATGATGATGATATTTTACAAACATACGTCTAATACCATAGGTAATCAATTGAATTTTACAGCATGGGTAGGTCACCAGACCGAAGGAGTGGAACATTATCAGGAAATGGCAGAGGACCTTCCATCTTTCTCCCACAGTTTATTGTCAGATTCACTTGGCTGCATTGACCTTTTCATTGTTCTCTTCGCAGCTGCATCTGGAGTGTTAGGGGACAGGGTTCGTCTTTAGAAGGATTGGCTCTGTCCTGGATAATGATGTCATTTGTGTTGTGGCTTGTTCCACGTCTAGATTACGTCTCCTCATCGACGTCATTGTTATCCTGCACTGAATTCGTTGGAATGTTTAGCTCGGTGGCGGATGAAGAAGGGTCTCCTCCGCGTCTGATTTCTTGTTCAGCAAATGCTGTATCATGATCTAGACCCACAGAGTAGGAAACGCAGTGTCCAGAGGCATTTGATAGATAAATCAACTGGGTAGATCCGGACTGGTAGTGCACAGTCATAGCAAGTGATAAGTACTTTGACATTGATGTCTGAAGCCAAGGATATTATGTTGTGTGAAACGAAGAGAAGATTTCTGTGGACAGGTGAAGATACACCCATTATCTTTTCTGTGCGCAGTTCTTCAGATGCATCAACTATGAGAAAGTTTTATAAAATCTGGGGAACAGACCTTTTTGCCTCTCGCAAGTTCAATGTCTCTGCTACTGGTGGTCATGACAGAGAAGTTGTGATTTTTAGCTCCATGGACGTCATGAACGTGTTACGCAGATGATTTGGGTCTGTGTGCGTATGGCCTGTTTGTTGTTGAATGCCTATTTGGTACATCTATGTCGTTATCTGTTATTGAATCTGTTTTACTTGGAATACTTTGTACTGCATCTTGAAGTACTGTTTTCTCTTGTGCAACAATTTAATTTCCACAATCAATGTCTCCCTTCGGAGTGATGAAACACGGTTGAGGGAATCTTTCAATCAGCCTTTTTTCTCAGATACCCTGTCGTATGATTTGGCATCAACTCTGCGTGTTCCCTTAATATTCTTGATGAACAATTCATTCAGCTTTTTGAGTCTCATTATCTCCCTTTTCTCGGTGATTCAGGTCTGCACTGTCTTGGAAGAAACTTCAAATGCTTTAGTATATGATGTTTCATTACGTTTTCTGCATTGGCTGGTTTAATCAAGAAGCAGGTGAAGTCGCAGTAGCATGAGTTTTAATACCTCACCTCGACACACAATCTTGATCTTTCATCTATATGAGCAGTACTTCGTTTCCGCTGTCTGCTGCATCTTGTCCAAGGTTTACTGCGTCTATGTTTGAGCATCTGATAAAGGTTTTCTCTTTTTCTCTTGAACGTCACACTTTCTTTTCCATTCGATCGAGGATACACATGATTGGCAAAACATGCTCTTACCTAGCTGGCACGGAAGGTCGATCAAAACCGAAGCGAAGAGCCCGTCTCTTTTTAGCGGGTGATTCACCATCTTCAAGACTTTCCTTGTCTTGTAGTATTGAGATGTGGACGCTGCAAATATACAAACATCCATGATTGTGTTTAATGTGTACTCACCAAATCAATTAAACCTGATAATAACAAGGAACCCTCCCTATTATAGTTTAGGCAATCATGGTTTCGTCTCCATCGCATTGACGTTTAATTAAGGTTACCGCAGTAAATATGTTATTACTAGCTTGAAGGGCAACCGTCTGGTAACGATATGCACAGTGAACTGTTGGTTTCGTGTGTCTCATTTTGATACATCTAGGGAAATTTCCTCAAGCAAATACATCTCTATCCATTCAATCTTTTGACTTGAGTTGACCCTATGAATTTAACGCTCAATTCGTTGAGAATCTTTGAAGCGTGCGTAATAGGTTTGGATAAATCTACCATGATCTGGTATGCCACTCACAGCACTGCTGACGGAGGCAGAGTGTCGAGCAACGCTGTTTCTCACAGTTTTTGCTTCCATTCAAAGTCTTCCATTTCGTCACATATTCTAAAAGGCATGCCCAGGTCTTGTCTGAAGATGGTGCACGTTCTGTACGGGAGAAATGCATTTAAAACACACACTTTCATGTGCATTATTTTGGTCGCGTCTTCTTTACAGGAAACAGCCCTGCTTAATAACATACACACGTTACAGCGATTGTCATTGACTAATTATTAACAGTCGATCAAAGACGTGTTCTGGTTGGCTATTTTTTGTTCGGAACTATGTAAATTTTTCCTTCACATGAATTGTGCATTGAAACCTAAATTACTACTACTGCTCCTAAATATCGCGTATGAAGAGTTACTGAACTTTTCTTGTAATATTATTTATATTATTCCACTAAGATCATGTCCACGTCATTAAAGTAAACTTCCTCAGGAAGCGCAATCTGTCTTTTTGTGCACATACATTGGTGACAATGGTGATAAAACTATACGTATTTAAGCATTTTGTTCTCAATTCATGTGGACCTCTGACGTTTCTGCGATCGGACGTCAGGCTTACTAAGTGGTATGACTGTAAATAACAACACAGGATTACTTCGAGGCGCCCGCCGTCTACAGATGGTTAGTATGCTATTCTATTACATTAAGGCCACGCAACCAGTTCTCGAAGTATTCAAAATGGCTGGATACTTTCCATACAACCTAATAATTTTGCCCTGAAAATTTTGCTATTCGTGACTTTAATTATGCTGCATAGGTCTGAACATATCCACTTATGTTCTCTGTCTGTAACCATGAATTCATCCACTTGGAAGTAACATCACTGCAGATAGAAATATCTCTTACACACTATTTTAAACCATGGACTCTCCCATTTTATTTTATTTTAAAAAAATCATCCAATGTAATTGAAATACATGTTGTCCTCATTTTTCGAAATTTTGCACTATAAGTAGTGTTCAGCTTTGTTTTCACAGAGACATTACAGAAGCAGAATTCACCCTCTTCCTATCTCTTCTATACTCAAGTCATCCATACATCTCACCATCACAACCTTTGATGGCTCAGCCTGAATTACCATACTCCCCATCTTTTCTCTCTGGGAACGCTCAAAAAAGAACCTGTATTAACTGATGGTGATTATTTCTTCGATTTATGCCATTTCGGTTTATGAATCGCTTTCATGAGAATGCTCTTCTCTCGAATTAGCGGAGAAACTTCTGTTTATTTTTCTTACGTGGGATTCAACTAGTTTTCCTATGTTTTAAATATCTTACTATTTTAGCGTTTTTTTTAAATTTATTTATTTCGAATAACCTTTCCGTACCAAAGGTCATAGGCACTTTACCCGTACATTCGTTTTTTTGTTTTTGTTTTTTTTTTCCTGAAATTGTTCTGGGCGAATGGATTGTACACCTACAGATGAGGACATGTGTGTTTTTTAATCACTTTTTTTTCTGTCTCATATCAATGCGGTTTGTTTATTCCTGTGATTGGGAGGTGCAATTGGTAAAATAGCGGGGTAAACTGAACTCTCTAGCCTTGAAAAGGCAACCAGGGTAAGCAAGCACTGATTCAAGTTCAGGGAGTCGACCTCCCCCACTTCCGTTAAGGTGATTGGCTGCCAGCTTTGACTTCCTTCAGCAACAAAGTTGATGCAAAACATATCACATTCTGCTATCTATTTTTACTCCATCAGCTTGGCCGAAGAGGGTGGGGTTGTCGACTGGACAGGCATCCCAGGATCCCCACATGTTTCACTGACTAACACTTTGGAGGGGTCCCTTCGGTGTTGTTTTATCGTCTTTTGTCTCACAATGTTTTTGTTTTTTTTGTTTACCCCTGTGGATTCCTCAGTGGACAATTGCTAGGTTGATACTGTTTCTGTTTCTGTTGCAAGAAGGGTTTTATTGAGCGGAGTAGCTGGCCTGACGACTAGCCATTACTTTACCTGGATTTAAGTTGTACAGTCTCACTGGGTCCAACTGCCCTGCTGTTTATCTATAACCAGGAAAGGAAGAAATGGATTCATGCCTTTACCAAATCATTTGACTGGAAGTCGAACTCGGTTCGCCGATTCTTTTTTCGTGACTGTAATCATAGCGCTACCCTGTACTTTCCATATCAAGATGGTCGCCTAAATCGAGACTTTACAAAATAATTTCGCAAAATCACTGATTTAATTCTATCAAATATCAATTTAAGGAAGCACAAAACTCTTCTTTTTTTTTTTTCATTTTTGTTTCTTTTATTTGCAGCTTTTGAACGACGGAGCAGAGCATCTGTATATAAAATTCATTTACGGATAGACTCCTGTGAAATGGAAAAAGGCTTTTTTCTCAACCTGAAGGTAAATGGAGTCAGCAGACGATAACTTTGCTTCTCTTTCACGTTGTTTTCCTTTTCTTTTTAACGATCTTTATCAAATCTTGTTACATTTCGGAGAAATAATTTATTGAGGATTTTTTTTAAATCAATGCATAAAAATCAATTGTGACAATCTCACTCTAGAGAAATGTACGGAAAATTAATATTTTGCCCCCAGAAAAGTATTGGAAAGAATCTACTTAGAAAAATGGTAGTAATGATGTTTTCTACAGAAACGCAATTCAATTTATGATAGAATTACTTTTGATTGGAAATTATTCACGGTGAAATTGCATTAAAGTTTATTTGCCATGAAAATATATGACAATGAGTATATGAAGAAAATGTAAGGTGAATGATTGGGATAATATACGCATTATAAATAATTCCTTACGGCACTAGAACTGATCACAATCGAAATTGGTCGATAATTGGAAGTCACTATACTGCAAACTCATACAATTTCTTATTCATATTTTCTGATCCTGAACAACTTATCAACAATGGGAGTAGGAAACTCTCTCTCTCTCTCTCTCTCTCTCTCTCTCTCTCTCTCTCTCTCTCTCTCTCTCTCTCTCTCTCTCTCTCTCTCTCTCTCTCTCTCGTCAGTGCATTTTTTGTTTTTTTTTTCTTTTTAATTG
The DNA here is from genome assembly GCA_963457665.1 of Thysanoteuthis rhombus. Lineage (NCBI taxonomy): Eukaryota > Metazoa > Mollusca > Cephalopoda > Oegopsida > Thysanoteuthidae > Thysanoteuthis > Thysanoteuthis major. The sequence continues at coordinate 36,936,989 of OY735223.1, read as the reverse complement.
ATCTCGTAGTTATTATGCTTCGGCCGACTAATTTTCCAACTTTTTTCCGGTGTTATCTGACAATTCCACTTTTGAAACGGTTGGGGTTTCCAGCTAGTTTAAGTGGAAGACCTACATGGGGCCTTTGGTTCTAATGAGAGATGAAAAAACACTGTCTCATGCAAAATATTCACTTGACGACAACTTCTGGAAGTAAGCATGCACGTTGCGTCATGATTTAAGGAAACAGTATAAATTAAATATTCAGTTTTGACTAGACTACAAAGGAGCGATTGTTATCACAGCAATAGAAAAATATGATAATTACCTGCACTGCAGACAAATAACAAATATAAGTAAGTGAAACTATAAAGTATAGCAATAGACAAAAATATAAGTAAAGGAAAATTTAAAATATCATAGAGGCTGCACGTGCACGATAGAAAAATTGAAAGTTTGAGACTGAATAAAAATGTTGTCCTTCTTACAAAAAAAAGTAGCAAGCTAGATAATATCTAAATTGTAATCACCACTTCATCAAAATAACTCAGTTGAAGGTAGATCTTTAGCAACGATATATAAATATTTCGCAGTGATCGACGCAGAAACATCAAGAAATGTTTAGCGTCAATGGAACTGAATCATTTCAAGCGTCGCAAAAAATCTTTTCTTTACAAATGACGACAAGAAAGAAAGAAATTGCGACCATCTCACATCGAAACAACGCTCTGCGAACAGCGATTATCTTCACAGAGCGTTGTTATGAATTAATATTTACTTATTTAGAACCAGCCTTGAAAAGTATTTTTTGGTAATTCATTTAGAAACACATCCTTTGGGCGAAAAGTTTATTGCAATTTTAATAAATCTAACGTTGTCTCTCAAATTGGAAGAACCTCGCCTGAAAATTGGGTTGTTCTTATAAAAAGAAGGAAAAAAAGATTCTGTTCAAAATCTGTGACTTTATAATTTTCAACAGCATTTGTCTACATTCGTTTCTGAAATGAAACTACTTGTTTCCAATTGAGTTTTGAAGCTAATCCCCGTGAAAACACCCGAAACAGACCATTTCACCCAAAATGCAATGTAATTCATAGAAAATAAAAAAGTTATTAACATATTTATGGAGTGTATATATCAGTTATAAACAATGTATATTCAGCATTCTTTCTTTCTTGTATTTTCTATTTATTTTATCTTGAGAATTTATCTTGAAGGAAGGAATGATATGACGTAGTGTGACGTAAAAAAAAAATATCCTTCTTTCTTTGCCTAACCACTGTATCGTATCTTTCAATTTTTACTAGTGCTATAAAATGATCAAAAGAAAAACGCTGTCTCTCTTTCACCACCCTCTTTTCTGGTCACTTAATTCCTTACGAATGCTATCAACCAATTTGAACATTGGTCTTAACAGAGAATTTTCCCCGTTCTAAGAACTGCCAGCTCTCATCGCAGCTGGAAACGTGTACATAATTCCGTGCGAGAACACATTTATTATTGTGAATATAAAAAATGACCCCCGCTAACAGAGCAACGTTTTGAAAACGTCAATTCTATTCCTTTCACTCAATCGTGAAAAAATTCTACTCATTAGAGACTCAATTTGCGCCATATTTACGTCATTTCCAGATTGAAACAAAATATGTGTTAATTCCAGTATAGTTTCTTTTTTAATTGTAAACATAACTCTACCCCCTTTCCAATCGACTAAGAAATCCTGGAATCGAAAAACACTCATGGTAGGACTACAACGTTAGCTAGATAACCTTTATCGATTTTGCTGAAAGGGGGAAAACAAATGAGCTCATTTGCATATAGTTATTTTAGTATATATATATATATATATATATATATATATATATATATATATATATATATATATATATGTGTGTGTGTGTGTGTGTGTGTGTGTGTGTGTGAAACACAAAAAACGTTTTTTAGACATGATCAGTCTTCAGACCTCTAGCTCCATTAGCACGGTCTGTACGTGCGACGCATACATAGATGGGCAGCAAGCCAGACCCACTTAAAAACCAAAGAATCCTAAGTTGATACTTCTGGTGACAGTTTTGGTTGACTGTTTCTGATAGATTGGGCAATTGAGATGAATGGACGGGAACAGACTGAAATGGAATGATATTTACTAAACCTGGATTAATCTGGCACAGGAAAAATGTCTGACCCAGAACAAAAAGGAAACCACTGATTCCTTCATTTTTATCTTCATTATCAGATGATGGATTGTAACCGATTGAAACTACTGTAAACTCAAGGAAGGAAAATAGGAGTCGAAATTGATTCAATGGGCACCAACTTCCTGTGGAAAAATTCCATTTCGTTTTGTTTTGTTTTTTTATTATTATTATATTTTTCTATTTCATTGCATGGAAGTTAATTCTGTTCTTTCAACAGATCAAACGTAAGAAGATCACGTGGTCCCATTTTCAAGTTGTGGCTTATGCATTGTCACGAATTCCCCTTTCTCTTTTTTTTTTTTTTTTCCTCTTTCGCAGGAGAGTTATTTTTCTTATTTGTTACACGTCTGAAGGGTAAAATTAAATAATAGTCAGACACAATATTTTGTATAAATGAATACATAAAACATAACTCTTGCAGATTCATTCACACACACACACACACACACACACACACACACACATATCGCTTAAATTCAACCTTACTGACCGTCCAGTTCCGTGGAACAGAGGTAGGACACCAGTCCGAAGCGAAAGTTTCGATCCTACTTCGTGGTACTGGATGGAGTAATGGATAGTCTACAGCCACATTGAAGAGTTGTAATACAACGAATCAGCTATCTGTGGATAGCACAATTATCAATTTATATAGAGAGAGAGATAGATAGATAGTTATTGAGTTTTGGGAACTAAATTTTGCTCGAAGCGAATTAACTACGGTAGAGAGCGAAACAATGGCGATGAAGTATGTAGCCTAGGTCTGCGCAAACCGATTGAGCCAACGGGGCATTGACGAGATCTAAATAACTCCTTCAATCCATTCCTTCTCTTTTCTGATCGCTGACCGGTTTTATTTATTTGTATTGTTAGTCTCAGAACAACGGATATCTACGTTTTTCTATGTATGCATTATTATTCCTTTGTTGACAGTGTGATAAGTAATAGATATTAGCAGACTTGGGCTACGTAACATGGTAATGGGTTCAAATCCCACTCGGGGATCATTTCTCTATTTGCCGATCGTCACCGTTGTTTCCCTCCTGAAACTATCTTTCCTTATTCACATTGTCAGATACTAATGACAATTATAGATGTTTGGATAGGCACATAGACCAAATATGTCCATTTTTTAGCAGATGCCTTGAAAGAGACGAATGGACCAAGAATAAACCAGATGAGAATTTGGGTTGAAACCAGTTATTTGGGCCTTCGCATTATCCGCAGCTGTTAAGCTCAGTGGTAAGAGTATCGCTACGTTGATGCAGCTACCCTATCGGTGGCTGGTTCGATTCCTGCATCAGTCCCTTTTGCTTTAATTGTTTATTCCATTTACCTTGTCTTAATTGAGCGATATACTTACTGTGTAACGACAGGAGATCAAATAAGTTGCTATATAATATAAAACTCAACCAAATATGTCCATTTCTTACGTACAGTTTCAAATAATTTATCTATGAGTCTAGACTAAGGAATAAAAGTATATGGAGACTTTATTTATTTATCAATTCATTCATAAATGAATTAATTAGTATCCTATACATGTTTTGGGTGGGGTTCCCATTTTCCCATGTATATATAGAGAGACAGATAGAAACTGTAATAGATCCATCCTTAGGTTGATAGACTGAGAAAGAAAGCCAGGAAAAGAGAGAGCAAAAAAGAAAGTGTATATATATATATATATATATATATATATATATATATATATATATATATATATATATATATATATATATATATGTATATATATATATATATATATATATATATATATATATATATATATATATATATATATGAGGCAACTGCGTACTTGAATTTGAACAAATCCCTCCCTTTGAAAGAATTTAATTGAATTTTTTATCTAAAGGAAATATTGCAAACAACTCACTGAAGAAGTGAAAAAGTTTTCACCTTTATCGAAGTTGTACTTTGTGCAGTTTTCTAAGAACGCGATAATCCAGCAATGATCTGTTATTACACACGCTTCTTTGCTTATATAAAAAAAATGGGTCGCTTTTTTTTTAACCAAACAATACTCAGCGAAAAACATCCATGTCCAATCATAGAAATTTCTCTCCATATTAAGACGACATTCGATTCGATTGCTTGATCCAAAAAGGTCCAAGACATTTCCAACATAACAGAACTTCAAACACAGCGATTAAAACAGGCCTGGTTAGTCACTCAATAGAAACCGTCAGATGACCTGTATCTTTTACAAGCATGCCGTGTTGGGGACTATTAATTAAAAATGGAAAAGGGGGTGCTGAGTGAATTAATTATTTCTCCCACCTTTTCTTGAGTGGTGTTGAACTTTATTGAATAAAAAACAAAACAAGCGTGAATGCTATCAGAAACAAACTAAGGGACCAATTTAGAATAAGCTTGTATTGTAAACTGAACCCTTCACCAGATCCCGATTTAGTGGGGTAATTAAAAAGCACTCTCTTTCTAAATATAACGAGGAGTTTAAGTTACCACCCTTTACCTCTATCGGTCTGGCTTGTACGCGTGACAAATACATAGCTGGTCAGCCAGAAAGCTAGACCCACTTAAAGACCGAACAAACCTTTATTGACAGATTCAGTGACAGTTGTAGTTGACGGTTTGTAATTGAACTTCCTTTATTCATTTTTTTTTTTCAATATTGTGTTGCAACAACCGGAAGGCGTTTGCAGCTGGACGGTTTGGCGATAATATGTTAAGATTAATTCCCTTAAGAAAATTGAGCCTCTTTTCGTTGCTTCCGGTAAGCTAGATTAGTGATTGGTGTTTGGTGAGTGCAATTAACTTTTGTTGAAAATATGAAAATCGTTTCTCCTTATCTCTCTTTGTTTTTCTCTGTGTATCTACCTTTGCTTCTTTGTGAGAGAGGGAGAGAGTGGGAAAATGGAGGAGAGGGAAATTTGTGCGACTTTTTGAGGGGTTAGCTTCATCCTTTATAAGCTCATACATCTACACAACTTTGCTAACATATTGAGACATCACCATTCCCTCCCCCTCTCCATCTCTCTCTCTCTCTCTCTCTCTCTCTCTCTCTCTCTCTCTGCATGCGCATATGAAGGGGGTGGTCCTCCATTGATACAAGTCAGATTAAAAACCATGGACATTTTTTCAACTTTTGACTTCGTTTGTTTATATACAAGAAGACCCATGTCTGGTTTCATTGGACGAGACAGTATTGTCCAAGCATTTTGGATCCAGCGCTTTCGACCATATTTCTGAACATTACCAAGATCAGGGGACAGAAGGCCATGGAGAGTATTTGTTTTTCTTTTCTTTTCAATCATTTAAATCGGGCGTTGTAGCATTTGTGCATTATGATGGTGTAACACATAAGACGGCACACATTTCTCACTGAGATGAATCTGTCTATCCGTTGTTAAATACAGGTATACCTTGATTAGTGCTGTTAATTCGTTCCAACATTTTTCGTACCATTTAAAACTGCATTGTTCAAGGTCTTACTATGGTTTTATGGAGGTTCTCTTCAGTTTATACTTTGTTACGTTTATTAGTGTAGCAATATCTTAACCTTACAACATCAAAACACGTACTGAACAAAACTACACTTATCAAGGTATTCTTGTGCATTCAAAATCCGAGTGAAGATATTATTTAACTTGAGGTTTCTTGTGATAAAGGCTCTAAGAATCTGAAGGTTTATGTTGCAATTACTGCATATTGTCTACGTGTATTTGGCGCAAGAGAAATCAGTGCCTAGCAGTATTCATTGATATGATCACGGATGGTACTTTGACCAGACAATTAGCAAATTAATCCAAGAGATATTAGGGTAGTTGTATGGCCAACATACGAATTCGATGTTTATTGAATATCTATAATTTGATTGATAGATATGGTAATTAATAGGAATATACAGGAACAGACTGGGATGGAAATAGGTTTACTAAACATAGCTTGATCCGGCTCAAGAAAAACCAAGTCTGGTCCGGAAAAAGCGAAAACCACTAATTTCCTGTGAGAAAGTTCCGCCTGTGTTGTAAATCAAGATTGATTTACTATTAACTACACTCGAACACTGATTGCTGGATCCAGAAGATAAAATTAAAGCAGAAGTAACTCGAAAGCTTATTCACTCTCCTTTATCATTTTTCCTTCTAGCTTTTCTTCTAAATATGTCTTCCTTTTTGTCTTTCGCACCTTTCAATATATACATATATACACATATATGATAGAGGAAAGAGTATTTTCCGACAAGATACAATTCGATGCAATAATGGAAAAATTATTATACCTTTTTATACTTTTACAATACGGAATAAAAGTAAAGAACAGCGGAAGCGGGAGCACGGACTAAAGAGCATCAATAACGTCACGCAACGATATCATAGCAAGAGGAACGTTGTGAGATTCTCATGATATCGAGCAACACAAACTAAACTAAACTTTGCTCTACCAATATATTTCGATGCTATGGAAAAGCTGATGAGTGAAACATGTTGGCGGAATAATTTTTAATTCATATACTAAAACTGTTTTCTTTCCTTATTTTCAACAAAATTTTTATACGCACACACACAGACACACACACATACATATATATATATATAGAGAGAGAGAGAGAGAAAGAGGGAAAGAGAGGGAAGGGGGAACGAGAGAGATTTACCTTGGTGGCCAAAGCACACACACACACGAGATGCTATCCAATAATCTAAAATTTTGTATCATCTAAAATACTGAAATGGAGAATGTTGAATAATGTTCCAATAAAAAACCTTTCGTAACCTGGAATGAAGTAAAGCGAATAAGCAATTACCATTAATTCATACGAATTTTTTTCAGCGTTCCCAGACCTTGAAAATGGTGATGCTTGCATGTGAGTCGGAAATTAAAGTAGCGGAAGGAGTAGGATACAGGGGTTGGAGAGAGGGGAACAGGGCTCACACTTACTTTATAACTACTCACTGCCAAACAAACACTTTACGCTTTTTAGCCTTTTGCCTTTTTTTTGTATAAGCTACTAAGTGGCAGAAAGCAAAATATCAAAAAGGCAGGATATATGTATATATATTTTTTTTTCTGGTGTCCTTATGATTATTTATTTACCTATAGTTCATCTTACACGATAGGTCTGATTCTTATCTTACCTTGATTAGGTCATGTGCTCAAAATTCAATGAAAAGCAATTCAATAAATTTGATTGGTTCGTTATTTTTTTTTATCCTTCGAATCTTGATCAATACGCCACAGAGAGAGGTTAGATAGTAGGCAATCTTTCATTGAAGTATATGTCAATCTATCTATCTATCTATCTATCGCTCGACCTCTCGATTGATTAGTATTTTCATCTGTTGGTTTATATCTGTCAAGCCATGAGGGATGCCAATTTAGTTATTCTCTTTTTTTTTGAAAGTGGAAATCACTCCCAAATTCAAAAAAAAAATCTTTAAAAAAAACATTCGCAACGACTCTAAAATTCGAAATGTTATTTAAGTTATATCCGACATTACGAGGAAAATTTATAGACGCTAAGAAAAAACCACAGATCGGGTGAACAGGTATTTACTCATGGACGTTTCGCACGAAGTAACTCTACATTTTCAGTGAGATCAGAAAAATGAAGTAAAGACCTCTCGGTGATGGAATGATATTTTTTTGTAAAAGGTTCGGGTGGGACTGATGACAGGTGTATGAACAACCATCATCCCAAGCACTCTCAGGTCAACCACTAGTGACTCCAAACAAGATATATATATATATATATATATATATATATTTATATGCAATGCTCTTCCATCGGAATAGAGCACTCTGGTGGATGAGGAATTTCAATGTAAATAGATATATTTATTTTTCAATTCAGCCTTACTGACCGTCCAGTTCCGTAGTCCAGAAGTAGGATATCAGCCTCCGGGTTTGAAGTGAAGGTTTTAATTCTGTCTCGCTGTACTGGATGGGATATTGGAAAGTCTATAGCCACAATGAAGAGATGTAATACGTCGAAACAGCTGTCTGAGGATAATAGAGTAATATATATATATATATATATATATATATATATATATATATATATATATATATATATATAGGCAGACAGTGCGACGAAATACATCCACCAGAAATACATTTATATTTGCGTAATGGAGAACGCAGACGATAATTTTATCAATGCAAATATTTTCGTCGTTCTCCCTGTCGCGCATCCGGCTGTTCTGAAACGACAAATTCTGCCCATTTATCCCCGACGAACAGCAAAATGTGTTTTTGTTATTTTGGAACAATTTTCTCCACAAAATGTTCCAAAGACTCTTTCCTGTACGCGCACTGACCGGAAGTCATCGATTTCAATTTGCTGAATTTGTGATATTTCTACGACTATTATTATGAATGAAATACAAAACCGGTTGTTAGGTTGGATTTGAAGATATTTCAAATGACGGCTCTCAATCACCAAGTGATCTGACCTTCAAAAGCAAAGTCGAAGTGGGAGAAAAATGAAGAAGGCAAAAAGAGAAATAAAAAGAATAACTCTGCTAAGGAAGAACAAAACAAAGTTGGAAAGAAAGGGAGGGCGTGAAAACAGAACAAGTGCACTGAAAAAGGAGAAAGACGAATAAAAGAAAGAAAAACTAGAGATAAGAAACTGAGAAATAAATACTCGTATTGAAAAAAAAAGAATGAATAGAGGAATGAAAGAATGATACAGCGGAGAATGAAGACACGCATGGGAAAAAGAGAGAGACATTTCAAAGAAAGAAAGGAAGAAAGAAAGAAGGAAGAAGGGAGGAACGGAACGGAACTTACAAACTCGGCCTCGGTCTGACCCAAAGCCACAATTGTTAGGTACTCAGTGGGGATGTCATTCACTACACCAACAATGAACTGTGAGATTAGTTTGCCAACGATAGCTCAGCAGTAGGTTGCCAAGTAGAAAACAATTGATAGATCGGAATAGAAAAAAGCTAAAAGTGTGCCCTAAATCGGAAAAATGATAACAATGAAATGTAATCAAGTATTGTTGGGTTTTAATGTTAGGATTTCATTTCCTGAATTATGTTGTAGATTTATGCCATGGAAAAAGAAAATATTCCACTAAAAATGTTCAAACGAATATGAAACAATTTAAATAGAAGGATACATAAGATTGATTCTTACGAATTAACAAACTGAACAAGACAAACACATTTTTCATTCCTTCTCTTAAAAATGTTTCAATTTGTTATTTTACTCCGTATCCGTTCAGTCAAGAAGACATTCAATCATTGTGCCCGGGACAGGATGTAGCACAAGGCCATTTTAGTGTTGAAGTCTTTACATATGTGGGAATTGATTCAAAAATAGCCAAGATCCATCGGCATATTGCCGCAGGCGTCAGAGAACAATCGGGAGATGCTGCCGAGGAGATGGATCTCCATAAACACGACTGATCCTCGCCCGAAGAAGCAATTGTATTCATTTGCCTCTTCACGGGGACAGATACAATGCAACATGTGCGTAAGAGCAAGGCAATGATAAAAACTGCACGAATTCTGCAGCCAGTGACACGATGACGTCAGGGCCACGTACGACCCTTCCCTTTTGGTGCAATCTGGGGTACTGCCCCGAATCTGGTGTCCCCGAGACAAGACTCGTTCCATTTATACCATTTCTCAGCCGGGCTCGACCAGGCTCTTTTCACCTATGACATATAGATTTTGAGTAACTTCTATGGAGGCTGAAGTATAGCGATAACTCTGTGCAACATTTTAAAAACTCATTTGTTCCTGGATAGAAAGTGCTATCTCTTGATTGATTGGATCAAAATAGTATAGGAAATGTCAATCGTTCTCTTCAAACTTTGCTTTAGGGATCAGGACAATGATAATTTGAAACCTACATATTTTTAATTGGACAGCAGGCAAATTTTCTATACTTTTTACACATAAGCGATCAGAAATTAACACTCACCACTCAGAAAAAAAAAAGGGCGTTTCAGGGTGTAATCAACGTTTTCATTTGTTCTCACTCCGTCATCATATCAACTGTTGACCAGCCACAAATATGTTCAATAATCTTGATCGATATTTTAGGCATAATCCGATCAGTACACACTTCGACACGTCTCTCATCGATAAGCTAGGTAAAACATGCACAAATACTTGATCAGCTTCTTAAAACTTCAAAATCAGTTGCCGCAGATTTTGTCGGTTTGAAAGTTTTTTTTGTTTTTCTTTCATTGGCCTTTACCAAAGCAGATTGATCAGCATCGAAAGCGACTTGTCCCAGTAAAAGATTATCGACTGGTTTTCATTGAACAGGTGTCTGATATTATCAATAGAATTCAATCTGGTTCAATAGTCATCGCTTGTCACCTAAGATGAGCTCACACGCCTCATGGTAGCAGTTTATGTTCTTCAAGTGTCAATTTTTACGCGATTGAATTTTAGCAAAGAAATTCTTTTCTTTTTCTTGTCTATCTCTTTCTTCAGTGCACTACATCTTTGAAGTCATCACTTTATATTTCTTCATTTCTTTTCTTCGATCTTTCAGTCTTCTCATGAACGACCGGAGCCGACAAAGATGGCGCAGGGTTCTATCATTTCTCATATTTTATGTGTTTGCTTGGGTGGTCAGGTGCTCCTGGCCATAACGCTATTTTTACAGACTTGTAAATTGACATCAGTACTCCACTGGACCCCTTTTGAAAGTGTCCTTTGTTTTCTTGAAAAAAAAATATTTTGACCGTTTGGAGGCCTTATTTTGACTGGTATATTAATATATCATCCAGATTCTTCAGGATCTAGATGACTCTAGATGCTTTCTTACTCTATTTCAGTCGTTTACCAGTGGAAAATACCAATGGTGTCATAAGCACAATTTATTCAGACCATACTTATTCTCTAATGCAAATTTTTTTAATGATTTCAAATTTTGACGCAACAAGTTTCTCTTTCTTTCTTCAACAAGTCTCTCTTTTTTTGCAATTCGTTTCTTCATCTCTGTTATCTGTTTTTCTTTCTGTTTTTTCAAAACGAGCATTTCTTCCAACCTTTCTTTCTTCTTATCTTTCTTTCTTCTATCAACTTCTCTCTCTCTCTCTCTCTCTCTCTCTCTCTCTCTCTCTCTCTCTCTCTTTCTCTCTCTCTCTCTCTCTCTGGTACTTTTCTTCTTTTTCATTCTTTGTGTTTTTTTTCTTTTGCTTTCACCTCTCTCTCTCTCTCTCTCTCTCACACACACACACACACACACACACTAGTGCATTTTTTCCTTTTAATTGTTCTTGACGTCAAAATGCTTTGGCCGACTAATTCTCCAACCTTCTTCTTATATTGTCTGACAGTTCTACTTTTGAAATAAATATAACTGTATTAAATTGTAAGACTAGCTGATAAAAAAAAATGAAGAAGAAGATATTTGAAGAGAGTCTCCTTCTGCCTCGGTAGACAATAGAACTGCATTTGGGTAATCCCTCCGGGACACAAGCCTAGGTGAAGTGAATGGGGATCCTGGGATGCCCACTAGACAGAATTTCAGTCTCAGTCTTGCTGACGCAGTCCAAAGGAAAACAGAGTGAGACTTTTGATACAAACTTGGCTGCCAGAAGAGAGTTGGTTTGCATCAAACCACCGTTAGGGGGCTCCACTACATGGTTTGGAATCGGAGCTGTCCGTCTCCAAGTCCTGTTGCCAACCATGGCTATCGAGCCCTGTATTTGATTCTGAGAAATATAAATACACCCTTCTTTGATCAACAGTCTTACTTTAGTCTTGTGTCTGACTTTGCTAAACTTGGTAAATGTCTATAGACGCGTTAGCGTTGTTCACACTGTACTTTCCCCCCTAGATCTCATTAAAAGAAGATGTTTCCTTCTAGTTTTTGCATTTTCAAACATTACCAAAGATTCTATTTTCATTTTCATCATTAGACAAAATATTGTTACTCAACATTTTATTCAATTTGGCTGTTTTCTTTTTTACCTTCATCTTATTTTTATATTACATAATCGGGTCGTCATACTAAGGCTGCAAGCAAATAACACGATTGGAAATAAAGAATAAGCTTCTGGTGAGAATCGAACCTACTTCACCGGAAGCTTTTTCTTTATTTCCGATCGTGCTATTTGCTCGCAGCTGTAGTAAAAACGCCCCAGTTCGAATTTGTGATTTAAAAAAACAAAAATAAATAAATAAATAAATAACTAGGTTGAAGATAAAATGTAGTTAAAATTGATAAAATATTGGATTACCAAAGATGTTCCCGCGTCCTCTGCCTTCTTAAACTGATGCAAACAATACGTAAACACTATATTACACTTCACGGCGTTTTTATTTTAATACTGGTCTTGTTAAGGCCTTCTTCGATTCTTCCGTATGTAAATACGAAAGACTATCCCTGAGGCTATTGGAAATTTAATTTTAAATAGAATTCATTCTTTTTCGAGGTGATTTTTAAGTTATCAGATACGCGTACTTTTTTTTTTTTTTTTTTACATAAGTTATGATAGAAACAAGCCTGGCTGCTGCAGGGTCAAAGTCCACTCCTGTTTCCTTTCTAACTGGAGATGATTACTGAAACCTCTGTTTTTGGAAATGTTGAATAGATTTGAAGATTTTTTAGACTTGTCAGTTTAGCACCATTGGTTTTTTTTTTATCTGGTGTCAACCATTGTTAGTCCATAGTGGGATCGATCTTAACTGGGCACCCAACTTTTGTGGTCTTGTGTCAGATTAAGCTAAATGTATGCATAAACAGGTATCCAGAGCTTTCAGAAATGTGGTTTTATACTACTTTTATGCTTTTACGAAAAGCGAAAATAGCGTTCAGCTTTTGTTTTGCTGCGAGCTGTTATAGAATCACTGCACACCTTCACCCTCTCTCCTACACACCAGTCTCCTGCACCTCCTACCACCCAAACCTCCAACGACCCAGCCTATTATACCATCATTGCCATTTTGGTGGCATGGGAACACTCAGAAAGTTTTCCTATGTAAGTTATTGGTAATTGCTTCTTCCCGTTAAGTGACTTCCTCTTTCATTGGAACGCTACTATCAGAAAGCGGGAAATACCTTTATTCTTCTTTCTTTTATATCTCTTATTAGAAGCTGTCGACCAAAATTATCAACATAGGTTTCTTCAGTTTCCGAATTGGTCTGGTTGGCTGGGTAAGGTTGCAGAATATATCACGACTCAGAAAATGGATCCCAAGAGATCACATGCGCAACCGAGGCCGGCAGAGTATAAGATAGAGAGACGAGCAAGAAAAATGCAGAAAGTACTGGCTCCGCGACGCCCACGATAGAGAAGTGTGCTAATTCCTGGGGAAGTTCTATGTCCAACGAAGGGTGTTAAGAGACTGATGATGATGATGTCACGGAAAAAAAGGTTTTCGCTTTTGTTTTAAAAAACAAAAGTATGAATTTAGTGGCAGGCCCAGTTTACAATGGACGTTCATGCTAAATTGGTCCCTTAGTTCGTGTCCGGCAGCGTTCATACTTGTTTTTTTATTGGAGATTTTTCAGTGATCACGACCCAACAAAAGACAAGAGAAGTAATGTATTCATTGATCATTACTTTTCCTACTTTTTTTTAATCAATCACCTCAACACAAAATACACGTTTTCTATTGAATGACTCACCAGACCTGTACTTTTTTTTATATCAATTATTTTATAAAAAAAATTACAATGTTTTATTTTCTTTCCGATAGTACTTGATTTTCTAATCAAAAACTTAAGATGGATGACATAATGTACTTGAAAAAAAGAGGGAAAAAATATAATGTGATGAACTTTTATGTTTCTTGTTAATCAAGATTTTTTTGTAATAATGCAATCTAATAATAACGCATCTATTGCATTTTCAAAAACCATTCAAACCAACCTGTTCAAGTACTGTCCATACGCCTCTTTTTTTTATTGAAACAAAGCAATTTGAAATGAAATTATGGGAAATTCAAATGTTGTCAAGTAACCAAAGATGTAATTTCAAAACATACCGAAATCTCATCTCAAAACTAGAAAACAAGCTGAGAGCGCCTATCTCTGCAAATGTTGTAAAGTGACTAAAAAAACTGAATGAAAATGAAGTACCAAATAACAAGGGACAGAATTTCAAATTCTCAAATATTGAGTTACTTTCCTGTAAATTTGAATTTAGTCGTTTTATTAACTGTTCGTTTTCAAACTCTTTCCCGACAAGATGATAAGAAATAATTACAACTGAATCACTTCCTCCGCTGCCCATGGCTCAGTGTTTCACAAAACTTCATCGAAATTCAGAAATAACATTTGGAGATATCGTGTAGACAGACAGACTGACGCGAGTGAATACGTATACCTCTTCCAAATCAGTTGCCAGATATAATTAAGAGGCCTTTATATATATATATATATATATATATATATATATATATATATATATATATATATATAGAGAGAGAGAGAGAGAGAGAGAGAGAGAGAGAGAGCTCATATATATATATATAGTCCATAGAGAAAAGAGAGAGAGAAAAATATATTTAAACTATTTGTATATGAGTGCATGTATAGAGAAAGACTATATATAAACTATGTATAATATATGGAGACTCAATATAGACTATAAGTATATGTATATAATCTCTATGTATAGACTATATATAGATACTAAATAATCTATCTATATATATATAATCTGTCTCTCTAATGTAAATACACATGGTCTATGTATAGAGAGATTATATTCGTTTATATAAGTGTGTGTGTAAGACAAGACCAAAAGTTAGTTTAGAATGAGGGACGAAAGAAAAGAAGATATAGAGAGTAGGAAGAAAGAAGAGAGGAAAACAATTGTATGGACATCATTATCCTTTGTTGACTTGAAGGTTCCAACTTTAAAACCCCTCCACCCAAAGTGAGGAGGTCAATTTGCCCTATTTGCCCCCATCGGACGTCCACGGGAGGGTATCAAATTTCTGTACGGAGAAGTATCCAAAACTCGATTCCCAGATCCATCGATCACTGACCCACATCTCATCTCTTGACCCCCTTTCTTATTCTGTATTTCACCTTGTATAACGCACATTTTCCTCCCCGAACTTTTTGAGCTAGAAAAATCCAAGTGCGTATTATCTACGGAAACATAATTGATATACATATTTGTATACAGAACTGTATACACAGGATAATTCATTTTTCATGCGAAATTGAAGCTAATTCGGAGAAGCGATGTGGATTATCTATGGTGAAATACTATAATTCTTTCCCTGAAGTCATATATATATATATATATATATATATATATATATATATATATATATATATATATATATACATATATATATATATGTATGTGTGTGTGTGTGTGTGTGCGCGTGCGCGCACGCACGCTCTGGACTGAGCAAACAGCACTCTCATGCTAACACAAGAGTTCGAAACGCACTTACATAACTCATTTCCTTCCTAATTAATTGTCTTTTTAATTATCATATTCTGTTTGAAATAAATTGTCCGTTCATTGATACTTTATTCACACACACACATACACACACACACATATATATAAATAAATATATATATATATATATATATATATATATATATATATATATATATATATATATATATTCTTTTTCCTCCCTACACCCCTCTCTCCCTGTTTAAAATCGTAAAGTCCGGCTCTCATGAGCTTCAAGGATCCGTTCTCTGGACAGAGCATTTACCAATGTCCGTTGTTTTTCGCCTAAACCAACTTTGAATTAGTAACGTCTTAGTTACTATTATGGTCGGGTACGGACATAACCCAACATGAAAGAACCGTTCGAGAGAAGGCTGGCAAATATCTTTCCACAAAGGTTGCATGTACGGCAAAGTGCATAAGCCTGACCAAACATACTTTCCGCTACAAGGTCATGTCAGCCCGTAATCCCGAAGACAGTGCGTGATTGCTTACTTCTGGCTTTTGTGTGAACGTAAAAATTCTGATTCGATGCACAGTCTTTGAGTAAATTGTAAGTAAGCTTTTGTGTACATTGACGCTGGTCGGCAGTAGAATTTAGATCCGGATGAAGACTGGACCGGAGGCTAGAAGAAGAAGAAGAAGAAGAAGAAGAAGAAGAAGAAGAAGAAGAAGAAGAAGATCTAACTATCCTTCTTTACCTGGGGTTGGGGCCAGCTATGGTAACTACCAAGCTGTAGGTCTTTTTTTTCTGTCAGTGTGAGCTCCTCCGAGATGGACTGTCTTACAGGTCTAAAGGGCTCCAACCACGTTGCTATTTATCTGGGGGAGAGAAGTGGATCCCTGCCTCTCTCAAAGACGTTGGTTCATAGTGAACATAAATAGCCAAGACCGAAAATTTTTAAGAAACTATCTTCCTATCCTAATTCTCATCTACTTCTATAATTAACGATGCGACTTTTTTTTTCCTCTCTTTACGAACAATTGACTCTTCCACTCGAAGGTAACGATTTTGCTAATAAAACTATCTCCTACCCACCATTTCAAACAATGGACTCTTCCACTAAAACTCTGGCTATCGATTCTGTATTCTGTGCCGTTACGCATCCCTCCACTCACAAATTTGTAACCCCGTGATAGATGCTCCTCCGTAAGTACGATCTAAAAGTGTTGTTAATGTTTTGGGGGTGCAGTCATTGGGGTCTCCTGTCTCCCATTTTGACCAGACAACTTGGAAGATGAATTTTATATCAGACTTTTCCCTGTCCTAGATTGGTTGCTTCCTCTGCAGCGAAGGTGTCTTATGTACCCCAGGGTCTCAATTTACCCCACTCTAATCATGTAGTTTATGATATACTCAATTAGCTGCTGAGTGCACTGGGAAGTTTTGTCCTGGTGACGAGTTTTCAACGCTGTCGGTCCATACCAGGAATCGAACTGCACGTGAGGCAGACAAGATAACCATGATACCATCTGAACGGACAGAAGCAAAATAAAAGAAAGAAAAATGTCCAAAATAGACAATCAGAAGGGGAAAAAGAAAACAATCGTTGAAGAGTCCACATAGGAAGAAATTGAGTATTGATCCAGGCTCTGGTGTCAGTGGAAGAAGAAAAGAACTCATTTTCTTTCATTCATTCATTCATTCTTCCTATTCTTTCTTTCTTTATCTACTTATTAATCTATCTATTTTTCTTTCTTTCTTTGTTCGTTTCTTCATTTTTTTCTGCCTTCCTTTATCTCTCAGTTTCTTCTCTTCCAGCTTTCTTATTTTCTTTCTTTCTTCCTTTTTCTCATTTTTTCTTCGTTTTTTCTTTCTTTCTATCGATCTGCATTCGTTTCTTCTTTTTCTCTTCTTTCCTTTCTCTTGTCTTTCCATTCGTTTTCCCTTTCTCAAAACTTGACAGCGGATCAGATTGCGGGCATGTCAAACAGATAGATAGATAAATAAATAGATATATAGATAGATTAGTACGGACAGATTTTTAAAAAATAAAAGATAGATAAATCTAGGACCCTGATACAGGCTTAAATATGAAGAGATATATAGATAGCATTGAATTATTCCTACGTAAGAACAGGCTGATACACCGAAATATCTATTTCCTGGATAGAAGCATAACATCTTTTATTTCGATTTCCTCTCTCGTTTCTTTCCCTTCTCCAATCGGTGCAGCGGATCAGAAGTCGAGCATATCAAACCTCCAATAGTCACAGATTACCTCGGGAGATTAACAAGGCCGGACAGTCAGGTAATTATGAGCCAAGGCAACAATGTTGATTTATTATTCGAGTTCCGTTTCTCTTCCAATATTAGTTGAGAGTATTGCTAAGTTTTTTTTAGAAAGGTTTCCTCTTCTGCAACGCTATGTAGAGATTGACATCTGGAGAGTCTTGCTTGGTTACACAAAGATCTCTGTTCAGGAAATGTGAATTACTTCAGGCTTCTACTTTAGAATGTTTGACTATATATATATATATATATATATATATATATATATATATATATATATATATATTTATATAAATATATATATATATATATATATATATATATATATATATATTTATATAAATATATATATATATATATATATATATATATATATATATATATATATATATATATATATATATATATATATATATATATATATATATATATATATACTAATACCTGCGAAAAAAATTCACGGATATTTGAATTTCTTGGAAGAGTTTTTTTTAAGAAAAAAAATTCTGAATTTGTTTCCATTGAAGAGTTCATGGTTTCAAATAGTGGATAAGAGTTTTATTGTTTTTTGTTTTTTTTTATCAGCAAATATTTTTCACCTGAGTGGAAGTGTCCGGAGTCAAAGATAAAAGAGAGAAATTGCCACATTGCTCATTATCATAGCATGAATGGTATCAGACCGTCTATACTGGGAATCCGATGAGAATCTAACCCATTAGCAAAGGATTAT
This sequence comes from Thysanoteuthis rhombus, assembly GCA_963457665.1. Classification (NCBI taxonomy): domain Eukaryota; kingdom Metazoa; phylum Mollusca; class Cephalopoda; order Oegopsida; family Thysanoteuthidae; genus Thysanoteuthis; species Thysanoteuthis major. The sequence continues at coordinate 36,918,468 of OY735223.1, read as the reverse complement.
TGTCTGATTATTGTCATACGACATGCGAAAGATCTTGTTTTTCATATCGTTTATCAACGTAGAAGTTATGTATCAAACCATTAATACTGGGAAATCCATCTAGGATCGAACATATTAATGATATCCAGATTTAACTTGCTGATCATCTACCTTTCTAATTGAAAGATCATTTCTGACCAGACGAGCGTAGATGCAAAGCCCTCAGCTTTTCTCTATGTAGTCTAGAACTGCGGATCAGGGTTCGCCCTGTGACCAAGTCAAGTGCTCTGAAGCCTATGTAGGGCGAAAGATAATTTTTGAGGAAGTATTTACATAAATTTCGATAATACTTCTCGTTTTAAAAATATTTTCTAAAAAGCAGTATATATATATATATATATATATATATATATATCAAGTTTTTCCAAGTATGTGTATAATCATATATATATATATATATATATATATATATATATATCAAGTTTTTCCAAGTATGTGTATAATCATTACTTTTGAAAAGTAAAAGATACGGGAAACACTGTGTAAGTTCTCTCTGCTTGGTTTTATTTATATATGTTTATGAAAATGTCAATTAGAGAGTGAGGGAAAAACTTAATAGAAAGCCGGTGTAACATCTCTAATTGTTTTACTATTTTGTGGCATGTATGGGTGCATTTCGACGGGTGCCAGCCATCTTTTTCACACAAAAAACTGCTGCAGGTCAGGAAAGAATTTTACTGTCTACATGTTCAAGGTTGAGGGAAGAAATGGCGATATTTCTGTGTTGTTTGATTGTTTAGGAGGAGCAGTAGGTGTCTCTATCTGTGTAGGTAAGAGTCGTTTGATTTGAAATAAGAATGGTCTTTGATATATATATATATATATATATATATATATATATATATATATATGTATATATATATATATATATATATATATATTATAAATTGCTTTATATTTTGAAACTCTATTTGAAATGATCTCCCGGTAAATGTATCATTTGGCCTTGACAACGTAAATAGAATGAACAATTGAAGAACCAGTGTTGCTGCAGGAATCAGACCTGTGACCCATGGGGTGACCACGTCAACGTAGAGTTGCTCTTACCTAACCCCAAGCTTGACCCTTGAGCTAAACAGTCGCCAGGAATGGAAAGACCCAAATAACTGCTTCAACCACGTGTGTTAAATACTCAGCACGATTATCAAACATCTACGACAGATAAAATCTGTTTTCTATTTTTTTTCTTTTTATATTCTTAAGAACTGAAAATATATTACTAACTATATTCATAGTAAACGATATATTTCCAATTATATATATATATATATATATATATATATATATATATATATATATATATATATCCAAAACCACGGATCCTTTAAACTCGACTCTGCAATGCATTATGTGCTGACTAACATATCAGGTGAATGTTAACTTCGCACAATGACCAGTTAGCGAGTAATGGCGGTTCATATACGCATACACAGAGATTTCTTCGATTGTTGTTAGATAAAATTCAGCATCATGGAAGAGTCTCTGAAATAACTGTGTAATGTGCATTTTGAACCATATGTATTAGAATAAACACATACACAATATATCTGCTGCTAATGGTTTATTGAAATTTGACAACTGCAACACTGCAGAGTTTACATCGTTACCAAGTTTACCTAGGAGTGCGTGTTCAAGAATCGCCAGGTACTTATTCTTTATTTTTCGATTTGAGCGGCTGACTCAATGCTGGTTAGGTTAGGCTCTGAAGAAGAGCAACTTTTAGAAAATTCAGATGAAGGAAAATAATAGTAAAAAAAAATTGAAATAACAGTTTACAATAGTTCATCTAATGAATAAGTGAACAAATGAAAGAACAATTATTAAGATAAGGTTTTTCAAGTAGTCATCTGTATCACAAAGGAGAGTTGCCCGATATCAGTTATAAAATAAAACCCATTGTTCAAGGACTATGTAATCACTTGTAGTTGGAGGTCATTGGTGAGTTTCATTACGTAAATGACAGCGACTATGCAAGTAAAACTGATTCAACCTACCACAAAATACAACCTAGTTTCACTTTTTGAGTTTTCAATCTTTGCTATCCAAGTGTTGCTTTATCTATGGTGATAGTGCTCAACATTATAAAATAAAGCGTGAATAGATAAGTAATTGTTTGAAATTTTGTTGTTACTGGTCAGTTCAACGTAACCATTGCGATCGATGGACAACTACTTTTTTTGTCCACTTCTTGCCTTTATATGCAACTATTACATATATATATATATATATATATATATATATATATATATATAGAGAGAGAGAGAGAGAGAGAGAGAGAGAGAGAGGGGGGGGAGAGAGGGAGGGGGAAAAGGGGGACTGATACTTCGCAAGAATAGTTCAATAAATGTGAGAGATGAGTAAAATGTAAGGAAATGCCACATTTGATACTTAACAAGAGTGGATATTTTGAATAAAAGGTTTGTATTTATGGCTGCATTTCTCGTATGATCTCACAGAAAAGATTTCTCTGATCGGTTTCAACAAATGATCAGAAGAGAAATGGGTGTCGCTTAGGGATAAGTGTTCGAAATGGATCCTGTAATAAATCTGTCATCCGTTGCGTGAATTTTTTTTTCTTTAATTTTATATCAAGGCATGGTCAGTGTGGAGTGATTCCTTGGAGTTTGTGATTGGCTTACATACTCACAAACATACATATGCACACACACACACACACACACACACACACATATATATACAGAATTTTAAAATTCTTATTATAAAATGGGAGGTGGGTGGCGAGAACAGATCGCCAAATCATGGTTAGTATATTGAGTAGGAACCTCACTGAGTGCTGCACTCGTGTAGCCAATGGTGGAAATGGGGACGGAGTACGCTGAGGTGCAGCGTATACCTACCTCTCAATTTTCTCTTCTATAAGTCTCAAAACAGCTCCAAATTTCGCCATACCAAAAAAGATTACACACACGAGGGCTTACAGTGCTATGGAAACCCCTAGGTGCCTGGGTTCCATCCCTGATGTGACACTCTGTGATCCCCGAACATAAATCCTAGATAGAGCCCCACCGTATACCTGGTTCCCAAGACCCATTCCATCTCTGCATGTACATATATATCATCATCAGTCTTTTAACGTCCATCGTATGACATAGACATTCCTCAGGATTTGCCAAACTTCTCTATCATGAGCGTCGCGGAGCGAGTACTTCCTGAACTTGTCTAGCTCGTCTCTCCATCTAAAATTCTGCTGGCCTCGGTTGTGCATGTGATGTCGTGAGTCGTGATGTCCATCGGTTGTCAGCCATTCTTGCCCCGTGGCCAGCCCACCGCCATTTGAGATTTTTAATGGATTCTGTACATATATATAAGGTGGGTCAAAAGTAGGTCTACAGTTGTGGTCGGGTCACTTTTAGTCTTTTGGATACTGGAAATGTCCTTCATCAACGGTGCTACATACCTGGAACCTATCCTCGAAACTGTAATGCTCAGTAACACACAAATTCCTGTTAGCATCGATGTCCATGAACGCTTACGAGATGAACTCACAGCATTTAAAATTTATCTATGATAAGACAAATCGTCAGGCGTGTTGATAGAGTAGTGAAAATGCCTCTCGCCGCGCTTTGCCCACCTTCTCAGCATTCTCAAAACTGTTCCAGAATCCACTTTCTTTATTCTTCACTCAGGTTCCCAACCATTGTTCTTAGTATCAGAAAAATGAAAATAAACAGTGAATGAATCAATACCGTATACTTACTTCTTCCCACGCATATGCATATGCATATATATATATATATATATATATATATATATATATATATATATATATATATATATATATATATATATAAATTGCGTTATGTAATATAGAAACTTATTTGACACATTACTGTTGCATTGAAAGAGATGAATAGACGAGACTGAGAATAAACGAGATGATAATTTGGGTTGAAAGCAGTTATTTGGGCCTCTGCATTAGCGTTGGCTGTTTAGTTCCATTGTAAGAGCATCACTACGTTGAAGCGGCTACCCCATCAGTGGCTGGTCTGATTCCTACATTAGTCCCATTTTCTTTAATTGTTTTTTTCTATTTACGTTGTCTTAATTGAGTGATATATTAACCGTGTAATTACGGGAGATCATTTCAAATAGGTTTCTATATAATATTACGCAATTCATAATTCAATTCTGTCGGACCAAATATGTCTATTTCTCAATATACACACACACACACACACACACACACACACACACACGTGTATTCTACGTGTGTTGCTATGCATTGTATCTACGTACTGAATCGATCATGTCAAGAAATGATTTGGATATATATATATCTGTCGCTGGCTTCTCTCAACATCCGTATTTCTCTATCTTTGCCGTTGGCCATTTTTAAAAGCGTTATTTCCATCCTATTTTTTACAGCCGAGGACAGTCCGTCGGCATCCTAATGAAAAAATATTTTTATTTTAAAACTCTCCTCATTTGACTGTTAATTAGAACCTCCAAACATCTTCTTATTTTGTTTTTGTTTTTATTTTTTTATTTTCTAAATTTCCACCCGAAGAAAAGGTAAATGAAGAAAAAAAAACAAAACATTCCATTAGCGAACATTTAAATTAACCTTTACTTAGGGCAATAAGAAGCTGTAATGACGTGGCGGGGGGCTCTCATGGAGTGGGGAAAACTCGTTTCGTAATACGTCAGAGCACTCAGCTCCCATTTACTGCCGTGTCGCAAAATGGCTGAGGGTTGATGTAGAGAGGAGACTATTGGAAGAAAAGAAACTCCTGAAGTGACAAGCGAATTGTGAGGTCTTAATTTTGGTGAATATATTTGCAAGTAGCAACGCGCGTGGTTCTCACGGATGGCGTATTGCGGCAAAATTTTCTTATATATTTAGAATGTGTCGAGATCTGCGTTCATGTTTTGTTGTTTCAGGTCGTTTTGTGGTCGGTAGCCAAGCACGGAGACACGAGAGTATTTATTCGAGACTGCGTGTTCGAGATTGTCTCGTATGAAAACTAAAGGCATATGAAAATATGTGGATAATGACTATTTGCGTGATGTGGTTCAGGAAGTTCTTTCTCTCTATGTGACTTATTTCTACACGAATAAATGATACTGAGCCACTTTTTTTCTTCTTGTTTGTTCCTGGATAATAAGTGTTATTTTGTGATCGATTACGGCAAGTATAGAGAATGTCAATCATTCCCTTCTAACTGTGCTTTTGCAACCAGGACAGTGATAGTTTGAGCTCTACAAATTTTCAATTGGACAACAGGGGAATTTGCGGATTTTAATAACATAGAGAAGCAATGACATTTGAATATCATCTTCCTGGCTACAAAAGTAAAGTTTGAAGGGAGTAATAGACATTTTATACACTTTTTACTCATAAGCAATAAGAAAATAATTCTCACTACCCAGGAACAAAAATCGCGTTGCACGATGTAATCCTCTTGAGAAATAATCTTCCTGTCCAAATAGTTATCTGCATGTATAATCAACGGTGTGACTTTTCCGTTCCTCTGTCCATACCAATGGACTTTCCCTACTTAAAGAGAACAATTTTGCAGATAAAAAATATCTCCTGCACATCATTTCGAAAAATTAACTCTTTGACTGAAACGAGTTGAAATAATCATCTCATAGAAATTCAAATGTATTCGTGATTTGTTCCGCAGGGATTGCTCAATAAATATATGTGCATGTCTGGAAAGCGTTTTGCTATTTGATAACAAGGAACATAGTCAATCCGGAATCCTGATCCCTCAGTCCCCCATCGAAAGTAACCCCTTTGGGACCTTGCGTATTTGATCGAAGGTCTCTTGCACATTTCAAAACACTCTACAAAGTCCTTTTTCGAGATCGCCATCAACTACCTTGACAAATTCTCCCCGATCTCGTCCAAGTTCTGGAATCTCTATGGCAAAAGCCAGAAGACACAGGAAGCTAAGTCTATATCGGGGGTAGGGCAGCTGACAGACCTGGGTGACGCGATGTTTTGACACCCCTCCTCAAATCCGCGCGAGACGCGAAGAAAGACACGCTCAGTCATTGTAACGGCCACAGAGTAAACAAGCTGACTCAATGGATATCACTACCGACTGAATGACTCCATGGGAGAGTGACTGTTCACGTATGCACAGAAAAGTCTCTCGTTTTTGGTTGCCAGACTACTTCAGGGACATCCTACGGATCCACGTAATGTTCAATATGCTTGGATACTTGACATAGGCACCAAAATAAAGGATTTGATATAAAGTTTAGTGAAATTATTTTAGATATTCATGAAAAAATAACAAAATACTTTAAACACTTTGATGGAACAAACAAAAAAAAAATAGAAAAATTAAATCACAAAAAGATCACCTGCTTAGATAAAGTTATTGTGTTTTCTATCGGAATCTTTGAATTCGGAGTATTTGTCTTGAAAATTCCATTCTTATGGTAACGCTATGTACATTTGTTTTGAGGACAGCTAAATATTTAGTCTCTGCACTGCATGTAACGCGCTGGTACTTTTTAAATGCTAAATTTGATTTCAAAAACCGCCCTTCATATGACGTAAAATACGGTGTGTGTGTGTGTGTGTATATGTGTGTGTGTTTGTGAGTGTGTTCAGGTGTGTGTGAAAGAGAGGGAGAAAGAGAGCATGTTTTACATTCAACATTCGCGTAAGTGAACATGCGTGAATTACTGAAAGATCGTGAGAAAGAGGAAGAAAAAGAGAGAGAGTTTCCCACTCTCTCTCTTTCTCTCTCTCTCTCTCTCTCATCTACACTATAAACCACCCACAAGAGAGAGAACCAGAACAGAGCATGAGGGTTTCTCAATCTTTTCTGCCTATCACCCGCTTTTGTTTAATCACTACACCCAACGAATAAGGAGAGATGTGTGTATTCGGGTTGTGTCTTTCTGTCTGTTTGTCTGTCTACGCGATATATCCAAAAATTCTCAATGAATTTCAATGAAATTTTGTTGAAGGTTGGGCGATGAGGCAAGGAAGAGGTATCTATAATTTGGGGTGGATCCAGGATTTCTAAAAAAAAATTATGTATATATACTTGGCCATCTATCAAATATTTGCAAAGGTTCTCAATAAAAAGCAAACAAATTTTATAGAACGGTAGGTAATAGGCTATAGAAGAAACGGTCGAACTTAGGGATGGATTCATACACAATTATTCCCCCAAACAATGGCGTCGGCAGATGTTTCTAAAGCAATTGCTTACCCCCCCCCCACAAAAAAATTCTTAATGAAACTAAAATGACATTTTACTTACGTTGTTTATTTAATATGGCCTTTTAGTTTTAATCAAATGTCTCCACGCATGCATAGTCAGTGTCGATCGTAAATGAGTACAACTTCCTGGTTGAAAGTGGCTTTAGCGCTGTCACTAAAATATTCATAAAAATCAAAAGTAAAATTGATACAGTATCGTCCGTAAATGAGTACACCCCGACCAATTTTACCAACAACAAAGTTTTTTAAAAAATATTTCTTCATAGTTTTGTATTCATTTTTGGACGCTCAAGTTTCAATGCTTTAGAGTTTGGTCATAAGTAAAACATGATATTATCTATTTTCGTTGCATAATGTTCCACTACAAATGATTTAATCCTGCTATGTTTGGTTTAAAAGAGATTAACTTTCTATAAATAAAATTGGTATTGGGTGTACTCATTTATGGACAATGCCGTATTTGTTCCATTCATAATTTTCATCGATTTTCTAGTGACTGCATTAAAACCACATTCAACGAAATATTCAATTTGAAAGAAGAACAGGAGCTCCCTCTTATTTATTTTTTTACTGACATAAAAGATCGACTATTTTCAAGAAAAATCCATTCGTGTGAGACAATCTATCGCCCCCCCCCCCTCAACTGAACTTTGTCCTCTTGAGGCGTATTGCCCCCCGTTGAGAAAGATTGATTTAGATATTTGTAGGAAATGCCATTCAGGTCTTTATTGTTAAGGATCACGGTGACGTTTCCGATCGTGACAGCGTGATGTCAAAAAATATCAATAAATTCAGGATCGCTTATCAACTGAAAGAGGCACAAGATAAAGTAGAAAGCACTTCCACAGAATTTCACAGAAATTCATTTAAAGCATTTTAATTGTATGGAAAAAGATGTGCAAATATATAGATGTATATTGCTCTGTCAACGCTATACACTTATCTAAGACCTACATAAATCAGTTCATACGTAGCTATGATGCAGAGGAGATAACTGTAAGTTTCCATTCGAACTTTTTTCGGACAATACACTCTTTTCTTTCTATCTTTGATGTTGACAAATCGCAGCCGAATCATTCTATAGCCTTTCTATGGTGTAACATGTAATATTACATGGTTCGCAATGGGGTGAATAGATTTTATCATACGAAAAAGGAATAATCTATATCAAAGCTATAGACAGGTACGTTTAGAATTTTTAATTTTGGGACATATGAAAAAACATCGTTCGATAATTAAAAAAAAATTCTGGATCCGTTCCAAAATATAATCAATCCTTCCGTAGCCTATGGCCCTCCCTTCCACAGAATTTCACTGAAATTCATCTAAAACTTTTTACGCGACGCCCACGATAGGAAAGAGTGGCGAATCCTGGGGGAAGGTCTATATCCAACGACGGACGTTAAAAGACTGATGATGATGGTATGGATGAGTATATATATGGATGTATGAAAAAAATATAAAACCAATTACTTCTTATTCCATAGTTCACCTTCCAAGACGATTTATTTCTTTATATTTCTTTGATTGTTTATTCTATTTACATTGTCTAGGCCAAGAGATATATCAACCGTGCAATGACAGATCATTTCAAAAAAGAGTTTCGATAAAACGTAATATATATATATATATATATATATATATATATATATATATATATATATATATATATAGTAGAATGTGGATTCGCTACACAAACTAGTTCATGTTTCTGCCCTCTCCGGGCCTCATCAGGCAGAAACATGAGCTAGTTTGTGTAGTGAATCCACATTCTACTATTTATTTCCAGCTCTACTCTAAAACAACTTATCTTCAATAGTAAAAAGTTGTGCGTATCGAGCAATCTATGAAACAAATCCATTGCATATCAGAAGTGGCTTTATATCAGTAATATATTATCATATTATGTTTTACTGCTAGCCTGATCTGTAATATATATATATATATATATATATATATATATATATATATATATATATATATATATATATATATATATATATATATATATATATATATATATATCTTTCAAATCCAACTCGCATACACATACGCACAAAATCACATGAATTGTTTTATTGTATATGTTTTAATAAAAAGTTTACCAGAAATAAGTACAGCACATTGCTTACTACTTCAGCATTTTCTGCTTCAAAGCAGATACGGGAGCCTCTTCTTTTTTTGGGTGGTGGGTATTACTATTTTAAGACGAATATTCACGGCAGGTAATTTCATTATCTTTGCTTTACTGCAGTTATTTGATTATCTCTGCTTTCAGCTACCAACCCCCACAAAAAAGGTTATTCAGAGTTGTTATATTCTATCAAATTGATGCAAATTGTTCCGGCATTTTTTTCATAAAATCTTTAATTCATGTAAATTCATAACATCATTGAATCATTTTTTGCTCGTGGAAGAATTCACGGATATATTTGAATTTCTATGAGGTTATTTTTTTTACAACAAACTATATGTATATACATATATATATATATATATATATATATATATATATATATATATATATATATATATATATATATATGTATATATACATATATGTATATATGTATATATATAGTTTTTTTTTTAAATCACCCAATAGAAATATATATTTATACTATACAGAGATATATTTGAATTTCTATGAGGTGATTTTTAAAAAAACGAACTATATATATATATATATATATATATATATATATATATGTATATATATATATGTATATATATATATGTATATATGTATATATATATGTATATATATATATATATATATATATATATATATATATATATATATATATATATATATATGGTAGAGTTAACTATGTAAATGAATATACACAGCCATATCACTGCTTCGTGGTGATTCTGAGTTTTGCGCTGGTGCGATCATCAGACCATGTGATACTCCTGGTGCAGAACTCATTTTACATATACATAGGGGACGTCGCGCCAAGAGTAGCACACGATCTGAAGATCGCAACAGCCTGAAACTCAGAATCACTGATTTGATATATATATATATATATATATATATATATATATATATATATATATATATATATATATGTGTGTGTGTGTGTGTGTGTGTGTGTGTATGTGTGTGTGTGTGTGTGTGTGTGTTTGTATATATATACTGTAGGTAATATACTGTTTGGTATTGTGTTGCTGTGAAGTTGGAACGGTTTCTCCACATTCTCTTATTTGCTATTTTAAATCTATTAATCTAATAATCTATGAAACAAATATGCGAATCAGTACGTTGTTTAATTGTATGGTTGGTGGTCCGATTGTTTTGTACGAATCCTGTTATAACCTCAAAGTTATAATGGATTCTTCCATATAATAAATTAACACAGCTAATGAAAACTATCATACGTTTTTTTTTATATTGTCACATAAACATGAAGATTCATCATCATCATCATCATCATCATCATCATCATCATCATCATCATCATCATCATCATCATCATCATCATCATCATCAGTCTTAACGTCTTTTGTTGGACAAAGACCTTCCCCAGGATTCGCCACACTTCACTATCATGGGCTTCCTGAATTTGTCTAGCTTGTCTCTACATCTAATATTCTGCCAGCCTCAGTTCCACGTGTGATCTCGGGGGATCCATGTCGTGAGTCGCGATGTCCATCGGTTGTCTGCCATACGTGCAACATGGCCAACCCATTGCCATTTGGGCTTTTTAATTGATTCTGTGATGTCCCTGACTCTCGTCTTATCTCGGATGTACTGTGCTGTCTTGTGTTCTCTCCATATGAGGCTCAGCATGATTTTTTCATGTGCACGTTGCATAGTTCTCAATTTTCGGATCTGTCTCTTGGTAAGGTCATAAAAACTCTTCAGACGTTACGTCTAACCATGTATTAAAACAGTTTGAGTTGAGTTGAGATTATTTTTGAACTTTTAATTATGATACTTGAATTATCAAAAATAAATTAACAATGCCGAATTATGCATAGATAAAACCGTCATTTTTTGACAGGTATATATTGGTAATGTGGATAAATATTTACGTCTTTTCTGAAATTCCATTGAAAAGATACTGAACTCGTTCTAGTAAAAGAATCCATCATCTCTCTCAAGATCGTCTTTCTTTGTCGAACTTTGCACCTAATTCACTTACAAAAAAATTCTGATCTTGAAATAATTCATCTGGGTGTTTTACTTTCCACTTCTAATATTTCCCTAAAACATAGCGAAATGCATTCTGCACTTCGACGACCTTTCGTCTCCTAAAAAAGTTGATAATTTCCCCCCATCATTATTTTCCAGATTCCTTTCTTTTATCTACGGAAAGAGATTGAAGAGCCTTCGAAATAGAATTGTTTACTTTTAAATTGATTTGTATTGATTTGTATGCATGTGTGCGTATACGTACACATGTGTGCCTATGTGCATGCATGTGTGTATGTACGTGCATGTGTGTATCTGTGCGTGTCAGTGTGTGCATATGACTGCATGCGTGCGAGAGTGCACATGTACGAAAATATACGTATTTGTGTGCGTGTGTGTGTACGAGCGTGTGCGTCCGTGTGTGTTTGTATGCGTGCGGGTGTGGATGTGTGTGTTGGTGCGCGCATGTCTCAGCATACGCACGCACTTTTGTGTGCATGATGGCAAATTTGTGTGTGTGTGTGTGTGCTTGCGTGTATATATATATATATGTATGCATGTTTTCATGTGTATAAGTGTATGTATCTATAGGCGTTAGTGAGCAAATGTATGTGTATATGCATGCGTGAGAACGTGTGTCTGTGCCCAAGTGTGTCTGCTTGCATGTGAGTGTGCACATGTGTGTGTGTGTGCACATGTGTCAGCATATACACGCGCTTGTGTGTCCGTGTATGCAAATTTGTGTGTGAGCATATGTGTGTGTGCGTATGAATACAAGATGCGTACCTTGGTGCGATGGTTACCAAACTGGTCTTACAAATCCTTAGCTTGTGTAATGACTTCGATTTCCTATTTTACGTACACAAAATAGTTTTCCGAGAAGAAATTCGTGTTTTTTTTTTTTCTCCAATTTTAGATGCTTTCAATCCATTAGACTTTCGAACCATCCGGAAATTTATAAGTTTTTAGAAAATAATTTCAAAAGTATTTACAGGAGAGATTCTTTTCACAATGTAACTTTAATGCTTGACTGAGCTCTTACTTTCTGCTATTTTATGAAAGGGATGGAAGAGCAGTTTATATGAATTTCTTTTCCCTTCGATCCCATGATCGTTTTTTTTTTTTTTTTTAAGCATCACGTGTCTTGTGCCATTTTTAACCTAAGGGTTATGTAACCCGTATTTGCGTGCACACTTCCGTGAAAATGACGGTGCCCAGTTTGAACTAATTCTTACATCGTAAATAAACCCATCACCTTTTAAAAAAATCTAAATCAACGGATTACTGATCGAAAGTCCGATAGATTGGAAACACCTAGAATTTGAAGGGGGGCAGGGTTTCTTCTAGAGCTATTTTACGTACGTATAATAGTGAATGACCGTGAGTTCAGTCCTCATTGGTGTCCCACTTGTGCGAACTTGAACCAGATTAAGCTGAGCTTTGTACATAAAGATAATGATCTACTTATAAATTGATTGAAGTAAGAGTGATCTAAGGTTTAGCAGCATGAAGAATGGCAGGGTCAAACCGAGTTCGAACTCCAGCTGAGATAGTCTGTGCTTACTTCGTATTTCCTAGGGAAATGGCATGAATCCATCTCTTCTTTATGAGCCCTGCTTTAACCAAAAGAGAAAATATTTATATCACATGCCTAAGAGGAGCAAACTTTGATTGTTCTGGTCTGAAACCTTACGTCAATACTGTCCGACTGACCAACGACTTATCATATATAAGGACCGGCCACCGACCAAGGATAAATTTAACACTGTCACCAAGACTGTCAACACAGTTTTCGTCAGTTTTTAAGCAGGTCTGGTTGGTCGGCTAAATATGTATGTACGTATGTATGTACCTATCACGCGTACAGACCGCACCGAAGGAGCTTGAGAGCTGAAAATTTGAACATTCATTTCTCATTGTATCAAGACGTTTGCTTTGTTTTTGGAAAAAGCCCTTAATAGGTTTTTAGAACAGAGCTCAATTTACAATGTAATTTCATACTTAATCAGTCTCATAGTTTGTGACCAGTAGAGTCCACGCTTGAAAATTGTGACTTCTTAGTGACCACAGCCCAACAGATGGCAAGAAAAGTAGCTTATACATTGGTCATCCTTTTTTTTAAATTTTTTTGATTGATCACCCCTCCTTAAAAAAAATGGCGTGCTGCCAAAAGATGATGGTCATATGACGGATTCTCTTGAGTGACTAACCAGATCGGTTGCTTGAGGGTTCTGGCCGAAAACCGGGGTGAACGAATGCATAAGAATGTCGATGCTATATCGTTCGCACAGGATCCAGCCATCGAACATTTCTCATGAATAATGATTGATGGCCGGATCGATCGATCGATTGAATTTCCAATCAACAAGAAAAACGGATACGATTTATTGACAGTTCGTTTATTTTATTGTTTTTTTTTTTTCAGTTCTATATGATATCATAGAAGGCTGGATAGGTAGATAGATAGATAGATATGTGTGTTGAGGGTTATATACATAGGGTTAGGAAATATACATTAGTGTGTGCGGAAGTAGCAATTGGTGGGTGGAGTGTTATTGATAAAATTTGGGTCAAGATTGTTATTACTTATATTTAGTTGTTTTTTATCGCAACGTTGAATCGGACTGTAATTCTATTGCAACGAGTACAACAGAGAAATTGAAATTAATGAGCAAGCCTCAAGCAAGAATCGAACGTCACATCCTCTTGCCAGGGGGAGGGCCAGTTTTACGTGTGGTCGCTTTAAACCATTCAGCCACTGAGATTTCACATTTAAACCTTAAATTTTACACCTTAAACCTAATCCTTACATCTGATATTCCACACTGATTATGTTTACCATTGATACCTAGCTGTCTTTTAATACAATATTCATTTTCTAATTTATTCTTGGATGAAGTTTGAAAAATATTGCTCTTATTCGGACACCGGCTGCTGGAACCATCCTAAATGGAATTCAATAAATGGAGATGATTTTTTATTATATATGAAGATTAATTAACTAAATCATTCACCAATACATTTAGTTTTGTAAATTTATCTATTTGTCTCCTCCCGAGGACAAGTTCAACACAAGGCCAGGTTTATCATGGAGCCCCTCACACGTACGTGTGGGTTGAAATAAACATTGTCTGGTTCGTCGACGTTATTTTTTGATATGCCACAGTCATCAAGAAATAGCTCTGATCCTACCCTTCTTATTACAATTAAGTGCAGCCAGGGAAACGGTTCCCCCGGAGCGACATATTATACCTTTTTATTCCCCAGGCACGAACGACCAGGGTTGTCTTGGTGAAAGGTACATACTTATTCACTTCCTTGCGAAGGCAAATTCGCGACAAGATCATATTTAATATGGGGCCTCACACGCTTACGTGTGGGTTGGGACAAAATTGTCTACATAGTTCCCTCGGTCTTGCCTTTTAGCACTCCTCCAGAGAATAGCTCGGACCATAGCACTCTTATTGCAATGGTTTGGGGGGTGAATACATCCTGGAAGTTGGCATTATACTTAAAATCCACTGCAGCGGAAATATTCTTGGTTTCGTAAAGACAAACTGATATTTTTCTGTCTTTCTTTTTATGTGCCATTTCCTTTTTAGACATGGGCGATAATGGCACTTCACAGATTCCTTTCTTTTAGGCAATTCTTGTTCCTTGAAAATTTCTGGTGCTTATTCTATCTCCCAAATGCTCAAAGTTTTCAAGTAGGTTACCTGCAGCCTACGTCTGCTTCTTTTGCCTTCTATGCACCCTGTGAGCGTTAAGATCTCTTTTATCTATATTTTCAATAACTTCTGTCAGTATCTCTGGCAGCAGCGTTTTGATTTCGATTCGATTGAGTGTTTTCTTGAAGCAGATGGATTTTACTTCATTTGATAAGTTAATAAAAGGGGGGGGCGGTTTTCGTTCCATATTTTGCAAATATTTTTTCATTGATTTTCATTAAATCAATATGGATGCATGTTAGCATAGATCTTCAATCGAACAATCGAAGTTTTTTTAGATGATAACTGGGAGAAAATAAACAGGGCCGGTTAGTTTCTCAATACAAACCATCATGTAACCAACGTCTTTTGGCAGCATACCGTATTGGGGGTGATCAATTGAAAAAAATGGGAAAATGCATGAGAAAATGAATAAGTTGATTCTCTCACCTTCTGGTCGCAATGAAAAAACAAACAAAACAAACGTAAACACTACCGGACACAAAATAAATGATCAATTTAGCAATAAACTTCAGTTGTAAATTGAACCCCCACTAAAATTAATGAGGGTGGGTGGAGGGGTTCAAAAAACAAAATCTCTTTTTTTTTCTGGACATAATGAAGAATAAATATTTAAATTTTCAGCCCTCTAGCTCCATTGGTGCACTCTGCACGCTCGATACATATACAGTCAGCCAGCCAAACCTTCTTTAAAACTGAATAAACCTACGTTGATTTCTATCATGTTGATATTGACAGTTTTAGCTAACAGTTCCTAATTATGTTGGGACTTTGTATTAGTAGTATCATCATTCGAACTGTTCCTCATGTTATTAAATCAAAACCAACAGCGTTTTTGTCAGTTTATTTATTTGGTTGTTAGTTTCTGTCACGCTAAAGCAAGCAGAAACAGTGTAAAATGAAAAGCAAAGCTAGTGTCTTTATGCTCGAGTACTCAAAAGCAAACAGCTATGCATCTGTGTATTCAAGTCTACACTACTGCTACTACTGGAGTTAATGTCTTGGTAGCTGAGAAGAAAAAATATTTCTAAACGTCAAATATGAAGAGTTGTGAGAAACTGACAGGAAAATAAATTTCGTTCCCGTTATACTTTTTTGCGATGAATAAATTTATCTTAAAATATATATTCGTATGATTTAATCATGCGTGAATAATCATGCCATTTTTGACGGGTACAATGTTAGTGTAACAGTAAAACGTATTTCGTATAGTGTAATGTTTTGGAAGGGGCTTAGGTATTGTACTTGGAAGTACTTTTGCTATTTAGATGAATTTTGATAAAATTTGTGATATTTTTAATCGATCTATAGCAATAAAATAAGTAATATTTTTATTTAGTTTATAGTAATAAAAGGTAGTAATATTTTTAATAAATAAAGTAATAGATGTTGAAGATTAAAGTCATATTTGATTTAATGATAACATGCGAGATATTTCCTAGATTTCAGATATATATCTGGAGAATTTAGATCTAGATGTTCTAAGATGTTTTTGACTTAATTTTAGATGTAAACTTCAAAATAAAGTTAGCAGTAGTACCCTTGCTAGACCTTCACATAAGAATCAGGAAGAAAACGGAAGTCAGAGACATCATAAAATCAATTAAAAAACTTACATGGCAACGGGCAGGCCATGTTGCAGGAATGAAAGACAACCAACGAACATCACGACTCACAACATGGATCCCCACAGATCACATGCGAAACCTAGGCCGACAGAATACAAGATGGGGAGATGAACTAGACAAATTCAGAAAATACTAAAAAAAATTATAAGGAAATTCTCGCCCCGTAATAAAATTGCAGTATCACAAGACGGTTACCCATTCATGCTTTCACCAGGCTTGATATCTCTTAACTTCAGTGTTACCGAGAGACATACCTGCAAACTGAGAAGCATGCAACGCACGCATGAGAGAATCATGCTCAACCTTACATGGAGAGATCACAAGACAGCACAGTATATTAGGAAGAAAACGGGAGTCCGAGACATCATAGAATCTATTAAAAAATTTAAATGGCAATGGACAGGTTATGTTGCAAGAATGGTAGACAACCGATGGACATCACGACCCACAACATGGATCCCTGGAGATCACATGCGCAACCGAGGCCGGCAGAATACACGATGGAAAAATGAACTAGACAAATCCAGAAAAAACTGGCTCTGCGACGCCTATGATAGAGAATTATGGCGAATCCTGAGGAAAGTCTATGTCCAACGACGAACGTTAAAAGACTGGAGGTGATGATGATGATGATGAGTGCATCTATGGTCTGAGTTTCAAACTTATTCAATGGGTGTATCCGTGTGAATAGAGTAAAACACAGATGTAGGCGCGTACAAATAACACAACCAAACCTAACGAGATGACAGCAAATACGACGGTGTCACATATAACGGTTGAATAATAATTGATATAATACATTGATGCATCTGCGCCCAGTATGACGCATCGTTATGTCGCGTCGTAAATCTTAGTTGCATTATATGATGCAGGGGTGTCCAGACTACGGCCAGCGGGTCACATCCGGCCCGACACAAGATTTTATGTAGCCGGCAGCAACTTGAGATATTCCATAAATAATAAAACTAATTATTTACCTTCGTTTTCCTGCAGTCATGCCTTTGGACAGTTGACACGCGCTCTTAAGTAATCGATTATTATGACCGCTGACAGTGGAGTTAGAAAAGGTCATTCACGTTTGTCTGTCTGTTTGTCCACAGAAAGTTCGCGATGAATTTCAATGACATTTTATGGCAGGGTTGGTTATAGATTAGGGAACAATCAATCAAATCTGGGAGGGGTGGATTTAGAATTTTTTTTTTTTTGATTGGAAGTTATTTACCCTTGTTAACGAGATTTGAAGAGGTCTATACATTCGCTAAAGGTTTGTCCGTTTGTCCATATGATGTCTCCAAAAGTTCTCAATGATTTCCAATTAAATTTTATGGAAGGGTGGGCCAGATGCTGAGAAACAATTGAGCACATTTTGAGGCGGATTCCAGATTAAGAGATATCTTTTCATTTATTGTGACAATAATCCGAAGAATGGAAAATCGAAACGTACTCGGTGTCCTCTCGGGCATTGTAGTTATACATTAAGTGATTTTCATTCAGTTTTTATTTTTTGTGACAATGCAGTTGGCAGAGGTTTGTGCTCTCTGAATGCTTTTTTGTTCCGTCGGGGTACTTTTGATGTTTAACATTTCCCCATGTAAATACGTCATTGTTTCTTTGTAATTACCACATATTCCTCTTTTGTTCTGTATCATATCATGATGATTATAAAAACGATCAAATAAAATAATTATTTTTCGTAATACATTTAGTGATCCTAAATTGCAAATGATAATAAAAGACAGCATCATGGACAATTTCAGAAATAACTGTATACTGCGTAGTGTGTTGGTGTGTCATGTGTATAGGAATAAACACATGCCCATACACAAAGTATACGTACACAACAATGTATCATGCAGTGATACACACCGACATCTAGTGATATTTCACTGGCTCCAGGATGTGGCTACCAGATGAGATACACTGCACTGATTCATTCCATCTTGTTGATGTTAAACAACTACATCATATATTTCAAGATGATTGCAGGCTCAATTTCTATTTATCTCCAGCGGTGCGTGGAAGAAAGAGTTTGAGAACTCCTGACTTACAGGCTTGATTTTTTCTTTCACAGCTTATACATTTTTTCTCCAAATAACTATTCTTTTTCTATTTCCAGGAAGCAACTGAGAAACCCAGAGTCCATCTTTTTTAACCAAAACCAAATTAACGACTGTCTATCCGAGAACCAATAAATCTTTTGAAACAAAGTGTGTTAGAATAAAAGCGAAACAACAGACGACGAGCTATCTTCGAGGCGAGACAACCTGACGCGAATCTCCTGTCTTTCAATCCTCATCATTTGATAAGAACCAACGACGATGTCTATGTTAACCAGGAAAGGAACGATGGTTCGGAAGAACCGGGGTCAGCATACCCGGAGTCAATCAGTAAAAAGAACTTCATCGCACGGCGGCTCCACAAAGCGACAAAACCCGGCACCCACACCGACTATCGTCGTCATGGATAGCACTGACGTAGACGACAAAGAACCACCCATGACTGTGTCCCCAGGACCGGCAAAAAATGTGGTTGGTTCTATGGTGGTAAGTTGTACCTCATTTCTTTTGGCTTTTTAAGTGTGCATAAACTATTATGCTGTAACGAAAGTTCCATCCTTATTGTATCGATGGTGTTTGAACGAGAAAGCGGAAATATCAACCCATTGGGAACTAGGCAAACGATTCAATGTTAGCCATACTACTGCTTATCACTATTTGAATACACTAAGAAAAGTGTCTGAGTTTGGGAAATTGGTCCCACATGACCAGCCCAGGTAATCACTATACTCTCTGTCAACCATTGGAACATGCCGGGGACGAAATATTTTATCACAATGACTGTCAAAGGCGCATTGCGCATTAGAAGTAGATTTATGCTTCTCTCGAGGCCATTAGTATGAAGACAAGATAAGCAGTCTTTGTTTTCAAAATTACAGGAAAAAATATACTGCTGGATGTTGATAAGTGTGGTAGGCACGAAATGTTAACATTTATTGCGTATATATCCTTATAATTCTTATTTTTATAAACTGATACCAGTATTCACTGTGTTAAATACTGAGCACTGAGATTGAACATCTATAACGGATAAAATCTGTTTTCTATTTTTTCTTTTTATATTTTTACACATTGAGAATATATATATATATATATATATATATATATATATATATATATATATATATATATATATTCTCTACTTGAAATGACCTTCCATTGTTACACGGAGAATGATTCACTCGGCCAAAACAGTGTAAATAGAATAAACAATTAAAGAAAAATAGGGCTGCCACAGGAATTGAACCTATGACGTTAGTAGAATAAACTATTAAAGAAAATGAAGATGCTGCAGGAAATTCTCTTTAATTGTTTATTCTACTTACGTTCTCCAAGTCGAGTGATATATTAAACGTGTAATGACGGGAGATAATCTCAAATAAGTTTCTATATGACATAACGCAATTTATCATTCAGTCTATCAGACCAAGTATGTCCATTTCTTAATAGACACATATCTGTATGCATGTGTAAATATATCTATATTTGTGTGTGTTTGTGATTTTGTTCGTGTGTGTGAGTATAGAGTCCTCAAAATGGCGCCATCGCATCGATAAAGGGATTAAAATGAGACAACTAAGAATCGGAACTAAATTTGAATAATTATGCGAAATTCAAATACATATATATTTACATTTCTTTTCCATTCACCATCGTGCATAGCATGGGGTATTAGTTAGCCAGCTGATTAAGCACACCATTCTTATATATATATATATATATATATATATATATATATATATATATATATATATATATACAGATTGCAAAATTGCATAACAGAAATACATGGAAAAGTTTATGATTCAGACGTTTTTCAAGATAGTCAAATTAATAAAGTACACACACACACACACACACATATATATATATATATATATATATATATATATATACCATCTACTAATATTATCGGAAAAATTATCATACTTTCTTCTATACTCTATTTCCAGGACTCAGTTCGATATTTATCATCTTTTTCATACCAGCATATAATTTTATTTCAAATTGGATTGTGTTCCTCGTTGTAATAATTTTCAGATATTGTCATTAAATTGTATCTTGTCGGATAATACTCTTTTATCTATTACACACACACACACACACACACTCACACACACACACACACACACACACACATATATATATAATTTCTCATTTCCCAAGTCAACTATTTTGTATTTTGCATCAATATTCAAATTTACTTCCAATTCTTCGTTGTCACTGTTTTATTTTTTGTCATCGCT
>OY735223.1:36724919-36892419 GCA_963457665.1 Thysanoteuthis rhombus | reverse complement strand
ATCAGCGTTCAATCAAATTACGAGGCCGTTTTTGTCCAAATAAAGGAAGCGACGAAAGAAGCCGAGACATCGTGGGAATTCTTGTGTCGTTCTCTTCACATTTTGACCACCACAAGTGAGTAAGATTGCAAGATTGCTCTCTCTCTCTCTCTCTCTCTCTCTCTCTCTCTCTCTCTCTCTCTCTCTCTCTCTCTCTCTCTCTCTCTCTCTCTCTCTCTCTCAAGTGTTTTCTTTTTTCTCCCTGTTTTATTGCTTCTGTCCTTTTCTCTCCATCTTTCTGGGACAATTCATCTTGGCTTTTCTCTTTCCCCATACCTAACACACTCCGTCTGTCTGTCCTTCAATCTTTCTCTCTCTCTCTCTCTCTCTCTCTCTCTCTCTCTCTCTCTATATATATATATATATATATATATATATATATATATACGTTGATGTGACTGCTTCTAAAAGTTACAAAATATCAAATCAAACCATACGAACTAACCTTTCATTCCACCCCCAACCGTTTGGTACCGTATTTGTAATTGTTTTTCTCTCATACTAGTTATATTAGTAAAAGTAATATTATCTTGATTCAACTTTTTATTGTAGCAAGCATTGTCAACCATTATTAGTTTTGGACTAGTATTTTCTCATCATTATTTTAGTTTCTGTCCGTCTACGATCGCTTGTAAACAGCACAGGCTGGAAATAACTAATGGTCTGGGTTGTTTAAGACCAAAGAAATACTACTCAAATATTTATAATGATTGACAATGTTTTCATATATCGTATGCCGTTATAACTCATTACTTCTTTGAACTAGCGGCATTTAATGTCCGAGAACTAACATCAGTAACGAAACATCAACTCGTAATAGACACGGACACATACAACGTTGATATCATCAGCCTCCAAGGAACCGAAATTGAAAAGAGGCTAGACACAAATCTCAATGGACACAGATCACCGTGTTTCGAAACGAAAACGAGACAAGAGATGGGCTTCCTAATTCTCAAAAAGTGAATGAGATCTTCGAAGACAAAACGGAGATAGTGAAGCGTGGGGAAGACTGATGAACAAAATATGTGTTTCCAAAGCAGGGGCGGCTTCTCTTATGAAATACGCATGTGTGTGTTAAAACGTTCAAACAACGGCCGTCGAAAATTCGAGACAGAGAGAACATTAGTTTGGGCATTTGTTGCCCAATTATACTGTCTCTTACAGAGTAGTATGGTCCCTTTAACCAATCAAAGAGCAGTTCAAGGATAGCCGTCTCTCCTCATTGGTTGACTCTTCAAACAAAAAAGCCCTTATTCTTGGTGGAAAGAGAGAGAGATTGGCATTGTTCAGACAGTTAGCTAGATGAGCTTACCAGCTCACACATCTTTCCCCATCTCCGGCTGTTGAGGTGGTGGGACAGTGGAAGAGGGACTAGCGATCGAATCATGTCACATAGACAGTATCCTACTATGAATAAATAATAGGGACCTTCGACATTTCTGCTTTTCTGCCAAATCTGAGCCCTTCTCTCCTTCTCGGATCTTTTTCCAGGCTTGTTCTTTCATTATTTTTTTTTCCGACTTTCTTTTTCGGAAGCTACCGGAGTAACTTCCAACGATGTCGTTCGAAACACAACAGCTTTTTCACGCCAATACAACTACAGTTGCAGTCAGTTCTGCTACACATCGCCTGACCCAGCATATAGGCAGTAAGAAGGAGGAGAATTTTTTTATTTTTCTTGCTTTTCTTTCGCTCTTTATTTTTTTATTTTTTTATTTTTTTTTACTTTCTTTTCATTTGTTTTGATTCGCTGTTTGTCATTTGACCACATTTCTTCTCAATTCTACAGGGTTCTACACGCTGTTGCTTGCTGTCAGCACCGCACTGCCAATGGCCATGATGACTGCAGGTAAGATGATGAACTACCGGAATCCCGCTCATTGTCCATTGTTAGTCAAACATGAAAATACGTTGAAGCATTTATTCCTTGAAGCAGCCTTTATAGTCCATTTTTGGATATATGCCTCTCCCACGGTCTATTGCTGTAAGTGTAAGACATGGGGGTGGGGAGTCATTAGTGCCAGGTGAATGCAAACTGTCCCAGCAGGAATTTGAATTTGGCTCGCCGATCTCAATCTTTGTAATTCTAACCGCTCGACCAGTCGCACTTCCATAAAAAAAAATATCAGTGACTTGCCGTGACTTGCCGTGACTAGGATTTAAACCAGGTTTACGCTGGTCAAAATGTGAGCCCTGGCCACTAGACAATCACAGCAAACAGTCATATTCGGTTCATATTATACTCAGTTCCAACCACTTGCAAAGGTTATTCAGAGGATGCCTATCTGGGTCAGGCACATCTCCCAAACCCCACCTTCCGTTATGTCAGGAAATATTACCTGCGTTCCGCTAGAACAATAGCTATAGTTAACCATCTATGAGATATGAATGGGAATATCTGTTTGGTAAAAGAAGGACAGACAGACAGGAAGAGTAACAATACACGGAGAGGCGGGAAAAGAGAGCTTGAACTTGTGTTTTGTCTGACCATTGTGCCTACCCAGTCTTCACGTCTCATGTAGGTTTTTTGAAAATATATCGCATCACCTTGTTCTGTAAACCTCCCACCCAAAAGTCCAGATTTGACCCCCTGTGATTTCTGATATTGCCCAAGAAAATTTCAATCTGTAGGTAAGATTAACGAGAATGCAACAAGGTAGCCGGTGGCGATCCCAGAAAGGCACCTTGATGACCGTTTTGAAAAGTTAAAGTGACGCTCGAACAAGTGTATTAGATCCTTAGGGAAACACTTTGAAGCTAAGTGAGGCTTTATTCTCTTAGGTAAGCTATATATTTTTTTCGTTAACGTAAGATGGCTGTATATATCCGGGCATACTTTGTATAAATATCAATTGCAAAGAAGAGGGTTCAGTGAAAGTTAAACGAAAACTATCGATGCAAAGAGAGAGAAGAAAGAAATAAAAAGTTAAAAACTAAACGGAAGATGGACAAAGGAAATGAAGGAAAGTTACGAAAGAAAGAAGTGAAAGAAAAAAAAGAAACTTTTCCATTCCATTTTCTCTTGCATAATTGAAGCCTTTCAACACGGCAAATAATCGACAGGAAACGCTGATGTCTTTGCCCAAATACATGCTAAATTATACATTGATATTGGGGAGAAAACCAATTTTGGCATTGAAAAAAAAATCAATCTGTAATTATCTGCCCCTTACTCGAAATCATCCAAATTGTAAGTTTTATCAACTTATTTATTTGTTTTACGGACCGGTTATCATCATCAGCGTCATCAGTTACCCATTTCGAAATTCATCTGGATAACATGTTATTTTATGTTACGACATTTAAAGCAAGGCTTTTCGGAATATCAATGACGTTACCGAATATGACAGACAACAGGGGAACGTCGGAGGGTACAACGTCCGAAACGTTGTGACTATAATTACCAAATTGGGGACACCCTTACGTATAAATCAGTGTATGATAATGATAATTCCTCGTATCAGAAATCCTGATAGAATACAGACGACGCCGCTTATTGTGATCAATTCAAGACAGGGTCTTTTAGGTTATCTAAAAAAAAACATTAGAGGTAGCTGCTTGTTGTGATCACATCGTGTAAAATGTTTGTGATCAATTGATTATGATACCAGTAACCAGCTGATAAGATTATCCATGATTATAATGAAGGTCTTCCTCTGTATTTATTATTAGAAACCGTCAAACAAAATTGTCAACATAGGTTTCTTCAGTTTTCAAGTCGATCCGGCTGGCTATGTATGCACACACATATATATATATATATATATATATATATATATATATATATATATATATAATTGAATAGTTGTGTCATTCACAGACAGCTGTTTCGTTGTATTACAACTCTTCAGTGTGGCTATAGACTATCCGTTTTCCCATCCAGTACTACGAGATAGGATCGAAATCTTTGCTTCAGACCCAGATGCTGGCATCTTACCTCTGCCTTACGCATAACTGGGCGGTCAGAAAGGTTGAATTTAAGCGGTATATATTCACTCACGCATACTGCAAATCGAGCTAAAGGGATGAAAATCTAAACTGTTACTCCTTACAATAGTGACAAATTGGATTTTTTTTTGGTTTTTGTGCAAATTGCCCCCCTTCTAAAACGGCGTGTAGCAGGGCTTCAATTTACAATGCAAGTTCAATCTAAATTGACACAGCATTGTGGCAAAAAGACATTAGTTACATGATAGTTCCTATTGAGTGAAGGGCCAGACCTGTTTCTCATCATATTTTATCATTTTATAAACTCAATCATCAAAACGTGAAATTCCATTTGACTACGTTAGTTGCACCCCTTAGCGTGAGTACAAAAACGCATAACTATTATATGTATCCATCATCATCATCATCGTTATCTGGTCAATGAGCAGTTTCCTGTGTATTTCCATTTTATTTTCATCTATTTTTATATATTTATTAAATCGTAATTTCTCTCTTTCCGTAGGTGTCAAATATCTCCACGATTGTCCAAAACAACCCAAGATACCTGTTTACCTTCTGGTCGGTGGATGCTTCGGGATCCTGAAGCTTGTCTACACAGTGTGGTATCAGATTCAACAGCGGCGTTACGATAGTCTACCGGACTTAGTCGGCCTGGATCCCGCAGATCGACTAGCCTTTACGTCCCGCTCCTACCGCCTCATGGACAGCCTCCTAATCATCTTTCTCATCTGCTGGCTCTGTACCGGCACCTACTGGGTGTTCCTCATCTGGAAACCCAATTTCGAACAGCAGATCCACGATCCGAATAATTGGTGTTCGAAAACCGTCTACTGCCTGGCAGCTTTCCAGATCCTCGGCTGCTTTTGCTGGGCAGGAATTACAGTCATCGTTTTGATCGGACTGCTTATCGCTTATAAATGCCGGAAGAGCAGAGCTACGAAACAGACGCCGACAACCAATGTCAAATGAACCTCCATCGGCTACACCCTCTCTCTACCAACCTGCCTACCAACTTTACCTACTTCCCTACCTGCCTACTCAAGAGCATATCTTCTTTAATAATCTTCTAACCCCCTACCCTCGTCCATAATTCAATTACTTCGCGAGTGACCTCGTTCGTGTCTGTCCTTCGGGGGTAGATTCTCCAGCACTTGCAAAAAGTGGCGTCGTTTATGTGGCAAACAGTGGCGGTCGAAAAGAGAAAAAAAAGGCCCTACCTTCTCCCAAATTGAAGTGCTTTGTGATGTCCTACCTAAGACCCAAACCCTGCTGTGATGTTCGATGACCCACAAGCCAATTCATTACTCAAATGGAACCCAACCCTCTTCAAGCGACCCATGGTGGCCAAACTTTTCTCAGTGGTAAAACAATGGATATTTTTGCTAAAATAAAATCAAAATAAAAACTGAAGAAAACTATGTTAACAGTCTGGGGTGATGATTCCTCAAAAGAATTAAATAAAGAGAAACCGATATAAATTTTCCGCAGCAACCTTCACTACGTCTACCCAAGCGAAATGCTCAATTTTTCTCTAAAATCTAGTACTGCACACGTCAAAAACTACTTTTCACAGCGTCATCTCCAAACTACACAAGGAAACTGTTCAATACCTCTCACAACTTATTCGGTGGAGTGCCAAGTCTCGACTTGAGCATCAAGTCTCGACTTGAGCATCAAGTCTCGTTTTCGCGCGAAGTCACTCTGTGAAAGTTTCATTCTGGAAGCAGAGGTCGAATCCTTTGTAAAGAGTGAGCGACAGATTGTGATCTGAGTAACTTACTGTGTGTGACCAGAGGACGACGAGGGTGCAAATATATACAACAATCAGCCAATCAGGATTTCGCCGATATAACATAGGCACCAAGAAAACGAGGAGGTATAACAATAACACTTTCCTTACTACCAGAAAGTACACGGGGTGCATACCTCTGCCAACGCCATTGTCACAAAAAACTTAATGAATATCGATGCAGGGTACGTAACTGTAAAAAGAAATCCCTGGCTACACCCTAAAATCAATTCTTCCTTGGTCCATGGCCCATCCTTCCATAAAATGTCACTGAAAGTCATTGGGAACTTTTGGAGATACTGTGCGAACGAATATGAATGAATGCTTAAATTCATGAAAAAAAAAATGTCTCTCAATCGAAGCAGAAAATTCCTGCTGCGCCCAAAGATTCAACTTATTCTCCTTTATCCCAAGGCCTAATTCTCCAAAATATTTCATCGAAATTCGCTGAGAACTTCTTGAGATATCACGTGGACAGACACGAGCGAATACAGATACTCCCAACTTGGTTGGTAGAGATAATCGAGTTCCCTTTAGTTCCCGCCTTTTTTTTTTTTTTCAAACGTTGATCAGCATCCATATTCCATTCATATCAAAAATAACATTTTTCTTCTCTTCTCCAATGATAAGTTCCTGGGAAAGAAAAACTACTCATTAACGAACTAATAAAGTGTAATAGCGTACTTAATTACTTTTATGTGGGGCACAGACCCTTAACTTGCCGACAAAGTGACTGTACAGGCTGAATAAGGGAAGAAATCAATGTTGCTAAATAGGTCTTCTTATTTATAAGAACTTTGAAATGGCTAAAAGCGGCTACATTTTTTTATATTTTATGTATTTCAAATGTTAAATATATATATATATATACATAAAGTCCCTTTATCAAATAAAATACCAATAAATAAAGACTCCAGAACGATTTTTTTGATGAAAATTGAAGATTTATTTTTATTAAAATTACCAGATTTGATCGGCTATCCCGGAATTCTATCGTCTAAATTGGGAAAAAAGTCACCCAGATCTAGCAGAAAAATTGTTGATTTGGCAACCCTGGAAGAGATTTGCCAACAAAAGGAGCATTTGGAGAGCGGCACCCCCTTACACACTTTCGATGCGCCCCTCATAAAAAGCACGATGATATACTATTCAAAACAAAAATAATACCAACTCAATTACATCAAAGTCAACCTTCACTTTGTCTGCTCATAAATCAATCCACTCCCGTCTCTGCCAGAAGATAGATATTAACTTGCTACAATGACAAAAAATGTCAGGATTCAAAGTCGCAAAATTATAATGTTCCCCCAGGGATTGCCCGGCTCCCTTGGACTTTTGCTGTCAGCATCAAGATTTATCCCTAAGCTTACTTCCCTTGGTGCGATGGGGAGGTTTTGTCCATTGAATTAATACCCAGTCACCAGGCTTCAATTGATTGTTGACACCCAGCTGAGCATGACCGTAAACTTCCCTTATCTTGTCAACAAAATCAAAGATTATGATATTCTGCCGAAGGTTACTTGCGGCCGAACATCGAGAACAAGTGCTATGTCTGCTATTAAAGTTTTCTTCAACATCCGGAAAAATATAACCTTCTTCATTCCAACAAGATTCAGGCATCAAAGTATTGGAAACTAGGAAGCACTCAGAGATCGCATACCTCTGCCAATGTCATTGTCTCTAAAAACTAAATGAAAATCAATTAGCATATAGCTATAATGTGGGAAAAATAACTGTGAAATGTCCTGGATTTAACCCAAACTCTGATCAATTCTTCTTCAGTACATCACACACCATTCTATAAAATCTAGTGAGAACTTTCGGGGATATTGTGTGGGCAAACATAAGTGAGCACATGATATGTATGAAACATATATTTCAATCAAAAACATTTCCTTGATCCGCCCAAAAATTCAACCTATTCACCCTTGTTCCAATTGCTTACCCTTCAAAAATATCAGGTAAAATCTTTGAGAACTTTTAGAGATATCGAGTGAATAGGCATATAGCTACGATGTAGAGGACGTGACAGTAAAACAAATTCTTGGATCTACCCTAATTTCAATCAATTTTTCTCCAGGCCCATGGCTCACCATTCCACAAAATGTCATTGAAATTCGTTGAGAACATTTGAAGATATCCGTGAACTGACAGACAGATAGACGGTCAGACAGACAAATGATAACTTGTAGTAAGTTTCGTGGATGAGAGCGTTTCATATTTTCAATCGATGCCAGTAGTCGGAGTTCGAGCCCAGGTAAAGGGAAAACAGGATATCATATTACATAAATGAATATCAAGATTTGTATGGACATGAATATTAGATGTGTCAAAAA
Organism: Thysanoteuthis rhombus; assembly: GCA_963457665.1. Taxonomy (NCBI): domain Eukaryota; kingdom Metazoa; phylum Mollusca; class Cephalopoda; order Oegopsida; family Thysanoteuthidae; genus Thysanoteuthis; species Thysanoteuthis major. The sequence continues at coordinate 36,884,304 of OY735223.1, read as the reverse complement.
ATGAAACTAAATTATCAAGGTGATCAATGCCTGAACTTAATTTTCATTCAATAGACAATGGTAACTATTTTTTTTCAAATCCCAAATTTTAAAGAGACAAAATCATGATGGGATACATTTGTCCCATTTGACATTTGTTTTGTTTTCGTGTTTATTTTTGTGACACATAGGTTCCTGTAGAGCTCTGAAAGAAATCTACGGACATATACCCCATCAGTCATAGAAATTGCCCCTGGAGTCTCAAAATTGAACCTTTGCTGGGTGGTGATCATTTTAATTAATCAACTTGTACCCACCCAATTAAAATGTTAACAGACCAATGCGCCATCTGTTGAGTTCCCGTTTTTTGAAATATATTTACATATATATAATTCTTTGAACGAAAACAAAAATCAAAGAGAAAGGAAAAATTATATATTTATATACCAAAAATGTTGTATTTGTCAAATTGTATTGCGACATTTCGTGGGACGTGAACACCATCTTTGTTTTCCTTATTTTGAGTTAAACTTATCCAAATTTGATGTCGCCCAACCTTTAAACCACTCTCAGACAGTACTGCTACCAGAACACATGGCCTTGTGCCAGTCTAACGAAAGCTGCTTGCCCAACTTTTAAAATTTAATGAACTATCGCAATTAATGAATATTTTAACACGTTGGACCCTAAATTATTCCCCAAAGCCATATAAACCTACTTTTTCGCAGGAAACTCCGACCCCAAGCCATAAATCCCCCGATCTTCCTTGATTTCATGAGTCGAATTATGATTAGTTTCTTGGGGAGAAGAGTTAAAAGTTATGTTTGGTATGAATCATAGATACCAGAAAGGTTTATTTTAACACACGCCTCGTTGATGCATTGTCTGGGACCTCAATAAACTATATTTACTGTTCTACATGACCTGCAATAGGTCGCACTACAATTTGAAAATTACAATATATATATATATATATATATATATATATATATATATATATATATATATATGAGAAATTAATTCAGTCCGACAGAATGAATTATAGATTGCGTTATATTACATAGAAACTTATTCGTAATAATCTCCTGTCGTTATACGGTTGATATATCACTCAGTTTAAACAACGTGAATAGAATAAACAACAGAAGATCATTTTGAACAAGTTTCTTTATAATATAACGCAATTTATAATACATTCTGTCGCACCAAATATGTAGCATTGAAAGAGACGAATAGAATGAGAATTTGGGTTGAAACCAGTCATTTGGCCTTGGCATTACCGGCGGCTGTCTAGTTCAATGGTTAGAGCATCGCTACGTTGAAGGGGCTACCCTATCTGTGGCAGGTTCGATTCCTGTAGCAGCCCCATTTTCTTTGATTGTTTATTCTATTTACGTTGTCTAAACTGAGTGATATATTAACCGTGAAACGACGGGAGATCATTTCGAATAAATATCTATATGATGAAACAATTTATAATTCACACACACACACACACATATATATATATATATATATATATATATATATATATATATATATATATATATATCCCAGCATCCTTACTACATTTCGAAACCTTTTCCAAGATCACCATCAGCAGCCTCGTAATGTTCTCCTTTATCCTGTCTGCGGTCTGAAATCTCCTTGAAAAAATCCCAAAGTGGTAACGGAGCCAATTTTGGGCTGTTGGGGGAACGTGGAAGATATGTGTGATCAAACGTTTTACCAAAATATCTGAACAAATCCTGAAAAATTGCTTTATCTGTCATTCTGAATACTATGGTCGCACAGTACTCGAACTCATTCATTGGTGTTTCACTGCCTACTGAGAAACCACACGGGAGAATATAAGTTTACACGAGCGCAGTAACATATGAACTGACTCTCTTCGCTGAGGGACCAGAAATTGTGGACATTTGTCAGTCTGAGCTTAGTACTGCATACGTTTTTGCTAACCTTATTTCTATATTACACATGAAATATATTTGTAAGTTAAGCAAAGCAATCAACAATTAGGAAAAAAGATTAACTATATATATATATTTGTACTAAATTTACCAGTAGAATCCATTGTCAGCAGGTGCGTCTCACTTGAAATAATTCTACTGAACAGTATAAAAGAAACTTTCTTCAACTGCCAACTAGAATATCAATTAAACTAATCTGTATTTTCAGAGACAATGACGCCTAGTTTCAAAATGTCAGGTGAACGAACTTTAGCAACCACTGAGTTTAATATCAATATCATTACCCCAACTTTTCGAATAAGCACCTGATGTCTTGTGTCTATAGACAAAGTGGGGACACTTTGCAATGTAGTATGGTTAACCATACGTATGGGGAGAGGTGTGTATACTGGCCTTCATGGAATGAGTTTAAAATAATAGGCGGGGAGAATAAGCCGGCTGGAAGAATTTATCTTCATCCCCTGCTCAGATAACTCAATCAGCAGATCGAGTATCGATATGAATATCTTGTGGGAACCATTGATCAGGCTATGAACCTTGGATTCCATGGATGCGCATGCAACGCTCAAAAGGTTGACATGAGGCCCGTGCAGGGGTCAATAGGAAATAATCCCCAAAATACAGAGACGCAAAAAGCAGACATGACGTGTATTCAAGGGGATGCAGATATACTCCACGGAACCAGATTCGACATTGAAGAACGCTACATACACCCGAGGAAGGCCAAAGCGTATACAGTCGAAATGTTGTGGAAATGGCGAAGAAATTAGTCCAAGTAAGCCATACACAATGATTAAAACATCCAATCAAACAAAACCCAGACAAAAAAAAAGTGTACAAAAGGACAAATTCATCTAAATATCTTATCCAAACTATCGCAACGCCCAATGCTACTAGACTGTAAGTGGCTGTTGTTTCAAGACTTAAAATGGTGTTGCGAACTCAAATTTTTTTTTCGAGCTATATCGACCTCGAAGAAGCGTCAAAAACGCCAAACAGCACACACACACAAAATTGTTAGTAATTCTATGGCCGTTTTAATAGCTAAATTGGTTGGAATTACCAAAAAATAACGTTGAAATTGTTCAATTTTCGCACTGCCAAAACTAGAAACGTGCTAAATTTAGCACAAAAACGCTAAAATGCCAACACTTACCAAAACCACAGGAAGATGTTATGCCCAACAACACCTGTTTGAAAACAATCCAAGAAGCTGGTCAGATGTAGAAACCAGGCCCCGAAATCGATTAAAGTCAAAAGCACAAATTTTCAGAATGCACCGTAATCGAAATTTATTTAATTTAAACAAAAAGTAGGATTCAGTGACTGCATAAAAGAATATTGTGAAGAGCTAGTATGACATTCCATCCTTGTTTTGATCAAATGAAATTGAATTTTGCTTACAATGTAATCTAGATATTTGTACTTCTGTCTTTAATGAATTTTAGCGTCAGGTTTCTACATTTGATCCCGAAAAGCTTATTATTTGTCTCGCATACTATATTGTCAAGTATCCTGTGCCTAAAGGAAACCCTACCTCTCCCTCCCATCTACCCTTGAAAAGCCCAGTTCGCGCTTAAATGTGAACTTCCGTCACTGTGACCGGAAGTATGTTGTCCAAAAGCAGTTCTTTTACCCTACGATCCGGTGCCAAAAAAAATCCTCTTTTCGATCAAACTTTGAGCTATCTTTCACTTCTCGGCTTCAAAATAGTCGTATGAAGTTTTTTTGTTTTTTTTTTTAAATGTTATATTTTCGTAAAATACGATCAGTAATTGATGATGCTGGAAGAGGTGGGGGTTGAAAGGGGGTACTCCCACCCTCTGGATCAGGCCTTCTCACCTAGGGTGAGGGGGGGTGAAATTTTGAACCTTATAATCAATAAAGGATAATGGTGCTGTACAATCGTTTTCTGTTACCCAAACCCTTCTAGAGAGACGGTATTTTTCTTCGTTGGTAACAGGGTCGCCGCTAAGATATGTTCCGATTATATCCTTCCCTTCGCACCCTGGAAATATCCCCCACCCGCCCCGCCTCGCTTGGGAAAAGTATCAACGGATGCCCGGGGTGGCAAATGCTTCTTTTTAACATGTTCATCAGCTCAACTAATTTGGTTAGCTTTTGTACCTGGTATATTTCCAACGTCTGCCTTGCTGGATGTTTTGCTTACTGATTGCCTTTCCTGTGACCCTAAATTGAGTGACGCATCACCTAACCAAACCCAAAGATGGACTCAGATGGCTACGTACGTCCACAGACATGTTATATTATTGTATTATGATATTATTATATTAATAATATAATGAAATATTACTCCCTACACACACATATTGCTTATTCGGTGTTTTACATCATAAATCATCACCATTATCATCATCATCGTCGTCATCATCAGCCTTTTAACGTCCTTCCCTGAAATTCGACAGATCTCTCGGGTGTCGCGTTGCCAATATCTCTTGAACCTTTCAAAATCATCACGCCATCTTTTTTTTCATATCGGCCGCAGTTTCTCTGGAGATCCACGTTGTGAGTTGCGATGTCCAGCGGTTGTCGAACATTCTTGCAACATGGCCTGTCCATTGCCATTTGAGTTTTCTAATGGATTCTATGATATCTTTGACTCCTGTTTTTTTCTCTAATGTACTGTGCTGTCTTGCGATTCCTCCATGTGACGCCAAGCATGATCCTTTCCAATATGCCAGCAAAAAATGACGGCATTATTTATATAATTTTCCAACTGCTCTGTACTTGTAAAATATTAAAAAACCATTATGTTGCTCTGCATTTTCTTGTTTGTGTTGAACCTGAATGAATCTAGATTTTTCACACATTTGCAAAAAGGATTAAAAAGGTAAGGGAGATTACTCTAAAATTAGCTTTTAATAGTCATCTCCCTTTGCAAATGTCACATACAAAAAAACAAACATACACATCAGCTATTATATAAGTAGATTCCGACCAGAACCATCGCATCAGATTCAAGGCATTGGAATATCCATTTCTCTTCAGACCAACTCAATCAAATAATTCATCAACATGTCTGCTTGGTCATTCAACAGAAACCGTAGCATGACCAATGTATTAAGGCAGATTGGCTCATTCGGAGTGATTAATTAAAAAAGATGAAAAGATGGTGATCAACGAATAAGTTTCTTCTCTAGCTTTTTGTTTGTTGGTGATCACTGAAAAAGTCTGAATATAAATAAAAAAAATGCGTGAACACTTCCGGACACTGAGTGAAGAATTTTACATAATTTTAAATTGTAAATTTAGCCAGCAACTAAAAATCTATGTGAGGTGGTTAAAAAAAAGTTCTTTACTGGACATAGTGCGGAGTAAATTTTTGAATTTTCAGTCCACTAGCTACATTGGGGTTGCTTGTAAGCGTGAGCCAGCCAGACCAACTTAAAAACAGAAAGAAATCTTTGTTGGTGTTGACAGTTTTGGTTGACGGTTTCTAACTTGTGTTACTTATACTATGTGATTGGATTAATGTAGTAGCGGTTAGCAAGTCACTCTTCTGTCGTTAGTTCGATTATTACTATATACTATCTACTATATAGAACCCCTCATTTGCAACCTTGTGCCAGACTAAAAAGTTAAAAAGCTTTGTGAAAACTGATTGGGACACAATGTTGTGGAAGGTAGTATTGTAGACAGTTACTTTTGTAATGAGTTCGATTCTAATTGGGTACGCCTCGCTTGTGGCCTTGCACCAGATTGAGAAGCTGATTTTAGTGGAGACCAATGAATATGAATCTTCTCCTCGGACTTGTTGAATAAGTAATATTACCCCAAACGCCATTTTTTTATGTAGTACTACCGTTAGTAATCATTTTGCACCTCATGTGAACTGATGCGAGCTCACGCGGCTTCAAAAACTATGAAAATCAGCTGTTGGATTCACACTTATGTCACGTCATCTAACGTAAAATGTGTTCTCTTATGTTTTCAATCAGAAGTTCGCCCGTGTCTAGATAAGAGAAAATACACCTCCAGGTTACCACGCACCCTGCAAAAGTGTGCAGAAACAGGAAAATGTGAGACGTGATGTAATTCAAATACGCGTTAAACTGACCTGCACACAACAAACGCCCTCTTGAACTCACGTGATTTCATGTGATGCGATAACAATGTATTCCTGTCTTAAAATTCAATGTTGGGCATCGGTCTTATATTTTTTCGCTCCTTAGTAATCACGGAGCCAAACATTCTGAAACTTGTCTATAATCTTGAGAGGGTTATTAAAGAAAATTTCGGAGAGACCAGTGTGGAATTCAAGACGATGTGACCTCTGCTGCCCAACAAGAACATAGTATGGCCATCCTGGCCTAACAAAAAAAAGTAGTCAAAATCAGCGGAGTATCAACGTTATACGCGTTACTGCTATTGAAGGAAAAACTCCTGTTAACTGCCATTAGATTCGCATAGTACACCTGAAGAAGGCTGTAGAATAGATCGGTCAAAACGTCGTTTGGACAACAATTTCAATTGTACGAAAAACTCTTTGAATCCTTAAACTTATCAAAACCATGATATCAACCTATTTTCACGGGATACGATTTAGCTTATGATCTAGCACGATCCACATTGTGAGCCATGATGATGTTGACCAATCGTTGTTTGATATTCTTATATTCTCATTGAGATTCAAGTTTGCTAATGGCTTCTTGGATAATGCTGACATCTGTTTGCTCTTTAATATATTGTGCTGTTTTGTAATCTTTCCATGAAATGCTTAACATGATTTTTGTCCTGTGCACTTACCATGGACCTTAGTTTTAGAACCAATTTCTTGTTTGAATTCTATGTTTTAGATCTGTAGGTGACTGTTGGGGGGATGCATTGGCTGTAGACCCTTTTATCTACGACCAATCGGAACTTCTTGTATACAGTCGAAATTAAAGTTCAAATTCTTTTGCGTTGATGCGTGATTTAGTGGTGATATTGTTGGTAGGTTTGCCTTGAATGTGTAAAGTCGTGCATTTCAAGATTTGCGCCCTACGAACCTTTAAAAAATGAACGGATCTACACTTGGATTCCTTATCTGATTATTCGCTCAAAGATAACCCGGAAGGTGTTTGAATCTAACAACGTGATCGAGAAATGTGATTGTTTGTCAGAATTGGTTTAGTCTCCGGTTAATTCAACTGTTACATTCATGTGACTTTATTAAAAGTCTTTTTCAGTTTAGCCAGAAAAAGACTGTGAGGAGGAGCGAGTGGCTTAGGGATTAACCATGCAGACAATGAAATCGATGAACTGAGTTCAAACTCTGGTCGAGGTTGTTTATGTTCACTTTGCACTAATGTCCTTCGCCAAGGCGTGAATTTATTCCTGCCCCTCCAAGTTTATGGTTAGAATCGCAGGACAGACAGTGATCTCCAACTATGGAAAGGTAACAAATCTAGAAGAAGGACGACTCCAAACCAGGATGATTCTATCGATTTGTCATCCCTGGATCTCCGTACGTTTCACCCATGCTCATGCGCTAGAGAGGTCGCTTCAGTGTAGTTCCCTTGTCTATCGAGACAGGAGGACGCATTCTCCATCGGATGAGTAATATCACTTAATTGTTATCTCTCTCTCTCTCTCTCTCTCTCTCTCTCTCTCTCTCTCTCCATCTATCAGTATATTTATTTGTTCGGTTTTATTTTCTTCCCGACATCTTTTTCTTTTCCTTCTCTCTTTTCCTTCTCTCTTTCCCTTCTCTCTCTCTCTCTCTCCTTACATATCTTCTCTTTCTTCATTTCATTCCTTAATTTTTCTCTCCAAACACAATTGTCGCATTGACGTTAATCAATTCTGCTCATGTTGAAGATCATCCAGCTCCTCCCTTGGTTTGAATGTGACACTGTAAAAGCACAAAAATATCGTCCCCGCACATTTCACTTTAACCAAAAATATGTCTCCACTGGGCATCCATAGGTTATCGATTCAAATGAAAACAAACGTTTCAATTATCAACTACAGATCCGTAATAGAATTAATCTCAAATGGCATGAGAGTGAAAAGTTCTGAACTGAACATAAATATTCCTGGATTCTGGATCCGATCAGTCCTTCAGTTTGCGCATTGATCACGTGGATTTTTTTTTTTTTTTTTTTTTGCTACTTTCACCCATAGCTGAGGGCAAGAAATGGATCCTATACTTGGTTTTGTTGTTCTCCTACACTGGTTGCCAACCAAGGTTAAGAGCCGAGTCTGTCCTGTTATTGTACCAATAGCTGGGTGGGGGAGAAGAGATGAAATCATGCTTTTCTCTCAAAGGGTATTATTGTGAAGTGAACGTAAGCAGCCTCGACCGGAATTTGAGCTCGCCTGGCTGATTCACGATTCCGACCCCCAACGTTAATCCATGCTGATCTACTAGAATATTCAGCATGACCTCAGGTCTACATGTCATTGAACAAGACTGGGTGCAGCATCTGTCCAAGTAAAATCATGCTACAGTCATTCCTAAGCAGTACAACCAGAGGACAAGATAAGAAGCTACAAATTCAAACGGCCAATGAAGTCAGAAAACATTTCTTCCCAAACAGATCTGATCCTTTCTGAAATAATCTACCTGATACTGCAGTCTTTTCTCCAATCAAGAACATAATCAATTCTTTGATAAGATCTTAGACATCAAATGTTTGAACAGGAATTTTCGAACAAAAAAATGATATAAAAAAAATAGCAGACGGCTCAACAGTCATAACAAAAGGCAATGAGGACAGAAACTGGAAACCAGCGATAGTCTCCATAGGTTGACTTCACCAACTTAATATTGTCCTGATTGAGATACATAGATATTACAAACCTTGAATTGACTGAATGCCAATCGCTAGCTTTTTAGTCCTCTCCGTTGGCGAAAAGTGACAAATGACTCCGAACTGATTATACCATCTTATTCAAAGTAGGCATTACAACATACAAGTCGTTACGTTCTCGGAAGAGAAGCCTTTAGCACGAGTGATTCAACCAAGTCTTGTCCATCTTCGAAGAGTCAAAGTTCGGATCGAGGTAAGTATTAGAAAAGAAATGGAATAATGTCGTTTTGATTCAGAGTAATATGCACAAATTGTGCATACTTTCATATACACCCACGATTGGACCTACATCCATAGATGAGCTTGGAGGAGAATTTATGCCTTCTCCAAGGATATTAGCGCTAAGTAATTGCAAACTGACTCACCAAGAATTTGGAGTTTGTCGATTCTATTTTCCATGCTGCTAATCGCTACTTCCATCTCTAATTTATCCAACTAAATCTTCGGGGAGAATTGAGTTTATAACTGAAATGAATATACATTTCGAAGACCTCTAAAATGAGTACGAAATAAAGTTTCATTGTCTTGAATAAAGCTGATTGCAGCATTAGAGGAATCAGATGAGGCATCCTCATGTTTTCCTTCTGTGTATTCTTCTCTTTACGCTCCAAAGATTTCTTTCCTTTATGGAAAGAAAGATAAGAGGTACGGATTGATGGTGGGGTAGGCAGTCGACAAAAAGAAAAAAAATACCAACTGACTCAAGCTCAAGAGCCAGTACCTCTAGGTCTGCCGAAAGTCATTTCCAGACGAAATATCAATCAACTAGTTTATCCATACCGTCAAAAAATGTGGGCGGAATTTAACCAAGTTCGTAATTGCATTGTACTTTAAAAAATATCTCGAGCATTATACCGCTCTGTATTTTCTTGTTTATGTTCAATCAGAATGAGCCCCGTATTTTACGCGTTCGCAAAAAATAAATAAGGGGGGCTACTCGACGATTAGTATTTAATAGTGATCACCCTCGATAAATGTTACAGATAGAAAATATTGTCCATCACGAGGCATTATAAATTAGTAGATTGAGTGATTTATTAAGCTCTACTATTACTGCTGGAATGCCGATCATTTTTAATCGGGTAGAATTTATCTATCTCCCCTTGATTAATAGATGATCGACTACGTTTGTGGCGGTCGCAGCCACCTTACTTTCATAATCGAATCTTCCATCGTCTGGGCGAAAAAAAGGAAGTGAATAGCTGGGAGAAAGGAAGATAAATGGGTGAATATAATGAGACACGCCTAATGATAGGTCACAACAGACGCTACGGTCTCCGTATTATGGAGACGGAGAAAGAAAGAGTTGGAGAAAGAAAGAGTAGATTATGCAGCTACTTTTCAGCATCTGTCTCCCACAATCCCCTCTCAACGATTCAATAGGATCTCTCTCTCTCTCTCTCTAAAGGATTATCTTTTTTTTAAATTTAAAACACTGAATAAATAACGAAATAAATTGATTCGTATGTTGTTGGCTTGAAGTAAATTTCATGTTTTTTTTTTTAAATTCTGGCTTTTAATTATGGATTTCTATTTATTGTCTCAAAATATTTAGATTCCGTATCACAAAATAATTAAACTCAATCATAGGCAGAAAAGAAAGGTGGTCTTTGGTCAACTGCTTGTGCGATACGAACTGATTTACGAAGTTAACGTTTTCATAGTTGAATGTTAAGGAGAAAAAGAGACGTTAACTAATCATGCGTGGAGAGAAGAGAAAGAGAGAATTTATTTGCTCATGTTCTATTCCATTGTCTCACGAATACGGACATCGTGCTATGTACATTTACTAACGGAAAAAAAAACGATAGTTTTCAGCTAGTTCATTTATTATAATAATCAGGAGTTCAAGTTCACTGTGCGATTATATACAAGGGCTAAAACCACCATATAGTATCAAAGTGTTTTCTTTGTAATTAGGTGCGGGTTTCAATGTAATATTAGGTCTCCGAGACGCCGGGTAAATTTTAGGTGTTGGTCTTCTTTAAAATGAACACTCTTTCATCCTTATCTTAAATTATCAGGTTGCGACGATAGTTATCTCCATTGTTTCAATGTGCTTGGAAACACAAATATAGCGTTGATAATTGATAATCATCTACGTACTGTCTTGCGCTTTCGATTAACCTTATTCCAGCCACGAACGGGTTTTTCGACGCTAGATTTGTAAGATTCGATCCATTTTGACTTGAACTAGCTGATTCTCACCTTTTCGTTTAATGAGGAATCATGGTTCTTAATTGAATGTTAGAAGACGTTCATGGAGCATCTATCGAACAATTTATGATATAAAGGAAAGGCAGGGTTAGTATTAGGGTTGGGGTGACTTTCGTGTTGAGCTCAAGGAAAGGTACGAAATCTTACTGGCACTACATTTTTCAGGTTTAATCAAAGGAAAAGGCAACTTCTTTGACAGCATTGATAAACTTGTATATGGTGTAGATAATGCTCTCTCTCTCTCTCTCTCTCTCTCTCTCTCTCTCTCTCTCTCTCTCTCTCTCTCTCTCTCTCTCTCTCTCTCTCCGTACACTCCCTAAGACAGGTTGACCCTCGAAAAGTACTTTACTTTCTCCTGACCCGAAAATATCTTCGTAATTCAATGATGATAAATTAGGTTCCACGTGGTTGGAATATAGATGAAATAATTATTGATTCATCGATAAAGCGTGTGGCAAAATGAGGCACTTACTCTGCATCGCTATACATAGTTTTCGATTAGGCAAGTCAATCACTGAGCCAGTCAGACACTTTATCGCGTGTTCACGCGTAAGGTTAAGGAAGAATCAATAAAAAGAAAAAAAATCTTAACCCTATCTGCCTTTAAATTACTTGGTAGTTGTCTCCTTTTATGAATAATTTTTTTTTTTTACCTATCGATTTCATAAAAGGTATTTGTTGTTGTGGTCTCATTTCCCAAGCATGACTATTGTATTACTTTTTTTCTAATAAATAATCATTTCTTCCCTAATAATTGATAAATCAGTTCTTGCTACATAATGACCTGCATTTATGTATTATTTTGTCTTCTGGTCTTATTTCCCCAAACTAGATCTTTCTATTTATTTTGAATTAGTTCTGGGTACACATTTACACCTTTTTTATTGATTATTAATCACCGCTACTAACAACAGACTGGTTTAAAACTGTTCTGGGGTTTCGGATATTCTTTTGTTCTGACATCTTTCCGAGAAACTATGAATACATGTATTTCTGTACCTATGTATCTATCTATTCGGACTTCGCCCAGCCCTGGCTGTACTTGGAAGAAAGTCGAAAATTTGCACACACACTCCCCTCCATAAGTAGAAAAAAAACGCTGCTGTGGGGGGGGGTGTAAATTCTCCCCATAATAAGTTTTTAGTACGAGATTCAATTTGCAATGTAAGTGTATGTTAGATTAGTCCCTGACTTTGTGTTTGGGGGCATCTACGTTCTTTTCTGAAAGATCAGACTTTTTTTAGTGATCACTGCTCAACAAAACTCGAGAGAAGTAACTTATTCATTGATCAGCTTTTTTCCTATTTTTTTCAATTGATCACGCCAACACGACACGCTGCTTAAATACGTTGGTCACAGGATGTTTTTTATTGAGTGACAAACTATTTTTTAAAAATCGTGAATTCATGGTTTAAACCATATTGGTAGGATTTTCACCGAGGGCACCTGATGTCACCATCCCACTGCTCAATCTACGATGTAAAAAAAGGGGCATATTTGGGTGCCCTCGATTTATGATTTCCCTTTGAATGCTATTTTTATGTATTCAATTTATTTGAGGGGGGGGGCATTTTCGATGCTGAGATTTATCTCATATTGTTGCTTCTCCTGTTCTTTACATTGCAAATTATAAGAGTTACGTTGATACAGCGGAGAGGAATGACAGAACAAACGAAGATAAAGTTCAAAGAAAGACGTGTTGCAGTATATTCAGTGGCACGGCTTAGCCGAGAAAAGTTAAATGACTTGGTATTATGACGTCGCAATGCTACGTCGGCTGCGCGACGCAGTTGAAGCATCACGTGATTTGACGACGCGTGGCCACTGTCACGTGAGCAGCGGGGGGGTAGGAAGAGAGTAGCAGTTAGAGACTGACACGAAGAAACAGTTGGATAGCTGACCAGTGAGAAAGGTCGTCCCTGGGAGCGCAGCCCAAGAGAGGGCTTTGTCATCCGGGTGGTCCTCTCCAGGCGGTCGAGGTGATCAAAGAGAGAGAATTCTAGGCCTCTTTCTTTCTCCATTATCCACTTTCCAATCTCGGGTACTCCAAATAAAGAGTTCTCTTTCTCGCAAAGAAAACGAATTGTGTTAGGTATTTCTGAAGTCCTGCTGCCACTAAGACGAGAGGACTACTGACCATCAAAGAAGATAATGAAAGCGGGGGATGGGTTGGGGCGAGAAGATCCAAGTTATTACACCTGGTAATGCGGGTGGTAATTAACAAGCAAACCGTTTATATTAACGGACTTATTTACAGTAATGCAAAAGGAGCGTGGAATAAAATATGTGGGAAAGTTGCAACTGGTGATCGATATCTTCTAATTCTTACAAATCAGTGAACGCAAATATCTTTACGTTGTGTTTTTTCTGCGACAAAAGCATATGGTCACTGAATGCTTGTGCAAATGTAAACCTAATTTTGACACAGTTTATCTCTCATCAATCATAAAATCATACCTTTAATATTCATACTTATTCACCTCATCAATAAAGTACGTTGTGTATTCATAACAAAACAATCTTTTTTTTATAATGATTCGATTTCTGAATATTCCTTTAAGGGTTTGTTGTCGTAACGTTAAAATAATCTGTCTTGGAGAATGAACCATTTTCCAGTCCAATCGAGTCACTGTTTTATAAGTAATTAATCTAATTAAGTATAAATTGACCAAAAAATTATGCCCAAGGAAGATAAATCCAAATATATTATCTGCTAATTACAGTTAAGAAAATATGAGGAATAAGCAAATGATTGCAATATAAATTCTATAAATAGGAAATGACTTCCTATCTAGCTTAAAAAGGTGGCTTTTGGGCGAGTGCAAATATAATAGAAAAATGAGTTAGGATTCAGAAGAAAATAGAGAGAAAGTAGATATAGAAAATAGTTAGTCGAAAAATATGATTGGAAAAAAACATCGAAATGTTGCTTGTTTTTTTTTTTCAAGAAGTAACATTTGATCACCTTTAGCCATTAGGTTTTTTGGGTGTTCATTTTTCAATTGATTTTCGTTACTGGATATTGGAGGGAAGTCTTGCAGTTTCAACGGGAGACATGTTGTCACTGAACTTGAGAAAAAAAAATCTCTCGAGAACTGTCGGTGCGAAAACATGAAAGAAAAAAGAAAACCGTGCAATAAAGATGATGAGGAGTTTATAACCCGTAATAAGGATACGCACATAGACTGTTGGTTGCAAGCGGTATCAGGACAAATTCCCCCGATCAATTGCCACATAGGACAACTGCCCCTTGCATGACTGCCTGCCAGATAGATCACTTTCGGCAATTACCTCCTGGACAATTCCCACATGGGTGTGATGATTTACATGGCCAAATACTTAATTTCCATAAACTTCAAATCTGGCTCCACAGTTTCTTTGCTAGTGTCACGGGGCAATTATCAAGGGGACTTGTCCGAGAACCTACGTAAACATGAAAGTCTATCGTAAAACTGGAGAAGATAATCGCGTCAAACATACGATGATAAAAAAAAATATATGGTCATATCGGGAAGAAAAGTAAGCTGTTCCCTTACGCTGACTACGGCTTCGGCTATCCCGTCTCGGATTCCACACATCGCATATCATATTACTTTAGCCGTTTGCGATTTGTGGATTAGACTTTTCTGCTTTGTTTTTCTCTCATTTTTGTTTTCTTTACGTTTATCTTTTCCCTCAATCCTTTTCCTCATTTCCCTACATTATTTCTTCCTCTCTTTTTTTGCTTTTTTGTTTCTTCTCCTTTCCTTGCTTTATTTTTCTTTTACTTTTCCTTGTTTCCTTTCTTTCTTAATAAGGAGACAGACGCTAAATCTAATCCTTGGGAATCATATAACCCCCAAATCAATACACCTGTGTCTCCCGCGTCAAGTCTGTTTCAATCGACGTTGGATTTTGTAAATAATGTCTCGTACTACTTATTTAATTTTGGTGGTATCGTCAGTCATTCCACCTGGCGCTATTTTACTCATACCTGGGGTGGATTTATGCCTTTCCAAAGAGCATTGGCGAACTCAGCTCCACGAGTCCATTTCTCGTGCCATTATCCGTTCGGTCATCCTGCACCTCTTATACATAACATATAATGGGTTGCCCTGCCATTGGGTAATGTTTACCAAGTTCGATTCTCAGCTTGGTGAATATCTGTGACCTGCAATTGGCGCTTCGCCATCGGGAAATGACTGACGAGTGAAATCCTTACTGGGTGCCCTACGCTTATTCGCTAAGCTTAGTAAATATCCACAGAAAACCTTTCTGTGGTGTAATAGTTAGTGAGCTTGTTCAACAAAACCATCACTACTGTTTAGTGAATTCGAACCTTACTGAGTGCTCCACGCTTGTGGCCTTATGCCAAACTAAGATTCGCTGAGTTGATATCCGTAATCTTTAAGATATGCCTCTCTGTCCAGTTATGGTAGCTGTGGGGCCCCAAAGGCTCCCAATGTAGAGGGCCCCTAAAAGCTTTATGAACAGTTGTTTACCAACTGCATTATACAATAACAAAGCTCACTGAATGTTAAAGGAGTCCCTCCGAGAGCCAAGCCCCCAGGCCCCCAAATCTCAATCAATGCCCCTGGTTAGCGAACTAATCTAGCAGACCATAACTGCTGTGTTGTGAATTCAATAAAAATTCATTAAGTTCCCCAAAACTTGCTGACCATGTGCCAGACTAAGATAAGGATAGTATATATTTTAACGTAATCTATAGTACACCAGAGACTATTTTAACGGCTTACCCTGTAAATTTTATATTAAATATTTCTAAAAAAATGTCAACAGACGTCGTTTGCGTAAGTTACCACCAAGAGAAGAAAAACATGAAAACACACTCAATTTGAAATATGTGTGCACGTTGGTTTGTGGTTTATGTGATTTCCAAGCGGTTAGATTGGATTTCTTTAATATTCACTACACTCAAAAGATATTATTAAATTGACCAAATATTTCTCTTTCTTTTTTCTCTTTCTTCTTCTCTTCATCAGCTTTTACTTCTTCCTTTTCTGCTTTGTTTTCTTCTCATTTTCGCTTCTTTTTTCCTTCGATCCTTTTTTTTCTCATTTCCCTACACTGTTTCTTTCTCGTTTTCCCTTTCTTTTTTTCGTTCTCGTTTCTTCTCTTTTTTTTTTTTTTTTGCTTTTTTCTTTCTTTTATCTTCTCCCAGTTACCTTTCTTTTCTCTATAACACAGTCGCTAAATCCAATCCATGGAAATCATATATATATATATATATATATATATATATATATATATATATATATATATATATATATATATATATCCCTAAAATCAATACACGTGTGTTTCACGCCTCAAGTATGTTTCTATCAACGGTGGCTTTTGTAAATAATGTTCAATATTTAAAAAATTTTTTTCACCAAGTGAGTCAATAAAACATTCCTTGTCCCTGTAAAATGTCACATTATCTTTTCGAGATTTCCTTCTACGATTTCAACAAGAGGACAAGCATAAACAATACTGCCTGCTTTTCCCTATTCTGTAAACAAGTGTGTGTGCTACATAAAGATTTGTTTATAAAAATAAATCTCATGAAAAGATTCATTTCATTTCGTTGTTCGTCTTAGAATGTGTCGCTGAGAGATGTCACATCAATAAGGTGCGATGTTATCACCAAAGATTAAGGCTTATTTGGTCAGACCAAGTCAGGCTGTAAGCCAAGCGTCCTTGTTTCAGCTGGATAAAAGGGTTGTTGTTAGTGGAAAAATCATCTTACGACCTTTTCAATATGTTGCGATAATGTCATCCAAGAAACTGCCATAAATTATTATTTGCGTAATTTTCCTTGCTCTTTGAAAAAGACCGCACACAAACGATATCCAGTCTCCGTAGCATTGTGAATGCGACCCTCTTCAGTTCAGAGCGCAACAGATTGTTTTCATCATCATCATCATCATCATCATCATCATCATCATTCTTTTAACGTCCGTCGTTGGGCATAGACCTTTCCCAGGATCCACCACATTTCTAAATTATGGGCGTCACAGAGCCATTATTTTCTGGATTTGTCTAGTTCATTTTTCCATCGTGTATTCTGCCGGCCTCGGTTGCGCATGTGATCTCTAGGGATCCATGTTGTGGGTCGTGATGTCCATCGGTTGTCTACCATTCTTGCAACATAACCTGTCCACTGCCATTTAAATTTTTTAATTGATTCTATAATGTCTCGGACTTCTGTTTTATTCCTAATATACTGTGCTGTCTTGTGATCTTTCCATGTAAGGTTGAGCATGATTCTCTCATGCGTGCGTTGCATGCTGCTCAGTTTGCAGGTATGTCTCTTGGTAACACTGAAGTTAAGAAACATCAAGCCTGGTGAAATATGAATGGGTAACCGTCTAGTGATACTGCAATTTTTTTACGGGACAAGAATTTCCTTATAATTCTTTTTTTTTTTTTTGTGAAATTCACTGAAGAATTCTGCAGGTGTTTGTTTCTAGAAAGAAATTCTCCCGTAGGTTTTGTTTTGGTCAATAGAATTCATTTTTCGTGACCCAAAATCAGGCATCAAGCATATGTAGCTCAGTTTCAGAGATAGCAGCACCATTTATAGATAAATATCACCCACGGGAAGACTGTGTGTCGAGTGACTTCACATGACAATAACAAGTGCTGTAACCAGCTAGGGAGGCATCTTCTGCAACCATACTGATCACCAAACTTCTGTACTTTGGAAGCCTCCGTCATGGAACTCGGGCACAACATTTCTTCCATACTAAGCACCTGGGCATAGCAGCTCACAGGTCCTGCTAAGGTCGCCTGTCAAGACAAAAACATTGTTTAAACAATTGTTCAGATTGATTAGAAGCCAAACATTGGTCTATGGACCGCAAGGTCTTGGGTTATCGTCTCGTTCTGTACTTTTCATGTTTATTTCAGGGGGAAAATTCTCTTCCCAGAAGAGGTCAGTGGTATACATTAATGTAGCACCCCCCCCCTGTGCTTTTAGTTAAGAATTAAATACGAAACCCTTCTTATTAGCTGGATATCGTGAAACGTCACTTCCTCCTCGGACCCCAATGAACACTCTGGACGCACATGACCGAATGCTCATTAGCGCCAGCACCCCTAGCTGGTTGCGCTTCTGGTCCCAGCACTTGTTACCGGCTACTCGTTCTCTTGTTTTTTCTTCCATAATCTTTTTTTTTGGGGGGGGGGGGGGTCGTTAGCGGAGGTGACGTTTTCGATTTCTAGCTTAAGAGAAGGGTCTCGTATTTAATTCTCAATGAAAAGTATAGGGGGCGCTACACCAACATTCGTTCAGTTTATCAAGTGCTTATGAAATCTGGTTATATATCATTACCAAACCATGTGGAAGAAGCAACGTTTTAAATACTATAATAACCCCTTTTTTCCGAACGGTCAGTCTGGCGACTGAAGTCAGCGAGATTCGCTAATTGCATGCATAAATGAGAAATGAAATAAGTCGTTGCAGAAATTTGTCTCAGGGTTTCGAACTGGTAGATAAAACGTCAGTTTTTATTGTGACATGAACAGTGATGTACATGGGTTCTGGAAACGAGGTATTCAGTAAAGCTTGATTTTAGAGACTAGGTATACGGTAATGTTTCCGTTAATAGATATTGAACATGCAAAAAAAGGTAGAAATTGAGAGAGAAGCAGGTATACGCCGTACTTGTGCGAACCCATCCTTTTCATCATTGGACGGGAATTATCATTTTATGATGGATTCTCCGCCGGAAATTGTTCGAATTTCATGGCGTCGAAATGATAATCGGAGACGCTCGGAAATCTCCGGTTGTTATCAAGAAATTTCTGTGAGCTTTGTGTTGTTCAGAATATCATTCTGAAAGAAGTGGGGTGAAAACTGTGGATGAAAGAAAAGAAAAAGGGAACGGAGAAAGAAAGGAAAAGAGAAAGATAGAAAGAAAAAGAAAGAAAGGAAGAAATAAAGAAAGTAATAGAACGAAAGAAAGGGCGGAATAAAGGAATAACGAAAGAAAGAAAGACATTGTAAAATATGGAAAAAGAAAGAGGAGGAACAAAGAAGATGGAGGGGTAAATAGTAGGAGAAAATCCGAACAAGATTATATTGGAGGGTGATGGTAACAGTGATGGGGAGAAAAGGAGGAAAGGTGGGAGGAGAAGGGGCTGTATATCAAGATAGTTTTGTAGATTTAGAAAGGACGTTGAGAAAAAAGAAAAAAATCGTTGAAGAAGAAGAAGAAGAAGAAGAAGAAGAAGAAGAAGGGGGATTTAAGCAACATGGAGGAATATATATATATATATATATATATATATATATATATATATATATATATTGAGAGAGAGAGTTTAAAATGGAAGTCACAATAGAAAAAAGAGGAAAAGAAAGAGAGAAATACAACAAGCAACAAAAAGAAACAAAGGAAAATACAAAAGAAAAATAAAGCAAGAAAAGAGATAAAAGCAGAAAAGAAGTAAAAAGAGAGAGAAACACTGTAGGGAAATAAGAAAAAGGATTGAGAGAGAGAGAAAGAAAAAAAAGGGAAAAGAAAGTAAGAACGAGAAGAAAACAGAAAGCAGAAAAAGAAAAGAGAAGTAAAAGTCTATGAAGAACAGAAGAGAAAAGGGAAGAAAGACAGAATCAAAAGAATAAAGCAATAAGAAACAGAAACGCGTGAAGAACCCAAAGAAAAGGGATTAAGACTCATGGCCATTCATAAAAGTTCCGTTGTCTCTTTACTCTTTTGTAGTGCCGGTCTATTCGTATATTGCTCCAGGCTGAAGGCATTTACAGACCTTGGACTGCAAATCTTCCAGACGAGATGACCTGATACGGACGATAATATCTCGATTCAAACAGTAGTAAATATCTACCAATCATAAGCTCGACTTTCATTTACCCCAGAAGGCTTCAACTACAGTGGTGGCGGTGGTGGTAGTGATAATGATGTTTGTAGTGGTAGTAGTGTTGATGATGATAATGGTAATGATGATAATGATGATGATAAGAGCAGGAACTGTTGAGATGGTTACCGCCATGGTATAATGTCTTTCATTCTAATCGGTATCACGACGATAACGGTGATATGAGGTCTGTCCGGGAAGTATCCAAAGCCTACCTCGGGCAATGACGCATCAGTTCCCCTTTGTGACCTCACACATTTATCTCAGCGTCCCTTTTCACTCTTCGAAGCAGTCCTCAAACTCGTCTTTTGAAATCGCCATCAGCTACATCGTCGCGTTTTCCTCAATCTTACCCATGGTCTGAAATCAATTTGAAATAGCCATAAGGCACTGGGAGCCAAATCTAAACTCTAAATTGGCAGTGCCCCTCTCCAAATGATACTAAGCAGGAAGTGCTGGTTTACAGAGAATCGATACCAAAAAAGAATACCAGACCCAGGATACCATGAAATATTTGTCTTTAATGGTATTTTCAGAGTAAGTGAAGACGTATGGCTGTGTCCACCTCCTCTCCAAATACCATGTGACAGATACTACTGGGTTGCAACGTACCAGAACCAAAGAAGAATACCTGACCTAAGGGTATAATGCAAGATTCGTCTTCGGTAGCATCTTTAAAGAAAATGGGCTTACTTGGCAGTTTCTGTCGATTACATTTTCCTCAAGCTCTACACTGTCCTGAACCCTCAAAAGATGCCCGTATGAAATCACGACGGCGATCAATGAATGAAATTGTCCTGTTTTCCAGTCTTCTCGGTAGATTTTGTCATCCATCTGCTGACCACAATATCTCATAATAATGGAAAATTGATTTATGTGATTGGATACCAGTTTCTCTCTGAAAATTGCATTTACCCCCAGAGAAACGGTTCTATGCGAAAGATATTTCACTAAAGCAGGTTTTAAACTATGTTTACAAAGAATTCTGTGGATCTGGAACCATCCAAGTACATTTTTTGCTGGAATCCTAAAAAGGAAAATATCAAACTGCATTTTCTTTATTTGCCGATTAGAAACTAACCATGTACGGTTCTAAATGAAGGAAACAAATAATCTATAGATCAGAATATCCTTCAATGTTTTTTGTGTTTTTTTTTGCAAATGACACAAAGGTTTCCGACCATAAAATCAATTTTGGGGGTATTTTTCATCACATATCGCTTGATCAATGAAACAACAGTATCAGTAAGCAGTAGCAGTAGTAGTGATAGAGTTACACGAACATTCTCCGACCTTTACTTCTCTCGGAGTATCAGTGGCCTGCCCTAGATGGGATCATTTTTAATTAAGTTGAATGGAATCGCGTTACATGAAAAACAAGGCTCATTGTTACAGGAGCAAAACTCATTTCTACTACAATTCCAGCCGAATGAGACTATAGCAACTTTCGTATTATGTATAATGAATTAAAAAATATCCATTTATTAGAATGAAATAAGCCTTAAAATAAGCCCTTGTCATTTTTACTCAGTCTGTAAGAGAGTCGCCTGCCGATCACTTGGTTGTAATTTCAAATCATGATAGGGAAATGTTAATTTTATACATGGGTTTGGTTTAAGGTGACGGGATTGACCAAAATCAGGTAAGGATTTTTGAAAGTATTGTTAAGATGAAAAATCGAAGTCAACACCAGCATCCTACTTGGACTGGAGTTTAACTAACATCTGTACCTCGCTTGAATGAATCACCGTAGCCCGTGCGTGCAACAGGTCTAATTATCTAAAGAATTATCTAAATAAATAGATGATTTATTTTTTAAAATACCAGCACAAGATTCGGGAAAAATGACCATCAGCAGCAGCAGCTATTTAACGCCCATCGCCAGACTTCTATGTCATGGGCGTTGCGGAGCCAATATTTTCTGAAATAGTTCGTAACACCATCTTATATTTTGCTGACCCAGTTTCTCTGGGGATTTCTTGATTCTAAACATCTGACTCCTTTTTTTTCTGTAATCTACTGTGCTGTTTTATAATCTCTCATGTGCACGTTGCATGGTTCTCGGTTTGAGGGTCAATCTTTTGGTTAGGTTCCATGTTTTAGCTCCATAGGTCACTAGCGGGAGGATACATTTGTTGTAGACCCTTCTTTCTAAGACCAATGAGATTTTCTTGTTCTCGAAGGCTGAACCCGCTCTACTGAAACTTGATTTCTCCTTTTGAGGGTTCCATGGATATTCGTTGTTGTAGATAAATGAGATGGTCAACTTTTTTCAGGTTTGCGTTTTTTATTTGGATTTTTGTATCTTCGTCGTCAACGTTTGTTGTACGTGATGTTTGTTTTACTATGAACTGAAGGAAGAGAGCAAGAAAGTTGGTCTTCACGCAGACTCCAAAATGGCCATAGAGATCCCAATGAGCATTGTTTTTTAAACGACAAAAAATGTTTGTAGATGGTGCCTAGTGGTGTACTCATGCACATTTCCAATGTTGTAGACCCATAAAGGTGATCAGGAGTGTCTGGACACATACACACACATTAAGACGGTTGGTCAGGCGGGCCATTTTTGGAACTCTGGTGATTCGATTTCAAACAATCAAAACAAGGAATTTCTCTGTTGTAATTCAGACCAACCAAAGGAGCTAGCTGAATGACTCTCTCTACGGTCAGATTTCAACTGGTGAAGTACATTGGCCGATTGTAAATGTAATGAAGTTATACTTGTTTATTCATTTATTCACATCTTGTCCCTCAAATGACACCACTAGGCCAATCCAAGGGAAAGACCAAATAGTTCAGGTGGGTTTTAGCTACCTGTGTCCCAATGGCTTGAGTGATTTAGCGTGGTACAAAGTCTGGTCTACTCTCAGGGGATTTGATAGGGATCACCATGGATGGATTCTCTGCATGATACTCTGTTGCTTAATGCTATCAATCAGGAAAGATGCATTGATTGGTTCCCACTAGGATCGATAGAATATTTTACCCAATCAATGGTCACATAAGACATTTCCAAAGCTATTGGTATCTAATCGGCAAATGTCGCTTTCATCCCGGGAGACATATACACAAGACTTGGTATAATTTACCTCTGCCAACGGAGTTCGAAGAGGTAAATGTATTTACTCGTGCCTGGTTGTCCGTCTGTCTGACCGCACAATATCTCCAAAAGTTCCCAAAGAATTTGAAGGAATTCCAACTCTAGTTTGGGAGATTCAATATCTTCTTCCCATCTGTTATGTCAACGAATTAAATGGTCTGGAAGGGTAAGCTATAGAGTAATGAGTGATTAGTTGAATTTGAGGGCGGATCCAGTGTATCTTTTTTATTTTTTAAGATACATTAATGCTCTCGTTGGTCCACTCAATATCTCCAAATGTTCTCAATGAATTTCGATGACATGGGTCATGAGCTAAGGAATGATTATTTGAATTATAACGTCTGCGATATATAGATATGGCGAATGTTGGGGAAGGTCTGTGTCCAACGACGGACGTTAGAAGGATGGTGGTGATCAGGAGAAAGAGTTGGATTTAACTGAGATATTAAGCACCTTTTTCAACTAAAATCCACCTGATACATTAATGCATATACACACGCTTGAAAATTGTCAATTTTATTCGCCTACGAGCAAAAGTCAGCTGTTTTCAGACCTATGCAAGAGTGTGTGTCTGCAGATGACACGATTTTCCTCCTTCATGTGAAAGAATCCTTGAAAGTGAACTGTCCCTGGGGAATGAACTGTCCGTATTTTAAATTTCCAAAATAACGTGAAAGCAATGCATTTCAACGATGATTTTTGGCTGGCCAAATTGTGTCACACGATATCCTGGTTTTGGTGTATTTGAATCGGCTCAACATGTCACTTCAAAGCGAAGGAGGTGACATCTTCGATGTCCTTGGGAAAATAAAAGATATGACATTAAAGATCATCAAATGGCAAAGTAACATTCATAAAGGCAATTTCTCCTATTTCTGACATTTGAAAAGCTATCTCGTAGAGTGTGAGAGAGAAGAAAAACAATCTGATCTGGACAAAAAGCACGGACGGACATCATTTCTGACCATGTTTCTCTGAATTTTTGAGATGAGGTATTATTATTATTTCTATTGTTATTCGGACTATCCTCATCTTGGTTGTTTTTCATACAACGTTTCGGCTGTTATACTCTACGGTAGGTGTGGGGAAGTAACGAACCGAACCCTTTATTTGACCGACGGGGGTATATAGACCGCACTCCCCTCTTAGCATTAGTAATATTTTCGAATTATTATTGTCTCACACTGGGATTGAACCAAGAACCATTAGATTACTTGCAGTAATTCTGTCTGATTCTCTATGTGGACGATACCTGATGAAGGCCGTAGAGTACAACAGCCGAAACGTTGTATGGAAAACAACCAAGATGAGGATAGTCCGAATAATAACAGAAATAATTTCTGACCATGTCTAGAAATTTTGAAATATTTTTCCCAAGAAGCATCTGCAGGAATCGGAGATTCAGATGTGAATGGTTAATCTTTTCATCAACAGCCACGTCAAGCTACAAGATTTCGAGGAAATGTCAGGTCTTGAAGAAGTTTCATTAATACTCAAAATCTTTTGAGACGTGATCCTCCTATGAAGACTACTGAGTTAGATTACATGCTTTTCTTGAATACAAACTGATCTTCCTAAAGGCTCTTCAACTCCTAGTAATGACAACAAATTTCCTGTCAGGACAAGGATTTTCGTCCTTGGTTGAATTGAAAATCAAGAAACGGAATTTACTCCCTCTTCTTCTCTGCCTTTTCTCTGAAAGCTAGCCCGGGAACCATATGGACAGATATGGATGTGAGGATGGTGAACTTATGTTTCTTGTTTTTTCATATCAATTTGCTCCGCATGTTAGGGCGGAGATGAAGCTAGTATATCTATATTAATATTTGAGCCGTCTGTTTGTTTGTCCGTGTCTCTTTCATGTTAAAACTAAAAGGCCAATCGATCTAATATTTGACTTGTAGACTTGCAAAAGAAGCTATCATTCAAGGTCACCAGAGGTCATTTTTATTACATCTCTTGTTCTAAACGTGGGAAATAGATAATTTTACACCAGGATTTTCATCGATCATTCTCCTCACAAGTAGTACAAATATTCTTTACAATAGAATTAATTTTAAACAAGTTTTCGATGGTTTTACCCTTACGTGGAAAATCATCAACAGTGTAAGAATTAGCATGACACAGCTGTTGTCAGATCCTATAATGCATTTTTCAACTTTTCAAGCGTATCAGTCAAAGACGTTATCAGAATCTATGAAGACATCCCATCACTTTTCCAACCCTACCAGCTGAATAAATCATGTCATATATTTTTAAACAAAATTGAAAGTGATAACAGTCGGCCCTCAAAATTTCACTTGTTTCTATTTCGCGGATTTGATTTTGCTCGATTTGAAGAAGTTTGCTGACTGCTGTAAAAAAAATAATAGACTACTATAAATACTGCACTATGCACAGTTCTAAGATTTATTATTACAATGTATATCTTGAAGTGTGCAGCATGATGCAAAAGCTACAGGCGAAATGCACGGTTATCATCAGTCTTTTATCGTCTGTCGTTGGACATGCACCTTCTCAAAGATCCACCAGGTCTCACTATCATGGGCGTCATTGAGCTAATACTTTCTGAACTTGTCTAGTTTGTCTCTCCATCTTGTATTCTGCCAGCTTCGGTTTCGCATGTGATGTTTGGGGATCCATCGGTTGTCAGCCATTCTTGCCACATGGGTAGCCCATTTGAGTTTCTTAATGGGTTTTATGAGGTCTCGTACGTCTGGGTTTGTTTTGTTTTTTTTTTCGTTAATATACTATGCTGTCTTGTGATCTCTCCATGTGTGGTTAAGCATGATTCTCTCATGTGCAAGTTGCACGATTCTCAGTTTGCTGGTCTGTCTCTTGGTTAGCTTCCATCTTTTAGCTCCATAGGTGACTATCGGGAGGATGCATTGGTTGTAGACCCTTCTTTTCAGCACTAATAGGATTTTCTTGTTCTTGAAGGTTAAGCAGATTTACTCCAAGAAACGCATGATAACTGAATGTAAACAAAGGCTATAAAGTTAAGTAAATCATGAAAGCATTGGGCATCAAGTGTAAAATACATTACAAAGTTGAATTACCTCTAATTTATATACAATTTCTTTTACAAAAGACATTTTTAAAACTTACTTAAAAGTACAGATAAACTCTCGCTATCTATACACGTTTAATGTTTGATTTTGAGTACAGCTCAGTATTGTTGAGGTATTGTATGGGGGTTATATGTACAGAAATGTATATATTGCATTCAACAGTCATTCATCATCAGCCTTTTAGTGTCCGTCGCTGAACATAGGACTTCCCTAAGATTTGCCAAACCTCTCTATCAGGGGCTTTGCAGAGCCAGTACGTTCTTAATTCATCTAGCTCGTCACGCTATCTTACTTTCTGTCAGCCACAATTTCGTATACGATCTCTGGGGATCCACGTTGTGAGTCGTGATGTCCAGTGGTTGTCTGCCATTCTTGCAACATAGCCAGCCCATTGACATTAGAGTTTTCCAACTGTTTCTATGATATCTTGGACTCCTGTCTTTTCTCTTATATACTGTGCTGTCTTATGATTTCTCCATGTGAGGTTGAGCATGATTTACTTATGTGCTCATTGCATGGTTCTCAGTTTGAGGGTTAATCTTTCGGTTGGGTTCCATATTTCAGCTCCATAGGTGACTATCGGAAGGATACATTGGTTGTATACCATTTTTTTTTTAGGACTAGTGGGATTTGTGCGTTCTTAAAAGTCGGACTTTCTATACCGAAAGCTTGCTAACCTAGTGTGATTATTTGCTTTATTTCTTCTTCTTTTTGAGAACTTTGGTGGAGAATCTACAATTATTCACTAAATTGAAATTCTGCGAAAGGTCTGCGCCCTGAACCCCCACGAAATCGGGGGACCAAATGAATATAACTATTTTTTTTTTATTGAAGGAAATATTGTAAACCATAACTATCATTAATAATAATTTTTGACAACTATTTACCTTCATCTTGATCGATTCAATTCTTTTTTTAGATCTAAATTCGTTTTACAAGTGAAAGCCAAAAACAAATTAATGATTTTTTCCAAATGAATGTTCGGTGCTTTCAATCAATGAAACCTCTGTTACCTTCTGGGAAAATGTCAGTTTTAATTTTTTTTTCTTTCGGGTCAGGATTTCAATGGTCAAGCGCCCCACTCACCTTTTTAATTTCATTAAATCCCAATAGAATATCATTTGCTGTCATGTGTTCTTATATTTCCCCGGTTTTCCCCGGGAAACGCCGGTTACCTCAGCTAGTATAACATGACTCTCTTCAATTCTGGTGAACCTTTGACTATTTCGAATAAATTACTTCCTTTCGCTACATCAGTCGAGATAACGGACTGATACTTGTTAAATTGAATTATGACTGTTTTTAAAAGCTTTTTTAGAGACCTCTTCCGAAGCTTTAAGTGTTTCTAGAAGGAAACTTTGAAATTGATTCAATTACGAAATGCATATGGACGCTCTGTCGTATATTTTCGTCATTACATTCTCTCTCTCTGTCTCTCTGTCTCTCTCTCTCTCTCTCTCCCCTCTCCCCCCCTCTCTCTCTCTCTCTCGTTGTATATAATGTCGTCTTGGAGAATGTGAAAAAATATACGAAGTGTGTTGGACCGTTTCGTCTTATCCTATCTCTCTCGCACGCGCCCCAATTCATTCTGTATGTCATTTCAACTTTAAAAATGTGGACAAATACTTCTATACAGATAAATTTAAAAAAAAAAAAAGTTTATTCCCCCAGCATCGATTATTCTGCTACTTTTTAAATTAACTCGCTTAGATACAGTCTTAGGCGGCCATTAAGCTAAATATCAAATCACTTCCAATGATCAGAATATATGTTATAACTAGTTCACGCCTCATCGGCGTTGCAGAACCAGTATTTCCTGAATCTGTCTAGTTCATCTCTCCATCTTGTGCTCTGTCAGCCTCAGTTTCACGTGTGATCACTGGGGATCCATGTTGTGAGACGTGATGTCCATCGGTTGTCTTTCATTCTTGCAACATGGCCTGCCCATTGCCATTTGAGTTTTTCAATAGTTTCTATGATGTCTCGGACTCCCGTTTTCTTCCTTATGTATTGTGCTGTCTTGTGATCTCTCCATGTAAGGTTGAGCATGATTCTCTCATGCGCACACTGCATGCTTCTCAATTTGTAGGTCTAAACTTCTAACACCTGGCAACTGGTAGTTTCTATTGCTGTTCCTTTGCAGTTTGTTAAAGCCCTTGAATATTTGCAGGATTCATACGATCACTGCTTTAGGGTTTTTTTTTATCTTAGTCGAGCATCCATAATCTTCCAAACAAACAAAGTTTTCTTACATTTGGTAATCCTTTGATTTCATGGTTCCTTTGATCCAGTCAAGGCCTCCAGTACCGAAGGCAGTAAAGAAGTCCAACAACATCACGGATCCTCTTCGATGCTTAAGTTACGGTAGCGTGTTCTTTTCCTGGTGAACTTCATTCCGTCGTCAATAAACAAATCGCTGACGTCCCTTGTCAAAAGACTCTATTCTGGTAACAGCTGTCCATAGAACATTTAGACAAACGAATAGATAGATAGAAGTGTAAGTGTGCAGGGCGAGGTGAACATGTTTGTTTATGTATGTGTTCAAGCACACGCTTCCATTCTCTTTTACATTCAGTTGTTATTAGATTGCACATTTTCATATCAGAATCTTCTCCAGTCATTCTTCTCACGAATGGCACAAAAAATGCTTGTAATAAGTCTATTTTTTCATACAAGTTTTTCCGTCACATACCGCTTGGTCATTGAAACAGTTATAGTATCAAGTGATAGCAGCCACAGAAAAGTTACACAAACACCCTCCTTCTTATACTTCTCCCGGGGTATCAACACACGCGTCCATTCGCTTTTACATCCGGTGGTTATTAGCCCATCCCAGTGCACATTTGCATTATTATCCAATCTGACACAAGATTACAACGGTCAGATTTTAGCCTTGGGTTGACAGCTACCCGAATACTGATCAGTCAATAACGAAGATTCACGCTGTGTCTGTCGATTAATCTCCTTGTACTAACTCACTGATTAGAATAAGTCACGCTATTTTGTCCCGACCAGCTTTTCGCGCCACTTGCCAATCGCTTAATTGATTGACACAGACAAAAGGTTAAATACAAGACACTGATAGCAGATTCAAACAAAACAGACATTACAATTATCTTCAATTTATACACACTAAATCATAATTTCTTTTTCCTACCATTGTCGTCTGCTTCTGCTTGTTCTACGTTCCGCCATTTCTTTCTTTCCCTTTTCTTTTTTCTCTGACTCCTTCGTCGTCACTTCTTTTTTTATTTACATTTCTCTTATTTCTTCAAGGTTTTATTCGTCTTCCAGTTCTTCTTCCATTTCTTCTTCTTTTTCACTTTTTTCCTTGCTATTTCTCTTCTTACTCTTATTCTTTTCTTTTTTTTCTTTCTCTTCTTTTCTTTTTCTTCATCTCTAATTTCTTTCTTTAACATTTATTCTCTCTTCTGCTTCGTAATTCTTTTCTCTTCTGCCTTTTTTATCTTTTTTCTTTCGTTTGCATTTTTCTTCTACCGTATACTCGATTTCTTTTTCTTTCTCTTTTCCCCTCTCCTTTTCTTCTTCACCCTTTTTCTCTCTTCTTTGATTACTTTTTCGACTTATTTTGCCCCCTCCTTTTTCTTCTTTTTCTTCTTCTTCTTCCTCTTATTCACGTAATTTGTACTTCTTCTTCCCCTTTTCTTTGTTCTTCTTTCTAGTCGTCATTTCCGCTCTCTTCAGTTTCATTCAGTTACCCACTTTTCTATGTTTTTTTATTCTTTTTATTATTGAGATTATCATTATCATCATTATTAATGTAATTATCATTGCTATCATTATTGATAATATTGTTGATATTATTATCATCATCACCATTATTATTATTATTATTATTATTATTATTATTATTATTATTATTATTATTATTATTATTATTATTATTACTATCTTCTCCTAACTACTTTTTTATTTTTCATCTTTTTGTTACTCTTTCATCATCTCCCTCTTTACTATTTTTCATGTCATAATTATCTTTATTATTATCACCACTGACCCTCTCCTTCTTCTTTTATTCAAATCATTTTCTTCTCCTTCCTCTCCTCCTTTCTTTCATTCTTTCTTTCTTAACTGTCTCCCTTTCATTCTTTCTTTCTTCCTCCTCTACCTCTCCCACTCACATCTAGATTATCCGACACAAATGAGAAAGGATTCAAAATAACTTGACCGCGCCAGTAATGGACCACCATTCCCTTTCAGATGACACGAATGTCACTAATTTTATAGAA
Organism: Thysanoteuthis rhombus; assembly: GCA_963457665.1. Classification (NCBI taxonomy): domain Eukaryota; kingdom Metazoa; phylum Mollusca; class Cephalopoda; order Oegopsida; family Thysanoteuthidae; genus Thysanoteuthis; species Thysanoteuthis major. Next base: position 36,854,037 of record OY735223.1, on the reverse strand, counting down.
CTCCAGACGAATCCAAACACTCAAACACAATGCATATATTTCAGCCAAGGCTGGACCTTGTCCTCGGCAGATAAGCAGACAGACGTACAGAGGTCTCGAGATCTATCTCAACAACCAAACCACATAATCGTTCCTATAAACTCGCTCACATGAAGAAGAGGCGCTACTTCAGTAGACCCCGTTCTCTATCTCATTAAAGTACCGTCACCTCTGCTAACGAAGTTGGACAAAGTCTATGTATTAGTCAATGTTTGTCCGTCTGTCTCTATATTTGCTTGCTTGACTGTTTGCCCACACAATATCTCCAGAAGTTCCCAATTAATTTCAGTGGCGTTTTGGGGGAAGATGGGCCATGGACCAAAAAAATAATTGATTAAATTAAATTTTCGGGCGGATCCAGGAACCTTTTTAGATTTATTTAGCAATACGAGATCAGACAATTTTCGACTTTTCGGATGTAATAACAGTGTAAATACCGTTACTAAAACTAATCAAAATAACTGAGTGTTGAAATGAATTAACATTCAAAGGGATGTCTCTGGTGGATAATATTATTTGGTCTACAATCTGATTGTTCAGTTTGTAGTGACAATCGCGTTGGTCGAGGTATGCGTTCTCTGAGTGCTCTCTATTTCAATAAAATGATAAGCTCACAGCCAAGTTAGGCTAATAAAATAATAAGTTTAGTAAAGATCTATTTTTGTTCATTTGTGTGTTCGTTTATTTGCCCGATTGTTACCGTAACACAACAAAAACGGCACATTGTATCGAGATTTTAGTCAACACAATACCGTCACAATACTCTAATTTAAGAAATAAAGCGTTTCCAGTATAAGTTGAAACTTGATAATAATAATGTGGGGTCTGCGTTAACTTCTAACGATAAAACATTGGTTCGTTTGAGGCCACAGCAAAAACTTTGCCGATCCTGCACTAAGCTGAGCTTAGTAAGTATCAGTGAGTTTTTTCTACGGGTGCCCCATATCTGTGGCCTTGTGCCTGAGTGAGCAAAGCTTAATGAATACCATGGCTGCCTTGCCCTGGAGCAATAGTCTTCAAGGTAGTTTAGTTGACCATGATTAATGTAGTGGGTTCGATCCTCAGTGCTGCTTAACACATGTACTAAGACTAAGCTAATCATAGAAAATTCTTATCTGGGTGCTTCATCTTGGGATAATGGTCAGGAAGTTAATTTTGCAGATCAATACTTCTGTAGTGAGTTCGATTGCCACTGGGTGTCCCTCAATTGAAGCCTAGTAACATAAGCCACCGTTGCAAAGTATGGTTTGTTATTTGTAGCTGGGACTCTTTAGAAATGGCTGAAAATGGCTAATATTTTTTTAATTTTCAGTCAACTTTATAGCTAAAAATGTTATATATACTCATTTAAAACCGACCTATCCAATGGAATAACAACGTGCCAAAACTACGGAGCAAATTTTCAGTAAATTTCTTGATTCACACATTAAAATTACAAATATATTTTTGATGGTGAGGCTTTCAGCTGTCGTGGAATTTTATCGGCTATATTTGGAAGAAAATTTAGCCGGATCGGGCGAAAGAATGGCTAATTTGGTGACTCTGATCTAATTACTGTGTTGACAGCCGAAGGGCTGCATTACAAGAGCAAACCACTTACCCAAAAGGCTATGAATATTCAGAAAATGTGAAGGGTACTTATCTTCACATTTTCAAATGAACATTTAGGATTTCTTTCTTCTCATCAGTTGCCATGAATAATCATTAGCAGCATCGTTCTTACCATCAAGCCAAACTGCCACTGCATTTGGGCCTTCGAATATATATATATATATATATATATATATATATATATATATATATATATATATATATATATATATATAATCATAAATTGTGCCATATGTCGAAACTCTTATCTACTTATTTATTACAGGTTGAATGTATCATTTGGCCTAGACAACGGGGAAAATAGAGCTGCAGCGGGAATTGAACCTGGAATCGATAGAATAGCTGTTTCAACGTAGCGTTGCTCTTACCATTGAGTTACCGGTCATGCAAAGGTCCAAATAACTGTTCCAACCCATAATTCTCCTTCTGCTTATTCACTGTCTATATATGCTCTATTTGTTTCTTTCGACGTGGACAGTTATGTTATTGAGAAATAGATGTACGATCCGACAAAATGATCATAAATTGCGTTATATTATGAAGAAACTCTCATTTGAATTGACCTCCTGTTATCATACGGCGAATGTGTCATTAGACCACGTAAATAGAATAAACAATTAAAGAAAATGAGACCAAAAGATATGTGACTTTTTGCTCATAACTTTTAAATGTTCAATTGGGTTTTGATATTTTTCCTGATTTTTTAATTTCTTTTAAAAAATTTTGTTCCAAATTCTATCAATTTTGAATATCTCAACAATTGGTTGTGCAGCTTTGATGCATCTTGGCAACCAATCGGAGGAGATCATACGGCGCATGAGTGAATAAACACAGTCAGGATTGAGACGCCATTGCCTGACATTGTGCACAGTATGACCGTAGCTTTCACAATGACCAAGCCAATCATTCTTCCTGTCTTGTACGGGTTTTCTTTTTGTTGTTGTTGTTGTTGTTGTTTAAAATTCAGATAGATAGATAGTTTAAAGAAAACATGTTATAATGATGTATCTGCAAATTTCTCTCTTGGTGCACTAAAATCCAGATAGATAGATACTATTTTTGTCTTATGCTGTTGAATTTGTCTTTCATCAGAAAAGGTTGGACAGAATTAATAAATAAAGTAAAAACGTAGCTCGCAAATTCCATCGCCATCTTTGTTTCATTCATAATGTAAATATCTTTAGAGCCTAGGAACAGATCGCTGTGTCCTCCATTGTACTGACAAAAAAAAATCATTCTTCCAATCTGCTAACAATAGAAAGCTTTGGGCATTAGAAGCTGTCCAGAGATCCACCCGCTCGTGGGAAGACAATTTCTAATCGGCACACGATAGAGAAGCTAAAATTTAAATGATCGAATTTCAAAAGAAAACAAGACATTCTTTAAAAATTTTATTTGATTTTTTGCTAATCTTTTACATCATCGCTTCCATCTTTCGAATTTAGATTAATTTTTTTAAAACTGTCAACCGCAACTGTCACCAAAGCTGATACATACTTATCTCACGTAAACATAGGTTTCTTCAGTTTTCAAGTTGGTCCGGCTGGTTGACTATGTATCTATGTATAATATCACGTGTACAAGCCACGATTTTCAACATCCGCTCCTTCTAATGTCCAGAAAAAACGTTTTTATCTCGTTTTTTTTCTCTTCAATTTCCCCTTAGATAGGCTTTTAGTGGGTGGGGGTCTATTTGCAATGAAAGTTTATGCTAAATTGATCCCTAAGTTTGAGACCTTTTTTTATATTAATCATGGCCTAACAAAAGGTGAGAGAGGTAACGTATTCATTAAACACCACTTTTCCCAATTTTTATATTGCTCACCCTCAACACGACATGCTGCCAAAGGTTGCTGGTTTCGTGACAGTTTTTATTCAGTGACTATCCAGACCTGTTCCAATTTTTTTATTATCATTATTATTATTATTATTCTTTCTCCTTGTATTCTGTCCTTTTCACAGAACATTGTTTAGCCCGCTGGGTTTGCAAAGCATTGATTTTTGAGTGCGAGCCTACTCTGGGGGCTGCATAAATTGTGTCAAAATTCAGTATAATCCAACACATATTTTCCTCTATCATTATTCTTTGGCTAGTATTTTCTTCAAATTAAATTTAGCTGCTCTCTCTCTCTCTCTCTCTCTCTCTCTCTCTCTCTCTCTCTCTCTCTCTCTCTCTCTCTCTCTCTCTCTCTCTTCACCAAACGACGAAGATTCAGCCTAACAATAAACATAATCATCATTTTCACGTCTGGGAACCCTCAATGTCATATCATATAAACTCATAGTAATGGCTTCTTCGCCTTACGCTATTTAAGCTTAAGACATGTTCTTATAGGAACACTCTACTTTGGATGACAGGGGAATCTATATATGTGTGTGTGTGTGTGTGTGTGTGTGTATTATGGATGTGAGGTGATACGACTGAATGTTGATAAGAGTGAGAATTTGAAGATGAAGAGGAAAATCTTGCGAGAAAAGCAGGTGTTACATCTCGAAAATTTTTGCTATCACGTGGGTATATATATATAATATAAAACGAGCACGTTAATTTTTAGGCTGTGTCCGTTTCATTGATGATTTATGTTCTTTTAGAGATGGAGGAGAATTTGGAGAATCGTATCGTAAAATAAATCCTAAGGATCTTGAATTAAAATGAGAACGTAAAGGAATGCAATATTAAAATGGATATTAAAATCGGGGATGGAACGTTTATCTACAAATTGTTTGATAAATGAGATTTTTTCCGTTCCATACAGTGATAATGCCTTTTCGAACAAGTAGTATTCCAGCGTACATATTTTACAGAACAGTATCATCGGAATATTTGAGAATCGCAAGAGCAACTTTGAGATTTATTGATTTGATTCCAAGAACTGTTTCTCAGGTTGTAAGAATGGTCAATCAAGGTGTTGAAATCGGTAAAATTTTTAGACAATTTAATAAAGCTGAGATTAGACATTCTGATCCCTTAAAAACTTATAAGCTCGGCCATAGTGAAATAATAACAAAAATCAAGAAATATACTAACGAAAGTATAAAAATAGAATAAATGAATAGTTTATGTTAAAATAAATAAATTTATATTAATGTTAGGGTAATTAGGTAATCAAAAGAGAAGGGTCCGGTGAAAGATCATTGTATTGACTAGAAACAAGAAAAGGGGGAAACATCTGGTTCAGGTCCATTTGTTTGACTGATAGGTAGTTAGGCGGGTTGGAGAGATCGAACACGGAATGCCAGGTAACAAAGTGGTTATGTATATTAATGGAATCACTCATTGAAGTGTTACTACTCGCTAGAAAGTGGTTTCATTTCAACCACGTTTATAAGAATACTTTATTTGATAATAAAAAATGTTTTTTAAAAAAAACATTTAATGGAAGCTTGATGATATACGACGAGGAAAATTGAACTTTAAGGTTAGTGGAAAATAATTGTCAGATTCTTCAGTTGAAAATGTTGGTAGAGAATCTTTTTTTTTTTTTTCCTCTGTAATTGGTATTTTTAAAGATGACATCATAAGTTGGTTTGCATGCACAACTGATTTAATATTCGCATGGATGAACATTCCATAGAAATGACACGAAGAACGAGTCATACCTGTTGTTATACTTACTGATCCCTCATCGTTAAAAACGTTTTTAGGACAACCTACGTAAGTAAGCCTTGTTCAAAAGAAGAAATATGTAGTTTTGAATAATATCAATATACAATACACATAAAACCTTGTATAAAATGACAAACTACATGGCACAAACTATATAATAAAGAGAGGTGGTGTTTGAACAATACTGCTGGGGTGTCATGTTAATATAACTGTTTGGTTTTTTAAATCCCCGAAACGGTTACACGTTAAACAACTGATGATCCCAACAAAAGACAATTTATACATGGTACAATTATAATAAATTATAGGGAGAACAGGGAAAAAGACACTTTTGAAGATTATGTAAATTGCATTGACAGATATTGGAAAATGGGTGACTCAAGTGACACAAAAGAATCTACTGAAAGAGTTTTTTTAATGTTTAGTCTTCAAAGCTGCAAAGCTTTCTAGACTATATACATTTATATATATATATATATATATATATAGCCCCATTTTCTTTAATTGCCTAATCTATTTATTTTAAGATACATTTATTGCATTATAACGGGAGATCATTTCAAACAGTTTCAATATAATATAACGCAGATCATATCATTTCTTGATAACACACACACACACACATATATATATATATATATATATATATATATATATATATATATATCACATCCACCAGATGTAGAATTCTACATTTTAGAGCAGATAGACCCAATATTTTAAAGGAAAAGTGCTCCATGGTCTATAACTAATTTGACCGATTTCATAGCTCAATGTAAAAGGTAAGATCTTCGGTTTTCTTAAAGAACAAAATTTGTTTTGAACAACAATGATTACATGGACACGTGAATAATTTTCCTCTCTCGCCTTTTGTTTGGGCAGTGATCACTAAAAAAGTCCAAATTTTCAACAAAAAAAAGCATTTGCACTACCGAAGCCGGGCACAAACTAAGGGGCCATTTTAGCATAAACTTATGTTGTAAAATTACCCACCACCATTTAAACCTATTTAGAGGGGTCGGGTGAAAAACAAGAACTTTTTTTTCTAGACATAATAAGGAGTAATTTTTTGTAATTTGCAGCCTAAATGGTACGGCCTGTACGTGAAATATGTACATAGGTAGCCAGGCAGCAAATCAGACTATGTTTCGCGTGTGATTTCGACTCTGGAATGAGCGTTACATTGCCCATAAAGCCTTCGTTCGAGGGACAGCGTTCTTCTTCAAATGCAGAAGAAACCAATGTCAACGCTTACTGTGCTGATGTTGACAGTCTTGGTTGACGGTTTCTTTATTTGTATTGAACAATATTTACGAGGTGACATCTGTCCAGAACGCTGGAGTTTCCGGTTTTACAGGTTGTATCAAACACGGAGTCATGTTTTGGAAGAGCGAAAAATGTTAGTCAATAAATCAATCGAGTTTCACGTTATCTGGTACGACATTAAAAACATCCATGGGCCCGTAAGGCACGCGCTGATAGAAGAGACAAAGGAATTCTTCTGGATTCCAGATGTTAGAAGCAGTGATGGAAATGGGAGGGGGTTTACGCGATAGTATGATGTATACCTACTTCTTAATTTCCATTTTTTTTTTATATGTTCGATGTCTACGGATGGAATCATCATCCTATACCTTGTTCCCTAAACCCAGCCTTACCGTACACCTATTTCTAAAAACAAATTTGTATCACAGGAGAAGATTATAAAAACGTACTTAAAATGTACGTTTTTGAAATTTTCAAAAACAAAATACTTTTTTGAATGGCAAAAATTAGATATCGTTATCATGATTGGTCGTGTAATTTTTCAATTACTTTTTGTGTTGGTAATGGAGGTAACATGGCGTATTTGAGAAGGACAGCATATTCGATAGAAGAAAGAATTCTGTCCCTCCAATTAAGGCTTTGTGGGCAATGTTTTGTGGTAAACCTTATGGTTGAGAAAGGAATTGTGCGATAGATGGTGAGAGAGAAGAATTTGGTCTCCTCGTGATTTGTCTGTGGCGTGCGTGTGCCGCCCTGTAGATGTGGAAGGAAGTGAAAGGATGATGTAGGAAGACAATGCGCACCAAGTATGAACTAGGACGCGGTAATGAAATAAAGTGAAAAGTATGCATACAAGGATTTTGTTTAGACAAATAAGACGTACGTTTAATACAAGAATGAAGAATGAAGACGAAGTACATATAAGAATAACATAAATCTGATTGATTGTGTGAATAGATGAGAAAAGAAGAGATAGCAAAACGTGGTAGTTTTCTTATCAATGATAATACTGGCATCAGGGTTGCAGTGGAGTTGTGTGAACGCTTGGATTTCCATGTAGCTTGGATCGCTCCAAAGTAATACGTGGTTTCCGGATTCCGTGTGCGAGCCAGACTACCAAGTTGTGTGCCTTAACTTGGGGGCTTTTTCTGTCGCCGATATACTCTCGACGGACAGACCATGAAAGACAGAGAACATGGTGTTTTATCCATGCGTGTTTCCCGAAGTAAAGAAGATTAGAAAAGATTATCGTGACTATTGGATAGTAAAAAGCCTCGCCATTTCATCAACGAGAGTAAGAGGTGATACACGTTTGAAGCATGTGGTGAAGACACGGTGGTGTAGCTGCGTAGCTGAGCGTATGTCTGATGCCTCGACATCGGTTAAGTGAAATGTTAACGATCTTAGGGAGAAGGAAAGAGAGAGAAAGAGTGGCCGGCAACAAGCTGGGGCCAGAAGCGTAACCAGCTAGGAATATTGGCGGTAATGAGCATTGCACTATGTGCGTCCAGGGGTTTTATAGAGGTCGTTGGAGGAAGTGACGTTTCCGATATCGAGCTAAAAGAAAGGTTTCGTATTTTATTCCTAACTAAAAGAATAGTGGGTGCTACAAATGTAACATTCATTTCAGAGTCGAAATCACGCGTGAAATATCTGATCCGTCGACAAAAACTATTACATTGTCATACATTTTACAAAATCTTGGAGTGAATTGTTGGTTTTGCTCTGTTGGTTCTTTGGCTGCAATCACTCAATTAGGTTTGAAGGTTTCCTAAAGCCCAATTACTCTAATCATGACTACCATGCACAGACTTTCATGTCGTTGCTCTTACCATTGAGTTAAACAGCCCTCCAGTAAGTTAAAAGCCCAAATAACTGCCTCGTGACCAAATTCTTATCTTGTTCATTCACAGTCCATATCTACGCTAACATTTCTCAACACAGACAACTATATTATCAAAAGATGGATGTGTAATCCAACAGAAATAATCATGAATGCCTTATATTATTTGAAACTGAATTGGTAATGACCTCCTGTTATTGCATGGTAAACGTGTCATTTGGTCTAGTCAGCATAGATAGAATAAACAATTAAAGTTATGAGACGAGATTGAACAGGGGTCGAAACATAATGACGAGCCGAATCAAATTATGATGTTCGTTGGACGGAATCGAAAAAGAAAAGAATCGAAGAGAAATTCTGGCTTCACTCCTATTTTGAAATGAACATCTGCAGTCATGATGGATGTTGAACCTTTTTTTTTAAAAATAATTTTGTGATGGAAGCCATGAATTTGTATGGATAGACTTCGGAGATATATCTTTGGTAGAACCATAATGTCATGAGACCATGACTGTGGTGACGGAATCATACGTCGTGATGCGATGAAGCCGTAGTCCTCTACATCTGCAACGGTTGAAGATTTCAAATGTACTGCAATATTGTGAAGAGAAATTGGATGTTACACCGAAGAAGTCTGTAGAATGAATTTGTGTTTACAACACAAACAAGGAGTTCAATCGTCCAAAAAAATTCTTCAACTTTATTTTCATCATCATCATCATCATCATCATCATCATCATCATCAGTCTTTTAACATCTGTCGTTGGACATAGACCCTCCCCAGGATTCGCCACAATTCTCTATCATGGGCATCGCAGAGCCATTATTTTCTGAATTTTTCTTCAATTCTACTAAATTGTGTCGATGGCCATAGCTCCCCCTTCCTCTTATAAAATTGTGACAGAATTCCCATCCCCACCTCCTACTTATTCGGACACCCAGCTGCCACCTGCAATCAAACGCCTCAAAGTAAGAGATATCATCTACAAGAGTTGAAACAATGGAGAGTTTGATCAGTATCTGAAAAATGATTGAGAACACATTTCTCCCCCAACAACTGTGACATTATAGAGCTCGACATTTAAGTGGAAAATGGGGGTGTAGCTCTCCCAGCCACTCGCTCCGAATGAGGAAAGAAACTGTTATAGGATATCTTGGCGGTTCTGGTAGTTCTGATTGAGGAATAAGTAGTACGAAGAATGCTGAGAGAGAGAGAGGAAGGAAATTTGGTCTCCACGTGGTTTGAAGTGTTGCATGCGTTCAGCCCTAGAGACGTGGAAGGAGGAAGGGGGATGTACGAAGAGAATGCGCGTCAAGTATGAACTTAATCGTGGAGATGAAATAAAGTGAAAAGAACACATACAAGGATTTTGGATAGACAAATAGACATTCATTTAATACAAGGACATTAATGACAAATGACGAATGAAAATGGAATACACATAAGAATAACATAAATCTGATCGATCGTGTAAAGAAATGAAAAGAGAACAGATAGCAAGAGATGAGAGCTTTTTGTCGTTGATTGTACTGTGGTCGGAGTCGAAGTGGAGGTGTCAGAACTGCTTGGATATCCGTATGGCTTGGATCGTACCAGGGGATACGTGGAAACCGGGTTCAGTGTGCGAGCCAGACTGCTAAGCTATGCTGGTTAACTTGGGGCTATTCTCCGACGCTGATCGACTGTCGATGGACAGACCATGAAAGACAGAGAACATGGAGTTTTATCCATGCATGTTTCCCGAAGAAAAGAAGTTTAGGAAAGATTATCATGACTATCGGATAGTAAAAAGACCTTGCTATTTCATTCACGGGAGTGGGAGGTGTATACACGTTTGGAGCATGTGGTTAAGACACGGTGGCGTAGCTGCGTAACTACGTCGTTGCGTAGCTGTGCTTACGTATAATGTCTCGACATCGGTGAAGTGAAATGGGAAAAGTTATTTCAGAGATAGGTCACGGTGGAAAATGGCTAAGATCGGATCGACTGGGGGGGGGCAGCGAAATGATAACGATCTTAGGGAGAACGAAAGAGAGAGAGAGAGAGAGACAGAGTGGCCGGCAACAAGTGCCGGGGCCAAAAGCATGACCAGCTAGGGATGCTGGTGCCAATGAGTATTGGACCATGTTCGTCCAGGGGTTTTATAGGGGTCAGAGGAGGGAGTGACGTTTTCGATATCGAGCTAAAATAAGGGTTTCGTATCTAATTCCTATCTAAAAATATAGGTGATATCCAAGTCACTACAGTTGTAATGGTCAGTGAGACTCAACTTAGGATGATAAAAGGCAGGGGCAATCTTTGGAATATAAAATTTCTTGGATTTTCAAATCAACCATTTTGAATGGCTAAAAGTGACTAGATTTGCCCAAATATGACTGAAATTTGGTTTCCCACTTCCAAGGATTACCCAAGGTAGGTATTGTTGGGTGTGAAATGGGTATCGGTCTACATACAATTTGAGATTAGCTTGCTAATCCATCACTCTATAATAAGCGCCATTACTCAGCTTGGCACTGGGCCACTATAACGGGGCATCCAGCGAGGATTGAACACACTACACTAGCTATATTCTTTAGGATTAAACTATCACACCTATTCGACGAAAGCCTCACTGCACAACGATGGTTGCAAGCTAGTCTCGCTTATCGTTGCCAGTGTAGTAAGATCGATTCTTGCCTTACATCCAACGATTGTGGTCTTGTGCCAGACAAAGTTCCGTTACATGAATACAGAATGATTGAGAATTAACTCCCAATAAGAAATTATTTTTAACTTTTGTAAATTTTACTCTTTTTTCGAGAAACAAATCTTCATTTGCTCCTTAGAGAGCGGTAGAATTTAATTTACTTTACGACCCAAAGTAAAGCTAGTTTGACTACAATCGACCATTAAATGATAAAGTCATTACTAATTTCCAATGAGGAGTTTCTTTTCACCCACACTGTATACACCAGAGTAGCAGGTGTAGACCGATGGATTAACAAGCTAGTTGTGTATCGCTACTGTAGTGAGTTCAATCTTCATTAAGTGCCCTAAATACTGTAGCCGTTCATCAAACTTAGTAACGCTTTTAGGTATTTTTTCAATTCTTGACTAGTGATTCATTCATCTTGATTTCAGATGTATTTTTTGCAATTATTCAGACATCATTCTACGATAGTTACAGAATATGGATTCAGGACATTCCAATGATATCAATCGACACTGGGCGTTATCTAAACTTCAATCCCACACACCCATACAGTACAAAAGGGATAGCTTACTAAACAAAACACATATTTACCGACCTGGACAAGTACAAACAAGAAATAGTCAGCATAAAGGACTCCAAAGAAACAATTACATTGCGAACATAGCATCTCCAGCGAATATCAGTCAAAAAATAAGCTCTGAAAAACACATAAAATGGCTGCAGTCACTCTACCATGCATCAGAGGCGTGTCAGAGAAGATCTACTGAATAATTAGTCCGTACAGTATTATGAGAGTATTCAAAAGCAATCCAACAATACACATATACTTAGCTAAAGTAAGAACCTAACTGGAAGAAAACATCATCAAGCATAGATTACAAAGGTGAGACTAGTAGCTAGAATAAGACTTGAGGGATACTAAAAATCTGTCATACATGGAAATACTATGGAGGTACGAATGTTTTCCATAATATAAAATAGATTTTGGTAGACCTCGAGTGAAAAAGAAAGATGGTCATACATTTTGATACCACATGATCATTTGAGGTTACCATGCACTTGACACGTGATGACTGCGTGGGTTTTAATAAAAATGAAGACAAAACCGTGCGAAATTGAATTCATTTATTCATTCAACAAAAGAAGAAACATGTTTTGCTAATGTCTTTGTGTATGTGTTCGTGTGTAAGAGTCCGCGTGTCTGATGTTGTTTCTAGAGGCAAAGATTTACCGATATTGCATGTTAGATAAAGTCTAACATTGTTGTAGAGAACGCAAAGAACATTTAAATGAGGTTATTTACATTTTGGTTGGAGGGACAACCGAAGAGTAAAATAGGATATGTCATATCGGATCGCCTTCCGTGGGGGAAAGAAGGGAGAATTCAAAGATAACGCTAGCCTGCTCCTGATTGGGATCTTGGGTCACGTGATGGGTTTCAGGAGTTCTGATTGAATAAGGTCTTATTTCATTTTCACCAATGAGCTACGAGCTTGTCCGCCACTCCTGAGCTGTTTTGCAAGGTACAGAGAATGACAGAATCACATGGATGGATATTACTTTCAACTAACTATCATTACTAGTTTGTTTATTTTATTTTATTTTATTTTTGTATCGCCATGTGAAGGAAGAGATTTATGAAATTAAATCGAAATAATCGACAGGGAGAAGCATTAGCCGAATAGGTCACAACATACCTGCTCTCATGCTAAGCTTCCATTACTCAATCAGCAGACCGTGCATAGAGATTAATAGCCAGTGAGAACAATCAATAAGCAAGAAATAAGCGATGAACTTGAGATACCATAGGAATAACTAGAGATGAAAGCGTGTGCCAAATCCAACAGGGATGGGGGTCACGAGGTTAGTACTGAGATCTGGATAATACAGTCGCAGAGACGCAAGAATCAGAATTGAAATGTATGAGAGAGAATGCGCATACTCTTCCAGAACAAGATTCGACAATAATCCAGAACACAAGGAAGACTGGAAGGTAAACGATCGGAACGTTGGGGAAATAAGACCAAAGATAAGCAAATTACTTCGAACTAACTACATACAATCATTATAAGTAGTTTGAATTTATAGCAATAACAGTTTTCATACCAAGGGTTAATCAGGGGATAGTTTCCAGTCTAATCAGACCTTCATTTTGATTAAAAGAAAGATAACTCTTTAATTTTTATCAAAGAGTGCCTTCCCTTGAATCGAACTTCACCTTGATGGTTCAAAGGTGGTGAAGAGCTCTATCCTATTTTTAACATTTGTGGATGTGTCTGTGTGTTTCAGCGCTCTTTGCCCGTTATAATGACCCTGTGCCATATTGTTTTATCTACAGGCTTGAAAATTGGCATCAGTACTTCACTATATCCTTCTAAAAATATTTCGTTGTTTTTTTGGGGGTGGGGGAGGCTTTTTTCACCTTTTGGGGCCTTATTTTGATGGGTTTATCAATGATATCCAGATTCTCCAGAATCTAGCTATTTCTAGATATTTTTACTCTATTCTTGATGTTTTCCACTAATAAACGCCAATGACGTCAACAATAGAAAGTATTCTGACCGTATTTAATCTTCAATGAATTTTTTTTTACTTGACTCTCAAATTTTGAGATGGTGATTCAATTATTGTATGTGACGGCAAGCTCGTCTGTTAATCTATGGAGTATGAAAATTTTTCAAGAAATAGTCTCTTTTTCTTGAAGAAGATGACATCATCAAGGATCGGAATGCATTCCAATGAATAATTAGTGACTTTTTTAAACATGTCTTCACGTGTGTAAACATAGCAATACAAATATAGAGAAATTGAATAAAACAATGTAAATATATCAATATGTAAGCCAAGAACTTTTTTACTGACAGTCTTTTATTAGTGATAAAGATATTTTCCAAACATTACTTGCAAAATTGATTATCTCATATGACAGTGTTTTAATGTTGGAATCATACTTTTGCCAGGTTTAATAATGTTTGGTCTTCTATTCTTCAGTCGTGCCATGAGAGGCTCATAAATTTAAGTGGGCTTTCTTCACCTATTTTGTAAATATAGGTCACTGAACACCTATTTGATTAATGGACTGAATTGACAGATAATTGACACCTGCTGTAAACATGAATTCTTCACTATATTTCAAATAGAATATTAAGAATTTTTTTAAATCCAATCAAGTAATCATTAAATTAACTATTTTTTGTCAAATCCTCTATGTATAAGGGCTGCTTTATTTGGGGAAGATGTTTAATTACAGAGTTTGAATATTTCTTGTGGGTACATCAATGATGGTGTAATCACAATAATTTTGGATGGCAAATGAATATGAAACTGTTTAAAATCTGCTTCAATACACAAACGTGGATATATATGCATGTATATACATAACATTTTCATTTGAAACAATATCCTGTTTTATCCATGGTTAGTATGCCAGTTGGCCTAGACAGCATAAATAGAACAAACAATTTAAGAAATGGGCAATTGTAGGAATCAAATCCATGTCCAACAGGAGACCATCTTAACATGATGCCACTCTCACCATTGGAGCTAAGCAGCCAGCTGGTAAGGCGGAGACCCTAATAACTGCTTTATGCCCAACTATTGTCTTCTTCATTCACTATCCATATCTGTTCTTCATGTTTCTCGATGTGGACGATTGTATCATAAAGAAATAAATCCTGTTCTATACATGGGGAATATGCTAGTTGACCCAGAATAATAAATTAAAGGAATCGGCTGCTTCTCCAACTTACTAACTGGCTGCTTCTCTCAAATGGTAAGAATGGTGTGGTATTAAGACAGCCTCCTGTAGGATGCAGGTTCAATTCCCGCAGCAACGCATTAATAATAAACATAGACCTTATTTTATCAAGTTGAATATTTTCTGTAAACAGTGGAATTTCCATGAATACTGCTAGTACGTGCTATAATCTAAAAGTAATTATCAATATTCTCCAGTGAACAGGAAGTTAGTTTTATACATATTTTTTTCATTTTGATTTTTAAAAAAGTGATGGCTCCTTTCTATTAGTAAAAATTCTGGCGCTACTTGTGTCAAATGTTATCAAGACGGGGACTACTACTTGTATTACAACAAAACCTTAAATCAGGTGTTTTAGTAATTTTAATGAAGAGGATAATACAATGGAGTCAGGCATTGTTTTTTGTTGTTTTTTTCTTCAAGAATGTACCTGACCCCAGAGTCATCATATAATGGAGGTTGTTAGAATGCAGTCATGATTTTAACACAGCATAAGTTGAAATTATACGAGTGATAATTAGAAAAGGGAAATTATTCATGTAATTAATTAAGAGTTACTTCCCTTGCATAGATGAATTTTTTTTTTTCTTTTGATATTTTGTAATGTTAAATTGATGATAAATCCGTTTGATTGTTTACTTTTTCTTCGTATTGCATGCTGATTTTGATCGAAAACATCGCAGAACCAGGAATAGAATTCGTAACTGACCCACTTTTGTATCTGATTTTAGATAAATTGCAAAAGGTACCAAACTCTGTGAATTTTGTTGGTAATATTCAACCTAGAGAGTTCCATTTAAATGCCTGTTTTTACACCTCAGATCCTGGAGTAGACATACTTTTTATACTAACGCTCGTTTTCTAACACCGTTCAATAAACATTGAAGAGTTTTTGTTTATTGATTCTTTCATTGAAGACACAAAAAAAAGTAACCATATTTTTGACATATTATGCTTCTTTATTTTAAGAAATACACGTGGCATATACATAGATAGCCAGCCTGACTCACTTGAAAACTGATGAAACTTATGTTGACAGTTTTGGTTTTCTAATATGGAAGTGTTGATTTTGACTGTTAAAGTATATAAATCTCCCTACTCTGTTACCAAATTTGAATAAGGTAGCAAGAAAACTCAATGGGTCGTACAACTGATCGCTCTAAGAATGTACATTCTATTATAATGATTATCATTATGGGATAATGGAACCAGATTTTTCTTGTCAAAATAAAGCACAAAACTGAAAGAAATGACCAGGTCTCTAGAGATTCCAACTTCGGGGCATTGCCTCCCTATTGAACTAATTGAGGATGGTTGTGGGTTTGCCCTTACAACTTTGCAGTAGAGTCAGTGAGAACTGGGTAAATTTTGCTTTTACCCATACATATACATGTGGGGTACAAAAATTCAACATTTTGCGCTGATTTTGGCCGATTTTTAGGTATTTCCTAGCCATCTAGGCAGATATAGCCATTTTAGCTAATTAAAATGGCCATAGAATTGCTAGCATTGTGCTGTTTTTCTACTCTTTTTCACGGTTGGTTTAACGCAAAAAAAATTATTGAGTTGGCAATGCTGGTTGTTGGGGGTTACCTGGTTATAGCACAGTTTGCATTATAATGTGGGTGGATGATGGGCCACAAATTATTACCCCAGCTCCTAAAGAGCTAGATTCAACTCCAAAATAGCTAGATTCATTGTGGCTCAGTTATGACACAGTTAACTTTCTTGGACCCTAACACACGTTTTATAATGGGGAGGAATTTGTAGTTGCTGTAGTAGTAATATTCATGCATTTGTATGATTACCCTGGATGGTGGTCATTGCTGAAGATTAAGTGACAGCAAGTCTCCTCAAATATCCAGCACGCCTCTCAGCATTCTCATAGACCTCATCAATGCTATGAACTGTACAGTCTCAAACCTGCGTTGAATTCCTAACTCATCTGTTAAAACAACAAGTGTGAATGCTGCCCGACACAAACTAAGGGATCAATTGGGCATAAACTTAGATTGCTACTCCCCACCCCCCCACGCACACACACACACACACACACACACGCACACACACACACACGCACACACACGCACACGCACTAAAAATGTATTTGGGAGGTAAATTTTCAAAAAAGTAAAAAATGTTCTTTTCAAGATGCAATAAAGAAATTTCAATTTTTTAAGCCATCTAGCTCTATTGGAATCACTGGTATGCACTATACATACATACATAGCCAAACCAACTTGAAAACCAAAGAAACCTTTGGTGACAGATTTGGTTGACAGTTTCTAATACAGTGAAAATGACTGGTAGATAGATAGATAGATAAAGATAGACTGAGATAGATAGATACTGACAAAATGAGATAGATAGATAGATTGATAGATAGATTGATAGATAGATAGATAGATGCAGCAGCTCATTTTCTTTAATTGTTTATCCTGCCTATGCTGTCAAGGCTAAATGATATTTTCACCATGTATTAATGGGAGGTCATTTCAAATAGAGTTTCAAAGTAACATTCTGCATTCAAAAACATTTCTGCCAGATTATATGTCTATTTTTTACTTATATGATGATGTGTCTGTAAAATTATTTCTAGTTGCACAAATTTAAGTAAATCGACTCAGCATCACAATAAATAATTGGACAATGTCAAAATTCCTTCAAAGAATAAATATGGTCAGAATAAATCCTACATATATGACATTCTCCACTGGAAAATATCTAAAATTGAGTAAAAAACACATCTAGAAATATCTAGATTCTGGTGCAAGAATAAGATCCAAAAAGGTTCAAAAAGCTTTTTTTCCAAAAATAGAAACCATTCCTTAAAAAGGGTCTAGTGGAGTACTGATGCCAATTTTTAAGTCAGTAGACAAAACTGTATGGCCAGGAGCACTGGAACACACAAACATATTAACAAACAAACAAACAAATACAGATATAGAAAAAGAATATATAATCCTTGGCAACCTTTGTTGGCTACAGTTGTTCAAAGGCCAGATCACAAATGACACCAATTCGTATTGATCTAATTAATAAGAATACACTTGGATGAATCACCCTTCCATGAATAAACATTAACCAACTAAACAGCACTAAAATCTCCTACAAGTGAGAAATAGGTTAAGTCACTTTTGTAAATACACAAACATTGTAAGTCACTCAAGAGGAACCATCAACATGTTTTGTCGGCATGCTATGTTGGGGGTTTTCGTATCTTTTGTTTCATGGTCTTAACCGCATTTGTTGCGGTAGTGGAAGAAGACGAACTAAAGAAACATTTGTTATGGTGGCTGGCTGCTGATTAAGTACCCTGCCTCAGCTACTCTGCTACAGCTTCTGGGTAGCAGAATGAGGTTCTTCAATTTATAGCTACAACTAGGGAACAGTTCCTGCCCTTTATTTACATCTAAATAGACAAGTAAAGAATGGGCATAAAACACAGTTCCTGCCCTTTATTTACATCTAAATAGACAAGTAAAGAAGGGGCATAAAACACGGATGTTACAGGGGTGATCAACTAAAAAAATTGAGAAAAGGTGTAATCCATGAGTTAGTTACTTTTGTTGCCTTCTTGGGGGCTGTGATCACTGAAAAACTCTGAATTTTATAAAAATGGAGCATGAATGCTGCCAGACACAAGCTAAGCAACTAATTTAGCATAGACTTACATTGCAAATTAAACCTCCCATTAAAAATCTATTACCACAAATTTATGGTTGAAAGCTTGCTGGTTGTATTTTCATCGGGGTGACTTAATTTAAGCACAACCATTGCTTTATCAATGTGGTGAAAATGAAGCATACGTATACGGGTTGCAGTGGTTCATAATTTCCCTTGGAATGCTAGTTGATTTACCTCCTCCAACTTAGTTGTTGCCATTTAGGGTTGATTGGGTGGGGGAATCTTAAACACCCACTACCACACACCCCCACCGCTACACCCCAGCGAGTATGGTTTCGGCAGGGGTGGGTGATCTCTGCGTGTTTTCCAGTTTTAGATGCAGTAGCAGATCCTATGAGAAAAAAAAAAAATGTAGGTCGATCAATAAGTTTTCATTGCGAACTGGACTGCTTTATTGGGGAGCACGTGTCATATAAACGTGCACAGCCGAGCCGGAAAAAGAGATCCTTCCCCCTCCCCCTAATGTTCTCACTATCTCTCTTTTTCTATCTCTATATATCTATCTCTCTCACTCTATCTATCTATCTATCTATCTCTCCTGATATTTACAAAGTTCAACTAAGTGAAGCAAAAGGCCAAATGGAAGGAAATTATGTGTAGGATGATTGTGTTTCCCCAATTTGACTAATGAGGACGGTCTCTCTACCTACCTTGAAAATCAGCATTTGAAATTTGCTTTTTACTGGTTTTGAACACTGATCTCTGGCACTGATAGCAAATATGCAACTATCTCAGCCATGGGGAAAGCCATCCATCCATCCATCCATCTCAGTCTTTTTATGTCTATCTGTCTGTCTGTCTGTCTATCTATCTATCTATCTATCTATCTATCTATCTATCTATCTATCTATCTATCTATCTATCTATCTATCTATCTATCTATCTATCTCAGTCTGTTCATATCTATATAACTAACTTATCTTTCTCAGTCCGTACATTTCTGTATAACTAACATTTATCTATGTATCTCAGTCTGTTCATACCTATATATCTGTCAATCTATCTATCTGTCTGTCTGTCTGTCTGTCTGTCTATCTATCTATCTATCTATCTATGTTTACCTCAGTCCATTCATATCTATCTGGCTATTTACATTGTGTGCAAAAAGTATCTAATACATTTTTGAAAGTTTTTTTTCAATATCCTTGCACAGCTTCAAATTTTCAATACTCAATCTGATTTAAATATGTTTTTTGATTTTTTTAATTTTTTAATCTTTGGTAAATTCTCTCAATTTTGAAGCTGCATAAGGATGTTGAAATGAATTTTTTGAAATGTATCGGATACTTTTGCATGGTATCTGGACAACAGCCCCCAGAACAATTGACCCTCATGGAACAACTGTCCCTTGAGATAAATGATTATTGACAATTGCCCCTTGGGCAATTTACCCACTATTACTCCATTTCCACAAATTTTCCTCAAAAGCTTTTGTCAGGGGGCAGATTATCTGGGGACAATTATCCAGGTGAGGTTTATAAAGAAAAATTGTGGTCACTTCCCATACAGACCACCTATTTGTTTTCAGTTTATATCTAAAAGTTGCCTCAAATTATACATAGAATTATCTAGATTTTCATGCCATTCATCTAGAAAAATATTGAGATACTAAGCTGTCATTCAAGCTTCAGAGTTGAGTTTGACCCTGAAGCAGCCAGTCCTGTCTTTTTCTTTGACCTGCTTCTCCTCTTTGTTTCTTATTGTCGAATTTTCTTACCTTTTCCCACCTCTTATTGGGGCTCACACTAGGGTTCGTGGTGCTTCAGACAAGATGAACATCGGCACCCTTTAAAGCCTGACTGGGCTTGTCGTTAGCCATGAGAATTTCCTTTGCCAATTGTTTATCATAGTTTCAACCCAAGAGAAAGAATTCAACTGTCAGATATTCCTAAAAAAAATCTGATTTCACAAAAAGGAATTTTCTAATTCTGTTCAATTTATTCTTATTCCAATTTGTGCTTGGAAAATCCCTCTATCTCGGACACATGACAGGCATTCCGTAGCACTCGGCAAATGCCTGTGTCGTTGATATCTGGGGAAAGCCGTGCCTTTCACCGCCACCCTCTCTCTCTCTCTGTGTCTCTCTCTCTTCTTTTGTTCCCTTTATCTGACCACTCCCTTTTTTTCCTGAAGCTGGGTGTGGCTAGTGTGTGGAACACTGAATAGGACCCCCAAGACACAAAACATCCCAACAGGTATACTTTAAAATTTCAGGATTTTGTCTATAAATAGAAGCATTTCTTCCACTTAAGCCACAACAGGGGTGAGTATAATTAATTGACAAAATGTAGAGGTGGGGTGATATTCAAATGGCTTCTTTTGTGGGAAGAACATTAGAGTGATCCCCATGATTTATGAAGTTGGAGAGGTATATGCATCATCCTGTGTCAGTCTTTCCATCAGCCTTCCCATCTTTTTACACGATATCTCCAGAAGTTCTCGATAAATTTCGAAGAAGTTTTGTAGACAGGTGGCCACGGGCTAAGGAGGAATGAATTTTGAGGCAGATCTGGGGATTTTCATTGAATTGAGTTCGTACAAGGTATTGGCTGAGGTATATGCTATCCAACTGCTTTTTAGTAGTGTGTAAATCCACCAATTTGCGTCAGGAGCCTCACCATGGAAAAATGGTTCGCAAGCTGGTCTCATTAAGTTCATTACTACTGAGAAGCAAGTTTCATCCTCACTATGTGCCCCCTACTTTTGACCTTTGAGCCAGAAATAAGCAATGCTTAGGTACTTTACCATGAAATAATTATTAGAAAACTATTGTTGTTGACCATTACTACTATGTAGGGAAAATGGTAGCACTAAGTCCAACTGTGCCCCTCAACATGCAAATTTATTTTTAGATTATTTTTTAGATTTTTTTAGATTGATTTTTGGATGCTTCAGGGTTTCTCAGATATATTGTGCATCCAGAGCTCTGTCCCACCCACCCAATGTTGTGGGGTCCCACACGCTGTTTCTGGTTGTGAGTTTGATCTCCACTTCATCCTCTATATGTTACATTTGGTAAATAACTGTCAATTTGAGTCTGTTTTCTTTGTTTGTGCACGTGCATGCGCAAATGTGCGCATGTGTGTGTGTGTGTCTGTTAGAAATCGTCAACCAAAATGTCAGCAAAGGTTTCTCCAGTTTTCAAGATGGTCTAGTTGGCTATGTATGCATGTGTGTATGTATCAGGCATACAAGCAGCACCAACGAAGTTAGACGGCTGAAAATTCAAACATTTACTCCTTCTTTATGCCTAGAAAAAAATGTTTCACGTTTTTCGGATATTCCCTCCCAAATAAATTTTTGAGGGGGAGGGGTTTTTTTTTAAAATGATCACTGGCCAACAAAAGGCGAGAGGCGAAACTTATCAACTGATCAACCCTTTTTCTAATATTTAATTGATCACCCTTCAGTCACGTGACAGTTTTATTGGGTGACTAATAAAACCTGTGAATTTTTTCGTCTTACATGTGAATGTTTTATTCCAGTGTCAGTGGTCTGTGGAGGGGAAAAAAGTGTTCTAATTGATTTACCTCTTAGTATAAAAATCTACCTATGTTATAATTTGTAATGAATCCATTTGTCTGCAAAATGGCTTTCAGAGTTATTTCCTTGACATTGTTTTTATTATTTTTACTATAAATGATTTGGAAATTATTTATCAAGTAATGTGTTGAATCATTTTAAATAAATTCCCCCCAAGATATTCTTATTCTATCAAATATGGCTTTGCTGTCCCTTCCAATCTCATAAGTTTCTTTAAATACTTCTACCCCTATGTATACCTTTATCAATACAACAGATATTTTATTAAATCAAATTTACTGAATGAAACTTTTGATATTTATTTCTATTATTATTTGGACTATCCTCATCTTGATTGTTTTTCATACAGCGTTTTGGCCGAATAATAGTAGAAATAATAATAATACCTCATCTCAAAAATTCAGAGAAACAAAAACTTTCAGTATTTACTTCTTGATTAATTCATTTATAGAAAGTTTTCTTTTAATCAGGAGAAATATTTTTTACATAAGAACCCATTTACTTTTATCTACACATTTTTATGTTTCATAATTTCTCAGATATATTGTGCCCCTAGAGCTCTGAAGCCTCCCCCCCCAATTGCTGTGGGGTCTTCAGGTCCCAAAATGCCACCTCTAGTGGTGAGTTTGATCTTCACTTAATTCTCTGTATATTACACTTGGTAAATAACTGTCAAACTGACATCTCAATGAATATCGAACAATTAACTCTGTTCTTATCGAGAAGTAAATAATTTCTATATCAAATTTTTCACCATTTGAGATTTCAACCCAAACCCATTTTATGCAATCTAATGACAATAAAGCCCAAGGCCAACCAGTGTTTGCTTAAGTCTTTTAGACGTTTCAAGTTTAATACGAAATGAGTACAAGAATTTTAGTTAAAAATACCTTCCATTAACCCTTCAAATTATTGGCAAACATACTGACACAAACATAAATTTAGATATAACATTAGCAAAGCAATGAGTATTTACTTGTAATAATAATAACTAGTTGTCCTACGGAAATTCCATGTGTGTTGATAACTAAAATATCAAGATTACTCTCACATCTATATTTCTGATATTCAAGTATATGTACATGTGTGGGTTTCTGTACATGAGTGTGTTTGCAAATGCCTATGTGTGTATGCGCTTATGTGTATGTCTGTGTGCACAACTATATTTGTGCATCCCAGTGTGCATGTGGTATATGTGTGTACATGTGTGTGTACATGTGTGCACACATATGTATAGATATGTGTATGTCAGCATTGCTAGAGCAATTTTGGTATTACTTTGTACTTAACTCTTAATCTCCTAGTACACTTGTTAGTCACTCAATAGAAACCATCACATGACCAAGGTGGGTGGTGATCAAATGAAAAATTGGAAGAAGGGGTGATCAATGAATAAGTTACTTCTCTCACCTTCTATTACAACCACCGACACAAATTAAGGGATCAATTTAGCATAAACTCACTCGGCCAACTGAACCCTCCACAAAGAACCTATTCAGGGGGGAATTTTCAAAAAACATAAAAGCGTTTTTCCTAAACTCAATAAAGAAAGAATATTGAAAATTTCAGCCCTCTGGCTCCGTTGATGTGGCTTGTATGCATGATACATACTAACCAGCCAGCTAACCAGCTAGATCAACTTGAAAACTGAAGAAACTCAAGTTGACAGTTTTCATAGACAGTTTCTAATTATAGAAATCTTTCGTGAATTAAATAGGAAAAAGTTTTAAGAACTACTTGAAGTTCAAAGGTGAGTTACTTTATTCAAAGGTTATATCCCTTGAAATTGAAATGTTATACATGAATTTAAATGTTAAACGATATGAAAAATATCATGCTGTTCTATATTTTCTTGTTTATGTTCAATACAAACGGAACATAAAACCGACGACGCCCATGATAGAGGAGTGTGGCAAATCCTGAGGAAGGTCTATGTCCAACGACGGACGTTAAAAGACTGATGATGATGATGATGATGATGAATTCAAGTAGAGATACAAAAACCTTTAAAAGAATCCTGTACTGATAACAAAAGTAATGGTATAGTCCTCTAAGGGAAGTAACTTTTGTGTAAAATATGAAGGTTATTTTCTTAAGAAAATTACAGATAAAAAATACACACATACACATAGTATATGATATAAGTAGATATCATGTACAAGTGTGCCTTCACATTCTCCACTGTCGATATTCAAAAATACCTGCCTCTCACGTTGCTTCATACCTACAGCAGCCCACCGCTAAATTCTTTGTCAGTTCACCTTGGGGTGAGGAGGTTATGGGAAGGCATGAATCTTGATCTTTTTATGTAGCAGAGAGACTGCTTACCAGCTATATCAACATTCAAAACTTCTCATTGAATGAAAAACAAGTTGTTTGCACTTTTACCTATTGAGTATTTATAAAGCTCATCTTAGTCTGGCACTAGGAGACAAATGTGGAGCACCCACAGAAGATAAAACTCATTCAGCAGTAATAATGGTCTGTCTGTGAGACGACCTAGCTGATTTTTTTTTTTTCTTAACTATTTTTGTTTCACGTTGAGGTACCCATCATATATTCTAAGCTTAGCTTTTCTGGCATAAGACTTAGAGGTAGGCAAGCAGGCACTCCCAATTAGTAAGATTGACACAACACTGTCTTCTCACTCTCTATTCCATCTCATCAGCCATGAAACATATTAAACTAATTATTAATTTTTGACCAGTTCTTCTCTCATTATATTTTTGTGGCTCTTTATTAAAATTCTCACGTCATTTGTATATTCTACGACTGCTGTGTAATCAGTATGGATCAATAAAGAAAATGGCTTCCAATGAACTTCGAACTCAAATCCTGTACCTTAGGGAACATGTCTGGCATGGACGGTGCCTTACTAAGTAGGCCATGGAGACCCATCACCACATTTAGTCATACCGCTACACTCTTCCTATTCAATTTTCTCTAAGCCTATTGCGGCAAGCTTTCAGTAGAACAAGCTTGACTTTTAAGAACAAGAAAATCCCACTAGTCTTAAAAAGAAGGGTATACAACCAATGTATTCTACCGATAGTCACATATGGAGCTGAAACATGGAACCTAACCAAAAGATTAACCCTCAAACTGAGAACCATGCAACGTGCACATGAGAGAATCATGCTCAACCTCACATGGAGTGATCATAAAACAGCACAGTATATCATAGAAAAGACAAGAGCCCGGGACATTCTAGAAACTGTTATAAAATTCAAATGGCAATGGGCTGGACATGTTGCAAGAATGGCAGATAATCGCTGGACATTATAACTTGAAACCTGGATCCCAGAGATCAGGTGCGAGGCTGTGGCTGACAGAAAGTGAGATGGTGTGACAAGCTGGATAAATTCAGAAAGTACTGGCTGCATGATGCCTATGATAGAGAGGTTTGGTGAATCACGGGGAAGGTCTCTGTCCAACAATTCTGATTTAAGTTGTGTCATATTATGTTCCATAAGTACATGAGAATTTCAACTAATTATTCAGTGAAAAAAATGATATCCAGGATTAGCATAAAATCATTGAAGATATTTCTTTTTAAAAGTTTATTGCTTGCAATGTTTCTTTTGAAAATATGTTCCATCTTTTTTTCTAGTCCCCAGCATGAAAACAAAATCTTTAGTCCACATGCGACCAAAATTTTCATAACAGAGGGAATTGATACGATAAGTTTATTTTATCTTATTGAGATAATAATGTAGGATTAGGAGTTATGGAAAAAAAACACCTGACTTCTGCTTGATTTGTCATTTCTTTTATATAACAAGTATCTGTCTCAATGACATTGGACACTGGAAGTACCAGAATTTTGACCAAAAAAGACAAGCATTTTCATTTGTTTCAACTTTTACAACTTTCAGTTTTATGAAAGAAAATTTTTAAAAGATATATGATTCATATCAAACTAGATAGGATTCCCAGCATTGCCTGGGGATCAAATAACTTTTCAAATGCACCAGGCCACACCATGCTCACTCCTGCATACAGATGAGCATCATTTTCTCACTAATGTTGTCAAATTGGTGGTTTGTTTTTTCCTGTCAACACTAGGATTCCCTGCAAATACATTTATATAAATCTTTGCCGTCAGTACACAGCAGTAAATGTGTCAAAAATCCATAGTTTAAAAAAGAGTAAACTGGGGAAAAGAAGTTCAACTAATACAGTTGAGCATCACAAACCCAGCAACATCAGGACTGAGCGTGTCAGGTCATCAACATCACAAAGTTACATGAGTAGTCCAGAAGAGTACTTTATTATTAACAAAATACTTGTTTAATTTTATGAAATCCTAATAAAATATCTTTGTACCACTTCCAAATGATTACCTAAACTTTTTGGTTTCAAGAAAAGAATATCTGTTGGTAATTTTTTAATGGCTTTAAAAAAAGATTGTTATTCTATTAATAATGTTCATACTAAGCACATGCTTCTGAAATATTGTTATTCAGAAAGAACAGTATCTTATTTATCAATAAATAACTTTTACAAAAATAGTTGGGTTTCTGAAGTCCAAGCTGGTGATGCTCAGCTGTACTTGGCTCTATTGTATTTAGAAATTGACACCATAAGAAAATGTCCTTCCTATCCCACTCAGTGTAGCCAAACCTACTGGTCTGCCTTCAGGCCCATCTTTCTTTTTGCCTACTCCATCATCGAAGTACCCACCCAGTACCTAATATAACCCAGTACCTAACTGTATTGTCCAAAAATTTCCTTCCTATCCCACCCAGTGAAGCCAAGTATTTGTTATTGATGGGTAAAACTGTCTTTGAAAATGACTAAAAGTATGATTTTTCCTTTTCCACCTCACTTATCAAAGAAAACAAATACAAAGAGTCCAGAACAAATTACTTTTATTATACTTATCAGATTATCATATTTAATCAACAATTATAGATTTCTATTGAATAAATTAGAAAAAATCAGCCAGATCTGGTGTTAAAATGACTAATCCAATCAGTCCACTTCTTGCCCACTCCCTCATTGATGTTACAACCCAGTATTGTCAGGCACTTCCAACTCTCTCATCAACATTCTCACTCAGAACCATCTTTCTCTTCTGCCCTCCTTCTCAAAGGGTGTGCACACAAACATACATCCAAGTTTATATATATATATATATATATATATATATATATATATATATATATATATATATATATATGATTATAAATTGTGTGATATATAGAAACATATTTGAAATGATCTCCCATCATTACATAGTTAATGTATCAGTCACCCAAGACAATGCAAAAAGAATAAACAATTAAAGAGAATTAGGCTGCTGCAGGAATTGAACCTGTCACTGATAAGGCCTTTGTATTAGCTCAATGGTAACAGCATCGCTCCGTTGAAGCAGCTAGCCTATTGGTGACAAGTTTGATTCCTGCAGCAACACCATTTTCTTTAATTGTTCATTCTATTTACGTTATCTAGGGCAAGTGATACATTAACCATGTAATGACGGGAGATAATTTCAAACAAGTTTCCATATAGCATAACACATTCTGTCGGACCATTTATACCCATTTCTTAATATATATATATATATCTTTTTGGGGCAAGAGGGGACAGAAAAAAATAGAGTATCTTACAATGTAAACCAAAATGGACAAACTTGTTGAAAAACCATTTTCTTCATGCTGGGTAAAATACTGATGATAACTTTTAGATCTCAATACATACTATTTTCTTAACACTCCTATGTGTCGTTAGCTGTAATATTTTTGCACGGGTTCTTTGAGATCAATGAAACTCATTTCAAGGGTTCCTTCGGTTTAAAAAGGTCATGATATACATTGAGATGAGAATAACCCCAATTTTTGGAAGTAACAAGCCAGCTAACAGAGGAAGACGGATTCATTCGGCTGCATAAAAAAAAATGAAGAAATAACAGAAACGTCCATATCTCTGTAGTTATCCTTGGTTCTTCAAAGACTCTCGTGACAGCTGATAGGGTCATGAACTTACTCAAGTACTTCCTCTCGTTCCAGTTCGTTGATAGTGTTAAGCCAGTTTTTGTTTATGGGTCTCCTCCTCAACACAGGGAGAAGGGAGCATAGGCACATTTTCGGGCAAAGCAAGCCCTCTAACCAAATGGTTCCCACAGGCCTATGGGTCTCAGGAACATAAAAAATAAAAAAAACAAAACATTTATTGTTGCCCGAGTGTTACCCAAACTTATGAGGTCGCGACTCTGAGTACAGATATTTTTTCCATTCATTTACCAACCCTCAGAGCGAAAATGACATTTCGGTGTTTCTTCATCTAGATTGAATAAATTTTACGCGATTTAATAAAAAAAGAGTACAAGTACTAGGCACTAACAGTACCAGAGTGAAATATACATCGTCAAGAGTTTTCATAAATTTGTAGATGTTTTAATCGTCAATATACACGCTGATAGGCTTAAATAATACATTATCATTTAAAAATGACACATTTTCTCATAATAAATTAATTACTGTTTGAAACAATGGCCAACCTATAGACCATGCTAAAAGTGCAGCTGAATTCAGTTCAGGCGTTTCACACATAGAAGAGGCCCGTCACAATAGCTACACACCACAGCTTTATACGTACTACTGTGCTTACATCGTGATGAGGTTTTGAAGACAACCAACACACGTTGAGAAACATGTGCGTGCAAGCGTCGATCAGGCTCAGACACGCCAGCTCTGAATACAGGCTTCTGATTGGTCTAGCGTGGAAATAGGTCAGGTCAAGTGTCACTGTTGGGGGTGTGTGCATATGTTTGGGTATTTCTGCCATCTTCTTGGCTAATTCAAAATCACCCCCACTCTCTTTCTATAGGTAATTCATGAACGGAATAAGCTCTTGGGACTTGAATTCATTTCAGTCTATCTATCTATCTATCTATCTATCTATCTATCTCGTGTTTTTTTTTAAATCCATTTCAGTCTATCTATCTCAGTTTTTTAAAAATCCATTTCAATCTATCTATCTATCTATCTATCTCATTTTTTTAAAAATCCATTCAAGTCTGTCTATCTACGTGATGAAATAAATAGAGAAAGAAATTTTGCTTGTTTCTTCAACTGGCGGAAGGGAATGAAATTTTTTTTTAAGGCTGAGATAGTTGCATATTTCTCCTGGGACCATAGGTTGGTGTTGGATCCCAGATATATGCCAGGATTTCGAATAATGCTGATTTTCTAGGTAGTCAGGCCCTTCTCACATGGAAGACTAGAGAGACTATCTTTTTAATCCTCGTTTCCTGTTATGTGACCTTTTGTGTTGTACTTAAGCAATGCGCAGAAGTGCGTGTTTGTTTGTATGTGTATGTATGTGTATGTGTGTGTGAGTGTGTGTGCGTGTGTGTGTGTGTGTGTGTGTGTAGATATTCTGTGTATGAAAGAGTGAGTATGCCATATAAACCACATATTTCTACATTGTTGGGCAAATGCCATAAAAACTCATTTATATATACACGCAGAGATAGATAGATAGATAGATAGAGCGGAACAGAGAGAGCGGAAAAGACAGAGAGTGTGAGGGGGCGAAAGAGAGAGAGTGAGAGGGCGAAAGAGATAGGGACTATTGCTATTAATACCTCAGAAGCAGGGTCAAAAGATGAAACTTTTCCTCTAAGAGTAATCGTGCATAATACACGAAAAGGGGAAGAGAGTACATGCAAGATTTTTAACGGAGCCACTGATTGTCATAGTTTAATCATTCCAAGAATCTGGAACCTTGAAAGTTAGGCAAATATTTCAAATCATTTGAGTAAGTAACAAACTCCAACAAAACAAAAAAAGAAATACGTACATTTTTTTCAAAGTTTAACTGTAACTGTGAAAAATATTTTTGTTTAATAATTAATTGAAATTATTATTTATTTCGGTCCCAAGTAGTTTTTTTCTTCAATATCATCCTTCATTTCATCTACTATATATTTATTTGATAATTTGTTCTTTAAATTCATTTCATAAAATAATTTAATTGAAAATCTATTTATTAAATATTATCATCATTATTATCATTATTTTTATTATTATCACCATTTGTTTATTTATTTAACTAAGTATTTATTTACTTCCCGCATAAAATATACAGCGAATTGTCAAAGGAAAGATAACTCCAGTGGTGTATTCCCCCTCCTTTTGTTAAGTCACCAACTTCTCTCCCTTTTCTCTCCTCCTCCCTCTTTTTTTCTTTCTTCCTTAAATTTACTAATATTTTTGTTATCATTTGCAAAGGGGGAAACCGTGTTATTTACACACTGTACAGCAACAAAGGCAGAAGCCAAGATGGCAAATTCTGAGCTTACTTCACGTGGTCTGAGTTTGAAGGACTTGTTGGAGAAGCAAGATTTTCCTCTCTTGACATCCAACAGCAAGAAACAAGATAATTTGTTAATCAGTCCAAGTGGTGAGTCGATGATGCTCGTTATTATTCATTTGTTGTTTTTTTCTCTCTCCATGTTTTCTTAATATAGAAACTTGAATTGACCTAATAACCCATATCGACCGTATTATTTTTGAATTTCTTCTGATAATGTTTCTTTTTTCCCCTTCAAATAATTTCATGTACATCAATAAAAAAAAAACCTTCGTTTCTTCCAGAAATTGTCAGTTCTGAGAATTTCATTTTTTAAGGTTCAAGTAATAACCACTAATGCTGAACCTGACCCTCAGTTTCGGTCTATCGTACGAAACTGCGGATGTGAAGTACTCGGTTACTTTCTCTATTACCTCCATAGGGTATACCCTTTGTGAAGGTTGTTAGTTAAGCTTTAAAAAAAAAGAAATCCCAATTCAGATATTTTACAAAGACTACGAAAAACAGTTCTCACATCCATACACCTGTATAGCTAGATAAAAGTGCTGAATATTGTTTTTTTGATGAATTAAAATTCCAGCTTGAGTGGTCAGCTAGACGCACCTGATCTTTTTTTTTCTTCTGCGCTTCACCAGTTCCTATTAACACCTACAAATGTTAATCCAGATTTAGTCTCTTTTTTTCCTTCTCTCCTGGATACATACATGAATGTATTGTGTTGTTTTGGGGTTTTTTATGTTTTGTATTTTCTATTCTTTCCTCTAAGATGGGTTTAGGGTCTTCCATCCTTATTTTCTCATTAAAATCTACCGAAGGTCCTTTACCGTTATTGTGATATACTTACAGCTAGATAAATGTGCTGTGATATACTTATCCGATAAAGTATGAAAACACCTTAAACTTCAATGCCCAAATAACGATATTTTAAGGCATTAAATCCTAGATTCGTGAACTCGATCGGAATGCGCCTTCTGTGGTATTTATTTCAAGATCAACGGGTAGTATATGTCCTTCTCTTGTCAACGGAACATAACTTCCCGTTTGCACTATTGAATGTTTCCATTAAGTTTTACAAAACCCACAATACCTAGTCCAATTAAACAATACATTAGCGTTTAAAGGTCACATGATAGTTCCAGTCATTGAAAATTCAAAGCATGTTTTGTTTTAGTTAATAGAAGAATTTTTTTTATTATTCAAAAAAAAAAAAAAAAAATATATATATATATATATATAACTTATGGAGAAAGCAATCAAAAATGTAACCATTATAACATTTGAAATTGAAAACTGTAAGTTTGGTTTCGTTGACGTGAGAAGAATAGTGAACTACACTTTGATCTTTACCTGAATGCTGCAGGCGGCACAATCTTAACTACGGAAAGTATAGTGACCGCTGTATGTTTTAAATAACTTCTTTCATTTATCAATTTTTATCTCTAACTTTTAAGTTGTTCAACATTTCGAAAAATAATGACCCCCCCCCTTTTTTTGTTGATGGTTACTTGCAAATAATATTTTTTTCAGCTTTGTACTGGTCCCGTTAAGACTAAAGTGTCCTACTTTAAACGATTAATTAGTTGGGGTTTTTTTTCTAGCCATAAAAAGTAGTAGAGAAATGTCAAGACTAGTATCGAGTAACAGCAGTACTAGTCAGTCGCACTAGTGAACAAGTAGTCCGCATTTTAGTACAAATGTACTAACTACTAAATAAATAAAATTGTAGCGTCACTTTTTCCGTCTTGGCACAATTTATCCACTACCACTGCAAATTTAATATTTCTTTGATTGACGATGAATTATTTAAACTGTGACTAGATGTTTCAAATTTAATTGTTGCAAGATGTTTAGAAGGTTTTTCTCTCTTTTCGTCTTCTAAACTTTAATTTTTACGTACATCACAGTAATAGATATTATTGCTATTTGAAAACTATAAGAAAGGGTGCACGTGGGCCCACCCAGAAGTGTCACTTGGAGGTGAGTTTCGGCATCGGTTAAAATTCGTTGCTTCTGTCAAAGACCAAAACCCCATGAAAGAAAAACATATTCTGGATTTTTTTTCATCAATAACACCTCCGTTACCTTTTTGGAATAGTGTCAGTTAGGGAGGAAGTTATATTTACAATGTAACAAAAATGCTTGACAGTACTCATACCGTCTGTCCTTTCGTACGAAACTAAGGTTTCGAAGTATTTTGGTTACTTCCGTGGTGAATTTTTTTTCTTGAATTTCGGAAATTTTTTTTTTCATTTTGGGGGTATAATTGACACGGTTCATACGATACATAAGCATCTTTTCAGATTAAATATTTATTTTAACCTATCCAGAACGTCTATCAGATTATTCACACCCCGGGCATACCCCTGCACTAGGTATATCCTCGGACAGACCTGCAAACTGATAAGAATCTCATTTTCGAATTGAATACGTTTACTTCGTAATTTTGTTTTGCACATTTTCATTTTTTATCCAATTCAAAGCGCAAGAAATTCCAAGCTGCTAAACTGAAGACATGAAATGAGAAAATGTCGATGTCTTCCCCTTGAAAAAAAATTCACGCACATTGTGAGAAGTGCCGAAATAATGGACATAAGGACAGACAGATATCAAGGGTTTAATTCAGGATTATAGTTATATGGTAAAACCCCCTCTTGCACACACCAATATAGGTTTTAGAATGCAGCTCTTTTATATTGATTGAAAGTACAGAAATTTTCCTTAATAAAAAAAAAAATAAAAAAATTGCAGCTTCTTTGTTGGGGGGGGAGTGACTGAATTTACGAATTTTTAAAATTGAAAATACTTGATTAAACTTTTAAAAGAGAAGCAAAACATTTCGATTTTCCTCTTGCTGCTATTTTTATTCCAAGACTTACCAGTTTCGTCAATTCCAACCCCCGCTTTTGTTTAATTTTACCTCATTTCAATGCCCCTCCCTTTCCTTCCCTCCCATTATCCTCTATTTGTATATACTACGACAGTGCCCGCTCAAAAGGTGCCTGTTCGGAAGGACCTTTAACTGGAACTTATGCAGCTTGCCATTAATGTAATTTGAAATAATTTTTCATTCGTCGTACGAAACAACGGCTTCGGAGTAATTCAATTGACTTTTTGCTGGCTCGTGTCAACTTTGTACAACGGCCAGTTGTCGAGTAATAGCGGTATACATGCAAATGTCATCAATAATAGACGTCATTGAAATTGTATATGGGTAGATTCAGATTCCTACAGCGAATGCAGTATCATGTTGCTTGAGAAAGATGACTGAAGACAGACGAATTATTTTGGTATTAGGACTAATTCTGTTCGAGTCACTTCAACATTATATCTCAATAGTTGGGTGATGACAGATGGTGATGATGGCTATACCCTGTTCAGGCTGGATGACGGACTGTAAGCAGCCTGCCATAATTGTCCTTAAAAACAATTTTCCGTCTGTCGTAGGATACTACAGCTTCAGTTTTGCCAATTCAGATATATTGTATGCCAAGTTGGATGATTCTAAAGAACAGAAGTCAAGAGAAACAATTTATAGAAACTGAAGATCAATAACTTTTTTTTTTTTTTTTTATCATTTCATTTGCAATTCTGTAATAGCTACACTAGAAGATGCCGTAGGTGAAGTGATCTACCATTGGGGGTGAAAAAGGAGGAATCAAAAAGAAAATAAGATGTATTCACCTAGTCTTTTCTTTTCTTTCCTTATGTTACTATATTCAATAATTCACTATCGATTTGTTTTTGTTTTTTTGGAAATAAAATTCATTTTTTGTTTCTTCAGTTGTGAATTTTTTTTTCCAGGATCTAAAAAAAAAAAATGAACTAATCAAATAAAATCAGTTTTCTTGAAGAAAAATATTTCACTTCCTTCCAAATCTCGAAGTTGCTTAAATCGTCCTTGGAGCACCAAAAATGTTATTACTATTTTTTTGCTAGATTTTTAAAATCGAAATGTTCTGCCACCAAATTTTGATAAAATTTTCTGAATGCAAAATTTTTTTTTTCTTTTCTTTTATACATATAAACAATTCTATACAGATCAGTCACAGAAAGTTTATATCTGATTTTTCCTCGATCTTTTTTCTCAATGGCAAGATTTTGACTAAAAATTTCTCCAAGTTCAGGGCTTTTAAATTTTTCTCTGGTGTTGACTTGAAAAATATAATTCTTCAGAGCCAATGTATGACATAATGAAGTAAATGAGTTGAGTTTATGATCCACTTTTAAACGTTAAATAAAAGTTGATTCTCTTTTCTATACAATTTTAATAAAAAGCTATATTCAAACAACATATTCACTAGATATTAATGCAATGATGGAATTAACACCTTCATTCAGATTTATGAAATGAATTATATATTGCATGGCTGCAAAATCTGATGATTCATAATTATTCCCTTTTTAATCAAAAAAATTCATGATTTTAGGGACCCAATCAAAGAGATTATCTGATATTACTTATTTTAGTTGTAAAAAAAAAGATTAACATAACAGTATTTCATTCAAAAGTATTACTTATTTCATTGTTTTGTTTTGTTTTTGTTTTTTTTTATATTATTCATTCTTCCTGTGACAGATGGTACAAAATGGAATGGAAATAAGACCTCTATAAATCTCATTTACAAAAAATGCATCAACTTCAAATTGAGTTGAAGTATACATTGATATTCTCAAAGGATACCTTTGACAATCCTAACTGCTTACATTTTGACTTCTCCTTTTTGATTGATGCCTTTTGACTGGTCACCCTCGACCTTTTGTCCCATTCAAGTTATGGTCTAATTCCCCTTTGGAAGAAGAAAAAAAAATTTATATTCATGAACCATTTTCTGGGATATGATTATATTAGGTTTTATATATATATATATATATATATATATATATATATACATACATATGGGGGGGGATTAGTCTCAATGATTCATAGGATAAAAATCCTGATCGATTATCACATTTGTTTTCTGATTTCATTGTGGTGCTATTTTTGTGATATGAAGCGAGGTAAACACTTCTCCATAAGTAAGAATAATAAGGGAGCTAAAGACTATTTGATACCATGACAAGAATACCTAGATCAGTGTGGTCAATTCCCGAAGTGTCCCCTGTGATTTCAAGGATGCCATTTTTTTTTTTCATCGAAGTCATCCCAGCCAAGAATTCGAATTCATTCCTCGTATCGTGTACCGGATTGAACTGTCCGAAAGGAAGATAATCCAAACTTTATATCGGAGAATTTATCCAGAACGGGCGTTGGAATAGTGTCGAATTTGGAAATCAAGCTGGTAGAGGTTCAATACCAACCTCTCGTAGCTGCTGGCCAGCACCTTGATGAGTGACCATCCAGGAATCCAAAATGCCTTCTGCTGGGGATCAAGTAAAGAGCCTCTCATGGTGATCCCGTTAAGTCTCCTCGTAGGGAGACTGGTCTCTACACTAAGCTCAATAACGTTAGCCAAAGGCCATCCTCCCACACGACCAACCCCTGGACTCTCATACCGATCACGCTCAAGCGAGAATAAATAATTGAAGTCGAAGGGTGGTTTATGAAATTTTGGGTCTTTTTTTTTTTCTTATTCTATGATTTTATTTATTCATTTTTAAATCGGGAATTCTTTTTGAAAAAGCTTTTTTTCATGTAGCATGAATCGAGGCAAGTTCTTTCATACCTGAACACAGATTTAAGTCTGTTGATATTTTTTTTTCTTTTAACATACTCACTTTAACCCAATTCCTAAAAAAGTTGACAGGTGTTTTTTTTTCTTTTCTTTTCTTAACTTTATCATAACATATCTTCATTTATTCAGATCATACTTTCTCAAACTGCTAAAATTTGTAGTTTTACTTAATGAATAAACATACCTCTATGGGCATCTCTGAACAATTTATATTAGAGGTATGTATCCATCATTTAAAATGGTGTTGAACTTGAGTCAGAATTTCATTAGCAAAGGTTTTGTTACTATACTAACTTCGGCTCAAAAGAGGGGATGAACTGACAACTATTGACTGTCAAGTGTCGTTTTCTTTGGGGACATGAATTATCTAAAATTATTCGTTCCCCTTCTTTTTATTCTTTTATTATCCCGACTTGAAGAAAAAAAATCCCAGAAAGAACTTCAGTTAACATCCTATCCTCAAAATGCAAGGTGAGCATTGAGTCTTTCCCTGATTTGTAATACATAGCTAGGTTTTTAAAATGTAATGGTACGTAATCAGGGAAATACTTTTCGCTCAGCACGAGTAAATAAAAATTATTAAAAAAGTTTAATAACTTGATCATTAAATTACTAAGTACAATAAAAAAAAATATTTACTTCTCAATTTTTTTTTTAAGTATTTCATTTTGTGAAGGAAAGTGATCCTTATTATCAATTCAACCTTGTGGCTGTGTTTCAGTCTCCTTCAGTCGACCTTTAATTTGGCATTTCACCTCGACCTCTTTCTCCATTTCATCTTTTTCTATTGATTTCCTCATTTTTCACCTATTCCCATTTTTTATCTTTAGAGACTTTAACTTCAAGTTTTACCAACCAACATTCAAAATTATGTTCGATTGTCTTTTTCCGCGGGTCATTTCAAAAAGTTGAAACTCAGGCCTTGCATGTTTTGTAGCTAAACTAAAAGATTTTTTTTTTAATTTTTTTTCAATCTCTTTTGAATATACATTTGGAGCTTTTTATTTAACTGCTGCATTTTCTCATAAGTTACGTGTCAAAAATTGACGACCCTATTGTCAGTGTTGCCAATTTAGCCCCATCTTTAGCTATTTGCTAGCCATGTAAGGTGAATGTAATGTAACCACTCTTTTCCTATTATATATGGCTATAAAAAGGCCAACTTACAGGATTTTTTTTTCTCTTGACGCTTCTTCGAGATCGATTTAGCGCGAAAATTTTTCTGAGTTGGCAATACTGCTTATGGTTCATTACCCGTCCCATTGAGATTATCGGTCGTTGTGGAGGGAACTCGGTCTCGGTCTATTTCGGTCAAACCTTGCTTGCTTTAATGGGGTTAATGGTATGGTTCTGTTAACGATTACTGAGGGAAGGGTTATGACCTAGTTTTTTTTTTCATTACAAAAGACGAAGATTTAAAGATTAATTAATGGTTAGTTTATTTTTAATCGAATAATTTCATGATATTGTTGTGAAAATTTGGTCAATGTTTTATCTATCTTTTTTTTCCATTTTCCATTTTCTTCCTTTTTAACCTTTATCATTGATCTTACTAAGCAAATGTTGTCCTGATGTAGATGTGGATCATTTTAACACAGCTGTACGGGCATTTGGTGAATCATCAAGTACAGCCCAAGGAGAGGTTTTTAGCAAGTTATACCCCCCCCCCATAAGTCTTTGGTACGTGTGTGGAGGGGGGGCAATTTTCCATGTAAATATCTGCTAAATTGATCACTTATTTGTATCAGGTTGCATTTATTCATGTTCTGATAGGTTTGAAGAGACATGCACGAACTGTTAGAGGTTGATATTAATCGTACTCGTAGGGCGAGGGGGTGGATTTTCATACCCCACTAATTTGTTCTAAAGATGTTCAGTATCTGAAGGGTTAAATGGTTACCTTGGATATTCACTTCATTTTTTTTTTTTTTTTTTTTTTTCTTTTTCATCCTAAAAAAAAAAATGGCATTTTTTTTTTCTTTCAATTAAATGAAAATGGTATTTTTTTTTTTTGTTACGTACCGATCATTCTTATTTATATAAATACACTCTTCTATAGCTTTGTACATTATTCTTGATTCAAATTCCGTGGGTGTTATAAAATTCCAGTTGTTGGAGGTTTTTTTTTATAAGGGGGTTTATGCTGGAACTC
The DNA here is from genome assembly GCA_963457665.1 of Thysanoteuthis rhombus. Lineage (NCBI taxonomy): Eukaryota > Metazoa > Mollusca > Cephalopoda > Oegopsida > Thysanoteuthidae > Thysanoteuthis > Thysanoteuthis major. The sequence goes on along the minus strand of OY735223.1, from coordinate 36,815,845 downwards.
CTTTCAAGAAGAGGGTGAGATCAGTGCGTGAGTTCACAGTAAGGTTGAATTGTATTTTGATATGATAGCAGATTTGTGAATGTGTATGAAAGAGAAGTAAAGGGGTGAAGTATCAAATGTTCACAGTATAATTGACGAATGGAATTTGTACACAAATCCTGCTTTATGTATAAATGACCTGAATTTGACCCTCTCTACTGGACAGCGGATAATATCACAAAACCATAAAGTTTAGCTTTCCTTTTAACACTTTTTCCCCCCAACTCTTATTACAGAATTAAACTATATATATATATGGCTATTCTGCCTTTTACTGGCTTGGCTGCAAGCTAGAATAAATGATTTGAAGTCAAAGGGCGGCTTTTTTTTTTTATTGTCATTTTCTTTTATTTTCATGCTATATCAGGAATTCTCTTTAAAAAAAAAAATAGCATGAATCAAGGCAAGCTCTTTCATTGTTGAACAAAGACTTGTAAAGTTGTTTGATACATTTTTTATTTCATTTTAAATGTACTAACTTTGATTCCTAAAATATTTTAACGGTATTTTTTTTTTCATTTGGTATTAAAAATATCAAGTCGATATAATACAAGTTTTGGGGATTTTTTTTAAAATCATTTTTTGCCTTTTTTTTTTTTTCTTTTAATGCGAACCATAATCTTCAAACTAAAATGTTTTAGTAGTTTTGCCTATTAAATAAAAATACCTGTATGGGCATCTCTGGACAATTTATATTTAAAATGCACATATATTACTAAAATAGTAGTGTTTATCTTGTGTAAGAATTCCATTTGAGAAGTCCTTGTTACTAATTTTCTGCACAAAAGAGGAAATAGACAACGATGGGCTGTCAAATTTTCAAAGTGTTGCTTTCTATTGGAGACATGAATTATCTAAATTATCTTTTCTTTTTTTTTTTTTTTTTTTTTTTTTTTCACTTTCTTTAACATGCACTATCTAAAAAAAATCCTGAAAAGAAAACTTGGATAGTGAGAATAAAGTTTTTACTGATTTGTAACCTGGTTTAACTTGGTAAATGTGACTGTTCATAATCAGGGAAGTACTTAGAGCTGGTGGGCGGGAGAGAATTTCAGCATCACCCCCACCTTCTTGAAGGAAAGAAATCACCAATAGCTGGAATTTTATTACATCTAAAGAATTAGAATCCAGATTGATGTACAAATGACCTGAATTTAACCCTCTCTACTGGACGGGAATTTGATGTCCAGCATCAGCCTTCTGTAGAACCTGTCCTAAACAAGTTCAGGCTTATCAAAAACTATCAAACCTCAAAACTATAAGTTTAGCTGTCTTTTTTTTTCTTTACACTTTCCATGAATATATCTAACCCTCATTGCAGAATTTACCATATATATATATATATATATATATATATATATATATATATATATATATATATATGGCTGTCAACACAGTCTCCAAAAGCACTCAATTAAATATTCTGGGAAATAGATGGTCTGGTGATTGCTTAAATTTTGGGGTGAAAACAGGAATATTTTTGAAGAGATATATTTTTTTCATACATCCATGATATCTCTGAGCATAAGCAGTAGGCTACAGAATAAATGATTGAATCTGAGGGATCCATGCACAATTACTTCCCCTGAAAGTGGTAGGGTTATGCACTTACTAGTTTATTGATTTTATATATATATATATATATATATATATATATATATATATATATATATATATATATATATATATATATTCGTTGGCACAAGTAAAAAGAAAAAAAAATATGCCATAGCTGAGCTGGTTTCAATTAATTATTTCACAAGAATTTCATACCAAAGAACATAATTTTGATTCCTCCCTTGTTATTGTTCTGTTTTTCATCTCTCTTCTCTAATTTGGTTGAGATATCGGACATTTACTCGTTGGATTAACATAGATCCCCCCCCCCTTCTTGTTGGCTGTAATGCGCAAAAATGTCACTTTTTCAAAACAAGCTTTCATGATTTTAAATGTCAGGCGGAAGATTATTATTTTTTTTTTTTTTTACAACTCTGGATTAGAAGCCTTGGCCTTTAGTTAACACATGTGGTCAAAAGTTCGTTATATTCTACCTGATCCTGTTGTTTTTGTTTTTTCAATGCTGTTTGTTTTGCCAACAGTTATCAAAAGTGTATACTAGGCTTGGCTACTACTGATACTATATGTGTGACACTCTGTGGGAGGGAAGTAAGGTGATTTAATAAGTGTAGGAAGGAAGAAGGGCTGATGGCTGCTATTGATTCTACAAGTGTGACATATATGGCTCTCATGATTTAATCAAATAGACATTTTTATTTCTTATTTATTTATATATTTTTTCTTCTTCCCACTTCACATTGATACCCATGGGAAAGGCACAAATCTATCTTCTCTTTCTCTCTCTCTCTCAGCTAAGGCAGATTGGGCTCTCTAGCCTTAGGACGGCAACCAGTCTAGGAGAAGGACGACAGCTTCTGAAACCGGGGAGCAGAGCCCCATTAAATTGGTTTCTACATTATCCCTGCAGCCAAGCTACTGCCAGATATATCACTCTCTGGTTTCTTTGGAACCATTATGGCAAGGCTGAGAAGAGGATTCTGATGACTGGACATAACCATCTCCATGCGCCCTGGAGGGGATGTTCTATTGTCTGTAGAGACAGAATGGAAGACCTTCAATTTTCTGATCACAACACATTCAGTTATCTAGCAGATGTTTTTGTAATCTCTGCCTCAGATTTTTTGTATGGAATCAGGGTTGGGGCAATCAGTGACCAATTTCTGGGGGGAAGAAATTAAGATATCTGACATGTTTTTAAACTTGAGTGATTTAAGGACAGATCCTTGAAACTGGGTGTGAGGATGGACTGATTGCCAAGTTTTTAGTTAAATCCAACCAATGGTTCAGAAGTTGCAATGTAGGTCATTTAGAAGTCAAGCATTGACCTTGGAGTTCTTAGAATTTGCCATAACCCTTTTCCTGTTGATTGTAGCTGTATAAAGGTGTATATATTTAGAATCAGAATGATCTATAGATAACTGCCTGTGGGTTTTTTTTATGTGGGATGAAAGAATTCACTTGTAAATGAGTATTTGAGGTCAACATAATGTCACATCTTGGATTCATTGTTGATAGAAATGTTCTATCATTTCTAGTATAATCAGCTTTAAAAAGTTTGTGTAGAGGCCATTATATGTCAAAAGATATTCTTAATGCACATGAGACAAGTGATCACTTTAGCATAAACTTACATTAAAAATTGAATCAACCCTCCACAAGGGGAGTGGGTATTTTCAAAATCTAACTTACTAAAAAAACCCTCTTCCCCTTAATAAACACAGATTTGGTGGCCATTCTTGAGTTACACTAACCTGGATAGATAGACAGACATTGGGTGAATTATCAAGATTTCATATTCAGCTTAAAATTTGGGAATCATGTTATTGGTCCAAAATCTCCCCGTGTGCCAACTATCAGCAAAATTGAAGAGTTGATGGTTTCCATTTGGTGGTCTGACTTAGGATCACCCACTTCTCCCTCCAAATCCTGTGGGTCTTGGTTTTGGAGCTTCTGTGTTAGAGATTTTTGACAGGATTGGTTTCTGAAAAGAAATTATTTATGTAGACTCTCAAATCTGTCCTGTTTTTAACCCATTTCCTCCCAATCCTCATGGAACTGCTGCGTAAGAGACTTCTTACAGGAAGTTGAGACTTCAATTTCTTATTGCTTATTCTCTTGTAGGCAGTAGACAAGTATTTTAATGACTCTCGACAAAATGCCTGAAAGATTTCAGGTTATATCCGTCCTTCTGGACTTTTTTTTTTTTTCTTTTTTTTTTTTTTTTTTTTTTTTTCCCCTTTCCATCCCCCACCTTGTCCGCCAGAAAATTTGATATCCCCTCACCAGGAATAAATAATTTAATTACATTTGTCGCAATTTTCTTAGAAAAATACTGATATATGAACTCGAGTGCACTTACTAGAATGTTTATAATTTCTTGGTGTCAAATATAGTAACAATGCAATTGCTTTGTAAGTTCTATGTCCTACAAAGGTATTCAGTTAAGCCTTAGTAACTATGGGATCTATTGTGAAATTAGTTTATATATATAATATATATATATATATATATATATATATATATATATATATATATATATATATATATATATATATAAATGGTATTGTGTGATTGGGAATTATCCATTTAAGACTTAACACAAGTCAGTTTTGCCCCATCATGGGGTCTGCACCTCGTATTCAGAACCACTGGTTTATATTGTAGTTGGTATAACCATTTTTGGCTTTATAAACCATTCACAGGAATAGAAAGATGTTACAATATGAAGGCTGATGGGGACTGTTTAATTGGAAATTTCATTTTTACTCTAAAGTTTGGTCACCAGATGAGTAGAATAGTAGGGTGTCTATGGAGGGTCTACGGGCTGGCAACTGGCAGGAGGATTGATATCCCCCCCACCTCTCTCTTTGAGTGAGGATTCTGTTTTGTCTTCGAGCGAAGACTATCAATTTATTTTTGGTCGGCTGAAGTGTAACAAATGAAGGTTTTGATTTTTGAATCCTGGCATGAGTCTTACGTCTTTCATTATTGCAATTGTGTTGTGTATAGATGCAATGAAATGCATTGCCGTACAAGAACCCCCCCCCCCCCAGCTGCTATTCAAGCTTCAGAAAGGTTGATCTTTATTGGATATGATTGTGGACAGATTAAGCACTGTTTAGAAAATGTTCTGGGAACCTACCAAACAGCTGTTACTGGCAAACTAGCTGCTACACTATTTTTAACCTTGACAAAGGTCAAATCCTTAATTACTTGAAGGTACATTTGTATATTTAGAACCTGGGACAAAAATGAATGATAAAATGAACAATGTTGGAAGCATTCCGTGCCAATAATTAGCCTGGAAGCTAATTGGATTTGTATGAGTCTCTATGGCACTGGAAGAATCCGATCGAATATTCAAATAAATTGGTTTGTTTATTCCTGTTCTTATTTTCATTACTAATCCTAGCTTTGTTTACAGGATCTTTTTTCCAAATGAGTTTTTATATATCAAGATATTATTTTGAAATGAAGAATCAAAGTTCACTGTTTGTTCCTCTGCATCATAGCTATATATGAACTGATTTCCATTCAGTTTTTAGTTAGAGTATGGTGTTGTTAGATGTAAGCACCTGCTAAGTTCTGTCTAGTTTTTATGTTTGTTGATTCAATTTGGACAAGGATTTGGGGGGGGGGGGATTATGAATCGCTACTGCCCATGTATGCTGTGTTGGGGGTGATCAATGAACAACTTCTCTTGCCTTCTGTTGGGCTATGATCACTAAAAGTCAGACCAATTGAGCATTAACTTATGTTGCGCATTGACCCCCCCCCCCTCTAAAAACTTATTTTAGGTGGGAATTTTCAAAAAACACTGAGATGTGTGAGTGCGTGTGCAAAATTTCAAGGCACTATGAATAATAAGGGCTGGGTGAATATAGGATATCTACATATATATGTTGGCTCATGAATCAACTAAACCCGAGCAACAGATTAAACTGGTTCGTTGAGGTTAGCGGTGATTAATTTATCAGTTTTTAATCAAAATTAGTCGAAAGAAAATACAAATAAATTGTTGATTTTACTAGTGAACTGAAAATAATAAAACACATATCCCACTACTTGGAAGTTCACTGGAGACTTGAGACGGCTTTTTTTCACGTTTACAAAAAAAAAGGTGATGAGCAAAAATAACGTTCACTGGTTCTACAGCTAACTGTTATAGAGACAGCATGCATCCTTCTCCATCTCCTATATTGCAGTCCTTTTTTCACTTCCCTGACTTCTGACAACTCAGCCTAAAACACCATCATTTTTGGGTCTGGGAACACTTGACAGTTTATCTCATATGAATTAATGGTAATTGCTTCTTTGAATGAAAGGTTTTTATGGGAACGCTTTACTTTTTAGTTAGTTTAGAAAATACAAAAATTTGAACAATTTTCATTGTTGTATTCCACTTTATATCATAGAGAAAAATTGTACAAAATTTTCATTCGTTTTAAATAAAGCGTTCGAGACTTACTGAATCCTTATTTTGGAGCTACGGGTAAATATCTGTATCATAAGTGGGATAGTTTATTGTTTTGACTGGTGTATCGGAGATATTTTTATCAGCAGAATTGTTACTTCCAAATGGATGAATCCATTGTAACTGACGGGAATAAACAAAGGGAAAAAAAAAGCTGTTCATTTTATATGCTACAGATGGGTATTTGGCTAGTTTAATTACAAAAAATGTTTGATAACACTACTTGTAATTATGATGACCTGTTTACTCAGAAATATGTTTTACAATAAACATGTTCAGAGTAGAGTCAAAGGCTGGGGTTGACTAGAAGTTTTGTTTTGTTTTGTTTTTTTTTGTTTACCCTCACCTGGCGTAACAAGAACAATCGTCACATAATTTAGGGAGTTAAAGTCTTTACTGTTTGTCTGTCCTCTCATGTTAAACTAAACCGATATAAAACTCGGTCAATAATTGAACAATCGTAGCATCAAAATTAGAAGTCCTTATAGAAAAATTCCATCCCAGAATAAATATGGTCAGAATAAATTTTGATATCTCAAAATTGAATTTAGAAACCTCCAGATTCTGGGGAAACCCGTCAAAATAAAGCCTGATGGAGCTTGTTTATTTATTTTATTTTTTTCAATTTTTATTTAAAAAAAATTTTTTTTTTTTCCAAAATAAACATTTGAGATTTCTTGTGAAGTGCTGATGTCAATTCTCATGTCTTCGGACAAAATGGTATGGCCTTGAGCAAGAGAGCATGTGCACACGTGCACGAATAAGAACTCTTCGCCATCTTTGATGTCTGCAGTTCAATTTCTCTACCATGAGTTGAAATATTGATCAATTGGCAGCTCTCTAACCAACTGAGCCAAACTGTCTTACATATCTTTGAAAAAAAGAAAGAAAAAAAAATTTCCTTTTTATTATATACAAAATAGACTAGTTGCAATAATCATCTTCAGTAGAGGTAGAGTTTGATTCTGCCGCTTGTTCCTTATATTTATTGCTTGTAGACATTCTTGTTGTAATATGATCCTTTTATTCCCCAAGAAAATCTTCAATGTTTCCTAAATATACCTGCAAGTGACCTATATTCTCGAGAGGTCTGGGTGGCATAGCGGTTAGCAGTATGGCGAGCAGAATCAGCAAGCTGGATTCACCAGTTGAGGCCATTAATATTCACTCTGCATTTGGGCTCTTAGGAAAAGCATGCATCCATCTCTTCTTTCAATACTTGCACCCTGAAGCAGGACTACCAATGAGATTTTAAGGAAAGCTCCTGATCAGGTTGGACAAAAACCCCAAGATTATAAAAGTTATCAAGCTTAAATAGAAATTTATAAATAAACTGTTATTTTACTCATCTGCTTATGCTTTTCTATAATCAGGTCACTCCTCCGAGAGGGTAGCACACCTCTACAGTCAGTGTTAGGATCTGTGCTCTAAGTTGCAGACAGTCGTATTGTCCTGATTCTCCTTCAAAAGGGATGGTAGAACTCGATAACCAGCTTGGGTATCTACCTACTACAGAATCTTCATGTCAGCCATACTGTCAGAACGTTTTTGAAGGAGCCCCCCCCCCCAAACCTAGCTAACTCAGACATGACGCTCCAGTCAAACCTATGATCTGGGACCCTGCTCCTATTTATGCCACTTCAATGGCCGATAGGATGCAAACCCTATGTTTAAAGGTAGGGAAGGTCCTGGTCAAGTCCCACCTTCTCCATTGCTCAGGCTGCAGGATTATCTCACACATGAGCATCTACATGGTTCTACTGCTTCGGAATATTTGTTTGCAGGGCCAACCCATGTGCAGATCACATTAATTACCCCCCCCCCCCATCATCATCTTCAATTTATTGATTTTCAATTCTTTCTGAGTATTTTTCCGCTTACAGCTCCCTCTCCCAAGCTGTTGGTAGATTCTCTTCCAGGCTTCTACGAGGTGCCTTCCATATCTATTCCTAGCTACAGATTACTTTGCGAGTAAGTCTGTGCTTTTTGGAGAAATAGCATTTCATTTGAATATGATTTAATTATTTTCGAGAATTTATTTATTTGAGGTTTGAGAAAACCCAAAGACTATTTGTCCACTCGGAGGGTGTATTGATTACCACACCTGTCTCACTTTCAGAAGATCAATACGCAGTACGAGCTAAGAGAGTGAAGAACTCTTCATAAGGACAAATTTCCCAGGGCACTGAGTAAGTTATTGAGTACACTCTATGCTGTGGGTCTCTCTCTCTCTCCCCCCACAGCAGGACAGAGTGAGCATGCCTTTGGCAGTGGGAGTTAGTTGATTGTCCTCTCCTGCTGTGGATGGCCTCAGTAGTTGAGGGCAGGGTGGTGGGGGGCTGCCAGGTTTGGTTAGTGTAAAAACCAGATTGGAGGCCCTGGAGAGGTTGCTTCAGAGTCGTTGCAATGTCTATAACTTGATGACCGAAGGAGGCCATCTTAGCAGTCAATTTACCTGCAAGTGACCTAAATTCTAGAAAGGTCTGACTTGAGATCAGCGAAAGGCTATTTGGCCACAATTAGCAAAGATTATTCGGTCATGATTAATTTGAATGAAGGAGTGAATTGGAAGCTCAATTTTTAAATTTCTTATTGCTCTGAGCAATTATTTGTTGCCGAGATACTTTAATTAGTTGCTCCTGATATTTATTTATACACATGAACTCAAGTATTCCAAGGGAAATTATTAATTGCCTCCACCTATATAAGCTCATTTTTTATCATGTAAAATCAGTATAAACTGGTATAAATTGAACCTTCTTCTGAAAACTGTTGTGGGGGAATCTTGCAAAAAAAAACAACTCGATTTTAGTAATTGAGTGTGTGTGCTTGCAGAATTTAGTTTGCCCAGCTCTCGCAGGTGACGTTGTCTTTTCAACGGTAACTGCGTCGGCTGGAGCCATTTTTTGGGAGTAGGGTACTATTTCTTCCCACATTAAGCCCGACCTTGTGTCACATATTGCTGTGGTGGGACAGTGATTAAATAGGAACATACAAAGTCCAGATACATAAATACATATATGATTGTCAGAACACTTGAATAACTTTAGCTTGGCAACAACATTTACAGTCCCATGCATAACAGACGGGATATATGTGAAAAGGTGTTTTTTCAATCTCTTGGCTGCATGTCTTGTTGGGGGTGATCAACTAGAAAAAAAATTGGGGATGGGGAAAAGGGGTTGATCTATGAATAAGTTACTTGCCTTTTGTTGGGCACTAAAATACCCAAATTTTCAAAATGAGGGTGAACACAAACTTAATTCAAAAATCGACCCCCATTCCAACTAAAACCTCATTTTGGAGGGGAATTTTGAAAAAAAACAAAAACATTCTACCTACTTTCACTGGAGAGTATGAACTAAATTTTGAGTTTCAACAATGAACAATTACAGCTGGGTGAAGTCCAATACATATACATGTTAGAACACATGAATAACCTAAATCCAATATCCAAACCAGTGTTGTAGGTAGCAGTGATTAATTACTAATAGAGGTGTACAAGTATAATGAGGGAATGAGTACTTTCTCTCTTCTTTGAATAAAGATCTACTGCATGTGGTCTCTTGAGAATTTGATTTACAATGCATCAGTCTTTATCTTTGCATTAACTTCGAAAGGGACTATATGGGTACGCTCTCCAGTGGGTTTGCTCAGTTGGCATTGAAACACCATTGAATGAGCTTGTGTACTCGCGACAGTTTCTGAGTCTTTCTTCGTGTTCTGTGCAAGGTTTTTTGAGAGAACCTCATGATCACCCAGGTCTGTCCACACACACACACACACACACCCCTTCCTGTATATGCAAGCATACATCCATTTATATATATGGATGTATTGTACAGCCTTTCCCTTTTTTTAAAAAATAAAAGCTGTTTCTAATTATCACCGTCTTGAACACACCAGAGCACTGAAGGCTCCATCCATAGGTGTAGGCATGATCAGTTCGCCAACAATTGCCCTCTTGAAACGTGTACATAATATTATAGAGGGTTATCAGAGCGAGATAGGTGGGGATATTTTTTTGTTTGGATTACTGATCCAGTCATATGAAAGGAAGCCCTATTGAACACGCAAAATAGCATTCTCACCAAATAATGTTATTTTTAAGTTGTTTGTTTTGGGGAGGGGGGTTCTCCCCCCCTTCCCCCGTTAAAATTACATAGAGCTAAAACCAATGGTATCCAAAAATTGAAATATGAAGCTTGAGTTGTTTGGACAGGCTAAAATTGATGGATGATGCCAGGTCTCATCCAAACCATAGTGATAGTTTATTTTTGGAGAGAAGAGATGACTTGAACTTTTACCAGTCCAAATTAGGCATGTGGCAAATTTCCAATCAAAGGGGCCATCTGGAATTGAAATTTGGACCACACTGATCACTCTCTGGTCAGTAAATAGGAAATGGAATGATGAATCTAGTTGTCAATTTGAGGTGTTTGCCTCTGAAATTCCCTTGTGAGATGTATAAATTTTTCTAAGAATAAAACAAAACATTCCAGGCTAATGAACAAATAGACTGGCTTGATTCATATCTATGTAAATACTCAGGCCACATGGAGTGAACTTTTGTGGAGATGAACTAAAGATTACAAGAGTTGCAATATGCAGAAGTCGGTCTATAAGGGTGCTCGATACTGGAAAGGTAGTCCCGTTTTTGTTTTGTAATATCAATAGGAGTTTTAGTCACATTAAAAAACCTAGAAATGACAGGTCCCCACCTAATAATATGGAGCTGGGTGTGATAAACCCCTCTGATTTGTTAGTCATGTGACGTAGGGAAATGGAAACACCCTTTTGGTAATGGTGTTAAGAACAACCGAATTGTGTGAAGGGAGTAAAAGGGGGAAGTTGAAATAATTATGTGAACTGGACGTTAATCATCATTTCTACAACTCTGTTCAAAAAAGTCCCCGATAAATAGACCCAAAAAGAGGCCCTTTAGTTGGTTTATCAAAATTCGGCCCTTTGGTTGCTTCCATCTGGTCCCTAATGAAACAACTTGATGGTCGGTAATGTTGCAACCCTTAGTATAAGGTTGGAAAAAAAATACCCTTTACCTCCATCTTGATTTCTCAGTTGCTTTATTGTCAATGTTTCACTGACAGTCTGAGTATTCAAGTTGGAATTATAAAAAGCAACTGTAAAAATAAGATGAATAGTAGTATTAAGAAAATGAAAATCACTCTGTTCAAAAATTAAAACGTATTTAGTTTTTGACATCACTTGACATTTGTCAACATTCATTTCTGTAATAAAACCTTTCTGATAGAGTTTTTGGGTTAATCCCCCAGTTGGAATAATCATTGCATGAAAAATAGAATGAAATAATATCATCCAAAATGCAACATAATTCATTGTGAAATGAAAAAGTTATAGATATGTAAAGAGTATAAACTCTGTATAGTTTTCATTTCTTGCACTTCATATTTTTCATCACAATTTCGATTGGAAATTTGGCACAAGCTTTTTTGTGACAGAAGGAAAAATAATATTTCTTTTTCTTTGCCTTCTCTCCTCTCTATATCATATCTTTATTAACACTTTCCTTCTCTTATTATTCCCCTCCCCTTAAGATAACTGCTTTTGTCCTTAGTTACAAATGCTGTTACTTAATTCGTTATGGATGCTGTTGATCAATTTGAATTCAGTCTATGTGTAATTTTCCTTGTTTTTTAGAACTGACTTGCGTCTGTTAAAAATTAATGTTGGTTTTTAAAATATTGCTTCACTGTACACTCCAAAAATAAGAAATTATTATAAAATACTGCAATGAGGTAAAAATTGCCAAAAATTTAAATATGACCAAACCAAAGAGTTCCTGGCCGAATGCTCTCTATAAAGACCAGATTTGTAAAATTTAGCCATAAAATTGCCAAAATGGCAACCCTGCTGTATATCCGCATCCTGACAGTGATCTTTTGCCGAAGATATGCCATTTACTTGTTTGTTTATTAAGCCTTTTCACACTGTGAAATAAGATTAATCTTTATTCTGCCCTTTGAAATCTCAAATCACCAGTTGATCAAGCTAGAGGAGTGTGCGTGGTGGGGATAACTGGGTGAGCAGAGGGTGTTTTACTGGGTGGGGAGAGGGTGTCATCATTGGCACTGCTACAATGTAGAAACACGTTTCTTGTCAGGTGTTAGTTTTTTAATTACCTTTTTTGCCATTAGCCTTTTTGGAATTCAAAGTCTGGGATGTCGGTCAGTTGGACTAAGATGAAACCTACTTGAGGTAAAAACACTCGTCAGTGTGTGTTAATTTTTAATGTAATTTTCAAATATCTGTATATCTATCTATGTACTAAGTTTAAAAAATTGTCGTACATTAGACGGTATGTTTTTTTTTCTTTTTTTTTTTTGTTTTGAAACGGTGAAAATGTTTGGCCTATTGTTACCAAAGCATATCTCCTGTAATGTTCAACCACCCCCTAATTATAGGTTTAAAAATTGGTCTTGAATAGTCAATTGTACAAGTATGTGTTTATATATATATATATATCTTTTTTTTTTTTTTTTTTTTTTTTTTTTAAATTTATTCAAATGTTTCTTCAAGCAATATTTTTCAATGTAATTTATTGAAAAATAACAAATTCTATAAATCTTTTCTAGTTAAATGTACCATTTGTTTGCTCAACACTTGGGTTGATAAGGTCCATTTTAATTTCACAGTGGCTGAAGAATCCGACTATGATTCATTTGATGCTTCTTTACGTCTCTATTGTTGTACGTCTCTCTCTGTCTCTCTATTGTTTCGTCTGATTGTCTCTGTCTGAATCGGGTTTTCTGTCTCCCTTTGTTACTCTATCACTCAGTGTCTGCTTGATGTGACTCTCCATCTGTCTTCTTACTCATGATCTCTATTCTAAGGATACTTCTCTTATCCTTATGGAATCTAATGCTTTGATGTAGAATTTGTATCTGGATACTTACAAATGCCTGTTATAAATGTTATTGATCCAACTCTGTGTGTATTATTATTATGCGTAGTTTCTCAGTGGATGCTTATGGGTGGGGTCAGCTATTCTTGACAGAGACCATGTGGGCCCCTTCAGAGGCGTGGCCCATATGAAAGGGTCATAGACTGGAATAATTCCATTAATGACCATGGAGAACTTTCGGAGATATCAAATGGACAAGATTGACTGGCACTAGTGACTAAACATATATATCTCTTCCAACTGATTGACTTCATCATTCAGGGGTGTAACTGGAGATTGGTTGGGGATGGTTGAGCTTGGGTTCTTAGTGCCCCCCACCCCCAACATTTAGTGCAGTGTTTGCTACAGATCCCTTGAGGTTATGTTCACTACTACTCATGAAGCTTTTGGGGACCAGGGAACTATTAAAAAAAGAAAAGAAAAAAAAATTTTCTCAATTGGTCCATAGCATTGTTAAAGGTATGAAATAGTGGACAAAGAATTATTTATTTTTATATATATATATATATATATATATATATATATATAAACTGTTCAACACCAATGTAGGCGAGTACTGCAATAAAAATGAATTTACATTTCCGTTTTTGAATAGTCTGTTATTTCTCCTTTCTCTTGATGATGACAAGGTACTCATTCGATCCACATAGACTAGGGGGAAAAAAAAGATATTCATCTATCATCTTCAATCAAGGCTGTACCAATGCAAGATTGTTGATGGAATACAAAGACACACACAATGGTCTATATATCAATTTTTTTCGGATCTCAGATTACTAACAGTTCATTTGCTTGCCTCCTATTGGTCGACTCTGAATTAAAAAAAAAAACAAAACCCAATTCGAGGGACTTTTTTCCATAGTTATTATTCACAAAAACTTTTCTTTTCTTCTCTTTTTTTTTTTTTTTTTTTTTTTTTTTTTTTCTTCAGTATAATGGGAGATGTTTATGATTTTATGAAAAAAAAGCATCTATTGTGAAAAAAATTTAAATGTACTATTTATGTATGATAAGATTGTATATTCACAATATACATTGTGTATAAGATAAAGAAAAGCATTTATGTACGACCGTATATGCACAGACATATGTGCTCCTTTGTTAATTGAATATTGTACAAAAATTTTTTCTCCCCCCCCTCCCCCCGCCCCTTAATCTCGTACGGTATAAAAAAAAAATCAACTACAAAAACTTGAAGAAAAGAAAAACTCTCAGATGAAAATGCCAGATGCAGCCACAAATATTTGCATAAATTACTTACTATATCTTATCTTATATTGTTAACTAAATCTCATCGTTAATAAATAGTACATTTACAGTTCTTTCAGTACAATTTTTTTTTCTCTCCATTAATAGTAAACCTATCTCCATTGCATGAGTTGGAGGAAAAAGTCAGTGTTCTTCGGAGAAAATTGATATGTAAGAATGGCCCTTTGAATTGTCTTCTGGGGGGGGGGGTCTGTGTGAACTAATTGGCGAAGAGCAAATAAACAGTCTGTAAGCTGAGATTCAGGAAACTGAATCCCACCACATACACACACACATATCTACACACATATCTACATACATGTGTACTCACATAGATACATACATGTGTACTCACATAGATACATACATGTGTACTCACATAGATACATACATGTGTACTCACATAGATACATACATGTGTACTCACATAGATACATACATGTGTACTCACATAGATACATACATGTGTACTCACATAGATACATACATGTGTACTCACATGTACGTATCATCAGAAAATAAATCCTCTTAGATGTCCCTAAAATAATTCAAGTGTGGTAATCCAACAAGTTTTAAATTTATCATCTTTATTTATTAACCTACCTCAAACAATCTGCTTGCGTCACCTTTTCGATCCAGTTGGACACATAAGACATTTTTCATCTTTTTAATCAGGCCAAATATTCACTTGTATTACAGAAAGCTTACTTTTAGTCCCATCTTGGACTTGACAATTGTAATTCATGTTTATTATTGATTTGTAGAACTAAAACAATAGTAATTTTACAATGTAAATTATAAGTAAATTATAAAAAAATTTAGATTTTAAATAAACATCTAAATATGCTGAAGCTCAGGTCTATGGTTGCTAATAAGCCCCCCCCTTTTTTTTCTAATCATTTATGTACATTGATTTAACGAGTTCATTTTGCTATAACTGAAAAATCCTTGAGTCCAACCAATGCAACTACATTGTTTTAACCCACTGACCCAAATTTGTTCTTCTGTCTCAATGTTTTCCAATTCAAAAATCCTTTAATTGCTTTCAGCTTAAAGACTTATTCAATGTCTCTTTGTCTAACAGAGCGTTAATGTCCATGATATAAAATACCAACACTTATATGTCACTTAGGATTAAAACACCTGCAACTTGTTCGGTACTTAATTTTTCTGTTGCTTGGTATAAAAGATTTAAATTTCTTTTTTTCCTTAATTAATTGCCAGCTACTTCATATTAGATTCACAGAAGTAAAATAAAGATTAAAATAAAATGCAATAACATTTCTTTTGTCAACTTGATATCCAATTCACTGTATGTATTAAACAGTTTCTTTTATTTTTACTATTCTATGAATTATCCCAATAGTAATGAAATGTATATCTGTACTTGCATAAATGAATCACCGTAGCCTGTACATGCACCAGAACAAATTTTATAGAAAAAATTTTTTTTTCAAATATTTGTACAAGATTTAGGCATGGTTTGTCCAAGGTGGCTAGTGAGATCCCAAAAAGCAATTTTTTGAGAAAAATCAAAAGTATCTTTAAGTGGTGTTGAGTGCAAAATTTTCAAGGTTGTAGCCCAAGAAATGTGACCAGGAGCGCCTGGAGGCACATACACACAGAAACTGGAGCTCACTTGGCTGGTTGGTCTGGTAGGCCATTTGTAGAGCTATGGTGATTTGAGTATTCGTTGAAAAGATAATCAAAGGTGTGATAGATTTTGAACTACATAGTGACAATTGTCTTGAAATGTAATAAATATTCTGAAAATATCATTTAGTTTTCAGTTTTGAATATCAATATTTTTTTTAAATTTTATTTTAAAGCAGAAAAAACTTAAGTGACTAATTCAAATAACTATGAACACTTAGAAAAAACAAACAAAAACTAAATTCTTCACTTGTACTCATTAAATTTTTTTTCTCTCATGGGTTCAATGTAACTATAAACATTGAATCGTCTGATAAAATATGTCAGACTAAAATTCTGAGATTGTTTACTTAATTTTGTTTTTACAAGAGTTGATTGTTTATAGATTGGGAGATTTTGACGCATTCAAGATTAACCAGTTGAGTTGCTTAATATGTGAATTTTCAAAAAAGTATTCAGGAGCTCAAAACATCAATTTCTATTTGATAGTTTTTTCCTTTTTAATTTTATTTCCATATTTTGAAGAACCAAAACTTTGATGGGATACATTTGTCCTGTCAGGCATTTTCCTCAGAACAAAAAAAACCCCAAACAAACAATTTGCAGATCTCTTCACACGTCTTTTCTTTTCTCTTATAGGTTTCATAATATGGTCATGCAATTGTCTGCAGTTGTAAAAGGCAGTAAAATCACCTTTACTCAATTTTTTGTGTATCATATGATCTATTCTATGGGAGATGTGTGTGTGGATATATATATATATAATATATATATATATATATATATATATCCCAGCAGTCCTAAAAACCTTGGGATATGTGTCAAAAGAGTCATGAAGTGGTTGAATGTGATATTACTTTCCAAACAAACTAATCTGTTTTTAGATTCTTAAGGTTATAAAATAAGTTTGTCTTTTTGTCAGGAAATTTTTTTTTTTTTTTCTCATCTGTCATGATATCTGAAACTTTTTATTTACCGAAATAGATCCAGATATATCGAATAACAGTAGCCACACTAGGATCGATATCTCTGGAACCAAAACGGCTCCATATATATACAAACCATCCTTTGGAAAACTAATTCAAGTTTATCATTTAATTAATTTTCGTTTAGTCACTGTATAGAAAGACATGTGAATACATTCAAATTTATAAAAATGAATTACAGTTTTATTGCTGGAGCACATTCAGATCAAAATAGCCAAAATTCCTGGAAAGTGCCTTCATTGTTCAAGTCACAAAAGATCAATTGTTGCATTTAATTTTTTATTTCTAAAAGATATATTGTCTATTTTACTCCTTTTTAAAAAAGGTGATTTTTGTGAACTGATTTCAACCGAAGGAGAGTTAGATTAACGATTAACTAATCCTGAGTATGGATGCAGGATTCATCTAACATGATCTTATTAAAAGCCAACACATAGTCACCTCTTAGATTTAGAATACTGTAAGGTTAGGTGGAATAATTGATAGTGCATAGTTTAATCTTGTATCTTAAGTTAATTAGTGGAAACTACTTTTACTGTAGCTTGAAAATCTTTTTTACCTAATCGAAGCAACAGAATACCGAAGATTTGGATGGTCATACATGTACTCACACCTAATTTGTTTCCTCTATGAAAGTTACTTTTTCTCAAAAACAAAAATTTCTGGATTTGTTTAAACAAATTTTAATTATTGGAAAATCTTTTGTCCGTATTTTCAAAATCCACTGATAAGAGGGTTTACAGTTGTTGTATTGTGATGAAAATTATGAAGATTCTCCAAATAATGTATGGCTTGGATTCTTGACCTCCTTTTCACGTAGGACCCATTTGTATCAAGGATTATTTTTGCAACCACAGTCAATGGCATAAGACCAATGGGTACCAAGACTGTATATTATTAATCCTTCTATCAATAACTAAATGTAGAAACAAATGAAGATCAGAGAAAACTCCTTGAAGACTAAAAGATATGAAATAAGATTACCTTAAAGTAATTGGATGGATGTTTCATTGCTCATTTTGACACTGTAACTCAAACTATACAAACTTTTTTTTTATCTTTTCCAGACAATTCAAACTCTTATGTTGATGTATTCATGACATTTCAGTGGATTCATTCAATTTCTCTGTGTGAGGTGCAAAATGAATTATCCAAAATGTCATAACAATATCGAAGATAAGAGATTGAATTGTCCAGGGAAAAAAAAAGTCGGTATTTTAATGACTCTTCTCAATGTTATAGAGCATGAACTCGAATCGTGTCTTGATATTTGTCAGTGGTGGTCTTGAAACAATTTCAGTTTTCTTAACGCTTGTTGTATTTTGGTTTAATTGCCATCAAATTCAAAAAACTCCGATTCACACTAGTAACTCATAACAGGATGGCAGTATTAGGAATTCGACTTTAATGCCTTGCAAATACACATCTGAGTTTGTTTGTTGTTTTTTTTTTTTTTTTCTTTTCTAATTCAACGTTGAAGTATAAACAGGATGTTTGTATTTTCCTGTAAATTAATACTTCCATAGTAAACCGGATTTTAATACCATGTCACTTATTCATTGGAATTGTCCTCTTACTTAAAGCTGATGTAATAGCCTACAAAATTTTTCATGGTGAATGGGAATGATACTCTTGGGATAGGTTATGTTTCTGATTCAGGACATCCACCTTACATATAAATCTTGCTGATTGCATGATCACTACCTTTTCCTTATTGATTCAATGGCTTATTTCAACTGAAAACCTGTTTGGAAAATATTTTCACTTTGTTTCTGTGGGAAACCTACAGGGGGCCCATTGGCTCCTATGCAAAATCATTGATTTGAATTCTGTATTCATTTTGTTATGTTTGAAAATCATTACTACCATAAACTCTTGGATCACTTTGAATTTTCAAAATTAACTTACTAAAAAGTGCTTGGAGATCTCATTAGTAACCACATAAAATTTGGTGGCTGTTGCTCTAGCTGTCCTTGGGTTATGCGATGACCCAGACATTTAGTGAATTATTGTGAAATGAATAACAGATTTTCATCTTGCTAATGTATGTTGCCAGATTTGATAAAATGGTCATTAACCTGAAACTTGTGGTGTATATTGAGAATATTTTATCACTTTTTGTGGTCCATTATATAAAGAACTGATTGTGTTATGTCAAACATGCCTGCCTGATTTCTCGGTGACTTATCTTCATATACATATTCACATGAAGACACCATGTTCCTTTGAACAGTAGCATTTTCCTGGCCTGCTGATTTATTTGCTGTAAGAGTACATATGCACACACAGCATTAAATTCTCCATTATTGATGTGCCCTCTTGCTTCAACTTCTATTTACAAGGGAAGTCTCTCGGTCAACTGATCTGATTTTCACACTGGAAAGTTAGCTCTCACTCGTGAATTTGATGTATTTGTTTTCCAATTATTTGTTTTTTGTGTGTATGTGAGGGATACAGCGTATTGCTGAGTTTTGTCTTCTGATTACCATTTCCTTGTCTTCTCTCTCAACAGGTTTCATCTCATCTACATAATCAAGACAAGAGACTTTTTTTTCATTTTTTTTTTCTTTTCTTTCCCTCATTTTGACTCCCTAGACTCACTGCACCCCCCTCCCCACCGGCTTCTCCTCGCTACATC
This sequence comes from Thysanoteuthis rhombus, assembly GCA_963457665.1. NCBI lineage: Eukaryota > Metazoa > Mollusca > Cephalopoda > Oegopsida > Thysanoteuthidae > Thysanoteuthis > Thysanoteuthis major. The sequence continues at coordinate 36,796,286 of OY735223.1, read as the reverse complement.
CATCACCTAGTCCATTTTTTTTGACAACTGTCATTTTTTTTTTTTGTTCTTACCGACACTATTCTAATAATTCTTCTATCCTAAACAAACTGTTATAGATGCTAACCAAAGGATATTTTTGATTGTCCACTTTCTAAGACAATTTTTTGTTTTTCTGTTTTTTCCCCAGCTTTTCACTCCTGAAATCTTAAAACTGTTTAAGACCAACAGTGTGTCTCCTCTATAAATAGCATTAAAATAGCAGAACTTTCCTTTGAATTGAATGAAAAAGATTTTGAAATCCACCAAATGTTCGAAGAGAAATAATTTCTATCAGAAGTCAATTTCCTTTGAAATTGACGTTTTTATTATCTTTGTATGAAAGTTGAAAAAAAATTCAAAATTTCTACTGAAATGAGAAAAACAATTTCATCATACTGATGCTTTTCTTTACAAGGCTATCATTTTCATAGCTATAAAAAATTCTCGTCTTGAAGTTTTTTTCAGATGACTGTACAAAAATTATGTTAAACCTAATGTTTTTTCCTTATACAAATTAAGACCTGAAATAAATTCATCCGTTTTTGGAATACATTCAAAACTATCTTCAAGTACATCAACAATTAAAAAAAATTTAGCATCACATATTTTTCAGGATTCTTAGCTTTTGAAAAGAAATATGGATACCTGTCATATAGTGATGCAATTATGAGTTCAATCCTAAGTGTCTCACTATCATGGCTTTGTGCCAAACTAAGCTAGCCCTAGATGAACATGCTATGAAAGATTTTATAATATTGAAAATGAGAACTGAGGGATATGTTAGCAATGTATTCAAAACAGTATCCTCTATGTGTGTGTATGTATATATATGTGTAAGTCTTTGAGATATGCAATTTTTTAAATATACCTGTATATTTTGAAGCTTGAGGGTTTAAAATAGATTTTGAAAAATCATTAGTTATATCTTTTTTCATGTTAAGATTGACTTTTGTGAATAAATGTTCTGGAATTTGGAGACATTGTTTATAAATCAAGATGAGAAAAACATGAAAGATGAAGGATTGAAACATAGTTGTTGAAGAATGACCTGTATATGAATAAAATATTTGAACCCGTTGAATGAACCATAAAAAATTTTACATATCTTTACAGTGCATATGAACCCGAGATCATTTCACCATCAAAAAAGCCCTCTGAAATGTTGACTGTTTAATTATTCCGCTATTTCCAATGCATGATTTGATTCTACAATAACTTTACAAAATATCTGAGAATTTGCTCAAACACCAAAGAACATATTCAATTATCTTCTGATCAAGCCTAATTGGAGACTTGATCCCACCAAAGACACTGAAATGCTATATAATTAAAAAAGAAAAAGACCTTCAAAGTTGATCCCTGATGTTGAACTGAACTGAATTGAAAGAAAAGAGAAAATATAGAAAAATAAAGGAAAGAGTTGACACCCTCCCCCAAAGCAAAAAAAAAAAAATCCTCTTCAGATCTCTCTCTGTATTTCTGCAACTAGCCAGAGATGGCTGTGTACGATCCATGTGCTACATACACCTCCCTTCAAACTGCTCTCCGGAACAGCAAGCCTATGGCTCGCTCTTCAGTATTACCTCCATCTCTCCCACTGCCTCCTCCTACAAATCGACCACTGCCACCTTGTACGTTGCAGTCCCTACCCATCACTAATACCAACAGCAATGTCTTTGATTGGCGCTGTCCTGTAAAGACGAGCGGGACCATTGCATGGACCAACTGTGTAAGGCAGTCAATAACTAGGCTGGATGCTTGCAAAATCAGCAGTGTCCGTATGGCTATAGGTAGGTGGACTAGACATCTTAGCCTCACACAATTGGTGAAGTAGACCTCTTAGCCTCACAATTTGCACCTTAACCCTCTGTCTTTATTTCTCAATCTATCTTGCACTCTTCAAACAAGAAGGGACAAAGCCAGGATACAAGAGTGAGACAGTTGGTATGTGCTTGCACACAAGTTGAAAAGAAAGAAAAAAAAAAGTTGTAGACTTTGTCACAATCACTGTCAGTAACTGCTGAATTCTACTTCTGTCCCATAATACTTGTTCATCTGCAACCAGTTTTCATACTTTGAATGCAACAACTATTATTGGACAGTGGTAATTTGATACTTTTGGTGTATTGCACACACGTATATGCACATAGTTTTCATTCATACTGGTCATCTGGGGATTGGATTAATTTATAAAAGTTCATAGAAGTTTTAGATATTGGCTTTTATGTAAGGCAAGGTTGGCACAAGATCACGCTTGTGGTGCACACTATAAAAAATGAAAAAACTCACTAGCAACAAGCTTTCAGGGCTAAAACTAACTTTCACTCAATTGCAGTTACTAAATATCTTTCAAGTAACTGTATATGCCAGACTATAAGACAAATGGATTACAATGCAACCGAGCCCTATAACTGTTCATATCAAGTTTCAGTAAACTGGCCCCTTAGTTATGACTCAAGCGCATTAGACTGTGTAATATTTGAATCAAATACTTTGAATTGAAAGTAAAAAAAAAAATAGGCTTCGAAGCCTATCAATTTGATAAATAAATATCCATGATAATCCAAGAGCTTATGTTTGAAAGAAAACTGATATGTTTCTGCTTATGCCATTGTCAACATCTAAAACATCAATTTTCAGACTTGTTCAGTATTTAGAAGAATCATTTATGCACTTTGTTACAGAAATCAGCAAGAATGTGACAAGGATAAATGCCAGCCTTGAGACTCGTTTTTGAATCCTGCAGTGAGAGTAATACTCTTCCAAATCATGTACAAAATGCTGTAACTCCAAACACCATTGGCAAAACCAGCTAAACATGTTGTCTGGAGCAAAATTTCTAAGTAACGAGAAATTCCTGCATCTTATCGAAATAAATTTACATGAACATTGGTAATACAATTTGAACGATATTGATAGAGGTTCCTTGCCTCTCAGGTACTCAGAATTACCTTCTTCCAAGAATGTTATCTTTAGTGCTCATGAAACTTAAGATCTGGTGTGAGTAAACTTGAGTGTTTACTGGCATTATGTTACAAGAGGTAGACTGCCATCTTTAGACCAGTTGTAATATTTGCATTCTATTCAATTTTATCTAACTCTTCTGAACTGCTTGCAATTAATAGTGAAACTCTTCCATCAATAGCTTTTTTAAAAATAATGGAATTCTGTTGTGAATTGAATTTTTTCTTTAAATTGAAATATTTGAAGAGAATTCAGGTCAAAATCAATTTCCCCTGAAATTTCCCTTATATAAGAATTAGATATTCGTCTTGTATACCAGCATATACATTACTTATTTATTGTAATGATGTAAATTCATGTACACCTTGTACTTTTTTTTTATGTCAATTTTAAAAATGTGACTGTGAATTTTCTTTTTAATGTATAAGTTTCCCGGGATTTTAATTTTTTTACCCCCAATTTTTTTTTTTTTTTAAATTTTTTTTATTTCAATAAATTCATTGCATTAGTATTCCTTGATTTTTCTAAAGCCTTGTGCTACCTTATGTTAAAGTATACATTCCATCATAAAAGAAAAAATTTAGTTTTGATTCTGAAAGTATTTTGTGGAATTTTAGATGAAAAAAAAATTGTTCCACGTGCTACTCTTCTAAAGACTGCATCTTTTGAGACTGATCGTGTTTATATTGGCAAAGTCAAGCTAATGGTAATTCCTAAACAACACTAAGATATCTGATATTGTTTCAAGGCCTCACATTGTAGAAACCATCAACCAAAACTGTCAACATAGGTATCTCCAGTTTTTAAGTTGTTCTGGCTAGCTATGTATATATTGCACATATATGGTGCACCATTGGAACTAGAAGGCTGAAAATTTTATCGTTTACTAATGAAATGAGTTTTGTAAACATATCAGCATACATTCTGAAAGAATTACTCAAAATTTGCACATTTTTGATTTGATTCCTACTTTGGAGATAGGATTTTTAAAAAAAAGCAATATTTGGGGAATATTCTACTTTTTATTTTAAGTTGAAAATGCAACTTGAATTGAAAGATTTGTGCAGTTAATGGAGAAAATACTGTGAATGATTGAATGTGTCAAAAGTGGTTTGATAAGTCTCGTGCTGGAGATTTCTTGGCGAACGGTTGTCCAAGGTTAGGTGGACCGATTGAGATTGATAGTGACTAAATCAAGATATTACTTGGGGAATCCTCGTCATTGTGATCTGGAGAAGTGGCCACCATACTTGGAATATCCAAATCAAGTGTTGAAAATTATCAGCACCAGCCAGGTTATGTTAGTTACTTTGATGTGTAGCGTCCATAAGTCTAGTGATAAAAAAAACGACCAGACTATATTTGAATATATATTTTTTTTTTTTTGTTTTTTTAAACATATTGTAGCAATTTTAAAAATTTTTTAAAAATTATTATTCGGACTATCCTCATCTTGGTTGTTTTTCATACATGGACACATAGCGTAGTGGTTACAGAATCAGAATTACTGTAATGTAATGGTTCCAGGTTCAATCCCTGTGTGAGATAATAATATATAGAAAATACTATTACTGCTAAGAGGGGAGTGTGGTCAATATACCCCTGTCGGTTAAATGAAGGGTTCGGTTTGTTACTTCCCCACACCTACCAGATGATACCTGATGAAGGCCATAGAGTACAACGTCCAAAACATTGTATGAAAAACAACCAAGATGAAGATAGTCCGAATAATAATAGAAATAATAATACCTCATCTCGAAAATTCAGAAATGTTGTAACAAGCGATGAAAAGTGGATTCTCTACAACATAGAATGCAAGAGAGAATGGTACACGTGGAATGAACCACCTGTACACCACTAACCTTACCAAAGGCCAGTCTTCATCCAAAGAGGATGATGCTGTGTATATCATGGGATTGGGAGGGAATCCTCTATAATGACCCTTCTGAGGAAAGAAACAATTGATTGGAACCAGTAATGCTCCCAGTTAGACCTGCTAACCTCAGGACTTTTGTCTCAGCTGAAGATAAAAGCAATTCATTTGTTAGTCTGGAAAATAACAGCTGTTTATAGAATTGTGAGGCCTTAGTAACTGTTTGCATTCCATCACACAACCTGTTACCCGTATTGGATTTGCTTCTGCAGTTTTTTTTTTGTTTTTTCTAAATAGTACAATAGTATCTGAACAAATAGAGCAAAAATATGATAAATATAAGAAGTTGACCTTTTCGTCAACCAAATCTGTCACTGTAAATATCTTCAGTTTTTAAGTGGATCTGGCTTGCTATATATGTGCCGCATGTACAGGCTGTGCCAATGGTGCTAGAGTACTAAACATCTTATCCTTAGGTCTAGGAAAAAGGTTTTCCTGTTCACACACACACACACATATATATATATATATATATATATATATATATATATATATATATATATATATATATATATATATATATATATATATATATATATATATATATATATATATATATATATATATATATATATATATATATATTTTTTTTTTTTTTTTTTTTTTTTTTTTCCTATAGGTTTGTGGGGAGGATTAATTTACTATGTATACTTGTGCTAACTTGGTACTCAAGTTTATGGCCTACCATGTTCACACGTTTTCTTTGGGGGTTGAAATTGGACTTTTTTTAGTGATCACGGGCAAGATGAGTTACCAATTCATTGATCGCCCCCATTTAACCCTTTTTTTTTTTTTTTTTTTTTTTTCTTTCTAATTGATCACCCCAAAATTGTTGGTTACATGACAGTTTCTACCTAGTGACTATCCAATCCTGATTGTTGCCAATGCTTTTTTTTTTTTTTTTTTTTTTTTCCAAGCTACTTCCTCAATTTTTCATTTATCTATCCTTTCCTTGTCTTCATTGCAGGAAGCCAGAAATATTCCGACAAGGGTAGCAGCGACGATGAACAAAGCAACTTATCAGCCTTCCTGGGGCCAAACCTGTGGGAGAAATCATATGGCACTGACTTCAAACTGGAATACATGGACTTGGATGAGTTCCTGGTTGAGAATGGTATCCCAACTGACCCAATGGAAAATGAGTCAGAGGGATCTCCTGTGTCGGCCCTGGAGGTCAAGTCCAGCCTTATCAACTCGGCACCTACTTCACCCACAAGTAAGTAAACAAATTTCTATTGTTGATGTATTAAAATGAACCCTTTCTGGACAGACCACCCAGATCCGGCCAGCCAAATACCTGCTTAAGTCTATCATGGTCAGCATGGAGAGATCACAACATATATATCAGAGAGGAAACGGGAGTCCGAGATATCATAGAATCCATAAGAAAACAAATGGCAGTGGGGCTAGTCATGTTGCGAGGATGGCAGACAACCGTCAAACATCATTACTCACAGCATGGATCCCCCGGGATCGAACATGAAACCGTGGCCCACAAAATGAGACGGCATGACAAACTAAATGTATTCTGAGAATACTGGCTCAGCAACGCCCTTGATAGAGAGGTCTGGGAAATCTTGGGGAAGGTCTATGTCTAATAACGGACACTAAAAGACTGATGAATCTAACATCACCTATTGGTTGTTGAGGGGTATGCACTAATGAATCAACCCAAGCAACATGGTGGCATCCATTCTGCACATATGCTTTGGAATTACTGATGCTAGGGCAGTGCCCACTCCAAAGTTCTATGTTTGGAAGGAGTAGGATTTTATGGTGGTGTAGCACAGCCTGCCATAATAAAGTAAAATAATTTCTGTCCATTGTACGAAACTACAGCTTCGAAGTATATTTGGTTGTTCCTCTTCAGTGTTGCCATTTATTTATTTTTTTTTTTTTCTTTCTTTGATTATATCTAAATTTATATAATTCTAAAAAGTGAGAATCAAGGGAGATAATTTTTAAGAAACTATCAATAAAAGTCTATTATCTCTAATTTTGATTAAATTTCTTGAACTGCTGATCCGAAAAACTTCGACCCTGTCATGACACTGCCTTGTGTGCTGACTAATATATTCGGCGAATGTCAATTTCATATGATGGCCAGTTGTCAAGTAATCGCTGTGCATACACACTAACAGATTTTTTTCAGTTGTAATCTGATGGTCGAATTCAAATACCATGACAAGCAGGCTTGGATTTGCAGGCCATTCTTTACTCTAATGACAAGTTTGAAGTTCTCTTATTATTATACATGTTACATGGTTCTGAGACATAATTGTTACAATTTTTTAGTTTCATCTTTGGGACGGTTATATTTGCAATACATTCAACATTTTGGGGCAATTTCTTTTCCTTCTGGTTTCCATTGGAATTACCAAAACCAGGTATCCTGGAGTAAAAATGTCTCGACCATTGAGCCTGAATGTTATCCTATGGAGTTATGTTAAATTGACCCCCCCCTTCCCCCTAAAATGGAGGGGATCAAATGCAAAATTGAAGAGGGAAGTTTGGTGGGAGCATGGTTAGGAGTGAACCTCTAGGCTTGAACCAACTTGATAAATACACTGTTGGAAAATGAAATTGCAACACCCTGAAAGGTTGATGCCAATTTTGACCGAGGTACAGTATGTGCATGCCGGGGGGGGGGTAGTAGATATTCTGATAAAATTTTCAAAGTCTTCTGCCATCTTGTGACTCTCGTACCAGTGCACCATCTGTGTCTGAGTTTTAGAGTATAGGCGAGAGTCCCAGTGAGGATATACAGTATATTAATATAGACTGATTGATATTGAGTAAATAGAAACATATTCAGGATGTTGCTATTTTATTTTCCCTCAGTGTAGTTAATTAGCTGGTAGAATACGAGTATATCTGAACTCCTGTCGAGGGTGCCAAGTGTATATTTCTGCAAGACTTGGTGGGGATGCTGGTAGGAAATATGGTGTGGGTTGCCCAATCCCCCTCCCTACAATGGTAGGAATCAAAACTAGAGTTGGGAGGATCAAAGTCGGATCAGTTGTATACACCCCCTGTAACCTTACCAGAATGCACATGGTATAGAGGATTAACTCAAATTGATTTCTGAAATATAAATTCATTTTGTGAGCTTACTCATAAAATTTAGAAATGAATCCAGTCTGGAGACGGTTAGACCAAAATTTTTTTTAGATTCATTGGAGGAAAAAAAAATTTTTTTCCTCAGCCACTATACATTTACGGTGTACTTCAATGGAAGTGATGCATCCCCAAAAAATGGAGTTGAACAATTGGCCAGGTACAAAAATGGTAACTAGATAGCTAAAACCATGAAATTCAAACTGAAATTGTAGTCTTGTCAGATGTGAAGGTTGTTTTACCCACTGAAGTATACAGTATTTATTCCACTTGGGCAACAAGTCATTCATTCCTCTTCTGAAGAATCTCCCATTGAAAAAAACTGAATGAATTGAGAGCATGTTCAATATGATGTCCATTCGATGGAGTCATGGCCTGTAAGAATATATCTTCACTCACAATGTCAGCTCCATTACAGCTTGGCTTGAAGTCCTACAATTATAAAATGCCAAACTAAAGTTGAAAAAGCTGTAAACATTTGTTTGACTTGAAAATATAAAATTAAATGCAGAAAACATGTCTGCTGATATTTTGAAAATTTTTAATCAAAATACTGTAAACCCTTGTTATGATGGTACTTATCCTAACACTCTTTAATGATATGCATTTCAACAGCAAGGTTAGATTGATATTTTGACTAAGCTGCTGTTGGAGACTTCACATCTTCCAGAACAAATTAAAAAGCTATTAATTTAACTTGTTCACCATGTTTTTAATTTGCATTTCAAATACTGTTGAAAGGCTCTAGAGGTGTCTTGTCTGAACATTCTGGTTTCTTATTATTAATGCATTTTGTAAACAGTCTGTCCTTTTTAACAGCCTTTCCTGAGATTGCCGTAATAAAGGGAGTGTACTGTGTTCCTGTTTGGCTTCATGTTATCAATTTCTTTCTGTAATAATCCTCTGTTAGGGGGAACTAATGAACTGATTGAAAGTTACTACCGTATGATCCTGAGTGTACAAGTAGTTTACTAGTACTTGTACAAGACTAGGGTCCAATGACCAAGGCAGAAAGTTATTTCCCTGGAATTTTTTTTTTTTTTTTTTTTTTTTTTTTTAAATTTCAAAATTTTTTAGGCTGGTCATGCGTGGAAATGATACCTATTTTTATTTTGGAATCCTCCTCTTCATACAGGGAAAATTCCCACAAAAGCATAATGGCACATGTTGCAGAAATGTGGATCCAGATGTAACTACACTTTAATGTATTTTGGTTTTTTTTTTTTTTTTTTGTTGTTGTTTTTAAAATTGCATTGATACATTGTGATATAATTCATTATAATCCTGATCAAGAAGGCACTCCGGCAGGAATATTTATGACCATCAGCGGATTTTGTTCAATATGAAATTTTTTTTTCTCTTTAATTCATGAGATTTTGAAATTATTCTTGGTCAATATCTTTTTCCAGTTTACATTGGGAGGAGGTCAAGTTCTTCCATGTAATGACTGTTCAGCTGACTTTGTTCAACAGTGGTCACCCTGGTTTCTATAAAGTACCCCCTTTAGTATTTTCATTTCTTGCAGTTGTGGTTTACTGCAAAGTCCCCAAATTTGTTAGCTAAGTGTTAGTTGTAGCATGAACTTGTTTGGGAATACTGTACAATGTGTGGATTTGTTCAAAATGTGATGTCTTGGGATGATGCAGACCGTCTCGAGAATATCAGCACGGTTTTGTCTCCAACTTGAGTGTTGGATTCCAGGGATTAATTTTGTTGCTCTGCATTGCACACGTTCCACTGCATCTATGTTGGTCCTGAATCTGGGAGACTTTATGGTTGAAGCAAATCCCAAACATAGGACGGGCGGATGACTTGTAAAATGAAACTATCTGGGTCGAGATGGTTAAATGCATATTTGATATATCCAAGGGTGCAGTTTGCTTTGTTTATTTTGATCTAACAGTGTCGTGTAATTAAATGAAAATAAAAAAAAATTTTTAGAATAAAATAAAACCGGTGTGAGCAACATAACTGGGGGGGGGGGTCAAATGTTTTTCATTTGATTTTATTTCAAGTATTATAAATCATTTTTAATAATTTTTATGATTACTTTTATCTTCAGCTTAATTTTTTAGTTGTATTTTATCTCTTTACTGGCCTGAAGGAAAGTTGCAGTAAAACTTCCCTTTCATGGATTTTTTTTTTTTTTTTTTTTTTTTTTTTTTTCCTAGCATTAAATGCTTTCAAAATCTACGTAAGTGAAGATTTTTTTTTTTTTTTTTGTTTTTGTTTTCTTCAAATCTCCATTTTGAAACCAACATAAAATGTCTATTTTCACCTCCCGAGAAATCTATGGAAGGGAAAATTGAAAGAAGTCCTGAGAATGACTTCATCAGATGAAAGATACCTTTTATTTGATCTCCAGTTTTATCACTCAGGCCCAGAAATAAGTTTTTATTTTAATTTCAAAACAAAGCAAACATAGGGTGTGGGGTGCTTCTGGATTCACATTTCTGCAATTTGTACCACTATTTTAGTGGGTATCTTTACCTATCAAGGGTAAGATTTTGAAATGAAAAATTGATCATTTTCATGTAAGACAAGCCTTGAAATTTAAAAAAAAGAAAGAAAAAAAAAAGTGTTCTTAGGGGATAACTTCTTGCCATAGTCCTCAGTATCTTTTTTTTCCTTCAATAATTCTCCATTCAAAGATTTGATAAATCCCCTGAAAGTTCTTTTCTATGTGACCCTAATGAGTTAAAATACTAGAAGCTAGAGGGAAGAAAAAAAAAAGAAAATAAGTAATGGAGGGGTCAGGTGAATAAGCCAGGGCTTAATGAATTATCCATCTTCAAGGAATTTCACTTCAGTAATTTTTATTATGTGGGTGTCCTCTCTTTTCTCTCCCTATTAAATTTTCTTCCCTCACCCAGACTGCCAGTTTGAATATTAGGGTTCTTACCCTAAGTAGTTCTTATGAGAAAAGATAATCTTGGGAGATTTTGTTTGTTTTTTTTTCCATTTCTCACCAAGGAGTTGACCTATGTTGATCCTTGTCCTATGAATACCATTTGTGAAACTAATCCAGATGTTGGGATTCAGGCTTTACAATGGTATTTATGGGACTACCACCACCACCACCACCACCACTAAACCATTTTGACTTCCCTTCCCCACTGGTTGTACTGCCTGATCTATTGATGCTCAGACACCTGTGTAATTTTATATTTCTGATGTATAAAAGGAATGGGTGAATAATGGTCAAGAATAAATAATACAATTAATTGCCTTCTATGGATTTGGAACCTGGACTCTTACAATTCATATCAACAGCCTATCAATCTACTTATTGATCCCCTAAAAAAAATTTCAGGTAGATTTTGAATTTTTATGAAATGATTTTTTTTTTTTTTTTTTAACTACTTAAATAGTTTCGTTGGAAGAGTCCATTGTTTCCAACAGTGGCTAAGAGATATTTATATGCTAAATTGTAATCTTTGAGTGGAAAAGTTCATTATGGACAGAGAAACATGAAAATCACTGTTCATGATTATAGTAGATAGTCTTGAACCAGGGCTTCCAAGCTGTGTGCAGTAAGACCTCAGTGTGACACTGATTAATATCTGGATGTGTTTTAAAATTAAATACATTGTGATGTCGTCATCCCAGCAGTTTCATCTTGATCTTGGCCAAGTTTTTACTCCAGTAAATTGACCATTTACAGATTTTGTTCAATCTGAAATTTCTTTTTCCTTCGAGTTCGAGAAATGATAGTTGAATTTTTCTCTACCATTATCTTTTCCAAAGTTACATTCGAAGGAGGTTATGTTCTTTGATATAACAGTTGCTGAATTGGTTCTACAGAGGTCACTCTGGCATCCATAAAGTAATCCTTTGCTCCTTCCCACACTTGTCCCTGTTTATATATATGGCTTGGCTCACAAAACTTGGCCCCCCAAAATTATTTTTTTAAAAGTGATGCCAATGTAGACGGTTCGGAAAGCTATATCTTAACCAAACCACTGGATGATACTTCTACTGAAAACATTTACTTATGGTTAGTTCAGTATTGTAGGAGACTACAAGTCTGAGGCACACAGGATGACCACTCACCCCACTGAATGTTTACTATTGCTTTGATGCCCATATCTATCCTCTGAGTGAGGCAGTGTTGCTATGAGACCAACCTCTACCAACCCAACTTGATATCCTCTCTAAACCCTCCATGATTCTATTCCTGACCTAAAAATTTTTGCCTGTTAACTCTCTGGCAGGAATCATTGTAATTTGATATCCCCTGAATGTCTCACCTGGCCTGATGGTATTCTCATACTATCTTCTCTCTAATGCACTGTTGCTATTAATTTTGCCTCTCAAATGATATTTACTGGTTGAAATTCTGTCCTGTGGGTGGTTTTGTTTTTGTTTTTTGTTGTTTCGTTTTCTTTTTGTTTTTTGTTTTTTGCCATCTTATAAGAAATCATGTATTTGAAAAATGTATTTATTGAATTGTACCTAATTTAAAAATCAAACATATACTCCTCATTTTGTCTAGAAGTAAATGTAATTTCTTTTTTGGAATTTTCTTCTTTTTTTTTTTTTTCTTGTGGTCAATTTGCAATGTAAGTTTATGCTAAATTGACCCCTAGTTAGTGTCTGACAGCATTCACGCTTGTATTTCTTGAACTGTTGGATCATCTGAAGGAGATTTCACAGCTATGTTGCTAAAAATCAAATCCTCATTAGTGTGAGTGCAAATGCAGGCTCCACAATTAAAAATTTTTTTTAACAGTTAAATAGTTAAAATTCTATCGTATGGTCTTTCAAATACCCTGTCATTACAGACAGATGAAGATGAAGAGTTAAATTCATCAAATTTGAATACACATGGTCCTAACTACAACTTTTTACAATGAGTAGCTTCTGGCAGACTTTTCCCAAGAAGCGCGCAAATTTTTTTTCTTCTCTTTTTATCTACTGATTTACGAAACTTTGTGCAAAATATTAATTGAGAATTCAATTGGGGTTGCTTAATAGTTAAATGACTTGTTTGTATAGTTTTGAGTCAGGGTCATTAACACCCAAAGAATTTTTTGGATATATTCCCTGTGAATGGGGGAAGAATTATAAAAGGGAAACTACCCACCCTCTCAAAGTTAGACCCTAGGAAAATTTTAAAAAAAAGAAAACTATGACCAAAGGCAAAATTTTTAAAAATCTGGAATGGCAGATCACATATGGAGAGAGGAAGGTGAATACTGTCCTCTCTGGGAAGAAGTCTATATTGTAGACATTGGACACTGAGAAAAATCCAAGAAATGACATAAGCATATTGGCTGAGTGTATAAGCCAAAAGAGTGCGGAATTCAACTCGCTGTGGATTCCGTTACTTTTCAGGGACAAGGTATAGAAATCCTCGCCTAAAAAGAAAGGAAAAGGGGGGGGATCTAAAGTTACTGCTATTGAAAAATATCTTCTCTTTCCCACCATTACATCACCGAAGAAGGTCATAGAATGGATTGCCCAAAATGTCATCCTAACAACATAAAACTTCAAAGGTCAATCGTCTGAAAGATTCTTTGAACATTTAATTCACTTTCAAGTAGTGGATCCTTCGTTAAAAAAAAAAAAAACTTAATTAATTTCAAGAGGCTGGTTTTGAACCTCTGCTTCTAGACTAGCTCTCTATTCCAATGACTGTTTTGAGTAGGTCTGAGGTAAAGCTTGGATTATCTCCCTTTCCGTCGAAATCTGACTTCTCCAATCAAGCGATATTAGTATGTGCATGTGTAACTGGGTCAAAAAATAAGTTGCTATTAATAACTCAGTAGCAGTGACTGCACACCCGAAATGTGTTAATCCAGTACTATTATTTGCTCTGTGAGAGACTGCACTGTCTAACTCATACCTAACATTCATCTTTTTAATCAAAGCAGTTTATATTTACCGATTGATTAAACTCTGATTTGGCTATATTTATCTACCGGGCAACACCTAATTACCTCAATAATTTGTAATTCTGTAAATCTCTTGAAAAAAAAAATCCGTACGTATGAGATAGTGTGTGTGAAAGGTCACCATGTTTTTGTTTTGTCTGTTTTCGTTGTTTAATGTTCTGACTGACTGGTATTTCCAATTTGGACTAACTGCGAAGAAAACTGCCTGAGAAGGAACGATCGAGGACGTTTGTCAGTTACACGTGACGTGAGGTGCTTGAAAGCCGAAGAGAGAGAAAAAACATTGTTTCGTCCACGTGCACTTGCCAAGTAAAGTTCTCATGCACCTTTGCCTTCGAGTTGAGCAGGCTTGGCTCGTAGAAATCAACAACTGAGATACATTTGGGTGCTTGCACTCTACATTCATTGGGGGGGTGGAGTAGATAGGAAGACATTATATCGAGATTTTTACAGAAATTTTATATTCGGCGGGAGGGGGCAAGATTGAGAAAAATGCTGGAGAAAAAAGAAATTGGGTTTGCGTGTGTGTGTGTGTGTACTCTTGCGATGATGTTATAGGAAAAAATCAGTTTGGGTTGATATTGATCAATTTTGTTAATTTCTTAAATGGTGACAGGGTCCGTGGTATCAAGGATTTTTGATTATCTATTTGGAAAATGAACTAAACGTAACCCCTTTTCTACCTCTCGTTCTCTCTCTCTCTTTCTCTCTCTGTCACTCTCGTTCTCTCTTTCTCTCTCTGTGTCACTCTCCCGTTCTCTCTGTGTCACTCTCCCGTTCTCTCTGTGTCACTCTCCCGTTCTCTCTGTGTCACTCTCCCGTTCTCTCTGTGTCACTCTCCCGTTCTCTCTGTGTCACTCTCCCGTTCTCTCTCTGTGTCACTCTCCCGTTCTCTCTCTGTGTCACTCTCCCGTTCTCTCTCTGTGTCACTCTCCCGTTCTCTCTCTGTGTCACTCTCCCGTTCTCTCTCTCTCTCTGTGTCACTCTCCCGTTCTCTCTCTCTCTCTCTCTCTGTCACTCTCCCGTTCTCTCTCTCTCTCTCTCTGTGTCACTCTCCCGTTCTCTCTCTCTCTCTGTGTCACTCTCCCGTTCTCTCTCTCTCTCTGTGTCACTCTCCCGTTCTCTCTCTCTCTCTCTCTCTGTGTCACTCTCCCGTTCTCTCTCTCTCTCTGTGTCACTCTCCCGTTCTCTCTCTCTCTCTCTCTGTGTCACTCTCCCGTTCTCTCTCTCTCTCTCTCTGTGTCACTCTCCCGTTCTCTCTCTCTCTCTCTCTGTGTCACTCTCCCGTTCTCTCTCTCTCTCTCTCTGTGTCACTCTCCCGTTCTCTCTCTCTCTCTCTCTGTGTCACTCTCCCGTTCTCTCTCTCTCTCTGTGTCACTCTCCCGTTCTCTCTCTCTCTCTGTGTCACTCTCCCGTTCTCTCTCTCTCTCTCTCTCTGTGTCACTCTCCCGTTCTCTCTCTCTCTCTCTCTCTGTGTCACTCTCCCGTTCTCTCTCTCTCTCTCTCTCTGTGTCACTCTCCCGTTCTCTCTCTCTCTCTCTCTCTGTGTCACTCTCCCGTTCTCTCTCTCTCTCTGTGTCACACTCCAATTTTCTCTCTCTCTCTCTGTGTCACACTCCAATTTTCTCTCTCTCTCTCTGTGTCACACTCCAATTTTCTCTCTCTCTCTCTGTGTCACACTCCAATTTTCTCTCTCTCTCTCTGTGTCACACTCCAATTCTTTCTCTCTCTCTCTGTGTCACACTCCAATTCTTTCTCTCTCTCTCTGTGTCACACTCCAATTCTTTCTCTCTCTCTCTGTGTCACACTCCAATTCTTTCTCTCTCTCTCTGTGTCACACTCCAATTCTTTCTCTCTCTCTCTGTGTCACTCCAATTCTTTCTCTCTCTCTCTGTGTCACTCCAATTCTTTCTCTCTCTCTCTGTGTCACTCCAATTCTTTCTCTCTGTCACTCCAATTCTTTCTCTCTCTCTCTCTGTGTCACTCCAATTCTTTCTGTCTCTGTGTGTCACTCCAATTTTTTCTGTCTCTGTGTGTCACTCCAATTTTTTCTGTCTCTGTGTGTCACTCCAATTTTTTCTGTCTCTGTGTGTCACTCCAATTTTTTCTGTCTCTCTGTGTGTCACTCCAATTTTTTCTCTCTCTCTGTGTGTCACTCCAATTTTTTCTCTCTCTCTGTGTGTCACTCCAATTTTTTCTCTCTCTCTGTGTGTCACTCCAATTTTTTCTCTCTCTCTGTGTGTCACTCCAATTTTTTCTCTCTCTCTGTGTGTCACTCCAATTTTCTCTCTCTCTCTCTGTGTCACTCCAATTTTCTCTCTCTCTGTGTCACTCCAATTTTCTCTCTCTCTGTGTCACTCCAATTATCTCTCTCTCTCTCTGTGTCACTCCAATTATCTCTCTCTCTCTCTGTGTCACTCCAATTCTCTCTCTGTGTGTCACTCCAATTCTCTCTCTCTCTCTGTCTGATAAAAGTTTCTTCCCATTGCAGAAAGGCTAGCCATGGCCATTGGCTGGTCAGTATTTGTACATGGGCACCCCCACAACCCTGATGGAGAAGTAGGTGGTTCAAAACACTGACTCACTTCTGGCTATAGGCTTCGGTTGGAATAATTTCAGTTGGGGAAACGTTCGAGAACCTGATTTTCTTTATATTTTTTTATTTTTTTTTTTTTTAAATCTTTTTAATCGACCTAAAAATATGTCAACTTGGATTGGGGTATGCTGCATTCAATTATAGATTTTTTTTTTTTTTTTTTTTTTTTTTTTTTTTTGTCTACGCCGAATACTTGTAGAGTGGTACGAGTACAAACATGCCAAGATTACAGCTTGAATAGTATATTTAGATTGAAGGAAAGTACATTCTAAATTATTCTCCCGAATCTATTTTATTTATTCCATTGTAACTAAATCTAAAATCCCTAAATGATGCCAATACAAACATCCAAAAGGTGATAACTTTTGGATCTGCAGTTGTAGTATTGAGAAAAGGGTTTGAAAAGAAGAAAGTCCAGTTCGGTTTTAAAAAGAAATTTCATTAAAATTTCACAATTTTTTTTTTTTTTTTTTTTTTTTTTTCTTTCCCTACATCTCCATTTATAAAGTAAGAGGAATAAAAATCACATAGCTCTGATACAAGCTAAGGGAAATAACTCTGATCTATTTTTACACAATATCTGAAGGCGTCTGGAATAATACGTTGAGTCTTATGACTTGATCAGAATGTCTTTTTAACAAAGTAGAATGGAATGATTTTTGTGTGGAATGATGGGCAATGAACTAAGGAAGAATTGACTAATTTTTGGATTGGATCAGGGAATTGGTGGATGGACTAAATTACAAATGATTTTATATCTTGCTGGCCTAAGTGAAGAAAAAATGAAAGTGATCATTCAAGTCCATTTAATGTGTAAACAATAAATTTCAGTTAGGAAAACCAAAGATTTAATCATTAGTTTTTAGCTCGAGAGAACACAATGTGTACCAATACCATTTAATCAAGGGCTTTCCAGTATGAAAAGCTGTTTTCATGCCTCAAAATATATCCCTTGTGAACCTGATTCTTTGTGTTTACGTCTTCCATGATTCTGAATTGAACTATGGGTTGAATTTCCCAAACCTGGTGCCAAGTACTGAACAATTTCCAATACTTGCGGCCAATGTTAGTGTTGACTTGGTTCACTGACCAGTCACTGTGTTTTGGTGGCACGCACAAGTTTTGTGTGCTGCACTTTATACACATCCAAAGTATTTCGGTTTTATTTCTTTTTTTTAATACTTTCTATGAGTCTACAAATTTCAAAAGTCCACTCGGTGGAAATCCAATTCAAGTATGGAAGGTGGTCACATTGGGTGAACATCTACTTATATAATATGTTATATGTAGATGTCTTTTTTTTTTTTTTTTTTTTTTTTTTTTTTTTTGTCATATCCCAAAGGGACATGTTTATTGGATAGTGTAATGGTTAGTACATCTGCCTCATATACTGAAGGTCCTTGGTTCGATTCTCGGAACAAGCAGTGAATGTGGAAAATTCTTCATTAAAACAAATTTCACAGTGCACTCGGCAGCTAATTGAGTACACTCTAGGCTGTGTGATGGGGAGGGGGCATTAAAATATGTAGGTATAAAGCCTTGGTCTCAGTCAGGCTTGAGACTTGCAAGGATCACTAAGCTGATGCTTGCAACAGAAATTTTTGATGTGATGCTTTACCTTGTATAACTGACTCATGGAACATTTATTTTGCTTTTTTACTTGATTCTCCCTATAGCTTAGTTTATACACATCCGATGGTATGATAGAAACCTGCTGCAATTGCAAAATTACTCAAATATTGCTGATTCTCCTGGCAAGGTCAAAGTAGTCCAATGGCTTTTAAACTGGAATCAAACAATTAATACTCAGTGGGGTCTGCCACAGTGTTCCCTCTGAACCTGACATGATGAATCTATTGGCAAAGAAACATCTTCCATCATAGAGCTATCTAAAGAACATAATTGTACACAGACCTGTACCATATATTAAAATTCAAATAAGGGTAATCTATTTAGAATGAATGATTTTGAAGGTAAAAGATATATCCTTTTGTTTTAGTGATAAGTCAAAAAAACTGTAAAAAGTTGGAGTCCATCAGAATATGTCCATTTATAGGAGGGATTCTTGAGTTTTCAAAGATTTGAAATCACTAAACTAGTTAGTCAATAGTCATTATGTTGAACAAGTCAACTTAGAAGATGGTGTTCCTCATGTGCCAACAACACATTACGAATGATTTGTTTTCATGTAGATATAAAATGAACATTTCTGTGATAATTAATTTTATTTATTTATCTTTTTCCAGGTGAAGACAACATTGCTTTCTCAGACAATGATTCTTTGTCTGGTCAGCCATGCATGGACTCGCCCACTGATTTGAAAGATGAATCAGAGAACATGTTTTGTCCAGGTGAATATCCTTTCAAAGAATGATAATCTTATGTATTGTTAGTCTTCCACATAGACAATACCACCCACTTATAGGAAATTTTTGGTGGGCAGTTGTTTTGAATTATCAATTGGACATCTATTTTTCCTTATATAAATTTGATTTCATTTTATATCTTTAGATATATGGAAAATGTATTACTTCTCGAATTATTAAAAGGGGATAACAGCTATGTGGTAATAAAAGCAATTATTCATTTTCTTTATGGGACACCTATATCCTAGTAGACTCTCAAAACATATCTATAGAATTATCTATGGTATAATTTGATCTGTAGAGAGTGAGACAGACTCGGGAGTAAAGTGGATGTAAGGAAGGTTTATTTATCTGTATATGTTTTCATTAATGGTCTAGACATGTTTCAGGAGGTATTCCCATCTTCAGTAGTGTGTGTACTGTTAGAGGTTATAGGTTTGATGTGGAACAAGAAAGAGTCCACTATCAGGAACTTTGCTTTGTGAACAAAAAGTGGTTACCCATCTGCTAGGGGCATCCTGTTATGTGAGAGAAAGCCCAGCCAGTGATGAAGTCTGTGGTGTTAGCAGCAGCTAACACATAGCTCATATATATGAGATGACAATGTTTTCTTCAAATTATGATCAACATCAGAAAAAAAAACTGAATCACACTGAGAGAAACGGAAAGAGCAATGTTAGGAACAATAACTAAGAGAAAGAAAAAGATCAACTTGGGTATGAGAGCAGACCGAGTAAAAAGACAGAAGTAATTGACAAAAATGGAGATGGTCTGTACATTAGACAACATATGGTGCAAAAAGTTAATTGATTGGTGCCTGAGACAGCAAATGCAGTTGCAGACAAGATGGAGAGATGATATAGAAGGTTTACCAGAAGGACATTGCAGAGATTAACATAGTCACAGTCAGCATGGAAGGAGCTGAGAATGGCTTTTGTCCAGTCCAAGACTGATAAATGCAGAAAAGTGACTGCCTTGAATTATTACAAGTTTTCTATGTGTTCTCCTACTTATTTTAATCATATATTTCAAATTTAATATTTAAGGATGATTTTTTTTTTTTTCTCTAATGTAGTAATATTTTATTTGAAATAGCAATAGTGTAGAAGATTACAATTTAGATGAGTTTTAGAAATCATGAAAAGAGCGTGTACTCACAAGGATATTTTAGAGAACTAATAAAATCCGATCCATGTATTGTAATTATTGTCTTATATTAATGAACATTTTAATTGATTTTTTTTTTTTAAATTTTTTTTTTTTGATTTTTTAAAATTTTTATATGAATTACATTTTGAGATGCCCAAAGGAGCATAATAAAATGTTTAGTCACTATCTAAAATGCTCCTCACAATCACTTCCATTACCATCTCCCTCTTATAATCTGTGAATTTGTCCGGGCAAGTCATGACCATTTTATATTATATGAAGCTATACAAATGCCATATCTTTTCTCTCGCTCTCTCTCCCAAGTTTGTCCCATGTCATTTACAAGAATTACCTCTTGATAACAAAAGCAGTTGCCATTTATCTAAAATCAAAAAATAGCAAATCTTTTCTTGGTTTTATTCCCTTCACCCTAAGCTCTTTATCCTAATGGAAATGAAGTCCACTATCAATTAGATGCTTTAAAAGTCTTTGTTAATGGTTGGTCTTCAGAATTTACCCATTTTCTGTGAATGACGTTAATTCTGTTCATTGCAGTTCTATATCCAACTTGAAAATGGACATGAACATTATTATGACCTAGGAAGCCTCCCACCTGAAAAATAGACAGCAGAATGGGGACCCTCTGCTCCCACATTTCGAAGGGGGCTCTCTCATCCCAACATTCCAAACCCTCCCCATTTACAAGTTTGATAACTTAATAAGATTTCTGTTTCATTATGATTGATGGCAACTTGGTTCTATCTGTAAGCCAGGGCTTTTATTTTGCAAAGGATAACTTACTATGAATTATCTTCAAATGGGTAAGAGTTTTTATCTTGCAATGGATAACTTACATTCACCACTCTCCTCACTTAATTAGTTGATACGATTCCTTTTTTTTTTTTTTTTTTTTTTTTTTTGTGTTGTGCTGAAATTTTCAGTTCTATCCCTATTTGGTGATGTCCTCATTTTTTATGGTTTGTAAGATTACTGCCATTTGCTTTTGTTTTTTAGGGTTAGCACTCTGCATCCTTTTTCAATGGTGCCTAGATTTTGTGCATTTAGTTTCTTCAAAAGCCCATGACTTGTGCATCTTTCACATACGACTGAAGTAGGCGACCACAAAACTTTAACACACTACCATTCAGCGATCAGTCGCCTGCAGTGGCAGAACAAAAATTTTTGGTGTTAAAACAAAGTTGCCTTCGGAATGCTGAAGGTAGAAGAATTTAGTTAGAAAACTAACAGCATTTTATGAGAACTACCCCCCCCCCCAAGTCTCCTATATAAAGTACTAGCTCAATACTGCCTGAGAAGACAGAGAACAGATAAGATGAGAATTTAGGTTGAAAGTAGTTATTAGGTCTTTGCCTTATTAGCTGCCTGTTCAGCACAATGGTAAGTGCATTGCTAAGCTGAAGCAGCTACCTATCTGTGGTCGATTCCTGCCGCAGCCCTATTTTCTTTATTTGTTTATTCTATTTACATTGTCTAGATTGAATGATGTATTAACCGCGTAATGATGGGAAATCATTTCAGATAAGTTTCTATGTAATATAACGAGATCTATAATTCATTCTGTCGGACCAGATAATCTCCATTTCTTGAATACATACTGTGGCATTGGAAGAGACGAAAAAGACCCAAGAATAGACAAGTTGAAAATTTGGGTTGGAAGCAGCGGTAGGCTGTTTACCACATCAGTAAGTGCATCGCGTATATATGTTGGTATATTGAACTGAAAGGGTTCGGTTTAGCATTATAGTTACATTGTAGAACCCCCCCCCCCCTGTGTAGAACCCTTTGGGAATTTTTTTCCGGAAAACCAATTTGTCCAAGTTCTATGTCCATTAAGTGTACATACCAAATTAGCTTGTGCCGTGCTAAAGCTGTGCAAATGAACTGAAAGTAAGGGTTCAGTTTTGCATTCTAGTTACATGTAAATAGAATTCCCTACCAAAACCCTTCGCGGGGTGGGGTGGGGGGGACAAAAAAATTGTCAGTTCTTCCCCTTGGTCCACTCAGTATGCATGCCAAATTTGTTTGGGCTGCACCAAAATTTAAGCGGGTTGGGGGGGGCAGAGTGGCAAACAGACAGCCAGTTGTTTTATGTGAAGTATTTTTATCAAACCTCCTCGTTTTGAGTTCTTTATATTACTGATCAATTCCTTTGTAGAAAATGATGATGATGGTCGAGAAGATGATGATGATGATGATGACGATATAGAATACGTATATGAGACCGCATCAAAGAAACCTGGAAGTTCTAAGATTCCAGGTAATATATTGAAAAAAAAAAAATGAGAAAAAAAAAAACAACAACTTTTTGAAAAGAAAAAAATGAAAAAAAAAAACAACTTTTTGAAAAAAAAAAAAAAAAGAGCTTTTCAAGCTCTTCATTCAAAACCTTGGTTTGCGAGGACTGTATTATTTAATTTGTTCATCAAATTTTTACCAACCTTATCAGCAGTGGAAAAACTTTTTTCAATTTCTGTATCACCTGGAATCCTTGTCTTGAAATTACTGAGCCTGAATTCTCATCAAATGCGATGGTGTCAACCGCAGAGATTTAGCTAGTATTGTTTTCAACCTTTGGAGGTGTGAATTCTGTAGCGCCTAATGACACGGACGAATGAAGCAGCAAGCCTTCAGGCTGTGTATATTCATTTTGCATTAATGCCCTTGGGATATAAAACCTTGAATACGAGAGTAAATTACAGTATGAATAATCCACACTAATCAAGGAATACCTGTAATTGGTGATTGTTCGTGTAGGAAATCCCCCAAAATATTATTAAAAAAATCACGTAGGCTTATTAAGAGAAATGCAATTAAAATTGAAGTACATCCCAGTCAGTTGTCAATAACTAACCTATTTATAAGTCCTGAATTTACCTATGTCATCAAAATGTGACAATAGTATTCAAATAATTATGCAATTGCATTGTACTTCTGAAAAAAATATCAAAAACATGAATTTTTTGCAAAACAAAATAAGGGGGACTATTCTATAATCAACATTTAATAGTCATTTCCCTTCACAAATGTTACAGAGAAAAGATATTGACATTCACATGGCATATTATATAAGTAGACGTTTCTATTTATCTGGTGGCTATAAAAACCCTATAGTTGACCCTTTTTTTTTTTTCTTTTTCTTTGTTTCCCCTCCCTTCATAGGTAATGGCCAATACTCCTTAATCTGACCTAAAAGTTTTTAATCGGTTCATAAAAATCTCAACTTCACGTAGGTAAAGCGTCAGATGTGAAGTCTCGATTTCCATTGCATGCATCAGCTGAGCAACTTTTGCAAGTCTGGTTGAGATCAGGACTTTCTTACAAGTTTTTATGACCACCCCTTTGGCAAGTCACCTGAAAGCGTACCTCCACCCTAATTTCACAGCTCAAAATGTACTCGATTAGCTGCTGAGTACATAGGAAAATTAGTCATAAGGGTCTTCCTCACTTTTTGCACATAGCGGGAATTCAAACCCCCGGATTTTCTGCTTGTGAGATAGACATGCCAACCTATCTGAGACTTCGCATCATGTATAAATGGAAATCTGCTGATAAGACTTAGTTTTTATATAAAAAGTTCTGTCCTGCTGTGAAATGATAACTCTATTATTCACTGGCAAATAAGATACATACTTGCATAACTATGGCTTGGATAAATTTCAGTAAGCAGTAATCCACCATTTACCCTTGTAAGCTATGCGTCTTATAGGCCAGCAAATATGTTATTGCTAATGTGAGAACTTTCTGGATTTTTCTAATTTGCTTTTCTTTTCAGGGGAAAGGGGTTTTGATCCAGCCAAGCGCAAATTCTCAACAGAAGAACTCAAACCACAACCTTTGATCAAAAAATCACGCAAGGTTAGGACTAAAATTATTTATTTCATGTTGTTTTTGTTTCGTGTTTTTGTTTTTTGTTGTTTTTTTTTTTTGTTTTTTTTGTTTTTTCAAGGTACCTGTCTATGACTTGTACCTTTGCCGACAGGTTTTTAGAAGTGTACAAATGAGAAATTTTGTAATATTGGGTGAAAAATCGACAGAACTGATAACTTGTTTAAGGAGTAAGAATTCAATCCTAACCCAACAACATTTGATAACGACATGTCAGTTTGAATGAGTGATTATGGTCTTATATAGCCTTTCAAGTCGAGAAAATTAGTTCTATCTGATGTGAGCAGAATGGACTCGGATTTTTCGTGCCTTCACAAATGAATGAGATAACTCTTGGCAAGTGGTAGTTATCTCCCTTGATGGAGAATTTCAAGTTATAAGTATGACTGGACATGCTTGTTTCTTGTTATAAAAAAGACTTGTCAAGCTGAGCCGTCAAAAATGACAGCATATAATATGTGGATATGAATTGAATTTTATATATGTAGTTAATAGATTCGCTTTGTAGTAAGCTTCCGTTGTCCATAAATGGATTTTTTTTTTTTTTTTTTCTATCTTTTTGTATTTAGCATTTTTTTATTACATCATCAGAACATAAATGAAATTCTATTTGACTGTTTCAATTGCACGAATGATGTTCTATTTTACGTTATCAGTTTCACCTGTTGGTATGGCTAATTATTATCTCGTGATGTTGATTAAATAAAGTTTGCTAATTTTGTGTCTCCTTTGTTTTGCAGGTATTTGTCCCTGACAATCATAAGGACGAAAAATATTGGGCTAGACGCAAGAAGAACAATGTGGCTGCCAAGCGTTCCCGAGATGCCCGTCGTGTGAAGGAGAACCAGATTGCCTTGCGAGCCAATTTCCTCGAGAGTGAGAACCAAGTCCTGAAAGCCAAACTAGAGAAGGTTCTCAAAGAGTTTGCGATCGTCAAAAAGGAGAAAGAGACTTTGACCTCCGAGAATTTGTATCTACAGAAGCAGCTCAAGAAATTCAATCTTTGAGAAGAAAAGGAAAAAAGAAATAATTGCGAAGAAAACAAATCGATTCCACACGTAGCTTCTGTCTTCTTTGTTCATTTTCCTCTTTAGATTACTTTCACACAAGTTTCAACTTCCAAAAAAACTTTTGAACTCTCATCTTTCTTTTTAATAATTTTTGTTTTGTGTCATCATCTGTCCTTTTTTTTGCAAAAGACACAACCAAATAACATTTGCATCTTTTTGTTTTTACTTGATAAGCATTTATTTAGAAAGGAAGATGATTTTGATTAGCCATGAATTTTTCAATTTTTCAAGTAGATTGAAAAATCGCATTGCTGACATAACATCGACAAAACTTTCCTTCATTTCATCAATTAGAAATTATTCATAAAGATGTTATTTTGAAAACAATGTTACGAAATGTCCTGCAGAGAACTTTCCCCGTTTGAAAAGAAAATGTCCAAGATATATTTGAGGAATGCTGAAAAGTCTCACTACAATTGAAGAAATCTCTGTTGGTGCATGCACTGCGATTACTCGACAGCTGGCCTATGTACGAAGTTGACATCGCCAGATATATTATTCAGCACTCAAGTCAGTGCAGGGTCGAGTTCCAAGCTCTTTAGATTGGCAGTTCTCCAGAAATCTGATAAAAAAAATAAATTTTTTTCAAAACAAAAATTATGGCTCTTTCTTCAGTTTCTATGAATTATCTCCCTTGATTTTGCTCTTTGGAATTATCTAAATTTCAGAATAGAACATTTAAATTGGCAACGCTGAAGAGAAATCATTGAAATACTTCAAAGCCATAAATTCGTACAACAGATAAATTATTTTACATGACGATTCTATTGATACACTCCAACACCATTGAATCCAAAATTCACCTTTGGAACAGAGACTGCCTTTAATTATTCAAATATCTTTAGAACCCCCCCCCCCCCCCCATTTTTTGTTTTGTTTTGTTTTTGTTTTTTGTTTTTTTTTTACATTTTCTCTCTTAAAAACCCTTTACAGACGGAACTTTTTTCCTCTGTGCGTTTGGTTTTTGCCCCCCCCCCCCATCCTGGACCTCATACATTTATGAGCATACTCTAGGGATATGAACATTTTCCATCCAAAAAAAACTGATTTCTTTTTCATGCCTGTGTTAATATGTAATGTTCTGGAAGATCACAAAACGCAAAAACAATTATATTCAGGATAATCCATTGAGGGGTTGAAGAATAGAGCTATGAAGCAGTCATCCCCCCCACACACACGCTCACCTTTGTTCTTTTTTTTTTTCTCCCCCTATACCAACCTATTAACCGTGCAAGTTTGAAGAGTAATGGTTATCCATTCCAAGATATGAGCCTTGACTCTGATAGAACTGAGTCGCCATCAATCACAATGAAACAAATTTTATTGAGTTAGCTGCCATTCACAGCTGATGGGTTGACAAATGATAGCATACATATTCACATAATTGAATCCGAAATTGCATGTGCTTAGCTTATTTTAAACCTCTAGCATATCCGAGCTCACAGACATGGTTTAATAACCCTTAAACCCTTTATTTTGATCTTTGCGAAGAGGCTGCTGAAAACTCACCATTTCACAGCTCTGCAAAGAATCGGCCCCTGTTTGTTACTGGATTCAAAGATTTGCCATGTAGAAAACTGTCCTTAACCTGTTCACTGCCAAGTGTATTTTTTAAAGTAAATCCTGTACTGGGATTTTCTCTAAAAATTGATTAAAATAGAAAGACCTCATTAAATGATTAAAAGGGTTTTAATTTCATACAAATCAACTAAAATATACAACAGAATTATCTATAAAATGTAATATTGACATATATACACTTGAATATTTTGATAATTTAAATAAGTACGAAATAGCTAAAAACACAAATCTATTACGAGGCCATTATGTATCCCATACATTGGTATTTATATATTCTGTTGCACAGTCTGTAAACGTACTTCATGTTTCTAGTGGAGTTTTCTCTCTTGGCTGTTGAAAGAAGTGCTGAGGGGAAAGAATAGCACACTATCATAAGACAAGTTATCTCGTTTGGTGACTTGCTCAGACATGTTATCACCTCGTCCGTGGTAGCGAATAAGGTGAAGAAAATGATCTTTGATGTTCCAAGTGGTTAGATTCATTTGAGAGTTCGATGCTTACTTCATTGTATCTTTCCTTTTACTTTGACGTATGCTTTTGGATTCAATTATCTTGAAGGGGATAGTAATTATCCTTGAAGGAGTTCATCAGGAAAGGGTCTAACTGAATCACTTGAAAGTACTCAACAAGTTGTATCCAAGAGATGGTGTCAGAAAAATAAGTGTCAATTCCTAGAGATCGTCTCGATTAACCCAGATCAGTTATACTGCCTCTAAGGTTGGAAGACCTCCTGTTAGCTCGGGCATCTGCCTATGAGAAGGAAAAGTTAACTTATGACCTAGGGACCTTGTTCCCGTCAGCCAACCTCTGTGGGCCCTGACATGCAGACCCTTTGTTTGAAAAGTGAGGTCACTTATGCACACAAATCTCGCGCACCAATTTTATCGTGTTGGCAATAGGGCTATTCACTCTGACAATTGAGGGCCTGAAAAAATTAGGAAAACTCCCTGAAATCTTCATTTGTGAAGCCAAGCCATAATGATGATCTCAAATAACTTCTGAATGCTGAACCAAGGGAGATAGGTCTGTTGGGTGGATGGGGGGGGATGTCGTTTATATTTTCACTAGTATAGTACCCGTCAAAAATGACAGGATTATTTACGTCTGGATTGGCACTTCTACCTAGAATCAGTGTAGTATTGGTGCGCTTATCGAAAAGTGTTACACACGCACACACACTAATCTAACAATATAATCAACTGTGAGACTCTTTTTCTTCTGCTTTTTTTTTTTTCTTTTTTGTTTCTGCCTTCCATTGTATGTAATTATAGATCCACCTATATGATGGGTAATATTGTCCGCGGCTAATGGCCCTTTCACTCTCAATGAAATTGGCTGTTGTGTATGAGTACTGCAATGATAGATCGGAGTTGGCTAGATCAAGATCAGTTTCAGCTTTCCATTTCTGGAGTGTACTAACAAAGTTTTATGATTATATGAACTCGCTAAACCATACTACAATTCTATATAACGAACAGTGTGACTTTTTCTCTTTGTTCTTTTGTAATACATAATACAAGTAAGATAATATTGAATATATATATGAAATATATCCATAAATCTTTCACGGGTAATAATTAGTATATGTATATACATGGACATGCGTTGCATTTTATGTATGGATTATCTAAGTTATTAAAAAAAAAATTAATCATTTGTCTTTACTTTTTTGGGTTCAATGGATTATTCTGCTGTGTGTGTGTCTGTAAAACCTTTAAAAAAAAAAAAAAAAAGTCAGGCTGCTTGGAGCAATTGATATTTTCCAAGTTGTACAGTGTCCATTAAGTCTCTCTATATTTTATCATAGGGTTTGAATAGAAATACGTGGACACACTTTATCCTTTTAAACAAGTCTTGTCTTTCTTTCTTTTTTTTTTTTTTTCTCCCCCTTCTTTTTTGAATTTTTTTTTTTTTTTTTTTAATGATTGACAAAGTAGTTTTCTTCTTTGTATAATGCACATTTGGTTGCTGTCTGGTTGAAAGTGGACAAAAAGATAAAAAGAGAAGTCACGCAATCTCTCCATTTTTATTTTTATATATATATATATATATAATATATATATATATATATATATAAAAAACACCCCTCCCTCTTTTTTGCTATTTGGGTGGATTGTTTACCTCTTGGTTATGCATGAATACTTTATATTATAGGATTTCGGGTGCAATCTGTTACAGAATGGCAATCTTTAAAAACATTAAGATCCTTCTGAACTCGATGACCTGTATTAAGTCATATTCTGTGGAAAGAGGAGGAGCAATTGGCTTTTAATGGGTCACTTACCTGTTTCTTTTCAAAGAAATAATGGAAAAAAACATTTGTCATTCTTGCTTTTTTTTTTTTTCTTTTTTTTTTTTTTTTTTTCATTTTTTCTCCATTATCTCATTCAACATACCCAGTAAAGGAGGGGGGTTCTGAGATGAAGTCGTGTGTGAGTATATATTATATTAATTTCTCGTTTATTTTCTTTATGTCTACTAGTCTTTTTCCTTTTTTTTTTTTTTTTTTTTTTTTTTTTCCCCCCCACACAGTCTCTCACCTAAATGTCACTCCCCCTGTTACTTTTTAAATACTTCTCGACTTTGAATAGATTTTTTTTTTCCTGTTAATTTCACTGGAGTTTATTTCTTTCCTTTCATCCCCCTCTATCCCTGAACTCTATTCTTCTACTGCCTCTCTCTCTCTCATATATTCTAACCTATCTACTCCCCTCTCCGATTGTACCTCCCATTCCTTCTCTTATGCTTACAGCTCAGTGTTAGGACATTGGACTGAAAGCCACAAGGTTCTGAGTTTTCATTTCCCCACCCTCTACCAAGTGGCCTTAGAAACTTTTGGGAGGCAAAGAAATTCAGATTTTTAGAGGACTTGATAAGGTCCTTTGTTCTTGGTTATTTTTTCAGATTTTTTTGCAAAACACTTGCCTAGGGTTGCCAGACTTGACCAGAAGGGGAAAAAATCTGAGCTTCGTTTCAGACATGATCTCCCAATGCCTAAGTCCATTTTGTTATCCAATGAGAAGCAAATTAAGTTCTAGAACCCGTGAACTTGCTTACCTGCCCAAATCACCTCTCCATTGCACTAAAAAAAAAATTGATTTTGAGTATTCAAAGGTTCAAAGCAATTTTGTTGGGTGATCCCTAATCCTTGCTTTGAACCACACTTGGCAAAGCTTGTGGTTTGTCTTTTTCTAAACACTCACCCACCCCAACTTTTTTTCTTCCAACTTCCAACTTCAAGGTGCATAATACCTGAATCAGAATATCCCAGAAGTCTTGAAAGATTTCAACCATTCATTCTTCGTCTTACTGTCTCTGTGTAGCCCTAGTGATTGTGGAAAGGGGTTAATGTCCGTCTCAAGGACTGTGTTAGTCATAAAAAGGAAAGCTCTTATTTTCTAAGTAGTCTTTATCCCTACATCAGGGTTTCCCAACCTGGGGGTGAATTTATCAATTCTGAATGAGCACATAATTTTTAAATCTATAATTCAATGAGACATTGTCCTATTATTTTTGAACTTGAAATAATGTTTAAAACAGTATTTTCAAATTTCCCCATTGTCAGCTGCTTTGTTGGTGTAAGTTCTAATTTTCGAAAAGTTGCCAGGGATAAATAGGACTCGAAAAAAAATTGGAAACCACATTTTCTTAGAAATTTCCTTGATTAGAGTAGTCAGGTTGGTACGGAGGAAACCTTATTATTGTGATCTCTTTGGGATAATCCTTTTAGATGAATATAAAAATTGGAATAATTGACATGGTTATGAAACTTCATTTAAAAAAAAGAAAAAAAAAATTATAATGTAATGATAAAGCTTAGCTGTACAAGGGTTAAAATCCTTTGCTTCATTGAAATCTAGAAGGTGAACAAAACTGAATTTATTTCTCCAGACAATTTTATATGAAAACTAAGTATCCTATTTAAACCGCTTCCAGTAGTTCCAGTGATAAAACTAGTCGAGTTGACAGTGAATTCCTGTTTTTTGCACTTGCAATTTACTCATGAGGTCATTATCAGTGGTGACAAATGAAAATAAAGACAAAAGTCTATAGGATTCTTTCAAAATTTAAAATAATTTTTTGTCAGTGTTGGGTACTGATCAACTTTGATAACAATAATTGTTCTAGAATATTAACCATGATGATAATGAGTAGCTTCCTCTTTACTTATTGACACCATCATAATGTTGATTTATACGGATCCCCCTTTTCATGAACCCCTGACCACACCATCATGGTACTTGTCTTGCTTGAATTTATTTCTTTTCATGAAGTTACTAAAAAAAACTTAGTTGCTTAACTTCTGTTGTTGAATTATTTTTCTTCTTCACCTTTCATTTCCAAGGGAAAAGATTTTTGCAGGTTTCTTTTTATATGTAGAAGTGTTGTAGCTTTTTAAACATGTTATATTGTGTGTATTATATAGTGTAAGACCATTAATATATGTAACATGTGCATATTATCAGTAAATCATTCATTCCAGTGATTTGGTTCTCATATTCATATGGTTCCCCCCACACCATTAGTGAGAAAATTAATTTCATTTCTCAGTTTGTCTTTCTTCCCCACCCCCAAATAAAGTCTTCAAAATCCTGAAACTTTTCTGATTGTAGTTTCAATTTGATATTTTCTTTTTTATTTTCTTAATTTTATTTCTCTCCCCCCCATTTTGTTCCTTGAAAAATAAGCATTAAAATTTTGTGAATGTTCATTTCATTTTTGGGGACTTCAATAAACCATCCACAAGAGAAAGAAAATTGTTTCTTTTATGTCTTAATTCTTTTATTTTCGTGTTAAACAATAGTATTATACACTGAATAATTCAGACTAGGGTCCTCATCTTGGTTGTTATTGTCAAGTTGCATCTGTTGTTGATGGTAACCTGCTGGAAATTTTTGACCAAACCCTTTATTTAATCCATAGATTGAATAACATCCCATAGCATGAACAGCAGAATGCTTTTTATCAGTTAATTCTTCAACTGTGACTAAAAACTAAGATGAGTAAGTCAGTGTCAAAATAATTCCCCATCTCAGAATTTTCAGACAGAGATTAAAATTTTTTTTTTTTTTTTTTTTTTTTTTTTACACCATAAGCAATATCTGAATAAGGCTGAACCTAGGGTCCTTTGGTGCCCTGGTCAAGCTGAATATTGGTACCCTTGTTTTTTTTTTTTTCTCCCACTGTCACAGGCAGTTTTATATACCACTCGGAGAAAAAGTCCTGGTTTCCTTTCCATATGTCAGCATAGTGATTCTTGCAAGTTTCAACTCTGGTTGTGACCAGGATTTAATTCCTACAAGTCTTATGACTACCCCCGTGAGTAGGGCGCAAGCCCATTGATGGCCCAAGCACACAGCCTAGGGTGCACACAATTAGCTGCTGAGTATTCAGGGAGATTAGAAATTTGCCCTTTTGGGATGTTATGTAGATGGGCCAAGCATTGCACTGAGTGGATTCCCTTTAAAGTAGAGTATTTCATTTACTTGTAACCCTACCCCCCCCTCCAGCATCTCGGCTATTTAAATGATGTAATGCACTATTCCACCCAATAAGCTAAGCCTGG
Source organism: Thysanoteuthis rhombus (assembly GCA_963457665.1). Taxonomy (NCBI): domain Eukaryota; kingdom Metazoa; phylum Mollusca; class Cephalopoda; order Oegopsida; family Thysanoteuthidae; genus Thysanoteuthis; species Thysanoteuthis major. Next base: position 36,764,120 of record OY735223.1, on the reverse strand, counting down.
CAGAGTTTAGTCTTGGTCATGAGAAATATGTTTCACTTTGGATACTTTCTGTACAGGTGAATCAGATATTCTTGAAAAATCTGACTTCAGATCAGGGAATTTTCTTTCCTACCATCTGACACTTGACAGATGCTAGCATTTGGTACCCTGAGGCTGCCACTACCTAGGGTTGGCTCTGCCTCTAGAACATGCGATCAGCATCAAGCCTTGAGCTATGTAATCCAGTTCGTCTCTCAGACCAATCAGCCAACTTAGCTGGCACACACTGTTTCCCCAAATAAGAATAAACTTGATTGTTTTGGGTACTAGGGCAGTGCCCATTCCAAAAGATGTATTTTTGGATGGAAGTCTGTTGTGTGAAGCAGCCTGTCAGTATTGTCATGTAAAATAATTTTCTGTCCCTTGTATGAAACTCTGGCTCCAAAGAATATCAGTTACTGCTCTTCAGAGTTCCCAATTTTGATATATAGATGTAAATTTAGATGATGCTAAAGAGCAGAGTCAAGGGAGGTAATTTATTGAAGCTGTGAGGGAAAAAATTTTTTTTTCTTTTTTTTTCAGAACTCCATAATCCAGGAAACTTGAAACAGCACCATTTTGAATGAAGATGACATTCAACTCAGTCATTGAGTAATCATGAAGTGTACAGAATTTTTTATTTTTTTTATTTTTGTCAGATATTTATTAAGCATGGCTTGTTTTCCCTGCAAATAAGGAATTATAAAGTTACTTCCCTTTAAGGCTGGAAGGAGCTAGATTTATTCATTCCCAGCTAGTAGAGAGAAAAGAAATATGATTGAAAAATTATGCAAAGGCTATAAATAAAAGTTTGAATTTTATTTTAATAGATTGTAAGATAATTTTACCTTATTTTCATTGCGTTAATTTCTTATCAATACATTATGAATACTTCAGAGCTTACTCAACATTTTAGGTATGAAGTTAGCAGGGAGGGTGGGGATCTAAGAACTTTTTAGCCATTCTAAATCAAAGGGAGGTAACCTTTTGCAAATCCTCTGGGTACCTCATTTGCAAGGATAACTGCTTGGGACAAGGATTAATAAATGTGCAAAAAAAAAACAAAAAACAAAAACAAAAAAGAATTTTGCCACAAATGCTTATGGTCAACTACACTGGCTTCCTAGAAAAAAATAGCAAATTTAGATTGACAATGCCACAATTTCATCATGACATGATGAAAGCCAACTAGTACAGGATACACTGCCATGATGTCAATTAGATAAATTTCCAACATTTTAATGTTCGTGAAGAAATGGTCAATTTTATTTTTAATAAACACCAATAACCAAACATCCTTTAGGGATGTGTGTCAGACTCCTATTCTTTCATTGACTATTTTCCTCAGGTAATAATGATCCTCACCAAAATAACCCTTCAAGGCTGAAATTCAGTAAGCGGCCTCATTTCAACCCTACTAGAAGATATATAAAGAAAAATTGTGATCATCTACAGACTGATACACTTATTTGTTTGAATCTACAATCTTTCAAATTATATTTCTAAATGGTATGAAAATTTAGATGTAAGAAAGAAAAATCAGAATTTAAAAAAAAAAATATACATAGGTACTTTTATATTTCCATGGGCAAATTTACTGGTCTTTCTCAGTTAAAGGGAACTCGAAATTGAAATATTCTGAGTGAAGTTAGACTAAGGGGCCACAAGATTTCTTTTTTTTTTTTAAATAAAAAAAAAAAAAAGAAAACATGAAAAAACAAGCTAATCACGTGAGAAGGTTTGTTGCTGACCTGTGAAGTAAACTATCAAAGGGAGGTAATAGCAGCAAAGGGAGGTAACAACAGCGGCCCAGTACGTCCAATGCGTACTTATTCATAGTGTATTTCCTTTTTAATTTAATAATGAAAAAGAAAAGATGTTTGATCATGTTTCACCTGCAACACCAACCCTAAATCATACTGCGTATAATCAAATTTAATAGAATAGTTTTAAATAATTAAGTTTTCTACTTTCATTTAACAATGCTGACTTGAAGTGTTATCTCCCTTTGATATTTTAGTTGGGAACCAGTAACCAACCATGGATTAGTTAATGGTCATTTTAGGAATTGTTAACTTGAAGATTTATATTTTGATACTGAGGATGTAAGGTGAGTGTCAAAAGTAGCGTCAGATATCAATTCTACTCCAATGTCTTATTACCAAGTAGGAGATAAAACTAAGATTTTCTTTCTTTTTAGCCTAACATAACATCCCTCCATTGAGTGCATGAAGGATTTGGAAGACCATGAAATATGTAACATTCTCCTCTTTCATGAAATTTTACTTCTTTTGAGATTATCATACAAGAACTCAAGAATTTTTTTTTTTTTGTCCGGGATTCTCTGACATACTGCAATATGTATTTTACAAGTATGTGAATTGGCTTATCAAACAAACCCAAACTTTCAAAAGGCATTAGTTTGAAGTGAATATTTTCTGTGCAAGTAAAGGCAGGAACACATTGCTATCACGTCACTGGAACTCCCAAGGCTTAAAAACCATGGAAATAACTGTAGGGATTCATACTTGTTTCACAACCCCTCATTTGATATTTTTTATGTGGTCACTAAGTATTACATGTCCACATTAAAGAAAATACCATATTATCAAGCACCCTGTAAATGTGTGCAGAAACAAGGGGATGTCAAGTCACAGGGGCAGACGAGAAGTGACATGTGATATCACATGACTTACAGCAGTGTCTTGTAGCAATTCAAATAAGATAAACTGGCCTGCCCACAAACTACTCACAAGAACTGAAGTGATGGGATAGCTAATATGTTCCTGCCTTCACCAGTATGTCACCCCATCCCAAAACTTCTCATGAATAAAGGACACCTAGTGTATACAATGGTCAGCAAGATAGTCTATAAGAATATCATTAGTATGAGAAATTAGATCTTCACTAAATGCCACACTATGTTGGGCTTTTGCCAAACCACATGTACTTTCATGTTAGATGTATGCAAGTGTAATGACTGTACTTAGTAACTTGAACCGTGCTTAAATTAAACTATCCGAACAGGGTAACAGATTTGTCCAGAAGGGAAATAATCCACACTTTATCTCAGACTTACCCTGGAGAAGAATCGGAATAGCATCTTATTTGGAAATCAAACAAGTCTGGACACAGAGATTCAATACAAGAATCTTGGTGTGGGCACATCTCAAGTTGGTACTGAACCTCAGCCTCTCTCGATTTCTAAATTCAATGCTATTCCAATGCCTGTTTTGGGTATGTCCGAGATAAAACTTGGATTATCTCCCCTCATGACCAAATCTGGTAATCCCAACCCAACACTCACTCACCTGATGACGAGTTGAATGGTTTCCACAGACAAGGAGAAAATGCACCTAAAAGAAAAAGTTGCAGAAAGAGAAGAAAAATGTGGAAGTTAAACAGATTTATTCAGTTCTGCAGGAGTTTTGTAAAATATGGAATAACTACAAACATTTTTCTCAGTTTTTTTTTTCAATGTATATTTTGTTTTTTATATATATATATACTTTTTCATATATTCGTTTTTTTTTTAAATTTTTATTTTTATCTTTTTCCTCTTTCTCACAGTTTCTGGAAGAGATTGTTTTTTTCTTCCTTGCCTTTTTTTTTTTTTCTTTTTCACAGGCAGATAACTTATAGTCTGTCCAGAAAGACTTTCTTTCGAGAAAAAAAAAAAAAAAAAAAAAAAAATCACAATTTTTTTTTCTTTTGCTTATGTGGGCAGGGGATTTCTTCTCTAAATTTATTCCTTCACCATTTTTTTTTGTTTTATTGTTTTAAGATTTTTATGTGACTTTTTAAAATTTTATCTTACTTCATATTCTGGCTTTTTTTCCTCTTCTAAATAAAATCAGTCCTTCTGAGGTCAGGGCATGGGGGGAGGAGGAGGAGGAAGCTGACAAATTTTCATATAAGCAGAAGAGAAAAATTAAAAAAAAAAAAAAATCCAAAACAATAGCTGTTGTATTTCCATTATCATATATAACAGAAATCATAATGGGTTATGTTCACTTCAATGGTTTGCCACAATTCATTCTGAAGAGAAGCAAAGAAAATAACCCGAACTAGTTTTCCACTCTTTGTATGAAAATTTGTGTTCTTTAAATTTTTTCGTCTACAAAGAGATTTATTTTTTTTGTCCTTTTCAGGAGACCAACTTGTAAAAAAAAAAAAAAAATTTCTTTATTTCCGTTTCTATGATTTAAAATTTTTTTACTGAATGTGGCATGGAGGGGTGGGAGGGCGGCTGCTCCAAGAGAGGTGGAATGTACAAAAAAACACTTAATTCTACACATTTAAAACAATTTACAACAAAAGAATCTTTGAAATGTGTTCTCTCTCCTTTTATGACTACAAAAAAAAAAAAAGTATCTGTTCTCTTATGACTATCCCTCAAAAATACAAACTTACAACTAATTTGATCAAATATATAATATAGAGTCTTTTTTTAAATTTCCTCGTGCACGTGCCAGCACCAACTAAAGAATAGAGAACAATGTGAACCAACTAAGTGAATTTACAGATTTTTTTTTTAATGTTTTTTTTTTTGGTTTTTTTTCCTTTGTTTTATCTGATGGATAGGAGGGACACCTCGGGGGAAACGCCTACAGAAATTATTCCATTTCCAAGTTTCAGAATATATTCAAGAAACAAAGTTGTATGCAAACTTGAGAATATATTTTATATATTTTGTATATTCACCATTCTTCAACAAGAAACATTGAAGTATTTTGGGCTCCTTTTAAAACATTGTTTAAAAAAAAAAAAAAAAAAATTGATTATTTGGTTTTAAAAAATTGACCAGAGAATTTATACCGATTTTTTTTCTCTCTTCTTCAGTATCTGTTGGCTAGCAGCAGTAACAGGGAGAGATAAGAGGCAGTACCACCTCACCAACAAAGTCAAAAGCTTCACCCGGTCTCTGCTGTAAGACTGACCAGCTAAAAACTTATTATACAGACTGTCATCCAAAAATGGATTTATAAAAAAAAAAAAAAAAAAAATGGAGATAGACAAATTAAAAATATCTCGTTAAACAAAACATCTAGCAATAGCAAAAAAGGTTTTTTTGGGGGATATTCAAACTATTTGCACTTTGAAGAGAAGGGGGGCTCCTACATGATGACACTTATTATTTTTTTCTTCTTTTGCACTCTCTTCAATTTTTCTCACATTGTCATCAGAACTCAAGTCAGAGCTAGGATGTCACTGTTATATAAATATCTTTTTTTTTCTCCAATTCATATCACCGATATTTTGAGTCAATCATCCAAAGGCTGATACAACAATAAAGACTGTGCAATAATAATGTAGGAGAATCAATTGGTACGTAACCTTAAGCACTCTGTTTAGCGACTTCATTTGCCAAGCAAAAACTTTGTCCAGCCACTGCAGTCGACTCCATTCACTGAATGATGTTTTTGAATTACGTGGTTGTGTTGTCATGTCAATTCCAGTCATACATGAACAGACACGAGAGTTACAGGCTTTCAAAGTTACTAAGTGCACAAAATCTTGGCGCCCTTGAAAAAGAATGCAGAATGCCAAAGGTTGAAGTGAGACCAAACACTTGTAGATGTATATATGCATTAAGTAATCCTGGTGATAGTGTCAGTTATCAGAATTTAGTGACGGTAAATTATATTCATTTTATTTGATTTCTTCAAAAGACATATGAGAGAGAGACTCATGACTTGTAAGATGTCCCGCAAGTGTAACCTGTGCTGATAGCAAAATTCACACCTGTACAGAGAGGGAGGGAGTTAAGGACACAGGCAGGTATGTCATGTTGCGCATGTAATATAAAAACAGTGGCCAATATACAAAGGTACTGTACCTGGGGCACGAGGGGGTATAGTTTTGTCTGAGAGGAAGGGTGTAAAGGAAAACTTTTAGACATACATATGTTGAAGAAACAGAGGAAAATAGAATGTCCAATTTAGATCAAAAACATTTTTTGGTAATCATTTTTCAATAATGCTTTATTTTAATTGTATTCATAACCTTAGTCGTCATCATCGTCACAGTCATTGTATAAACATACGTCATGCTGATGGTGGTAATAGTTAACAAAGAGAAAAGAAGAGACTGATGAAGCAGGAGGACAGACAGGCAGACAGACAGACAACCTGCCTGACCCAGCAGCAATCAGCATATCATTCAGTTTGAAACTGGCCTGCATACAAGAACAACATTTAACACTGTCTTCTTCCATACCGATTCCTGGAAGCTGACTCCCAGCAGTTTGTCAGTCTCTGACCCACAAAGTGAAAGGCTTCTTTCTTTTTTTTTTTTTTTTTTCATTTTTTTTTTCTTCTTTTAAATCAAGAGTAGGGGAAGGACATCCCAACACTTTTTTTTTTTCTTTTTCTAAAGTAATTTTTATGTTGAAAAGGACTGGGGGGGGAGCACATTAAAAACAAAAAAATTCAAATTCTGCGAGAAAGAAAAATTGAACGAGTAGATGGAGGAGGAGATGAAACTTGTAAGAGGTCAGCAGATACAAAGTACAATTAACACAAGGAAAGGGTTTTTTCTGTTAGCAAAAAAAAAAAAAAAAAAAAAAAAATTAAGGGGGGGAACAAGGGAAAAAAAAACTTTTGTATTTTGAACTATATAACTAGAAAATGCATTCAGTACAAAACTTCATGAAGTTGATAAAATAATAAACTCAAGAACAGTTTGTACATACATGAGGGTGTATATAAACATGTAAAGGGCTTCCTATCAACTGGCTGCAGAAACATTCAAGTATATGCTGCTGATAATACAGTATTTGTATATAAGAGGATACTTAACTAAATGAAAAAAAATGTTCAATCATCCGAACTTATTCCCAGGTCAATCAAAACTCTTCTTACCCCCCTTTAATATCAACACAATGTTTCAGCCATATCATTCTATGGCCTTCTTCGGGTGTAACATGTAATATCTACAAGGAAAGATACTTTCTTTCTGAAGAATGTTTAAAATGATACTGCCAAAATGTTGTGTTGGCATCAAAGATGGGAAGAAGAGATTAAATTGTCCAAGAAAGAAGTTTGAATGTTAATGACTCTTCTCAAAGTTATAGACAATGAACAATCATTTTCTTCCTTTCACCTCTTGAACTTTCTTCAACAAGTAGCCTGACTAATCAAAGTGTTCATACATCTGCTGGTGATTGAACCAAGCTCACTGGATTTGGCTAGGAGAGATAATCCAAGCTCTATTTCAGACTTACCCACAAGCATTAGAATGATACTGAATTTGGAAAATTGAGCAAATCTGGAGGCAGGTCAACCTCAAGAGGCTCGTATTGAACTTCTGATTCCAGATTCACTCAATTTCCAAATTCTATGCTATTCCAATATCTGTTTTTGGGAAGTCTCAGAGAAAGCTTGGATTATCTCCCCTTCTGGCCAAATCTAGCAAGTCTTCTTAGAACTTGAACCGTGCTGATATCAGATTCTACTACACTAGACTGAAAGGGAAGTACATGGCTTTCGTTTTGAACTTCTTTTCAGTTCTCTTGAGCAAGTTGTTTGCAGAAACAGGTTTGCACCAAACTGACACTGGGAGAGGGGGTGGAACTGTAGAGCCCTGCATGTGTGTATTAATTTACAGATGCATCTAAGAGACTTCAACCACGGAAGGGAGACAACTCTTAAAACTTATAAAAACTTCTGCATGGCTTTGTAGCTTCCCATCCCAGCAAGAATTTTGTAAGAAAAAAATTAAAAAAAAAAAAAAAAAAAATCATATCACTTCCAAGTTGAACATTCAAGGCTACATATTTTTTTTCTCTTCCTTGAACAAAAACTTCTTAATATTAAAATCAAGAGGGAGGGAGAGGGGGTAGGAATATTACAAATGAGTTTTCAATGCACTTTGCAGTATTTCATTTAGCTTTATAAAGATCTTTGGTAGCACTTTTATGTGTTTGTATGTTAGTTGAACTTTTTAATTTCTTTTTTTTTCAAAAGAGAAGTGATTGGAAAAGGCGATGGAAGTCAACTTTATAGTGAAAAAAAAATTTATTTTAAAGTTTTTGCTGATATTTTTGCAGATTTTTTTCCTCACGCCATATAGGACTTTTTTTTTTTTCTTTTTCTTTTAAATAATGGTGGGGGGAAAAATTGCTCCCACTATCCTCCAATTTGATTGAACCCTTGGGAAAAAGATACAGATAGGATTGATATTTTTTTTTTTTTTTTTTTTTTTTTTTTTAAATGAGTGGGTAGTAATTTTAATGTTTCTTTTTTGTTTTGGGTTTTTTTTGTTTTTTTTTTTTTTTTTTTTAAATATTGAAAGGTTCATTTATCTTAAAGGGAGAAAAAATCCTGAGATCATACAATCTGGCGGTTGTATTTTTTCCCCAAATTTCAATACTGGACAGCCATGCGAGCTGGAAAATATGCTAATTTTTTTTAATTTTTTTTTTTTTTTTTTTGACACAGCATCTCAATTTTCAAAAGTCATGCTCAACTATCTTGTAATATTACATATAGAGCAGATTTTAAAAAGTGAGGGGGGCAGCAGGTAAGGGCAACAAAAGAGAGTGAAGAGTGGGCTCAGCATGTAGGGCACCCCTGCAAACACACCACCGCCTGTCCCCTACTCCCCCCACCCACCCTCGATGCGAGAAAAAAAAAAAAAAAAAAAAACACCAAGAAGGACGGGGAGGCATGTTTTTGTTAACAGTGATATTACCTGCTCCTGCACCTCTTCCTTCTCCTCCTCCTCATCATCATCATCGTCAACCTCATTGTCAATATTACCTGCAGTTCCCCCTCCCCCCAAATAGTTACACTGTTGCCGTCATCTGTAGTTCAGTCCCGTCATCAGTCATCCTTTGTGAGAAAAGAGTAGTAGTCAGTGAGTGGAGTCCTTGTGGTCGTTCTTCACCTCTCATCACCAGTGAGATCTGCAACAGCTGAATGATAGACTCTCAAAAATTCAGAGTACCTGTTCGTCTTGTTCTTTAGGAGTAGTAGAAATAGTAGCAGTCATCGTCATAGTAATAGTAGTTATAGTAGCTGTAATAATAGGTGGTAGTAGTAATTGTTGGTAGAACACAAGCTGTAATCATGTGACAAGAATTGGTTGGTAGGTGATGGTGGAAGTAGTAGTAGTAGTGGAGGTGGTGGTAGTGGTGGTGGTGTTGGCTTCTCTATGAAATAATGATTCTTAAAGATGTTCCATCTCAGCAGACGGTTCATTAGTCACTGCTGAAACCCTGAAAGGAGAAAAATAAGTAAAAAATAAATAAATTGCAGAAAGAAAAAAAAAAACAACAAGTTCAATTAGATTCCTTGCGTCCCCAATGATACCCATCCAAGGATTTGATCAGAAAGGAGTAGATAATCCAAGCTCTAGCTCAGACTTACCCAAAACAGGTCTTGGAAATACATTGAATTTGAAAATCAGGCAAGTATGGAGACAGACGTTCAGTACCAGCCTCTTAGACAGGCTCTCTTGATTTCTAAATTCAACTCTAATCCAATGCCTTTTTGGGGTAAATCTGATATACCCCCCCCCCCGAACAAAACTGGCAACCCTGCCCCCATCCTTTAAATACGTTCATGCCTGAACAACTATGAGGCTGACTCGATGCATATGGTTTCATTATCTTTTAAGGATATTATATGATAAAGTGAAGTAAAGCATAATTCAAAAAGTATATTTTTTTTATATATTCTTTAAATGAAAATTTAATTAAAATATTCAATAAAAGAATAATGAATATGCATTACTTTGACAGAGAAATTAAGTTTATTCCTAATTATAAGCTATTTCTTGTAAATATCCCCAGTGAGTCCTTTAGAATAAAAAATAGAAAAGGATAACAGTTTTTCATAATAGTTTTTATTTTTTGTAATAATTTTTTTCTGGTTTGTTTACAAACTCATTCAGTGATAAAATCTCGTATGATTAACTGAAGTAAAAATTGTAATTTTCATAATTGTTTTATAGATTGTTTACGAAGTAATTTTAGCAAAGTATAGTTTTAAACAATGAAGGAAGGAATATTCATGAAGAATAGCATATAATAAATTCAATTTTTATAAAAATTGAAAATCAACATTCCTTATAAATAAATGCTACCAGATTAACATTTTTTTCAAATAAAATCTGATATAAATTCAAAATGGTTGTTTAGAGAACTAAGAAAAAAACATCTTCCAAATATTCCTAGCTGTTTGGCATTGACTTGGTTTGTAACAGAGTTGTCATCACATTGAGTTGACTGCATTGAATCATACAGCCAGAATAAGTACTGCAAAAACTGATGAATCAATTTGACAGAAGTCAACCTAGAGTTTTTTTGTTTTTTTGTTTTTTTTTTAAAGTTAATTTAAATCTTTAATGGAAGTTTTATCAAGTCTGTTCAAGTTAGCCTATGAAAATAAAAGTATCATTAGAAGGCAAATTGGTGCTTTTTAACCTCCAGTACTGTTTTTTTTTTTCAAGAGCGCCAAGATTTTGAGCACTAAGTAACTTTGAAATTCTGTTCATGTACAACTGAAATTAACATGAGAATACAACCTTGAAATTAAAGCACATAGGAGTTAAGCGATTGGAGTTAACTACAATGATAGGACAAGTTTTTTACTCTTAGAATGAAATTGCCTACAGAGTGCAAGAGATTAATAATTCAGGTACACCTTATTTAATTTACAACACTATGATCTTGAAGGTGAAGTTGTGATCCTAAACATCAAGATGAAAATCAAGTGGCTGGCTTTTCCACTCTAGACACCTACTTACAGCAATACCTTGAATAGTGTGGTTTTGATGAAGCATAGATAAGCTGCACAAAATAATGCAATTTAGTATAAGCTAAAAAAATTTTTTTGAAATCAAATCATAGTAATACTTGAACAGTGCAATTTTGAAGAGTAAGGAACATTTTGAAACGAATTGATCGTACTTAACAAAGTATACCTATATATTCCTTCTTGCAAATGTACCCAACAAATTTACTCAAGTGTATGTCATGATAATTGCCAAATTAAAATCTGAGAAAAATATACCAGTTCCAGCAACTGACACCCACAAAAATAAATGAGAAGCAAAGTAGGTTGATTAAATGATATAAATGCCCCATGGTGAAGCCGATTGAAAGACAGATCAGTTTTTAACAAAGAGGGCCTGTGAAAATTAAACATTCTTTTGACAAACCAGCACAGCAGCAGCCAGCTACGGAGAAGAGGTAATAACACATTCTAAAGACAGACCAGTATGGTAGCCACCAGCTACCCAGAAGAGGTTTTGTCATGATTGTGTTGAGTTTCAGGCAATACAGTCAAGCAACCAGTATTTACTCAACTCCCCATGAGGGCAGAATCCAAGTTGAGTTTAGTGTAGGTAGAGTTAAAAATTGTCTAGTTCCCACGACATTTCCCTTTACATCACCTCCAGCATCATAGATTGACCCTACCCCTCCAAGTGGAAGGGGGGGGGGTCAGCCCTCTGGTATTAAATGTTTTTGGTCTTTAGGCCAAAATGGCAAAGTCAAACATTGGTTTATCTAACTAAATCCAACAAAAATAAACAAGGTCTTTATTTTATTTCAATGACCTGCTAATGTCTACACCAGTGGTTCCAAAATCTTAGGTCATGAACTAAATGAGGGTTGCAAGTAAGCAACTGATGGTTGTGCGAGGGTTTAAAGAAAAGAAAAAAGAAAAAAAGAAAAAATATTGAATAGAAAAACACTGAAATTTTATTTCCACCCTGTGGCCAGAATTTTTGTGTTAAAAAAATGCAGCAAAAAAGTTAGGGAAATACTGGTTTACACGCAGCTGAGACGAAATATTGCATATTCACTGACCTTTCTCAAATGGGAGAAGTTTAGCATCAAGTAACGTGTCTTGCTTTCAAGGGTTTAAAAAGGCAAAGAAACACTTGACTGCAACTAGGCCATTTTTTTTAATCCCATGTGTAAAGAAAAAATTTAAAAAAAAAAAAGAAAAAACGCCTGGCAAATTCTCCCACTTCCTTGTTTCTAACAGCAAATTCAGTCACAAATATTTGCATACACTGTAGACCCATTACAAAGGGAAAATGGGGGTCAATTTTTTTACTGCATTCTAGGTGTGTCCGCATTGTAAATCTCCACATAAAAACCTCAATCCAAATACAGATTCCCACCCCCAACTTCAGGATTGACTTTCATAATTTGTGCAGAAAAGAGGAGAAAGCCATTGGGGCGGAATTAAGGTGAAGCTAATCTGCGAGGAGAGAGAAATTTAGTGACAAATAAAAGGGGGCGAGGAGTTTTGTTTTTGACAATCAAAATGTTTTGTCTTTTTCTTTTTAGAGTTGGTGTAAACCAATTCAGTAAGGGCCTTTTCATTTTGTTATTTAGCAATTATTTTGAGAAGCAAATCTAACATTTTGAAAATTGGGGTCCATGTTCAAACCACATTATATCGAGCCACATTAAAATGGGTCTACAGTGTATACCATTGGTTTAATTTCCAGTGTGCAAAATTGTTCAAAGAGATGCATTTATGACCTGGAATGAATAAAAGAAAATGAAAACATTTTTTTTTTCAAACTGGAAGAATGATAATTCAAAGAAGGCATTATTGTATGTTCAGTTGTAGATCTTTTTCCTTTTTCTTTAACTAAATATCCAAGGGAAAAAAAATTATGAACTTACTGCATCAGTTTTTCCAGGTCTAAGCCTTTCTAGAATGCCTTCAACTGTACTTCGCCTGAAGGAAAAAGAAAATTTTGTTAAGAAAAAAGTGTGATTTATTTTTTCTCCAACGAGTCATTTACATCTATACAGTCAGGTATTGCTCAACAGACAATATATTATGAGATTTGGACGGAATGTGCACCCCATGTTACACACGGACTTAGCAAAGCTATATGGGATACTTGTACAAAACCTGTACTGACTGAAAAGTCAAAATGTTGAGAGGGACTCCCTTTTGTGTTCGGTCATCAATCCAAGTCCTTTGTAATTTCATCATCATCTGATATAGGTCCCTCTTGCCAAGGGCTGCAAGATTTGGCTAGGAGGGGAGATAAGTCAAGTTTTATAACAGACTTACCCAAAACAGGCACAGAAATAGAGTTGAACTTGAAAATCAGGCCAGTCTGGAGGCAGAGATTTAATACCAACCTCCCGACAAATGTTTGTCTATTCCAATGCTTGCTTTTGATTAAGTCCCTAGGATAAAGCTTGGATTATCTCCCCTTCGGGCAATTCTGCTTATCGTCTTTGTTATCCTTGAAGCCAATCCTTTAACAACTTGGATAACTCTTTTTTTCAGGATTGTCTTGAGCGTTTAGTGTGACATACCTAGATCACAAGCAATAACATTCACAGGTTTTCCACCTTCACATTATCTAATAACCCCATTTCACTTCCAACCCCATACGTCACTTATGCTTCTTATTACTACTATCACCAGCAGTGGTTTTGATGCATGTGGGAGCCATGAAGCAGTTCACTGAAATATTTTTGAACGAATATCAAACAGATGATGCAACAAAATACAAAGAGAAACTGAAACATAGGACTGGCAGTACATTCTCTTTGTTAACAATACAAGAGGCATTAGAATCATGTGTTGCTTCCACAACTACTGGTTACTTCCACTATGCCATTCTCCAGTCAAGATTTTTTTTTAACTCTATAACCATATGGGACCTCAGACATACGGAAGAACACTAAGTGATGCATGACCATATGTTATAGCGAATCCAATTTTTTTGCACTTGAAAACAAAAATATGATCACCTATTTTGTCAAACCAATACTTAACAGGATGACTATTTCTTCAACACAAATAAATTCAGGTACCATTGTGGTACTATCCACTGAAGTAAGGCAAGTTGATCGCATACTAATTCCAATGCAAAAATGTGGTTCTGTTTCTCCTGAAACACAACCACAGATATTGAAGTTCTCGATTCATTACAACCAATGTCATTAGTTTAGACATCTTTTCACATAGTACAGGTTAAATTTACCTAAACTCTGCAAGGTCAAGACCAGCACAGAACCAACTTCAAGGTAGAAAATGGAAAATGTGTACAAAGTGCTGCACACAGAACACATGATTTCCAAACAAAACATTCTAAGCAATGCGATAGCAAGTCAGTGAACTAAGCCAACATATAAACAGAACAGTCTGCTGCCAAACATCAGGAGTTTTGCCGTCGATCAGAAATTGCTCAACACCTGCCAGGTTTTGATAGTTACCAAGTTTTGGATTGCTGAGAACAGCATCTTGCAAAGTGAAATGAAATCAGTGAGTTGAAACCTCAATTGATTTTACCCTCCCCAGCTTTGCTATTGAATGCAAAATGAAAAACTCAGCAAAAGTTGCTATAACAAAAAGATATTACCAATAAAAAGGAATCAAATGTCTCTTCTAAGTCTATATTTCAGCTGGAATTTTTTCAAGTCATATTGGTAATTATTTGGGATCAATATTCTAAACATGTATGATTTAAATTTGATTGCTTACTGAACGTTTTTTTTTAACCCCTTCAATACTCCTGGGACATATATGGTAGTTATTTTTTACTCGTGCATTATGCATTTTGATAAGTTAGTCTTCAAAGGGTTAACAAACATTACATACACAGAAAGTCACGACTAATAAAATATTACCCTTCATGAAACAGGAAAAATTCCATAAATGAAAGTGATCATCTTAGTTTCAATATCCAATTAAACAGAAATCAAGTTATTTTCAAGTATTTTTGCAATATACAATGGAATTTATTCCACTACAGCTTACCATTACACCAAGGGAGATAACTATCAAATGATTTTACGGAACCAAGTCATCAAGTAAAATAAGGTTGCAATTAACATTTCTATGAAATGCACTATTGGTAATAGTTTTTCAAATGATCTGTGACACTGAAATATTAGCAATAGATTAATATCATCAATAATTCAACAAAACTTTTAGTAACCTCAATAGTACATTTCAAAAGTTTTACTGCAGCAATCATGTGATCATTGAGCAGATGTACAGACACAAAAAAACCCAGTTTGCTCATTGCAATAATTTTCAAGTTCAAGTTTCTCTGAATATTTTTTTTTACATAAACTATAATTTGAATGGAGTAAGACATTTTTATGTTTATCTAATGAAAAATAAAGATAATATTGCTGCTACTGATACTACTAGTGTAAAAAACAACAAATATGGTCTGGTAAAGATGAGTAGATTCAAAAGTTAAACTTGATCCTCTGTTGACTAAGGAGTTCCCATAGCTCAGTTGGTAAGAGTAGCTGGCATGGTTAACCAGGCTTTCTCCAGGCAAAAGGGATGCAAGTTTAAGTCTCATTGAGAGACTATCCTTTATTTCTGATCTAAGCTGCTAATTCACCACTGTGGATTGACAGCCTCTTCAAGTTGCAATAAAAAGTAACTAAAAATCAAGATGAAAGAAAATACTAGTCAAGAATTATTGATAAAGCAGCTTATATCAATTTATGATATATGTGAAGCCGAACAAATCACAGAAAATTTAGATTACTTCCAACTTAGAAAGGATTTAACATTGATTTTCTGGCATGATAGAGGTATCAAGTATCTTTTCTGCAGACAAAAATACTAGAATAGGAAAAAAAAACTGAACAAAAGCAGCTAAAACTGAAAAATCTCTCGTCTTAAGGCAAATGTTTACGGCTAAATAAACCCACAAGAACGGCAGTAACAAACAGAGTTGTCAGAATGGCTGCTATTAAACCAGTGTCTCTAAACTGGCTATTTCCAAATTCATCACTATTCTGACACCTATGTTGGCCAAGTCTCTGAGATGGAGTCCTGATTATCTCCCCTATTAGCCAGATCTAGCAACCCTGGTAACAAGTGTCAGTGAATTTGAGCAGCTAAGCACAAAAATGTAGCAAAATTTTAGAAAAGAAAAAAAAAAGACACTCACTTTGAACTCAGCCCACCACCGGGCGGTAATCCTTCTATTTCATCATTCATCAATTCGTGCATCACAAGAGAAAGATTTACGTCATCAGGATGGCTGTTATCTAAGATTTCTGAAATAGAAGGAAGTTTTTTTTTAAAAAAGGCATTAATACAAATGTTTTTTTCATTGAGTTTAGTTTCATTGCTAAAGATCACAGCCAGTGAAAAGTGGAATGTCTAATGGGACATTTCTCATCAGGCAACCATGATTTTATCACTTATTTGTTAGGGTCTTCAAAAAACAAAAAGGAATCAGTGATCACCAAGAATATCTAACAGGAAAAGTAATCAAATGCAATCATACCTCATGGATATTGAAGGTTCAGTTCAAGACCACTGCAATAAAGTGAATCACTGGAATTTGGCATTTTTCTAGTGCATATAAAAGTCGTTTACATTGTAGGTCAATGTAAAAAAAAGTTTTTTCTTAAAAAAGGTTGAAATATTGTAAAAATCACCAAAATGTGTCACCAAAACAAAGTGAGAAGTGTGCTTGGCCAAATCATCATCAGCCTTTCATCGCCTATCATTGGGCATAGACCTTCCCCAGGATTTGCTACTCCTCCCTATCATAGAGTCACAGAACCAATACTTCCTGAATTGGTCTAGTTTGTCTCTATCTTGTATTCTTGCAACATGACCAGCCCATTATCATTTGAGTTTTCTAATGGATTCTAGGATGCCTCAGACTCCCCCCCCCCGATATATTGTGCTGCTTTGTGACCTCTTCAGGTGAGGTCGAGCATAATTCTCTCTGAGGTAAACTGCAGGTTTCTAAGTTTGAGCGTTAGTTTCTTGATTATGTTCCTAGTTTCAGCTCCATAGGTGACTATTGAGAAGATGCATTAGTTGAATACTATTTTTAGGACTAATAGGATTTTCTTGTTCTTGAAAGTTGAGCTTGCTCTGCCTAAGGCTTGCCATCCTAGAGTGATTCTTCGCTTGATTTCTTCTTTTGAGGATTTCATGGAGATTTGTTGTCCTAGGTAGATGTAGTGGTCTACTCTCTCCAGTTCTGCATTTTCGATTTTGATCATTGTGTATTTATTTCTGACGTGATTGTTGCACATGACCTTTGTTTTGCTGAGGTTCATGTGATGGCCAAATAGCATTGATCAACTTGCAGGATGTAGGGTTGCCACAAACCTTCAATTTGTAAGAAAAAATGTGCAATATCTGTGGAGGACAATAAAACAAAGTATGTCTTTAAAGAAAATTAACTGAAACAGATTTTCCATACATGTAAATATTCATTTACAGCTAAGAAGAAAAAAAAATTTATCAAACTGACAAAATGTATTTACTAACCCTGAGCACCACAAGTTTATAACCACTTTTTACTTTTCCTAATCACAGCCCCAATTCAAGACGAGAAGGCGTAAAACCAATCATTTCATAACGGATTATTGAAGTTTACATTTATTCCTTTTCTTCCTCTCATTACTGTGTGGAACTCAATAGGAGATAGGAGCATAAAATAGTAGTGTTCACAGCAATGGTCGAAAACCTGAGTGGGAGATTTAAACTTCCAAGTAGGCGATAGACCCATTACTGGGTCGCAAGGTATGTCTGTATTTGCTGCAATAAATCAATTTGAATTTCTAATACACTATTCTTTTTTTTTCTTTCTTCGGTTATGATCACACAGATAACGAAACAAAACAGTGACATCCATTTTCAGTATTGTCCTAATATGATAAATATGCTGTATATTTATTTTTGGAGTCTCCGTACAATTTTTTTGAGTGTCTTCAATTGCCTGGATATTAGATCTACACAATTGTATCCATTTTTGACAAATCCACACTTTCCTCAATTCAAAATGGCTAATAAGTGGTTAACCGGATTTAAAATATTAGTGGGCAGTATGGAAATTTTACCCCCACAAAAGTATCATAAGTGGGTGCTGGCATAAAAAGGTTAGCAACCACTGGTTTACAGTGTCATGTTGTTAGCAGAAAAACTGATTTTTGCTCTTGTTTGACTGCTAAAAAGCATTAGATTGTAAAGAGCCAAAAAAAAAAAGAAAAAAAAAATGTTGCTAAAATGGAGAGAAATGGCATAAAATGATCAAAAAGCTTGAGTACTTCTGCACTGATTCAACGAAAGGAACTAATAGTTTATTTGTCTAAAACAGAGATTTAACATCCAAGCAGTGTTGGTAAAAAAAATATTTCTGGAGTTGGGACTATTGTAGTCAAATATCTAGAGTGATTTTCTGGGTTCTCTGTAACCATGGAGCAAAATTGTTACCTTCAACAATTTTGCTGGTAATATCTCAATTGAGGCAATGGGCTCTTTCACAGTAACAAGTTCTTATCACAAATATTTTTTTTCTTTTTTTTAAATCATCCAATAAAATTCCGATACTGGTAGTCCCTACTTTTTGAAATTTCATTTTATGACACAGGCAAAAAGCAGAAGTAGTGTTCAAGGGAAACCTATATCCGTGAATTTTTTTACAAGGATTAACTAGTCTACTAATAAGGGAAGGGCCAACAAAAGTGAATGAGTCAGATAGGATTCAAATCCTTGAAGTGGTAAGTACTTCTGAAAATGAATAAGGTGTGTCTATCAAAGCACAAGTTACAAATAGGACAGTTTGAAAATCACTAGGTGATAAGAGATTTAGGAAAGAAATGTGTACTTAGGGTTTAAAGCATGAAACTTAGTACATACACATAGTTCTCCCCACTGATTATTTTTAGACAGGGATCCAGGTTAACAAAATGGCCCCTGGTGACTTGTTAAGGGTTATTCCGAATGGCCACCTAGTTTGTACCAACGCCAAAATCTTTTGAACTACAAATCTTAGAATTAACAACTTGATCTCTAAATGTATAGATTTGAGGTCATTCCAAACAATAAAACTGATAATCAATGCATTGGATCAGCATATAACATACCTTTTTGATTTTGCAGGTTAGTGTTTAGTAATATTGTTCTTGGGATAGAGTGGGGTGGGGGATAACAAAAAGAAAAGATCAAGATGAAGAGTAGAGCTGCAGAAATACAAGGGGACCAACAATCCAACCGACTGGAAATTAGAGAGAATCTTCAGAGCCATTGCGGTGTTCCGCAAAATCTACAAGGATGTTGGTGCTGAGTACAAATACGCTGCTAAATATCTGAAATTTGAAGAACTTCATGCCATCCCTGATGGTGTAAACGTAAGACCCTTAGATATATGCACTGACTTGGCAGAAACATGACAGAAAAATACAGCAGCATGGCATGTCGGGCAGAAATGATGTTATGAAAAATGTTTAAAGAAAAACTCTGGAATCAACACAGCAATGTCTCGTGAAAACAAGAAGATCCTGTTCAGTGAATAAAGAACCAGATCTGTGTATCTTCTGCAACAATCCTGTTGGACGTGATGGCCATCACAAGGTCATC
This sequence comes from Thysanoteuthis rhombus, assembly GCA_963457665.1. Taxonomy (NCBI): domain Eukaryota; kingdom Metazoa; phylum Mollusca; class Cephalopoda; order Oegopsida; family Thysanoteuthidae; genus Thysanoteuthis; species Thysanoteuthis major. The sequence continues at coordinate 36,744,753 of OY735223.1, read as the reverse complement.
TCATTTAGCATTAACTTATATAGTTGAGAAATGGTGCGACAGAATTTATCGATAGTCAGTTAATGACAAAAATAGCTGCTGGGGATTCGATAGCATTTATGTTAAATACTGCACAATTTGCATGGCAAAACACTACCAACTGGCAGAACTAGCAAGGAATAAGAAAACAGAAAAGTCTTCAGACAGCTTGTTATAAGGCTTTGCATTTGCGTAACTGGCCTCTTACATCAAATCATACAAAGAATCAATGGAATTCGAGTCAGTTTTCAGTATGGAGAACGTTGAACCTTTACTTTTCTAGGATACAGAAGTTTTATATGGATGGAGTCCAAGTACACATTGTACTGCTCAAGAAGCAGGTATTGGTTGCCATTCCTGATCAGGTCTTACAGTGAAGGCTCTACTTACACTTGACCAAGATATTGGAGCAGCTATTAAACAAATATGCAATGAATATTTTGATTCTGACGCACTCACTCTAACAATTAGAAGGTCAAGCATCAATAGAGTTCTTTAACAATGATTCCATGTAAGACATGTGAAAAGGTAAAAGACAGGATCAATAGGAAACAACTCGCTGGATAATTAGTGAAGAAACTTTAAATGCTTAAGCAGATAATAATCTACTTAACACTCATAGATAAAAATGGTCATATTTGACTGGAAAATCACAAAATTTGTCAGATAAGTTGGAGGAGTTCTGGTTATTAGAAGCGGATCTAGGTTAGTTTTTTTTTGAAAGCTAAAATTCTAATTATCAGTCCGAGGTAAATATATTAGTCAACCTCTTCTAGATCCTTGACCACTATTCTTCTGAACATTACTTTTGTCTTTGTTCTGTTCAATTTCAAGCCTACTTTACTTTCCCTATTCTGATCAGTCAACATATTCTGTAATTATTCCGAGGTCATGGAAAGTCATCAGCCTATCTCAAGTAATTTAAATATTCCCCATATATGTTTATTGCCTATCCCTCCCAGTCAGACTGGAAATCATTTGGTATGGATGGAGACATATTGTAAAGCCCCTTGCCGATGTGCTTAAAGTATACAATTGATGCACAATACCAGCTATGACTTATGGATGCAGAACATGCAAACTGAGAACCGAACAAAGAGCCATGGAAAGAACAATGCTAGAGATAACTCTGAAAGATAGAAAAAGATCAACATGGACCAGAGGAAAGACTAAAGGATATCATACAAATAAACAAAAATGGAGATGGGCTGAATAGTTAGCAAGAAGAAATGACAATAGATGGAGCAAAAAACAAACCAATTGGTATTGGTACCCATAGAACAGTAAACACATTAGGAAAAGACCAGACACAAAACGGAGGGATGAGAGAAAAGTTTGCCAATGAGTCAGGGCAGAAAGTCTAATCTGGTCATCAGGCTAAGGCTAAGGGGAGTAAAATTACTTGAAGTAAAATGTTAACTTGTTCAGAGGAGGAACTAGGATCTCTCCTCAGAGATTTAACCCAACTGGAGCTTCCATCCAGGAGATTGGATGGGATCTAAAATAAATTGTTATGTGCCAATTAAACCCAAAAGTTAATTGTATAATGAAAAATTTTTTTTTTATCTAATTTCACTGGTCAACTAGAGGTAAATTTTGTATTTTCCAAATGTTGACTATTACAAAATGTAATGCACTACCAAGAGAGGTAGTACACGAGAATAAAATCAATCAATCAAAGCTGCCTTAGGAAATGATTAGTCACAGTCCACCTTGTAAACATTATGTAGTAAGAGAAACAAAAAAAGAAGTGAGAGAGAGGGAAATTTCTACAAACCTTTAATTTTGTTTTCCAAACGAGTGTCCAATTCTTTTTCTTTCCTGATTGCCTCTTCCGACACTTTAGGTGCTCCAGGGAAAGCTATGAGGACAATGCTCATGTTATCCCGACTTCCCTGCAAGGTAAAAATTAGTGACACAGTTAATAAGAGACACAGAAAGAATAGAGGAAGGAAGTACAAAAATAATTTGCCACAAGAATTCAAGGTACAAAAGATTTGACTAACAAAACAGAAGTCAAAGAAACCACATTAATGGTGACACTAATAGAAGTACACACTTCTTTTAATACCCTCAATATACTTTTAGTGTAGAAGAATAAACTATGAGCTGATTTATACTAGCTACACCTACAAATTCTGTGGTCCAAGAAACATTTCCTCTATCTACATATAAAAGGCTGCATGTGTGTGTATATTTATTATATATGACTTTCCAATGAGAGCACAGGTTTACATACTGATCCTATTGAAAAAAAAAAAAACTTTGCATTGGTGACCAAGAGAGTGATATTTTGAAAATTTACATATTTCCAATTGTACAAGTGAATTTTCATATTTTTTATTCACAGGGAGGGGGAAAAGAAAAAATTTTCATCAAGTATCATTCTCTCAGAATGGCATCACATAATGTAAAAAATGATCCCAAAAGATTTAGAAGCAAGTAATTTTTTCAAAATTTACCATCGTACTGTAGTTCACTTCATGAACCACAACCCAAAATATTATCTCCTATCATACGCTCCTCCAAATATACTCTAATGGACTCCAATGAATTCATCAAGATGAGTGTCAAGCATATGGACTTAGAGGGACAGCCGACAACCCAATTCTTGGGGAATTCCAGGATCTTCTTTATCTGTGGTCAGACAGACACCAGCTTTAATAGTTGCCTCAGTACTCTAAGATGTAAGAGGCCATCAAGACGTATTTCATCAAGCTTATTAAGGTTCAGGAAGAATTCTAGGACAATTCATCTTATTTGCCATGCAACAGTATGAAAACCTTGATAGACACCTTGAAGCATGATGGGTATAGCTGGGATGTCATCGGAGGTTTCAAAATAGTGGTATCCCCGATAGTTCTCAAAGTTTCCCTGCTATCTTTGCCTTTGGGATAACAGGGATACCTTAGTGCACTACCAGAAGCAGGACTGGCCATAGCTGTCCAAATTCCATACATAGGATGAATAACGTCAGGTGGGAACTACAGGTTGCTCCCTAGAGGAGTTGATGCTGCCACTGCCTTAGAAAACCATTTCTTACTGTCATAGATAAGGAGTTTGCAACCTTCAAGCACCTTCCCTAAATTACAAGATATCAATGTTCTGATCACAAAAGCAAAGGAAATGATAGCCATTCACAACACTAGATAGAATCAGGGAAACAATACTCATTAGCCAGGAATGAAAAAAACAAAGATTAAAAAAGTTGAGTAGTGTTGTATGTTTCTGGTTCAACAGGAGTACATAGAATGAAATGCTCAATTGTTATATTGCGAGAAGTCAGAGACTAAAAATGTTAGATAAATATCTAACCCTAAGTTCTACAATGCGTCCACCATCTGTGGTAGTAATAACATGGGTAAGAGCAAATAGTCTTTCTTCAAGTCAATTGATTTTCATACTTGTAAAATATTGCAAGATGGAAATACTCTGCAATATTACTTTCAATAAAAACCATAAAAATGGACATTTTTGGCTTTTTCAAACATAAAAATGCAGACCTCAGACATTCTATTACTAAATGGAAAAAAAAAAAAAAATTTAGATCAGAATGATGTTCTTTTAATGACATCACACCTTTTCCTTCTTATTTCTGGTGTTTAACATAACTGAGCCTGATAATTTTTCCACAGTTATCTGAAAGTAAATGTTCCTAATCAGATCTTTCATTAGCCGAAACAGCATAAAGTGAAGGAATCGCCATTAATTTTTTATTACGAGAAAAAATTTTGAGAATCCTCAGATTCAAAAATGTTTATGATGGCATGTTAGGCTGAGTCATCAGAGGTTCGGACAGTGGGTGATACAGAAGACTATAACAGCTTGCTGCATAACAAATGCTCTTTCTGATAAAAGCAAAAAAGAGGCATAAACTGAATTTTCATCAAATGGTGGATACTCGTATATACATATTTAAAAGGGCAACAGTTTAAACTTCAATTGAAACAATGCAGGGTTATGAGGGATAAACTGAAAATTAGATGCACTTAACAGGGAAAAATAGTTTTCAGTCTTTCTCTAAAGAGTCGATAGCTAACATGTTTCAAGCGCATTTAAAACCCAATACATATCTAAGAGGATGTTAAAATTTTCCCATATGATTTTTTATATATCATTAAATCATACTTTTGTGAAAAAAACCCACTATTTTGCTATTCGCAAGAATATCCAGTTGATAAGCTTCCCGGGAATTTCAAGCCAAGCCCTCTGTCCAATTAAACCCCCAACCCCCAGATTTATTAAAGGGTACAGTTTGAAACATCCAAAAGGTTGCCAACTATGATAGACACTTAAAGAAGACCCAAGAGTACAATAGCTGAAACGTGACTTTAACAACCAAGATGAGAATAAAAATAAATAAATCAGTGCATAATTATGCCCAAGACAATAGTTAAGAAATTATGCTGGAATCCTATAAACAATATAATAAACATTTGATGAACAATTAAACCGACTGTGGTTCATTAGTAGTAGTACTCCTGAATTATGTAGAACCATCTCATAAACGCTTCAATTACCAAAGCTAAGACTTTTAGTCACTAATGTGACTTTTCTCTTATAATTATGAACAGCAGGAAGTCATCAAGGGAGGTAATATTTACCTTACAGCTTGATTAGTCAGAAGCTGAAATTAGGTTAACAAGCAAAACAGAAACAGAGGAGTAAAAGCCAGGTCAGCGATTGAATCGAAATCATACTGACAGAATCTATCAAAAGCCTTTCTAAATGGTCCATTAGAGCGTTCAGAAAATAAACAATGAATACGCAACTGTCAGTTCTAAAATATATCATTTTCCTAACAGACAAGTCCCTCCGTTCCCACATTTACCACGGAAGACTGCTATAGACACATGCTTGAAGAACCAGGTAATCTCACGTGGTTCGTTGGAATCTATCCGACAGATGAGTTTCAAAGCTTTGAGGCCTATCAAGCCAGACATCTTGACCACAACCAGCACAAACTCACAGTATTGGTCCGTGTGCAATATTTGGTAATCTTCCACTCCCCAGCCTGTACAAATTAATGTAACTTAGTTATACTAATTAAATTATAAAACCTTGAATAGTGCAGTTTTTAACAGTGCAGAAAATTTTGGAACAAATTAGTCACACTAATCAAGATATACCTGTAAGCTGCTTTCTAAAGTTAGTTTGAGGTCTCAACGTTCATGATTAACAAAACAATTTAATGTCGATCATGCAATAAGTGAATGACAACTTTGTAGAGCATCCGAACAAAGATTTAGAATTTTCAGACTCTTCACACATGCGTATCTGTAGCTATGGATTTGAAATGTTTATATTAATACTACTTATTACCTAGGAGCAAAATTCATGCATCTATATGAATTTCTATGAAATGCTTTTCAAAGGGGGGGAGGGGTGAATGTTCCAGTAGGAGAGTCTATAGTTTCAAATGATATGTTAAGATAAATGTTAATCAGCAAATTTTTTATCCCTCAAAGGAAGATTTCAGTATTATGGACAGAAAGAACAAAAAGGTCACATTTTCACTTCCAACTGGAAGAGTTCAGTGTTACAAAAACAAAAAGATCCAACTGTTCATCATATAAGAGCGAGTAACGTGACCACCCGAAATGATGAGATTATTTGTTATGTGTTGATAGATCATACAAGTGTATACTCTGGTATAAGTATGCATTTATTTATGACGATAGAATTACCTTGCAAATGCTCGGTTTAGAGTTTTTTCATAGTTAAAATTCAGAGAATACCAAAATAATTATAAAAATATTTTTCATTAGTAAATTTCAGTCAATAAGATCTTTCTGGAATTTTGTCAGTTTTGAGGAAAATTAGATTATGATGGTTTTAGTTAGGACTCCCATTTACAAGTTACTATAATGCTAAGAAAGACATCAAATTACTTCCTAAATTTTGTCAATTATTTAGCTATTCAATATGATTCAATTCTCAACTTTTTATTTAATTTCATATATATATATATATATACCAATTTTAATACAAAATAGTTTATAATGCAGTTCACGTATGAACCTCAATTTTCAAAACCTTAAATTTGGCTCTGAAAATAGCTAAATACAAAAATAGAAAGAAATCTTGAAAAAGGAAATGAATTGGACAAAAACTTAAGTAGTCAATAAACAAAACTCCTATCCCTTTCATCTGTCGCTAAAAAATGTCAAACTATTACTCTACTGTTTCACCAAGTTTCGTCAAAATGTAACCCTCAGGTGAAATGATATGATTTTAAAAATTTGGAAGTTTATTTCTGTCTTCCTTCAAGGAAATCTGTTACATCACAAACTCATTAATAATGAGATAGAAAATCATGTACCCAAACTTCTGCATTATAACGGATATACAGTGTATATATTTTTGTGATAACTCGATTTAGTCACTTATACATTTTTTTTTAAATTAAGTATCACCTTGTTCACATCATTTGGAACAGTCAGAGCTAAATTTAACATTACATTGCATGTAAATCCCACCAAGTGATGTTAGGGGTATTCAACTGCTTTTATTTACTGTATCTAAAAAGGAAAATATTATTGCATTTTACTGTTCGGCCGTCCAATGATGGACACTAAAAGGCTGCTCTTACAGATGACGACTGTTTGAGAAGAGGGACACAGGAAATGTTGGTGAGTGGTGCTGATTGATGAGGTCTTAGCAATTAGGACGACATTTTACGCTCATTTTCAACGTGCTAACTTGGCGTAATAGTTGTGGTACTGGACTGTCAACTTCTTAGGAGTTCAAATCACACCAGCTCTTGTCAATTTGGTTCAGCTTGGCAAAACAAACAAATTAGGTGACACTGGTCTTTATATGTATAGATACATTAACTTAGCTGGAGTTGATATCAGACCACCTATATTGGATTTCCCTAGTGAAGATCAAACCTACTAATAATGGTTAGCACAATTAACTTCTGCTATACAATATACATCCTGATCTTTTTCATGTGATTACACAGCTTAGTTTGGTATTAAATCTAAAGTGAGAAATCCAATGAGGATTGAATCCTTTCAATAACTATCAGCAAGATTAGTCTGTTGATTATTGCCACACAATATGCCTCCTAAACCATTTTTTCATATCATTTATCACAGCATTTATGTCAGACCATTAATAGTGGGAGAACTAATACAATGAAGATCAAACTCACTACCAATAGACAGCAATAATCACCGTTCTATGATATGTGTCCTGATCCAATTGTTTTTCATATGATCAACTCAATCCTAATGGAAAAAAAAATCCAGTTATATTTGGATTGAGATTTTTTTTCCTTCCCAATATTGAAATACTGAATTCACACCGATTCTAGGCAGAAGTGATGATCCATGTGTAAATAATCCAGTCATTCTTTACAGGTACTATGCTAAATATTAATAAAGTAACAAGTTGAGGGGGTAATAAATTTTTTTTTTTTTTTTTTTTTAAATAAGAATTCCAACCACATTGAATATGTTTGTAATCAATTTCTAGGATATTAGGTGATTTTCAAATATTCACCATTTTATACAAGCTAAGCATGGTTTGTTTGAAAATATTCCCATATTGAGGATAAATTCATCACCGTAATGACTTAAAACAAATTTTCTGCAAAAAATTAAACTGTAACTAGGTACAAATGGTATTGAAAAATCATCAATGTTTAACTCACCCAGAGCAATCCATAGAAGAGATTGAGTCACACGAGAACCCTGAAACAATTTCTATGATCATGACAATTCAAAATGCAAACTCTTACAAGTCACTTAGGACTGAAATGATGTTGGACAAACTCAGTTAAAATATTGATTTTCTACTAAGCATAAAAAAAATGATTTTTCCCTCCCCCAAGATCATAGCTGTAAATAATGAATTACAGACCCCAATGCAATTGTCTTCTATCCCAAGATCCCATAAAATTACAAGTTATCAAGTTCTGTCAATAGTCACCCAAGTTTTTGGCCACTGTCAGATTTTCCTCAAATAACATAAGTAAAATTTGGTAGAAACCAAAATAAAAGAATTTGTTAATGTTATGAAAAGATATTTTAGTATGCCACTGAGGGAATTAATTTATGTTTTAGATTTTCTGCTTCCCAGAAAATATCTCTGGAATTATGGGTGACATGGGACATTTCCTGCATTCTTAATCTTCTTAAAATGATAAGGAAAATGTATTGATGCACCAAAATACTGGATAATGTTCTGGAAAGTATAGTAATCAGATAAAATAAATCCAGGAACTAGTTGTGATGGTGAGGAAATGGTCAGTGATTTCCACAATACTTCAAGATGCTTTCACGAAGCTTGATTATTTCTAAGAGATATGCCATTTCTCTCTCTATGTAGAATTTTACAGATCACTGTTATTCGAAACTAACCAAAGCAATAATGCCGACTTTGATATTTGAAACATGGTGGAAGAACAAATATCAATCCAGACTCTGCTTAATACAAATGTGATTTCCTAATAGTCTTTATTAACACACGTGGAAAAATATTTCAAGTCCCAAACAATGTTTACTCAAGTTACTAAAAGTGAAGACTAAACTAGAAAGATCTCCATGTTAACCCTGGCTTAGAAAAACTCTGGGGGTAACTATGATCATCAGTTTTTTTGAATGACAATATAGCTGAGCAAAAAAAGCAATAAATAATTTTGAAAATTTTACTGTCCAATAAAGATTTATTGAACAAGAGAGACCTTAAGTGAATGTCAAAATGTTAGAAATTTAAAAAATTGTCTTTTCAGCAAGATAATCAATGATCATATGCCTTAAAAGTAAAAAAAAATCAGGAAAAAAAAAAAAAATCCTTTTTTTCACTTTGGCTGGTCATCTTTTGAAAAAATCTAGGATTAATCAAGCTAATTGCATGATGGGAAATCAGCTTGACTTCTTGTTAATTGGACAGTAGCTGGACTCGCAATAGTCCAACGTCGTCCAGAGAAAAGCTAAGATAATTTCAAAAGGTCAAATTTTATGGGTTTAAGCTAAAAGATAGATGAAAATTCAGAGCAATCATTGTACAAGTTTGCTAAAAAAACATGATAGAAATAAATGAGTAAGAGAGAAATGATAGGCAGCTTATAGAATCAAAAAAAAAATTTATCAGGAAAGTAGAGACATAAAGAAAAACCACTGCCTCAACAGTTTTGATACTTGAGAAATACTCCAAGGATGACTTGACAAAAGATTCCAAATTCACCCCTGATTACAGTTTCCTTAAATATTTATGATTATCTGTCTCAGACCTGTAAGACAATATTTTCCAAGATGTGAAACTCACACAATCATGATAATATATAAATACCATTGTCATATTTTTGTGCAGATGTCAGTTCATCTGTCATGCTATTCTAAAACCAGTATATAAAATTAAGAAGTACTAACAAAATTTGATCACCTGATAGATCATAGTAGCCTGATGATATTACTATGAGCTACCACTACTGAGACAAAATGATACATATTCCAAGCCCAAAGTATTGTTAGAGAGAGTCAGGTTGGATAGGTAAGCAGATATCAAAGCAATGAAAGTCGCAAAACAGACAGCCTAATCTTTAAAAAAAAAAAAAAAAATCTTTTTAAAACAACAATGTCATTGGGAATCGTAGATCAAGCAAATTACAGATGAAAAAGCATACAATAGGCTAAAATTTAAAAATATTCATTAATTCAATATCATTGACTTGATATTCATTTCCATATTTACTCAAGTATAATGTGACCCCCACCCTCCACTTTGTACATAAGAATTAAAAACATATTTTGTCTCATAATTGCAAATTTAAAAACTAGTAGAACTAAAACGGACATGGTTCCTGCTTCTGCGTGGTAACTTTTCATTTGAATTCACCAAAAGACTCCAATTCTGTATATTTGTTGGTTTGTTACTATGTTATCACAACTGTTAATGTATATAATGTGTTCTGTAAAGAGGTAAGGAATAATGATCTGAAGAAGTCAATTACTGATTAATGATTTTCAGCTTCACAGAGTGGCATTCTCGAAATCAAATATCATTTTTGCTTTCTTCATGGAATTTTCACTAAGAGACCAAGATGTGTTGAATTCAACATCAGTAAATACATTAGCCCTCACATTTCTAAATCAACATGGAATAGTTAATTTTCTTCGCATATGATGCAGTATCATCACCAATAATAAAAGTCCAAGTAGAGGACTGTTCCATAATTGAAGACTGCTCATAACCACTTGAGGAATTCAAGTGATCTTGGAACCATCTAGTTTCACAGATGGTAGTTGAATACCCAGTATCCAAAATAGAACATCCTTTGGCATCATTCATCAAAGATTACAGTATTGTCTTATTTGTATGACTTAAAGATGACAGAACATTTTCTGTTGTCTTCTCTTCCAGAGCTTGATCATAGTCATCATGAGCAAGAAATTTGGAGTCACAGACAACACATTCTGAAATCTGTCCCTTACGACCCATAATTTACACCTTGTGACTGGACTGAATATTGCCTTGACAAAGTGCAACTATGTTGGGAACCATGGGAATATGGACAACCCTGTCCACATGGGAATCTAAAAGGTCTCATGTTCCTCCACCTTCAACACAAGTTCCATCTTCATCTCAGGCAGTACTTCCATTGGTATTCTGAGAACCTAAAAATGTTTAATAGCATCTTTCATATTCCTTAAAGTTACTTCTCTCAATGCTGACATCACCAAATGTGCATCCCTTTCAGAAAGGTTCAATGAAAAGAGAAGCATAAAAGCAATCACAGAGTCTAGAAGAGTTGTATTTTCTTCCTCAACATTTCCAGTCATACCAGACAGATTCTATGATAGTAATGATGTAAATTCCAAATTCATTACACAAACAGTTCAAGTAAAGATTACTTTTATCTAGTGAAAACAAAAAAAGCAATGTGATATGCTGGGCAAATAAAAATACTCAGAACTTTTTTTTCTAACGTCAAAAAAAAAAAAAAAAAAATAAAGATACATTCTAAGCTGGTCATATCTTTTATTGATTTATTCTGTGAGAAAATTGAAAAATTTTCAAAGGCAAATCCTGAAAGTAATAAGATCCAAAATGGCTACCATTTTCACACCAACTTTGAGACCACAAAAATACGATTAACAGGGTAGAGAATGCAAGTATAGCACAAGACACCAAAATAATACATACATCTACATGACATGGTGATAGTAACAAGAGTATGCCTTGTCCCTGCAGGATACAGATAAATTTTATATAATAAAATCTGTGAGCAGTTGGCATAGTTACCAGGGAGTAGGCAGTGAGAGTAATAGCTGAAGGCAAGTAGTTTATCTAATTTGGCCTAGTCAGCATGCAATTTAGGGAACGAGCATTAGGCAATGAACTCTGACCTTCACTTAAGGACTTCGGTTTCAAATATTTCATGTGGATGACTTTAGTAACAAGATACAAAATTATATATGAGTCGTGGAATATATATATATATATATATATATATGTATAAAAAAAACACACACATACATCTAGAAAGCTTCAAGCACTAAATATATAAAAAAACCTTTTTTCCTCAAGAAATTTATGCCATTTCAGTCTACTATTTCCCAATATCTGTTCATATTTTTTCTTTTTTTTCCCCAATGTTTCAAACAAAATTAGATTTGGTAAATCATGTGATTTTTCTCTTGTTGGGACCATCACTTGTTTACCATGTATACATGTTAAACGTGTATTTAGGAAGCAATTTATCTTTCAAACATGTTTTGTTGAGTAAAACAGATTAAGTTTGTTGAGTCAACTTTTTTTACAAGTTTTTCTGAGTCATCAGCTCTGCTCTCTTCCTTTTCTCCCCCTTCTCTTCTTACCCTAATTCAACAACCTAGCTTCCTGTCTCCCTAACATGTGTCACACTTATAGTATCAGTAGCAACCATCAGCTGAGCCTGCTGTATACTTATGATAACCATCAGTGAAATGACAGTCATAGACTAGTAATTATAACAATGTGTCAAACTGCACAGATACATGGAGAGAGTAATAAGAGGAATACGAGAGTTTTCGCAAAGATTCACTTCATGAATGGAAATAGCATTCAGAGGGAAATTATGAATCACCACCATCTGTACATGCATGATGGGGGTGATTAATCAAAAAGTTAAAAAAGGGATGATCAAAGAATAAGTTACTTCTCGCCTTTTGTTGTTTTAAAAGAAAAAAAAGTCTGAATTGGAAAAATGGAAAAAAAAAACAAACAAAAAAAAAATAGCATACTGAACTTCTAACTAAAAGTCTATTTTTGAGGGGAATTCGAAGAAAAGATTTTTCAAACTCATTGAGAAGAGTTTCTACTATGAACATAAAGACACATGAATAACATACAACCATCAAGAGTCATTAAACCAGTCTGTTGTTAGTAGCGGTGATTAATAACATAACGTAAATAGATGAACAATGAGACAGAAAGTGATTTTCCAAATAATATTTTTATGCATGTATGCTATCGTTCACTCATCTAGTAAACTGCGAATGAAAACAATATCCCTTCAGCCAATATTTCAGGCTGAATGCTATTTTACTACACTGTAAACCCATTTGATGTCAGGAGACAACTCCATTCCACTTCCAAAGAAATATATTTGACTTACGCTGCCGAAGCAATAGTAAAAATGAAATCCCGTGGATAAAACATTTCCGTAGTCAGTGAATGAAACTTTATTATATTTCAGGGAATCTGAAAGTGCAGCAGCTTATGGGTTGGAAAGGGTTAAGTCCTCAATGTAAATATGTTAATATTTTGTTTTTAAATACTGAAATTCGGTATACTCAGTTATTCAATGTAGCTATTTTAGTGGAATTATTTAATGAAATATAATTATTAAAGAATATTTTTTTAATGTTCAAATCTGTAGTCTTTCATCAATCACCAGCCCTTGTATATTACCCATACCCACACAGCAGTTACTGTGGTTTGGTTATAATCTGGTTGGGGCAGAGATGCTTCAAGGCAGAGCCCCCTCATGAAATTGAAATTCTGCAAATAACTTAACATAACGAAATTTGCACACAATCCGGACATAAACAACTGACTAATGTATCTGTACAGGATGATGATCATTTAATCATTTATTTAGTGGATTGGGAAAACAGAAGGAAGAAATAAATAAATTGAGATAAGACAAGTTAAGACTTTGCTGACATGTATGACACACTGAAAAATCAACACATAATGAAGACAAAGTCAAATCATATCAAACTTATTTTTATCTTAGGAATCTTTGTCTCATTATCAAAAAATATAAGATAAAAAACTATCTGTGTACATTTTATATAACTGGATATATCTTTTTATGGAAATGTTGCAGAGACAACATGTAAATAAAACATTTACAGTAGAAAAATTTTCAACTTTGGTTATGTGCAAAGACACCAGAATTAAAAAAAGATCTACTTATTGGGTTCGAATGAAACTTTTTACTAATCAAACGAAGAATAAAATTTATTTTTAATTAATTTCCATTCCAATGAAACCGACTCAAAATTAATCAAATAATTCAATTATTTTTTGAAAATTCTCACATTTCATTCTTTTACTTCGCCCAACTCTGAGATTTTTATAATACAATGTAATTAGTTAAAGATAAATGAAAAATAGAATATTACACTGGTGTTTTTGTTATGTTTTCAGTAGAAGCTTTTTAGTCAGTACAGAGGGCCATAGAGGTCAACTCAAAGACTACAGGATTTTTGTTTGATTTTTTACTAACTGAAAGAGTCATTCTAGACACAATTTGCATAAAACTCCATTTTTTCACAGGTTTATTCGTGTTATGCTTTCTTTGATTGTAGCTTAAATTTGATTTTAAGTTAACATTTAATTAGCAAAAACAAAAAACCTTAAAAACAAATATTCAAAAGAGTGAGAGTAGCTTCCCTTTATTGATGAAAATAAAACCACAAATAATCAAATCTACAAATTTCTAGTCTGCAAAATTGGAAGGACAATATCCAAATATTCATCATAATTCAGAAAATTGGATTGATGGTTAACCTCATTACCAAGGCAAGCAGTTAGAGTTCAAATAGCAATAAACAGTACTTCTTCAATATCTGTACAAAATTCATTATGTCTTCTTTTTGCTGATTCCCACCTCTATTCTGCCGTTAGTAGTTCAACTCATCAAAACACTATTCTTCACTATTAAACTGCAGAAATGCTTCTCAATGCTATTAAGGAATACATTGCTGAAGGATCCATAATCTTTACAGATAGTTGACGGAATTAATCCATCGAAAAGTTGAGTACTGCAGTTTTCATCACTTTACCGTGAACCATCGGTATAAATTCATCAAACCAGCATCATAGTTAAACACACAATAAGTGAAAACATGCCGATAGAAAAAAAATGGATGAAAAAGGTGTAATGAGTGACAAGCAGATGATGGAGAAATACCTATCAGTTAACTCTTGAGAGACCTAGTTTTTGATAATTTTGTCAATTTGACTTTTTTTTCAATTTTTATTTTTAAGGACTATAACGGGAGAATGGTTCATGACAAAAGGTTGAGAAATTAAATCATCAGTATGGCATAATGATTATACAGGAAAAAATATCTATTTTGCATATGATGCCCTGATCAAGTGGTGGCTATCTTGGATTTTAGGATTTTTAAGTAAACTATCATCATTTCATAAAAAGCCATTACTTCTTGCTCCGAGATTACAACAAAAATATAAATAGAACAACTCCGGCATTTCACTTCAGAATTATGCCAATATAGCTACACCACCTATTGGTTATGTGCACAGCAGATTTTTAGCTGTATTTTCGTATATATCATCAATTGACTGGGAGGGGGGTGCGATTCAGCAACAGTAGCATCTAAAAGGTTAAGCTTCGTGCCCAATTTGTCAGAGTTCAGTAAATACTCGGTGATTTCCTGCCATATCAACCATGAGACAGGTAGCACCAAGCGGCATTCATGTTCGGACTATGGACAATCAGAATTACTAAAAGGTGACGCCATCTGATGCCCAGATAGATACAAATCAGCGTAAATGAAATGTCAAATTAGCCACTTACAGAAAACTAACAGCATTCAAGTGACTTTTTTCTCTTTTGATTGAAGGTCAGGATGTTTGTGTTTTGATATAACATTGAAAGTCTATCTTACTCAGTACAAGTTGCCAATTGAACAACAAACAAACCCTCTTGTTCAACTCATTAAGATGAAAATTTACCAACTTGCTATCTCGATACACAGAGATAAAAAAAAAAAAAAAAAAAAGTGAACATAAGAATAGTACAACAATAAAATACAATTAATCAAGAAACAACTGAAGTTGCAGGAATGAAGAGTGGTATTGGTGTTCTAGTATTGTCAGATTGGCCAGAAGGGAGAATAATCCAAGCTTGGCCTGTCCCAAGAGGTTTATACTGAATCTCAACTTCTAAACTCTTGATTTCTAAATTAAACACTATTCCAATGCTTATTTTGAGTAAGTCTGAGATAAAGCTTGAATTATATCCCTTCTGGCCAAATCTGGCAACCCTAAGGTGTATATCTGTTTACGCAAGAGCAGCATCTGTTATTTATACACATAAAGGTCATTTTTTTTTTTTTTTTTCTTTTTATTATGTCTCAAAACTCCACACCCATCCAAAGTCATCTTTCTGCTATTCAGGGGATTGATACATTGTTACTTAGTTATGCATAAATACTCTTATAAAATAGGATTTAGGATGCAATCTGTTATAGCATGGTAGCCATTGAGACCATACTGAACTATGAATGATATCAGGCAAAATCAAGACCCCCACACACACACACACACACACGAATGCATCTTTAAAATAAGTAAGAATTTAGTATCAAAAATACCACTCCTGCCTCAAGCCTTCCTTATTAGATTCTCACAGGAAAGGATATCCAAAAAGAGTTTAGATGGGGTGGAGATGAGGGTTCAAGACTAGCAGCATCATGAGGACAGGGATGAAAGGGATTTTTAATTTTGAACTGTCACTTAGCGAATTACACACTAAACCAAGGGAGTGGGATATAAAGAGGGAAAGTACACACTAACATATATATATATATATATATATATATATATATATGAGTGTGTAGTATGTAAATCTATACTTTTTTACTCTTTATATCCCTCTCCATCTGTATATATTTCAGAGAAATTTACATGAAAGCCGTGAGTGGTAGAGTAATGACTGCAGGGCACAGAGACCTTGGTTCAAAGACTGAGGACTGAATAAGGGTTCTCCAATTTGTTCTTATTTCCATGATTATAAGTTTAAAAGGGTTGCAACCAACAATTCCTTCCATTATCAAATTGTCTGTGGATCATTTTCTCAATTAGTTGTTTATAAATTGTGTTCTATTTATATTATATATTATACCCCAGGGTAATCATCTGATTAAAGCTTTCTTGGAAGCTGTTTTCACAGTAGTAGTAGTTTAAAATGGCCTTTCAAGATGATGCTCCGTGTTGAACCATGTCTCTTCAGTAATTTAAGAGCTTTAAATACAGAACTTCAATCAAAAATGACAAAAGAACAGACTGGGCTTCGTCTTCCCAAATTGACAAAAAGTGTAAGCAAAGTCCACAAAATTATTTGTGCCAATCGGCGCTTGACTATTTAGACATATTACAGACTGAGAAACAAAGAGAAAAAGTCACTGTTTATTACATAGATGTATGTTCCTATGTAAATTTCATCTCCTGTCATATGCACCTGATGGCATAACTTCTCTCTCTGAACTAACTTACAGAAAGTTAGATCTATTTATATGCATTCCCAACTCAACAGCTGATGATTCATGGTCACTATGTGCAACATGAAAAAGAAATGCCAACTCATTGCCAAATAATTTTGGCTCAGAATGTCTCATTTGCTAAATGGAAATGTATAAAATGCGACAAGCAAGGAAGAGGAACACATTGAGTGCATATAAGAAGTCTTTTTAAAGAGGACCTTTGACACCATGGTCCAGGGCCTCCGAGTAGGGATGCGGCTGGGAGAGTTAAAATGTTATGTCCATTAATAAAATAGGTTGACTATCATTTACTGAATACAGTGGAGTGTGCTAGAAGAGTTATAGCAATTGAAAAAAGGACCAACTAATAAAATTCCTCTTGTCGGCCATTGCACTGTTCCTGTAGAATACAAGCAATGAGAAGTAAAGGAATTCTCACCCTCAACAAAATAAAAACTTTTATACAAAAGTTTATGGTGATTAATTTAAGAATTTTGAATTCTAGCTGCAGTATATATTCCCGGCTGTTTCAATTGAATATTTTAGTAAATTTTTTTTCAAATTTACTAAATGGTTGTGTACAATGCAAGGAATGCAGTCAATGGCTCTATTTTAATTGTCTTTCACCTGGATTTGATTTGTCTTTGTTAGACAGCCAGCAAAAGTTTTTCAGCCTTTTTGGTTTTAGTAGTTTGAAAAATAGTTTCATCTTGTCATTATTAACGTTTGCCACTGGTGATAAATAATATCTTTGTTTTGCGTCAAATTGTTTAGTGTTGCTTACTATAACAATAAGCACAAAAATGTCATTTAAAAAAGCTTTTCTAAAGCGGGTTCGTGGTGACTCAAGTCACTAGACAAGAAAACAATCTTAGTTACTTGAAATTTCAAGATTGGGGTCATTTTTCACAATGGCCACCACACTGATCTGCAAATGATCAGTTATCTCATAGAAATTGATTAGGTTTTCTGATTAAGGAGGTTTTGGTGTCGATTCCCAAGTTTTAGACCATGCTGAAACCAATGCTATGATAATAATCAACTTTAAATTCAAACATGAAAGCCATTTCCCAGGATGGCTGTGTAAATTCAACATTTCTTTTCAGAAATTCATTGGGTTGTCTAATATTTCTGTGTCATTTGATATGTTTTAGATGATGCTGAAAACATTTCTGCCACATCCAAGTCAATGCTTCTGCCATTATAGAATGGTCAGTCCACCATACACCTGGAAAAAGTAGCCAGGGTTTTGATACTTTTTAGCTGCTTACCAGCCATAACATGCCCTTGCAGGGTAAATCTAATGGTACTGGCCAGAGCATTATGGAAATAAGTTTGCATTCATGTTTGCAGATCAACATATTGAAATCTGTCAGAACGCTACTCTAAGTTCCCATCTTTCTAAGGAAGCTCTGCACATGTATCAAATCACAATTGTCTGATATACTACAAGCCAGAATAATATTGCCCAAGAATATTTGATATTGCTCGCAAAGACACCTTGGAATTGTTTTGGTTATAACTTCTCTCTTCTGATGTGCCCATTCCTCATTCTTCATTTCCTAAATTTAGTGGCTGTTAGTTTTTGAATCCCAGTGGTCTGCAGTTGGTTTTGTAACCTCATCTCCCTCACACCATTTTCGATCGCCTTTCTGGTAGGCAAAATTTGTTTGCTGTTGACTTTGTTTCAGTGTATCACCAAACTTCGTTGGCATTCACTTTTGTCTTTCCCCGTATAGAGATTAAATAATCACTAACTGGTCTTTTT
Source organism: Thysanoteuthis rhombus (assembly GCA_963457665.1). Lineage (NCBI taxonomy): Eukaryota > Metazoa > Mollusca > Cephalopoda > Oegopsida > Thysanoteuthidae > Thysanoteuthis > Thysanoteuthis major. The sequence goes on along the minus strand of OY735223.1, from coordinate 36,726,237 downwards.
GGAGGCAGAATTGGTTTCAGCACGATCTATAATAATACAGAAACCTTAATTAGACAACCTAATCAATTTCTATGAGAAAATATTGAATTTAAGCTCCAGGTGACAGCCATCTTAAAAAATCCAATCAATTTCTGAGTGAACAGATAAGAAAGATCCATGTGGCTGCAATTTTGAAATTTCAAGTGGCTAAGACCATTTTCTTGTCAAGTGATCCATGGAGACTGCTTGTGACAATATCCACGCTTGTATTATCAACTGAAAGATTCAGTCTAAAAAAGCACTTAGTCGCTCCACTGTTAGGGTTTAGATTTGTTACTGATAATAAACGATATCTTTGTTTTGCTTCCTATATTATATCAAACCTTGATACCAACATAAAAAAGTTACTGTGATAGGCACTTTATCAGATATTTACAATAGTTCCAAGGACTTAGACATACTGGGCATATTAAAGAAAAAGGAAAAAAAAAAAAAAAAAAAAAATCAATGATATCTGAACTAAAGTGACACCACTTCCAAAATAAAGCTCGACAATTTCAACCAAATCAAAACCAAACAAAAGACCAATAAATTCTACAAATTGAGATTGCTGTATGTTGCGTCGGGTGATCAATTAAAATTGGAAAAAGGATTGATGTCAATAAATAAGATAATTCTTTGGCCTTTTGATGGGTTGTGATCACTAAAAGAGTCAATTTCAAAGAAAAAAAAAAATCTAAGGGATCAATTTAAATCTACACCACAAACTATTTTTTATAAAAAGAAGTATTCTTTTTAGGAATAAATGTTCAAATTTTCAGCCCTCTAGCTCCATTGGTACAGCCTGTACACATGATACATACAGAGCTAGACCAACTTGAAAACAGAAGCAGCCTTTGGTGACAGTTTTGGTTGGAGTTAGGAATGCAGAGGAAGCTGCTTATTGTGATCACTTTTGGACAGGGTCTTTCAGATAACAATAACCGGCTGATAGCATTAGGCTAAGCATTAAAAAATTCTAACAATTTACATTCATTGTTGTGTTATTGAGTTCATTATTAGGAACAATTTTACGGAATAAAAACATGAATGTTTTGATACGGGTTTATTCTTGTCATCAAAATGAGGACAGTTTTATAAATTATAGAGAATGGTTTATGGCGCACCCATTCAAAGTGACAGGTCAAACCATTGATAAATTTTCAACAAAGACTTTGCAGTTTGTATTCAATGGTAAAATATTACCAATGATTCATAAATGTGATAATGCATGCCACCCGCGAAAAATAGCAGGTCACCAAAGTATATAAGAACCTAATCTCTTGTGACATAAAAAATA
>OY735223.1:36642419-36719919 GCA_963457665.1 Thysanoteuthis rhombus | reverse complement strand
GCAATCATGAACTTTAAAATTGGTAAATTGTAGATATTGGTTGACCATATTGCGAGACAGCCAAATACCGAGAGACATGTTGTACACCAGGCAGCAACACTGTTGTTAAAAAACTAAAGATGAAGACTTGGCGAACCAGACATCTGAACCTGGATATGACCAGGAAAACGGTTGCCACATCAAAGGGAATAACCCCAAAACATGATACCCCAGTATAGGGGATTCGGTGTGTCAAGTAGAACGTGAGCATGCATTCAGAATTCAAATTAAAAAACGGATGTAAAGAGTAGAGTGCAAGCAATTTGAAATTGAAATTTAAAAAATAAAAAAAATAGATAATAATAATGCAAGTGTGCATTCCAGGATTTTGAAAAAGGCTCTCCCTTTCCTCTGACGTTGATTTGACCTCAAGAAAGACAAATCGGAGGGTAGAAGACAGCAAACAAAGAATACCTGTAGAAGGTTGGAAGATACATTGTGAAAAACATTATAGCATAGACAAGGAAAATAGCTCAACTATATGACAGACAATGATTAAAGCACTCAATATAACAAAATTCAGACAAGCTCATAAGATTATCGAATCACCATAGCCCCACAAATGACCTGCCTGATCAATCAGCCTACTGGGCTAAAGATTTTTCACTCTTTGCTCGTCTGTATGTTTCCAAGCTCATTTTACCTTGAAAATTTTCATGAGTACACCACCTCATACCATCTAAAACTGCTGTTTTATTTTTTTCAAAAATTATTTTTTCAGGTCCTTATTGTCATTTTAACCAACCAACCAACACTGTCCCCAGTTGAGATTTTTTTTTTCCATTTTTATTTATTCATTTTTTTTATCTATTATTTTTTTTTTTTTTCAATAATTTTAGGTAAGAGATAATTTTTTTAGATAATCATTCTGGTACACATGTGGGGTAGTTATTCATTAATGCTTTTTTTTTTTTAGATCATCATCAGCTTTGTTTTTTTCCTCAGATATATTGTTAAAGATAAGCTAATAGTCTGAAAAATATAAAATAAAATTACTTCATCTCAGAATTCTAAAAGAGAATATATCATCATTAGATTATTTAAGAACAATATTGAGGCACCGAGAAATAACAGAGTGAGGGTGTTAAAAAGGTTCCTGATACTGACCTAATTTCCATTAAGGTCTTGTGGGAATTCCTCTCTGCTGATTACATAGATCTGGTGATGCAGTAATGTCATCACTTCTTCACACTACTTCGAGTTGAGCTTACAGGTCAAGCAATGTGGTACGAGAGGAGTTTAATGAGAAAAATTATACTATTATCATGCTTGTTTGTATTTATGTAAAACCGTTACACTTTCTGATCATTATTCATTCTTATATCTTCCACACTTTCTCCCCACCCACCCTTCCAATGCAGTGAACACACACACAAAAAAGTGTGCTTATGCTTGAATATAGACAAAAAGGACCCCCTTCCCACCTATCCTTGCAGTGTAACAAGGGTAAAAAAATGGAAGAGGGTGTTTATGCTTGAATAGCAACAAGAAGGACTTGACCTTCACTCGGACAATGATTCATTTACTCCTGCACGAATCTGAGGCCAAGAACATAATAGCAGTAGACCACAGGAATATACGGGGGATAGCAAAAGTAATCAATAATAATAACAGATGCATTAGTTTCTTTTGCCTTCGTACGTTATCAAAATAAATATAGTTACATTCTATAGGTAATAAAGTACTTTAAAATCATAATTTAACTGCAGAAATCCGAGTAATGATATCTTAATTGTCAACACCCATGGAATTTACATGGGTCGATCCAGTGAAAATCAAAAGTTCAAGAGATTCTATAAAATAAAAAAAAATATAATTGTTGGGGATACAATGATTTGAGAATTGCAGACACTACAAAAAAAAAAATTTTAAATTAAAGTTTTGTTTTTTTTTTTAAATGGAAGCTTTACATAAGAATGCCAACAACTAAATATTTGTTTTCCCATCTTTTTCCCTCTATTTTTCATGACAGATTACTACAAGATTAGTAAGGTTTCTACCTGAAACAAAAACCAGTGAAAGTATAGGTTAACTCTCAAATTCATAAGCCACTTGTAATTGAAAGTAGATCTCTTCAATGGAAACAGGGGAAAAAGAAAAAAAGAAAAAAAAAGAAATGGAACTATTCTGCGACTTAAACAATTTTTTTTTCTTCAAATGGTGAAAGGAAGAAAATTTCAATCTCAAGTTATTTCCCTTCAATTTGAAATTCAATTTTCTTTACATGAATTCGGTTGTTAATATCTATTTACAAAAGTTTGGCATGAAAATAAATCTATACATCTAAGTGAAGAAACTGGTTTTGTTGCAAAATGAATAGAAGAATCATTTATCAATACACCTACCAATTTTTTTCTATAATCAATGAACATTCAAACTAACATGTCATAAGTTCAAACTCAACAAAAAATGTTTGAAAATAAACTGCAAGTCAGATACAAGGAGAGAGAAAAAATAAATAAATAAAAAATAAATGGAATCCAATTCTTTTGGAAGAAGATTTTTGCTCAAAGCCATATCATATTTATCATGCCTACAATAAATGTATTTATCTTATAAGAAATCACATTCAACAGCCCTCTTACACATATGAATAGATGAGACACAAATTAAAATACCTCAGAATTCCACATACAATAAATCACAAGAATGTGATTTGTAACTATAATGAAGTCCTAAAAATCAACTTTGTTGGATCTGGATTGTTCCTCCATATTCTAGTATTGAGACGTTTGAATTTTGTCATAATTCTCAGTCTTTCAACTGGAATCAGCAATGTTTCGTCTTTGGGCAAGATATAGCACAAATGGAAGTATTCTTAATGCCTGGGAATACATCTGCTTGTCAATTTTTATCCTTCTTCACACATACATGTCTAATAACGCTCTCTAAATACTGTATTTCCTAGCATCAAAGACAATTTTTCTGCCTCCAAAAATACTTTTATCCTATTTTTTGATATTTGTTTTTTCCCCCTAAAAAGTAGCCTAAAATTAATACCTCAATCTATAGTCAACTCATTTGGAAAATAAGGACAAAACTTCGTAGTGGACAAATGTACATCTGAGCAATGGCCATCATTTTTATGAAATGTGGAATCAGCAATGCCATAGATAGAACAGAAGATGACATGAGGCAAGAACCTGCAGACTGACCATCAAAGAGTGAACTAACAATAATATGACCTTCATCTTGATGGAAGAACGGGTTCAACAGTTGTTTGCCAAATATGATGAGGACTTCTATGGATTCAAGTGAAATGCTTCTATATTATTTTCCAAACTTTTTGATTAAATAATAGGATTACACCTGTAAGTTATTCATTTATAATCGTTGTTCAATGATTTGAGCTCGACAAATTCAAGTAGTTCACTTTACTAAACTTTTCTATTTTAACTGATCCCATCTTATACTCAGTCAACTTGTATTCAAAAATAGATGGTAAGTCAAAAAATTTACCCTGCATCCTACAGGCCGAGGTCACTGTTTTCTCATGTTATGTTATCCTAATCTCAAAGGAAAGTAATTTATGCTTGACAGTATTTTGAACTACAGTATATGACTTCTGAATGAAGTGTATAAATTACATTCAATATAATACAGTAAATAAACAAAAGTATCAAAGGATTTTTTAAAATATACACCATTACAGAAATTTATTCCTGTATCTGTATACTATGGTTGTCCAGTTATCAGACTATTTAATTTCGCTGCATTTCAATATTCCAGGTATTTTTGCTTTTTAAAACCCAAGCAAAAAAAATAAATCCTCAACAAGGCGCTAAGCCACTCACAAAACATCTTGGTAAGATAGGTGAAAGTGCTGTCACATTGATTTTGTGTTTATTCTAGCTCTCAAACACCAGTTTTGGTAATAAAAACCTAAAAATCAGTTGTGTTTCATCTTTGAACAAGACATGGCACAGATGAAGCATACTTCCTCCCTAGGGATACATCTGCCAGGCGACTTCATCTTTCTCTACACATATACGTCTAACAAAGCTCTCTTAGTGGCCAAATCAGCACCAACCAAATTGTTCCACTTCAAAATCAAAAGCCAGTCTAAGGGAATGTTCAGATGAAAAGTCTTAGGAGCACTAACCCCAGTTTAGCTCATTTGAAAACATTCTTAGCATCAATATTAATGAGGGAGTGATCTAACTGGTTGCTTGCAAGCACATTCCGGTAAATGAAATTATGAAGGAGGAAAAAATCTGCTCAAAACTTACCTTATATAAACATGTATCTACAACCTGATTGCAAATCTCCTCGAGACTATCGGAAATGAGCATTCTACTTCTGACAAAATCACAGAGTTCTTCATTGGACATGACGTCCCAAATTCCATCACATGCAAGTACTAAGAATTCATCCTTCTCATTTCGTTCTTGGGTGAAAATCTCTGGTTCTGGAGACACCAGTTGCTCACACGGACCTTTGCCCTCAACATTTTTGTATTCAAAGTCTCCAAGAGCCCGGGAAACTGCTAAAGAGCCATTAACCCGCTGAATCATGACGCTGCCTCCTGCATTCTGTATGCGCTCCTTCTCCCTTGGGTTAACTGGTTTGTGATCCGTGGTTGAGAATGGGCATATGGCATCACGGCAGAGCACAGCCCGAGAGTCACCACAGTTAGCGAAGAAGATGTGTGTGGGTGAAACAATGGTGCAGACTGCCGTTGACCCACTCTTGTCCTCGCCGCTCACCATTTCAGGCAATGTCCTCATGCGGTCATCAAACTGAAGAAAGCCCGTCTTAATGCCCTTCTGTACATCCTCAATGGAAGGAAATATCTCTGTACCTTGGCTGACGTCAAGCTTGCCGCGGAAGTCTTCGTTAGCAATGATATGCTCCATCAGCTGAGCGGCACAGCAGGCAGACACCTTGGCACCAGCATGGCCATCATACACAGCGAAAAAGGACCAGTCAGTGAGGCCATGTGGTAGACCGATGACTGCAGTATGGGCATCTTCCATCTCCACACGCCAGCCCTGCATGCTGCTGAGGCCAAAGTGAAGCCCATTGCCCATTCCTCCTTCATTGTGCTTCTCCGTCTTGGGTTTGTCAAGAAAAGCTCCCATGACAACTGAAAAATATAAAAAGTAAACTAATGTCATTTTTGTTGTATTTTTTTTTTTCCAATTTTTCAAAATATATAAATATACATCATAGAATAATAACGTGAATCAGGCAAAAAACACTGAAATCTTTAAACTTTGAGGAGAGTCATTAACATTCTAAATTTTGTTCAGACAAGTGAACCTTTTTGCATTCTTGATGCTCTCAATACAGTGTTCTGGCCGATCAATCCTTCAGCCCTCGTCAGGCGTGTAATCCAAGAAAAGACTTAAAGCCTTATTTCCACTATTTGACAGAAGGAAAAAAAAAAAAAAAGGTTTGCTTCTTTTCTTGGATTATACACATGATTAAATTTGTTCAGTACTTTAGTAACCAGTGAAGAAAATCAGATTTTGTGAGCATAAAAAGAAGCTCTTTGTATGACATGATTGTTCAAAGTACAGAAGATAGTGACATAGTAATTCAACCAGTTTTAATATTTGAACACAACAAATGCAGCAATATTTCAAGAAATATCTAAACCATATCAAGATTACAAAAAAGCCAGTTCTAAAAAACAGCAATATGCTGAAAATTCAACAACACATGTTTAGATAAGAAGATCTATATAAATCATTTAAATGGACCTTATTGTCACTGCTTAAAAAATACTTTTTAATGATGAGGTGGGAGGGACTCTTTGAAGTCAATACAAAAGAACAATCAGCTCAGATTGTTGCCACTGGAATTGATGAATTTGATATGTATCATGCTTCTTGGAGTGTAACAAATACCTGCACTGATGTCTCCCTTCTATGGGCCAACACTCAATAGAGGGTAGATTGTTATCCTTGATCTCAAGGGATAGCTATAATGATGCCTAAAGCACTCATATTTTTCTAGTACATTAGTAGTAACCCAATAACAAGGATTTAAAGAAATTTTCAACAGCTTCTACAAATATACGCTTTAAGTTATGAAAAGGCGTGATTTTGGTTACCAAGACCGGTCTAGATTATAAAAAGATAGTACCATTAATATACAGACAGACAAGAGAATGGCTATCCTTGCAGGTGGTTCAGATTCAAATGGTTACTTTTTACATTTCCTTATCTATAATTTGATCTTAAAATATTGTATATGAAAAATTGTTTTTTAAAATCTAAAGCTTTCAGCATTAGATTGAAACTTTGAAATATTCATACTGCCCGGATATTATAAAGTTTTACAGATATACTAAGTCAATATAACAAAATTCAAGAGGAGGAGAATGGACTAAATAGTTAATATGCTGGCAGTAAGTATTTATCAGCATGGTAGTTATGGCTACAAGTCATATTTCCTGCAATTATCTTCTCAAAGATTTCAAAGAAAAACAGGCAACATTTACTGAATGTGGATGGGTTGGGGGCGGCGGGGGGCACAAGGAAATATTGAGAGAAAGAATGTGTCTTCCTAAGTAAAATCCGCAAAAGCTATTTCTTCCTATAAATGCAATTAGGAAGTACAGAAATGTTTGGGATTGCAGAGATGAATGTGTGGTGATATCCAAGGTTGCCAGATTTGGCCAGAATGGGAGATAATCCGAGATTTATCTTACAAACATACCAAACTCATGTATTTTAATGAACAGACCCAACTGCCCACCAACCCCAAGAGGCTGGAATTGAACCTCTGTTCCCTGTCCCCACCAATATCCAAATTCTACACTATTCCAATGCACACGTTGGATAAGTCTCTGAAATAAAGTTTGGATTATTTCCCCTTCTGGCCAAATCTGGCAACCCCTGGAGGTAACAACTGCTTAGAACCAATCTGACAAAAATAACAGACCACATTTATGTCTGGAGAGGAAAAATAAATAGCAATAAAGGAAAGTGTTTATAAATGGGACATATCTAATGTGTAGGAAGGTAGAGGGAGTGGACATGCTTAGTGCAGTGAGTAAGATTTGGCAGATTTTCTACGAAAAAAAGAAAATTGCAGAATTACTATAAAAAGATAAAGCCTCTCTTTACTTAGTTATCATTTTTTACATTAACAAAAATTATTCTATGACTAATTTTTCTCAAGAGGAAGTGATCTTTTTTCATAGCTCAAATGTTCACCACTAAATGGATTTAGTAAAGTTATAAAGATAACAGATATATAGACACACACACTCAGATTTGCATTGGAAACATTTGAATTTTTGCATAACCTAATTGAGAAAAATTGAAAATAAAAAAGGGAGCTTTAATTTTCAAAAATGAAAATAAAAATAAAGTCAACAGACTTGATCAGATTTCATTAACCAGTAGCTGAATTAAAGGAATACTGTAAACCCTTTTATTAACAGACTAATAGAGAGGAACAAATGTCCGTTGGTGCCAATTGTTCGGTATTTGCCCGAAAACAAAAAAATAGCACAAACATGTATATGAAACAGTAATGACAATAATGTAGGAATATGAAAATAATCATAAGGGAGATAAGACCGATCTTATTTACTGACATATTGTCAGATTTCAGACAATGCTTCTGTTTTTAGCCCTGTATGTCCAATGAAAATTCAAATCAATCTGTGGTTTGAAAATTGTCCAAATTTCTACAGACTCAAAGCTCTGTATAAATTCAGATCAATATTTCCAAAACAGCTCTATACACAAACCATCCTTCAGAAAACTATAATTAAGGTTTATTATTTAGTCATTAATTGTCACCACCTCAATATATTGGAATTACAGTATAAACTTTGTTCAAGTTGAAGAAAGTAGTTGTTGCTTTTAATTTTGATTTTTCAATTTTTAAGATACATTGTCTATTTTTCAAAAAAGTTTCAAAATATGACCAAAGATGAGCGATATTTAATGCTAACAAATCTTGAATCTGGATGCAAGATTCATGAAACAACAGGATCTCAACAGGCAACAGTTCTGGGATTTACAATACCGTACGGTCATGAGGAATGATAGACTGTACATAACTTAATCTTGGGTAAAAGTTCACACTAGGAGAAAACTATCACTATAGCTACAAAAAATTTTAATTGATTAAAACACACTCACACACAAATTGCTTTTTGTATACAAGTCACTTTTTCCCCAATAAAGAAAAATTTCCAGAAAAACAAAGGTCAGATTCAGTTGAAGTTCATACTACTTTACTACATAGGTAGATATTTTTAATAATTTTTTGCATAAATTCACTAGGATGAAATATATTCGCCAAGGACAGATTTTGTCTGGTATTTCCAAAATCCTGATGAGAAGAGATCCATTAATAAGAGAGTTTATAATATATTCTTACAAAATTTCCCCCAAGAGATTCAAAACATCTTTGATTGGGCTGGGGGTGGGGCTGTTGAGGATCGACTCAAAAATGAAACATGTCTGGTTAGTCGCTCAATGGAAACTGTCACATGATCAAAGTCTTTTGGCAATATTCCTTGTCATATGTCATCAATTAAGAAATTGGAAAAGAGGTTTATCAACGAATAAGATACTTTTCTCACATTTCATAGGGCAATTATCACAAAAAAAGTACAAACTTTCAGATAACAAGCGCAAATGCTGCCCAACACAAAATTCAGGACCAATTTAGTATTAACCTACATTGCAGATGACATTGCCTAAGTTTTCAGATCTATAACTCCATTATTACTGCCTATATGTTCGACACATACAGTCAGCCAGACCCAGTAAAAACTGCAGAAAATTATGGTGACAGTTTTGTTTAACAGCTTCTAACATCAATGGAAGAAATGCTAACTATACTCAAATTTTGGTTGTCTTCTGAGAAAATAAATTCAAAACGTTCAAAGTAAAATGTCATATGATAGCAAATGCAGCAAGATCTGACATGTTCAATTGATGACAGCAAAAAATTTTATCAGAAAATACAGCAAAAAACACCAAAATATTTCTTCTATGGATCATTTCTCAGTCCCCTAGGAAAAAGTATTTTAGTAAATGCTGATAATATAACAAGTCTTGCTCATTGGGTAATTTATATTTACTTTACAAAAGGTTTTGTTTTGTGTTTTTTATAATTTTATGTATACCAATGTTCACATAATTTCAAGATAAGACAAAATTGGGTGGAGAAAAATATTCTTTCTCAATACAAAGAAAACATTTCCCCCTCATGAAAAAAATCAAAGCCTATATTTAGTGGAATGGTTTTCTGTTCTACTACTAAGACATTATCATCTGTAGAAGTTGTAGTAGTAATATAGACACAAACACCTAGAGACAGCTTTTCTTTACCCCCTCTCACTCCCTCTTTTTGCTTTTGAATGGAACAAGCCAATAAAAGGACTGATAAACTTTTATACAAATTGATCAAAGATTTTGTGAAGTCTGTTTCTTCAAATATTAATGTAAAGGTAATTAAATATTAATGTAAAGGTAATTAAATTTTAATTGCAATTGCCTGAATATGAAAGAAGGAAAAAATTCCAACAAGCATATATCATAGTAAACAAACTTTATAAAAAGTAAGTATCCATTAAAGTTTGGAAACTGAGCTTCTGATGACTGTAAGAGACCCAAACATAATCATTACTTTATGCCAAGAAGGGAAAAAAATTAGGCTACAAAATTCATTGTGACCCTTGGGTTTTTCATCAAACTCCTATTGAGTTTTGACCACATTTTTGTATGATATGATAATGACCAGACAAAAAAACAGTGACCTCATGCACAAATAAAAGTGATAAAGTGACGTACACAAAAACTGATGACGAATTCACTCTTACTTCTAAAGCCAAACCAGGTTGACTTGTTTTGCTTTAGTTTGAAAATCTCATTTACAGGAACTATTAAAAAAAGAGGAGAAAAGGGACAAGTAGTTTTGGAATAGAAAAGGGAATTCTGTTTTGTTCACTTTATAGATTTTAATGAAGCAAAGGGATTTGACCCTAATGCAGCCAAGCTTATCCAAATATATAATTCAAATCTTCTCATAGAAATACTTGAGGAAATTGATAGCTTCAAGTAAAACAAAAATTAGACAACATCAAGGCATTTACACTGTATTGTTGCAAAAACAAGTAAATCTCCTTCCTACCATATGAAGGTGGCCAATTAAATCAAACTCCGACAGGGAAAATATATGTTCACTTCATACTGATGCTGATTGGGAAGGTATGAATCCACTTCTCCAATCAACTATGAATGAATAGCAAAGTAGTTGGAGCCATTTATTCCCTTAAAGCAATCTATATTGGAATAGCTTTCTGGCCATGTGAAAACACATAATGAATAGACAAACAATGATTGAGTCTCCATGGATCATTCAAGAAATGGAGACAAAATCATTGTAGCATAAGAGCAGCCAATCTTCCTGCCTAACCAAAAAGACCTTTTTCCAATTTGATATAACTTATACTTTTAATTTCAGATAAGATAGCTTTACAGTCGGCCTCTTGTTGATGTGTACCCCTTATCCGAAACTCCAAAAACCAAAATGTTCCGAAATCCAAAACTTTAAAAGGCAAATAGAAAGATTCCACACCTGACTTCAGCGTAGTATGATTCAAGAGGAGAGACTACGCCAATTCCCAAGGAATTTAACTCATTGACTACAGTAAAGGTTTGTTCATCTTAGTTCAACTCTTTCAAGACATAAAAACTATATTTACGCTACAAATGAGTCTCATGTATTTATGTATGGATACAAAATCAATCCTAACAGTCGGAGGTGACCCAAATAGTCAATATTTTAATAAGAGTGGGCAAGACTCCATTCCCAATTTTTTTTCCACCCAAATCACGCTGCCGAGCACCAAGGGAAATGTCCTAACAAAGACTTTTACACACTCTTTGCTCACACTGGGAATTGAATCCAGATCCCTCTGCATATGAGACAGTTGTGCTAACCATTACATCATTCAAGCTGACAAACGAGTCCCTATCAAAACAGATTGTCACCGCCAGACCTTCTTGCATAAATCACTGTATTGTTTGCTTACTTTCTTATCAGTACAAAAATAGTTGAAAATGTCAAAGACTGCAGATACCCCTATAGTCAACATTGTTAACAGAAAAATTACATTACAGGCTCCATCCTTGTGTACATATGCAGATATTTCAAAATCCGAAATATTTCTGGTCTCAGGCATTCCAGATAAGGGGCTCTCAAATTGTTTTAACAAGGCTAAACAAAGATGTTTAAAAAAAATTTTTTCTTTTAAATTGGGATGATACACGAGAAGGATAAGGAGATTCTCACCGGAGCAGATGCCAAAACCCAATTGATCGAAGCAGTGTAGGTGCAATATAAGCTATCAAACTGCAAAGAGGTGCATCATTTGTGGGATTACAGTTATACAACATATACATGTGAAAGTTTCGTATGAAAGTCAATTATATAAATTAACTTCCCAGTTGCAAATGAAACATGCAGTAAGCAAAAAAGGCAAGGATAGAAAATATATTTTTCTAAAGTCACAATAACTATCATTACACATGGACAACAAAAATCTTCCATTTTCAAAAATGAAAGCAACAGATAATAACCATTTTGCACAGAATAGATTATTACTCAAGATTTTTAGGCAAGTTAGAACAAAAAATAAAGAAAAAAAAAGACAACCTTGTTTTGTAGTGCAGTTTTTTTTTCAGTGACAAATGGATGTGTGTACTTTTATATTTGACAAAGGAAATCAATTTTTTTTTTCAATAAAAACTGATAAGCTATCTAAAGAATTTGGAATCTTGTGTGCACATTAATTTCCTTTGTGCACTGGTTGTAAAGTAAATAGAAGTAGGCGAGTCTCCAACAGGTTCACTGCTATCTTAGATATCACAACATACAGCACAACAAAATAAGCATGACCTCTGCTCAGTGCCACAAGGCATAAACAGAATCTAGAACGTTGCCATAGCTATTTATATCGCCTTAGGTAAAATTGAGGAGTGGGTGCACATGCACATCAGAGGTAATATGCAACAAGACGCACATGTGAGTTGTGTGGCGGTGAACGTGTTAACATGGTTCATTATCACAGCACCCGGGATTCTCAACTTGCTATCAAAAATATTGAACACATAAATGTTGCTTCACTCCATTGTAGTGTATTTAGAGTCACAAGACACTTCTCAGGGCAAAGTATTTAAGTGTTCACATTCAAATATGCAGCTTGATCTAAACCAGTGATTCTCAAAACGAATGCTACCCCCCCCCTTGGGGGCACTAGAACACCCAAGGGGGAAGTGGGAGGCAAAGAAGCAAGGGGGGCGAAGGGCAAAAAATACAAACCAATACTACCAACACACAGTTGCATATTTGAAAAGCTGACTTTACAGTAGAACTGTTTGAATCACAATATATATATATATATATATATATATATATATATATATATAAAATTCAATCAAGTACTTTCATCATTGCTATTTGAACTGGTTATATCCAACCAGGCTATTCTATTCTATTTCTAAATAATATTAAGAATGTCATTAAACAATAGCTGAAGTAACCAAATTAGATCAAGCCTGAAATATACATCTTGATAAGGCAGCTTAGTTCAGCAAACATTAATTATGGTGAACACTTACGCAATAGAAATTAAGCAGATTTAAAATCATCAGGAGCTTGTTTATTTGATTACATAACTAGGAAATACGATTAAATATCAAACAATGACAGATTTATCTGATTTCATTAATCCATGGAGTTGCTGAGGTTAGAAAAAGGTGATTTTATTACTCCAGCTAGAAATGCAACTTTAGACAAGGAAACTACAGGGGGTTTAAACTCATTGCTTCAAACAAAACAAATCTTACCATCTCAAATTCATGACTTGTATTTCTATAATTTGAACATTTCAACTGGTATAGCAGCCATACTGTTTAATATTTTTATGCAAATGTAAAATGACTTCAGTGATTTTTCAAAACAATGAATTATTGTATATGCCAGTATTCAATGGATATTTTGTTCGTTTTTTGGGGTTTTTTTAGGTAGATATTACACTGCATCCAATGCACTAGTATCATGATCAGAGGGGCCTTTCAACAAAGCTCGATATGGACAGTTTTGGGGCTTGGAGGAGTTGCAGCAAGTGGTAGTCCTCCAAATACCCATGTAAACCATTTGTCTCATAGTCCAGCATATATGGTACTTTAATACAACTGTCTGGAACAGAATATTAAAAACAGGTAACAAGTGATTTAACATTTTAAATTGTAATAAATAATACACAGTTTCCCATCATTAGTTGTCATTCCAGCATTAAAACCCAATTTAAACGCATCATCAATCTCGATTGATTTTTCAATAGAAAATCACTTTCTAGTTTGAGACATTCAGAGTAGAAGAAAGAAAAGTGTCATAAATACTAATCTACAACACTTTAAAACGAATACGAAACCAGTGATAGATAAGTTTTGTTATTTAAAAAGGATATAATAGACTGTACTACAAAACTGAAGTTGACAACACTCACCACCATGACCCTGCGAGCACTCATACCAGACATAGATGCCCCTTTTGATTTCACTCACAGGTTCAAGAAAAAGGAGACAGCTTGTAATTAGAGCAAAGTGAAATAATATATTAACTTATTTGATTATACTCGAGAATTTACAATTTAAATGAGGAGTGCTAAAGAGATAAATTGTTTGAGTGTGGAAAAAAAAAATTGACTGATGATATATTAATGATAATGGAAATTCTTTGTTAGGACAGAATTCTTTGTTTAATGGAGAAAAAAAGAAAAAGAACTTTTCCAGGTTAAAATTATTGAACCAACTGTACTGCACGCATTACTAAAATACAAGCATGGCAGTTAAGGTTTTAATTTCTGTTTGATACGGTTTGTTTTTGTGTTTTGCCCAACTAGAGAAGGAGACTGATAAAAGAGACTCTTTCCTTATGGATATTACATTTTACACCTAAAGAAGGACAGAATGTATCAGCCAAAACGTTGTCGGCAGCAAAGATGGAAAGAGATTATACTGTCCAAACAAAAATTGGTATATGAGGAAGAGAAAAAAAAAAGTTATACTTTTGTTACAGCTTCAAGCTGTCATACTGCCAATAGTTGAAGTCAACAGAACCAGAAAAACAAAAGCAAAGCGCTCGTCACACTCAACAATATTGGAATGTAAACACTACAAACTAAATAGGATTATTTTAATCATAAAAATAATCCAAGTATACAATCATTCTGATCATCCTTTATAATTTGATATTGAAAATATCTACAAGCTTGACAGCATTAATTATCTACATAAAAAAAAAATTCAAGTAAACAATTAATATTAATACTAGTCACAGATTTACAAGACCAAGAAAAGTTTTATTTTCCCAGTTTGAAGGCAGATTATTTTTTCTCAGTATGTGGTAATTACTTTCTAACATTAAAGAGGAAAGGCTTTAGTTTAGTGCCCTACCATTGTGCTACGGACACTTAGAAATGCAAGAAAATAAGTTAATTGATAGTTAAGAAAAATCAAGTTGTTAAGTAGCAGGCAGATGCTTAAAAGAGAGAACGAATTTCGGGGAAACCCAATTTAAATGAGGAGTGCTAAAGAGATAAAATTTTGAAAAACAGCTCCAGTATAATGTGTGCGTGTACATGTATACACACAGGTATGTACATGAATACAGAGAAGAAATCAAAAGAGAGACTTATTACCCACCATTATTCTGTTTATAGTCAAGCCCATGAGAAATTGAATCCATTGGCAAATCCATATTGGGTTTTCTAAAGCAATAAAGGTAAAAACTGTTCTAAGAGAGCATGGCACTGCTTTAACTCAAAATAGGAAGTGTATGCAATCAGCATAGAACAATTGGCCCAGGCCAATTTTCCTCCCCAACCCCAAGTTAGGCAACATGCTAATATGGCTTTGTATGACTTCACAGACCTACAATGTCTAGACTTGTGAATACTACATCCAGCTTCAAGACAGTTGTGTTATTAAATCCAAGGGCATTGTTCAGAGTTTGTCATAAACTGTTTTTGTAACAAAAGAAAAATTTTTTTAGCAAAGTTTGGTGTTGGCAGGCTATCTGTGACCAATGCTAATTATAGGGTTCCACTGGTAGATATTCAAGTATAGATATAATAAAAACCAAGAACAAAAGGTCTCAGGGTGGATAGGACAGGAAGAGAAGATAAAAACATTAGAATATCATTTCCAATTTCAAGAGGTGAAAATGAATGCTTAGCAGCAGCTACTGGGTAATTATATTAAGCTGGAAATATTAAAAAGGAACTGGACCAGTGGTTACCAAACTTTTTCAAATCATAGTGCTTTTAGTATATAAGGATTTGTTGATGGCACTCCAAATCAGAAAATACTGAACAATGTAATTCAAACTCACGAAAAGTTATTTCCTCTTCTAGTCATAATTACTAGTGGGATGGATAAGTGGGCCTGTTGTTCACCTTAGTTCCTTGGAATCAAACTGGAAATAGTCACCCTCATTTATATGCAACTATTATGTACCAAGAATGATCGATAGTTCTACAACAATCCAGAGTGCAAACCTTATCTACAAGCGCCATTTTGTGTTGAAATGGTAAAATTCAGCTCTAGATGGACAGAGTTATCTGTGATACACTTCCTATCATCATGACAATGCGTCAGCAAATTGAATTACAATCGCTTGGAATTCTTTAATATCCTTATGCCCCCCCCAGTCATGGCACACACTTTGGGAATAACTGATCTACTCAGCAAATATCCCAAGAAAGATAAAGAAAATATGGTCAGAGTATTTTAGACACAACTCCTTAATACTTCTACGCCAGTGGTTTGCAATACCCTTTTGTTAAATTTTAAACTAGGACCTGTTTATACTCTAATTTTACTTGTCCTCATCTTAGTCAAGTTCAGGGCTCCAAGTTTCCAACACTGGATTGTCCTACAGGACAATAGCCCAATGGATAAAAAGCATTGCTTAAGTGTATCTACTAACCAGCCTGGCAGTCATGAGTTCAATCCTTGGGTCTAATAATACTAAAAAGTCATATACTCCGATTCAGAGAAAAAGGCAGTCAAGCGACATTCCAAGAACAAATTAGCTGATACAGGAAATCCTCAAGCATGAGCAACAGAATGAGAACAATTTACTTCCCTGGATTGAATGAAGGATTCTGTTTGAAATTCCTTGGTTACCAACTAAAACACACTTGGTGGCCATCATGAATTTCCAATGACTCATGTATTTTCCAAAAAGCAATTTCCCAAAACTATGTATGGCGAATGTATTCAACTATTCACGTCTTCAATATCATATTCCATTACTGATAGGAAAAATTATCAGAATACAGTTGTTGCTGGCAGTCATTTTAAAATTACTACCAAGGTCAATACATTGAAAATTCTTGATGGTGCAATATCCAAATTTTCTTGGAATGCCTTTGGCTACAAGTGTACCAAATTTCAAACTTTTATCACAAAATGCACAAATGACTTAACATTTTTGGCTAAGTGGCTATTGTATACAAAATGAACAATTTGTCCAAGTTTTATACCAGTTTCAAAACAAACTTCAATAATAACCATAAATGAAATATTCATGGGGATAGAAATCAATTGCATATTTAGCATGCAAAAAGTGGACCATGCAATAAAAACAAATCTATAAACAAAAAAGGATCACTAGAAGATGCTAACAAAAACAGACTATCACAGGTTTATAATGATTGATAATAGTAATATTTTCATCTTTTTTAAAAAAAGGTTCTATGCAGTGGTGTTAAGGAGAGTTACCTTCTTGTTCGTCTAGACTGGCAAAGTATTGGGCCCAACATGAAGGGTATTCCATTGGCTATCTAAAAATATACATATACACACACATCCAGTCTCCCTATAACAAATACTTTCAGATGGTCATTTTGCAAAGATGGAAATTTAGAAAAACTTCTCAGTGAGTTTTATAATACCATGAAAAACAAAATGAAGTTCAAAACTCTCCATTAAAATATAATTGCATCTTGAAAATTAAAGATTCAGTGACCCAACAACCTGAAATCAAAATTTTAATGCTATTTAGATAATTCCAGTTCAAATAGCCACTTGTTAATGATGAACCAAAAATTGTCAACTTTTCAATCTACAAAGGAAAAAAAAAAAGCATACCAGAGGAAAGAAAGAAGAGAGGAGAGAATTAAATAATACATCCATATTCACAATTTAGATATACTTCTTCACATAAAAATCAATTTTTTTCCAAATCAATTTAAATCAAACAAAAATAGGTCAATTACCGATTGTTCTATGAGCTAGTACCAGCACGTATGTATACACTCACGGATACACGCACACAAACCTATAATTTCAATGTGGATGATCAGTAACATTTCATTATAAATACTATGACTAGTAAGAAAGAAATTGGGGCAGTGACATTACCTGCTCCCAATTTAAACAAACTCGTCCAGGATAAAATAGATTTTGCTCATATTCAACAAATTTTTAGGCAACAAATGATGTTTAGGTGCATACCGTATATCATATATAAAAGCAGTCATTTGATTTTTTTTCTTTTAACTATCTCAACTACACTGCATCCAAAACATTAGTATTATGACTAGAGGGTCCAACTATCAAAGCTTGATATGGACAGTTATAGGGCTTTAATGAGTTGCAGTGAGTGGTAGCCCTCCTATTATCCTTGCAAACCATTCATCTTATAGTCCACCATATATGGTGATCATAATTAGTCAACTACCGTTTATTCAAATCCCTGTTACAATAAATACTACAAAATTCCAATTGTGTTATTCACATGTAAGTGGATTTGTTAGTGTATTTTTGTCTCAGTAAAGAGGTTACTGGTTATGGTTCTCTCTCACTGCTATTGCATTCCAGGTTCAAACCAGAAAGCATAGCTGATGCTTCTGAAGAATTCAAAAAGAATGAAGAAAAATAAAACTAAGCCAGAAATAATTGTCTTTAGTTGGATGGTGTTGAACTTAAAAAAAAAAAAATTCCTTATATTTCAAACTTCAAAATATATCAAAAACAGATTCAACTTGAACTATGTCAGAGTCAATAGACATATTTCAGATACAAAAATAGGAAAAAAATTAAATCATAGGAGAAAAAAAATGCTTTTATTTTATGAGTATCACTTTTCACCCAGTGCACAGATGCTACACTCTGATCCTAGGCAGAGGGCCAGAGAGCAACACTCATCATAGGCAGAGCATACAGATACTCTGAACTTAACCAGAAATGCCAAAACACACACACACACAACCATAAGCTCCTCACAATTGAGTATCTAGCTTTTGTGAACATATTATAAGTTCTCTTGTAAAGAATTGAATTCAAACAAGGCATTTGAAAATGCCTCATGAACTGAATTTGTAGCTGACACCATTTTATCAGATACCAAGCAAGAGACAAGAAATACATTCATCTTGCAATATTAAGACTGACTCGTATAGCTTTGCATTGGTTTGGATTCAATTTCTTCGATGGACATGGTAGTGAATCTAGTCCATCCAGCAATTTAGAACTTGAAAGAAATCAAACATCTGTTTTATAGCTCTAAAACCAGGTATAAATTATTGCTCCCAACAAATATTCTTTGTTAAACAAATTAAAATAAGCAAGAGCCTTAGTCTTATCTATCGGTGTGTTAGTCCAAGTTGGTTACAAATGCCTCATTTTTTTTAACTGCAAAATTTACCAAAATTAGACTGGTAGTAGAGTTACCAGTATATTTCTGCATGTAATGTGCCCTTCAGATATCAGATAAGATGAGTCCCCAATTTCAGCTTGAATTCCATGTTTTTAACTCAATGTTTAGTCACCATTTTTTATCCGGCTGATAGAACAATCCCATTGCTTTTGATTCAAGGTGTATCTAATCAGCCAAAATACACAGCAATTTACAAAAATCAGTTATGACAAATTCTTCAATTGTCAAGAAATTAAAACTCAAGTTAAAACTGCAATTCAGTACTTCTTCATTATGCATATGTCACTTATTAGGGCCTTTTTTTTTCCATTGAGTGATCCCTACATTGTCCTGTCTTTTGTATTAACTCTTGCTTTTGGGAGAAACAAAATTATATCATTGTCTCCATATGAAGTGATGAAAACAAGCTGTATTCAAGTCCTCACTAGAGTAATCATGTCAACAATCTGGATATAGTAGATTTTTCAGCAACTTATTTCTAAATAGCATCAAGAAGCATTTCTGTGATTCAACAGTAATGGATAGTAGCCTGAGGAGTAAACACACAAAGAGTGGAATGGATGCAGAGATCGATGTACAGATAATGAAGAAGAACCTATGAGCCTATACATAGTTATCAAATAAGAAGTTAAGAAATATATAAATTTCAAATATTTTTCTCATCTATTTTTAAAATGATCAATCTCTTATCTTTAAAATGGAAGTCCAATACGGCTTTGCTAATGATTGATTAATCCTAAAAACTACGCCCCCCCCCATTTACTTTATAACACCGTTGGACCCATAATGAGGATGCCTGTATTACAGCAAATGATTCCTCACTGCAAACTCAATGTTATAGTGATTAACCAAAGATGAAAGAGAAAAAAAATGACATAAATTAAGAAATACATGAAAAACACAAAACACAGTTAAAGGCTTAATGCAATTAATTAGCAAATATTGCTTCCTTCAAAAGACAAGACCTGACATGAAGATCTAATTGTGATCTGCTTAAGAGAACGCCAAGGCCATCGTCCACAGAACATTTCCATCAACAATCTCAATTCTGGTCTCTTCAGCAAGTTTACACTCGAAAAGACAGACAACCTGAAAACCTGAATGACTAAAAGAAAACTTTTCATATTCATCAAGAGAGGTGGGGAGGTATCTTTATCAAAAGGAAAATATGCGGATAGAGTCCACATTTCCTCCACTATTCGAAAGTAGAGAATTCCTATAAAAACCTTTTGTAAATGAAAATGGGACAAAGTAAAGAAACAATTACTATTAATTTGTACAGGAAAATTTTTTGAGCCCTCCCAGACCAAAAAATGATGGTGTATTTCAAGCTTAATTGTTGGAAGTTGGGATGATGGGAGGTATATGAAACTGGGAAGGTGTATACTGCCTCTATAGTGGTACCCTGAATAATACTTGCTATTTCCACTTTTCATAGAAGCAAGAAAAAAAAAAACAGCACAAAGCAAATTTTTTGGAAAGTGGGTGATAACTGAACCCGATTTGTATCAACTCCCTAAAAAACCCGAGAGTTCAATCCTGGTAAAGTCAAACAGGTGGCATCATAAGGAAGAATTAATCAAAATCAACTGATACGAGATATCCTCTAACATGGGAAGCGGAATGAGAACAGTTTACACCTCTGGATTGAATAAAGGATTCGGTTTGAAATTCCTAGACGGTTACCAACTACAACAGACACCGGAAAAAATCCAGAGGGTACAACGGATGAAATGTTGTGAATATAACAACCAAGATGAAGACACTAGATCAAGTAAATCAGTGCATAATAATCTAGAAGATTTCTGCAGGTCGCATAATTCTAAACATTTCCTAACTGTTCTTTTTCTTTTTTACTGGACAATTATATTGTTTTTCTGTAAAGTCACCGATTGTACAACAGTATCTTTTTTTTATCTCATCTTCCAGAGACAAATAAAGAAATGCAATTCTAAAAAAAAAAAAAAAAAAATTGAAATTTTTTTTTCTTTTTTCCAAATCAATACACAACTGACTATTGCCTACAGTATCAATTTATATTAATGAGCACAGGAATCTTATCCTAGCTTTTACAGGTTCCGAAAAATCTTTTTTTTATCATTTTCTAACATTAAAACAATAACAAGCAATTTCAATTTTAAAATACTGACCTTGACGGCAAAACATCTTGAAATTTAAGCACATATACACACACAAGTTTGGTTTCTTTTTTTTTTTAACTTAATGCAGTATTATTTGGTACTTGACCATTCTTTGTTTACAATTCCAAGACACTTTTATTCACAAAGCATTACTGCTTTGCTTAAATTGACAAGAGAATAGAAGGAAGTTTAAAAGTTAACCTGCCAACCAAATTATTTTTGGAGTTGAATGCGTAGCCTACCTGAAATGCTGTCATCTAAATGGTCAAGTGATTTAAACTAATTCAATTAATTCCTAATTAAAAGGTGAACTGTCTGTTTGGCAGAGAAGGTTATGCTTGATTTGGAACTTTTTTTAATTAACTTCAATTTCAAGAAGTTGATAAACTCTTCAGTTTTTTTATACTTAAACATTAATCACAAGCATAAAAAAATTTGGAAAATTTAATAGGATGGAAATAATTATAGTAGCCCCCCCCCCCAATCCACAGTTTCAGATTTCAGCAATCACCCCCAGAAATAAACAATTCATGCGTTTTACAAAATGATAGTCCCAAAGCACAAGAGTAATGACGTTGGCAATTTGGACTTGCCAAATAAAAACCACAAAGGGCTTCCTGAAAGTAAAAAGATGGTAATTCAATTTAATACGTAAAGAGAAAAATCTTATGCCGAGGTTGCTAAAATCAATGGCAAGAAAAATCTATCAAAAAACTTATTACAGCATATTGTTATTAGTTATCATTGTTAATCTTTTATATTGTGCCTAACTCATGAATCAAACTTTATGATCATAGGTTTGTATGTATTGGGGGGAGGGGACAAAAACAAAACAGTATTATGCATGGTTTCAGGCATCCACGAGGGATCTTGAAATATATCACCCACAAATAAGGGGGCAGGGTGCTACTGTACTTTCTTTTTTTAAACTTATGCTGAGTTACAAACATTGAAATTCATTTTGATTTGCTTGGCTTTAGACAAATCTACATATCCCCAATCCCTAACAGCACTTGTCCCCAAATATGTCTCTTCTCAAAAGGTCAGACTGTCTCTTGGAAAATAAATGAATGATGATTAAAATTCTCATGGACGTTAGTAGCATTCCTGAGAGCAACTAAATAAAATACTTTGTGCAAAGGTAAAAATAAAGCAATCTTATAGTTCTTAACATAGAACCCAGGACTGAAATGATTAGAAATACAGAACATTATTTTCTGTACAAAATGTTACATTTTAACATCTTATAAATCGGAAGATAACTTGAATGAGAATACATTTCTATATCTTTTATATACAAAAGGTTCCTAGCATAACATATTGAAAAAAAAAAAATCCTATGTTTAGTCATCTTGATTCAATCCATTTTTTATCCTTTTTATGATTAAAAATATCCTGTAAGAGCTGTATGGTCACTAAACAGATATTGTGGGGCGACAACTAAGGAGGAGGAAAATTGAGCACATCTCAAAGAAAATAAAGACACACACACACACACATTGATACTTGGACAGCATAGAAGTGATGTGGTAAAATTCATGTTTATAGATACAAACACTTTAAATACTTCACATTTTATCTCAAATTCTTTGCTTAGTATTCATCACAGAGTGCCTGCCAAGCAGTAGATAAATAATGAGGATGGAAATAGCTAGGGTAACCAATTTTCTGATTGTTAAGTTATTATAAATTTGAAAAAAATCTAACCCATTGCATCTCTTTCCCCCCCTCAAGTGTATTGGGTGGGTAAAAGAATACTAAAACTTCAAAATAAGGGGGGGGGGGGGCACAAATATAGTTTCAGTACAGCAAATTAAGAGTTTAGGAAGATCAAAGATTGTTATAAAAGGGTGTCCATAAAGTCCCCATCCATTTTTTGTTCGAACAGTGCAATAAAATAGATAGAGACTCTATGGACATGCCACATAGAAGAGAAAAATGGGGTGGGGTGGGGGTGACTTGATTAAGACACACAAACAGGGTCCCTGATTTTCTTGTGAAAACAAACTAGTTGGAGATACATTTAGATCTCTAAAAGAGTACACAATAATGGGAAAAAAAAAAAAAAAAGCAGTAAGAAAGATGATGAATACTACTAGACAGATAGATAGGTAGAGAGAGAGAGAGAGAGAAAGAGAGAGGACTGGCTGCCACTATGTCATGTAGAATCATCAGAGCAAAAAAACAAAAAAAAACAAAAAAAACAAAAAAAAAAAAACAGTAGCAGCAACAACCAGGGCAGAAGTGCAGGAGTAAATTGAGGAGAGTAGGCAGCAGAGATAGACAGACAGACAGCGCTACTTTGATCTGCCTCCACTCGGCTCTCTGCACCTCCTCCTCCCTCTCCTCCTAAATCCAGGCGGATAGCAATTATCTATGACTCATCAGCATGAGAATCAGAGACTAAGAGAGAATCCTGTAGAGAGCCATGCCAGGAGGTGGTGGAGAAACAACTGCTTTCGAGCAGCACAGCTTCCTTCACGACCTTACCGTTTCAGAATGGTAACAACAGCAAGTCTGCACAGCAATTGCTGTGTAGACTATCTTTACTCCCATTCTATCAATCATGTTTTTAATATTATGTAAGCACCCACTACCCTGATCGCATCCAGATGCAGGTCCTTAGCAGTTCAGAGAAAGTTCGTTATAATAATTCAAAAAAGAAAAAAAAAAAAAAAGCCAATGACTGTACAGGTATAACTTCATTAGTGTGGTTTATTTGTTCTAAAATTTTCTGTTCTGTATAAAGTCCTATCATAATTTCATGTGAATTCTTTTTTTTTCAGCTTATACTTAGTTACATCAATTTGTACAATACCTCAGCCTTACTATACCAAAACCTGGACTATTCAAGGTATTCTTGTATCTAGCAATACTGAATGGAAGATGTTCTGATAATACTAATATTTTTTTCAATACTAAAAAAGAAAAAAAAAGACCCAAGACATCAATGACACATTCAGCTAGAAGAAATGTAAACAATGAAATTGTCAGGCACCGCCAGCAAAAATTTATTAAAAATTTTTTAAAAAAAGCTATTTCTCACAAACACAGATGCATTGAAATGAAAAAAAATTTTTTTTTAAAAACCTATCAGACAATTCAAGACTATCATCATACTGAACAAGGACTGTTGATGATGCAAGATATAATGAATCTAGTGTATTAAAAAGCCATAAATATTGAAATTAAGCAATTTCAAGAAAGAAAATTTGTAGCTTCAATATGGGGGGGGGGTAATTCTCACCAACCAAATATTCATTACATTTGTCAGATACATAGTCAGAATACTGGAAAATGTTGATATACTAGTAATAACCCAAGAAAAAATTTGGATATATTTGTTTTTCTATGGAGATAATGTTACTTTTCTGAAAGGGGGAAAAAAAAAAAAAAAAAAAAAAAAAAAGAAAAGGTAACATTATCATATACACTGGATGCTGTAATGCTAACAGTGAAAATATCAAACCATGTTTGAGTGGAGTTTGAGCAGTTCCTTCACATTCTCTTACTTCAAGACAATAGTTCACTGTAAATGTAGTGTTAATAAATGTTTATGCCTTTTTATCTGAGGTTTTACCAAGAAGCCACTGAACCCCTCCAAGTAGAAAACTCCATTGTTTCAAATGGTGGGTAGGAGATATTTTTATCAGCAAAATTACCTTTTAGCGGAGAAGTTCATTGTTATGGACAGAGAAACCTGGAGAAAAGGTCGCACTGTTAATTATACAGATATATCTTTTGGTTGAATTGAAATTTGCAGGGTATGACATGTAAAACTTTCCAGCATCTAAGACAATGATGGTAAACCTTTTTTGAGAGCACATGCTAACATTGACAATAGACTTCTAAAAATATCCCCTCATATGCCTGTGGTAATTTTTGAACTGCTGATTATCATTTTCATTATATTTGCATTTTGTAAAATATTTCATGTAGAAACAACAAAATGCCCCCAAACATTCTAAAAGACGTCTTTTTAGACTATCAATGACTGAAGTGACAACTGATGAATCAAAGGTTGCAGTTATGTTTTTTTTTAAATCATCAACAAAAAATGATATCTCTACATGCCACCTAAAAATGCCTGATGCCATATCATCAGACATTTTTGATACAATCACAAATAGTATACAAGACAGTTATTTTGTCTCTTACAAGCCTGCATGGATCATATCACATCAACAACTGTTCAAATGCTATTTTTACGAAGTTTTCTTTTTAATGAATAATATAAGAGGAAAGCCTCTCATGATCAGGTCAACTGATGTGCCAAGGTTTCTTCATAAAGTGATAACAGCAGAGATGACATTGAACAATATTTAGCAAACAAGTTTGTCCTTTCAGACTAGCAACAAATAAATAGTGCTACTGGAAATAAACCTTCTGGTAAGAATCAGACTCGCATCCCTCAACTAGAGAGAAGCCAAGTTTACACCCGAATGCTGAGACCACCCAGCTATGAAGACTTCATTGAATGATTTTCACTTTTTAACCATCTTTTTTCAATTTATTGGCACCATGTTGTTTATAATCAAGACAGTAGTCTTAATAAATCTATTTTTAAAAATCTAAAAAAGGTAAATAAGTAGTCAAAATAAAGTTACAGAACTTCATCTAATAAAAATAATAAAAAAACAAAAAGTATTCTTAGCCACATCTCAATAAAAAAGTTCTAAAATAAAATTTGAACGTTTACTAACTGAAGACGATACAATTTAATACTGCACACTAAACTATATACTATCCCCACTAAGAAGTTATTATAGCATGGATTTTTGTACAATAGTAAGCCCTCAATTATACGAACAGCCGACTTTACACATTCAAAATATTACATGCTTTGGGGTATGACATTCTAAGGAGACAAGCAGTAGAACAGATAGTGGTCAGATTACAAATTATGAGATTGAAAGGGGAAAAAGAAAAAAAAAAAAATCACTTGGAAGAGAGTCTAAGTACAGTAATTTGACAGACCCCAGTAAAATGGAATTCAGATTAAACTGACTTTTTTTCAAGAATATTCCACTCTATTTCTGCGAATTAGTCATTAATAAAATATAGTAAATTACCTTTCATAATAACCAATACTATAATTATATATAATATAAGGCTTGTTCAAGAGAACAAGGGTGCACAAGATAAATTTTAGGTAAGATTTTGGGTCACCACCAAGAAGATCAAGAACCACTTAAAAAGAGAGTAAATATTGCATATTCCTTATAATTTAACAATTTCATACTGTACAATACTATATGTTATATTAAAGCTTTTTTTTTCTTTTTGAATAGAGCATTTTTTAAAAAGAAGGAAGCTTTAATACAAGCATCCTAGGTTATATTTGGATCCAACGGTCTTCAGGCATTAACGAAGATCCCTTCACCTAATTAGTCCATTAAACTGAAGGTCAACAGCACACAGTATTGGAAGTTTGATATTCTGTTTGCTTTTAGCAAGCCTTATATTCTGGCAGGCATAGGCTGCAATGTTTCTCAGGTTTATATCAAATTGAATAACACCTGGGTGTGAAGATTTTACGGGCACAAAACTATTTCTGTGATAAATAGAATTTTCCTATTTACAAGAACTGTATGGTCTTCAGTTCAATACAACCATTCAAATAAATGCGAATGTATCACATGAATGATATAGAAAAAGATCTTACAGGCATTGGGCAAATGTTACAGCAACCTAGAAATCAGAGGTTCCATCAAATTTCACAGGGGCCAATCATGTTCAAAGGAATCGGGGATGGTTAGTCACTCGGCAGAAACCATCACCAACAACTTTTAGAAGCATGTCCTGTTCGTAGAGATCTATTAAAAATTGGTAAAAGGGGCTAGTAAGTTACTTCACTTGCTTTTTGTTGGGCAGTGATCACTACAAAAAAAAAAAAAAAAAAAAAAAAAAAGCATGTGCACAGCCGGACACAAACTAAGGGAGGAATTTAACAAACTTGCACATTTTTTCCAAGACATGAGTAAATGTTCAAATTTTCAACCCTCAAGCTCCATGGGTGTGGATGCACACTGGTCAGCCAGCTCACTTTGAAAAACCGAAAAAACTTATGTTGGTGTTAACTGTTTTGATCAGTTTCCAACAGTTTTTTCAAGCAGGAAAAAATGCAATTCATGAGCAACGCTTTCAAATTAGAGATGGCAACAGAAAGAAGGAAAACAA
Organism: Thysanoteuthis rhombus; assembly: GCA_963457665.1. Classification (NCBI taxonomy): domain Eukaryota; kingdom Metazoa; phylum Mollusca; class Cephalopoda; order Oegopsida; family Thysanoteuthidae; genus Thysanoteuthis; species Thysanoteuthis major. The sequence continues at coordinate 36,692,851 of OY735223.1, read as the reverse complement.
CTTACGGCACAACAGTTTTGTAGATCGAAAGCTAAAGATATACATCTATATGTGGAGATATAAATTTAATCAATATTACAGGAATGATACAATTTGTGTTGGTTTCATGTTTGCTACCATAACACAAAAAAAAGAGGGGCACATCAGATTCCGTTGAAATTCTGTACATAATAAAGCAATTCTCAGTCTGATTTGCAACTTAATCATATTGTAGGGTCAACGTTTGTGCTCACCTGATAATCTATATTATGATCCAATATATCTAGTGAGAAAACTCCTGCTACATTAAATGCCAGTTAGAGTAATTTCCCTGTTAGCGAATAATTACAATATGAATTTTATAAACAGGAAGTGACTTGGCATTGAGCTCAATAGTCACTAAAGTGAATGGTAATGTTTTATTGGGGTGGAAAAAAAATATCCACGGGACTGAAATTTCAAACTTGTCTCAGAAGAGAAAGAAGTTGCCAGTATTGAAACCTTTAGTCAATAACCTTTCCTCGCTTATTTTACCCATTACAATCAATAGTGTAATAACTTAAAACATAAGGATGGCATTAACAGATGTACTAAAGGATAAAAAAGAATCAGGACAACTGAGTTAACAGTGCAGTACAACATCCAGCCTAGGAAGATCTGTTCTTCATGTCTATTTGAAACTATTAATGATAAATAAAATAAGTGAGTTTTTATAAGACAGTTCAGAAAATTACCCAGGCCTTAATGTCAAAAATTCTTTAATTTGAACACGGCAGAAAAGGTAGGATTGCAAATCATGGAATAGTTATATAATTTTAAGCGTAAAAAAAACTATGAGCATCTGTACATGTGATCACACTTATATGTAAATATACGAGCAAATTACAAAGGGATTAAGTCAGCCTCTATTCCATTTTGTACTGAGTGCCCTTTGTCTCATGCTACAAAAATTATCATTCTTGACATAGTTGTTCAGTGAAACGACCAACTTGGGATGAAAATGGAAACTTGGGATAAGTGAATAAAGCAGTTGTAATAAAACCATATTCATCCAAGAACTCAAAAATGCTGAATTTGAATGATTTCCAGCTAAAGACATTGATACCAAAATTAGTCACGTCTACCAAGCATTTCAGAATGATATATTGAACAGGATTAGTTTTGGACATTTTATATTAATCTAAAACACATTTCCTTAGCTGTTTCCTCATAAGCAAGAGCGCTGTAGTTTACTCAATTATACTGTTAGTATGTAACATCTGAATTTGAATGTAATCCTATCTGATGATTACCACATCCCAAGAAAAATGTATTTGTACAGAGACGTCTAAGAATCCTTTGAAATGTAACTGATGCAACCAATAGGTATTTGCTGTCGCAAACTTCTCTAAACAATTTGGTTTATAAGGGTTACCAGAATAGAGCTCATTGCAAGTTACTTGCTTGACTGAGGAACACGATTACCTGAGGAGGTAAAGGATACATTTTTCACAGCTTCTCAAAAAAAATAAATCAAATAAACATTGTCTATTAGTAATATTAACTAAATAAAATAAAATAAACATTGTCTATTAGTAATATTAACTAGCTTTTTTTTTGCTTTTTTCAATCGTCATTTTTTTAAAATCGTTGTCAACCATTATTCCTTTTTTGACTAGATATTTCTTTCATCTTTATTTTAGTTGCTTTTCATTACTTTAAAATGAGCTCTCAATGATACAAATATTACATAATAGGTGGAGTGGATGGTATATCAACGATTTGAAAAGAATGGAATATTGTACATAAGAACACCAAATCAGCTCAACTGAAAAAAATACATCACAATATTATGTATTCAACAAAGGTCATTGTGATGACAATAGAACTCGTATCCCTATACCTTGGGGAGCCTGCTTACATACAGGAACTGCTCTACCAATTGAGCTACCAGAGTTCTTACAGTTGGAAGATCAAATCTAAACCTTTAACTTTACCTCTATTTTTCCCCACAATTCATATAGCAGTTACTGTACATGAGCAGTCTTTCCAAGGTAAAGGGATACAAGTTTGAGTCTTGCCTAAAGCTTATCCTTATCTGTATTGTTTACTCACTGCTGTAGACAGACGGTCCAAATAATTGCAATGAAAAAAAATACTAGTCAAGAATAATGGTAACATTATCTCCATTTGTATATTACACTGATTAGAGTGAGATAAACATTTATCAATGGGCACAATTTTTTCATTGTACATGTAGCAGAGTCATTTTTGAGATGACTAATGATCATACAAAACCATCCAGGAAGAATACTTGGCTTCTATAAGATACTCATTGTCCTCAAATCAAAATTTTATTTCCACCTTAAAAACAGCTGCCCATTAGAATGTTTTGCATTGAAATCAATCATTTTGAAACTAAATTCACAAGAATGTCTTGAAAAGAGCCTTTCTTATCACCTGCAGATTGTAGAAGTAAAATACTAACGAGCATTTTGCACAGACATTAAATTGATTTTTTTTGTCTCAAAATCTGTGGCCACCAATTGCATCATCAAAGAAATGAAGTCTACTGAAATCACATTTTAATCACTGGCCTTCATAGGCCAATATTGTGCTCATGGGCAACTTATATTACACACCAAAAATAACGTGAAATAAAGATAGGAATAGTTTTCAGACAACTCAGATCAAAAATTACCTTGACAAACTGACAATTAGTAAAGGCAATCCATTCCCCAAACTTATGTACATACATATTGAAATAACTATACGAATCCTAATAAAAATCATGTACAATAGACTTTAGACAATCTACCATGTATGCCAGACTATAAGACAAACGGCTTATAAGGGTACTAAGAGGACTAATGCTCACTGCAACTTGTTTCAGCCCCATAACTGTCTATGTCATACTTCAGTAGATGGTTCCCTGGTAAGAATACCAGCACATTGGATACAGTAATATTTGTATTATGATCCCCCCCCCCAACATGTCCACCATACACAGCAAGTTATCATATAAATCATATTTGTTCAAACAGCCATATTAAGTCTCACCACTTTATGCAATGTCAATTTTATTTGGAAACTTGTCACAAAGACTACTGACCTTTCTTTGGTTCGTTACAGGTGGCGTGGTACAATCTGCCATGCAAGGGGTAAATAACCCTAAACAATTTATGCACACACATGCGTTCTTTTTTCTACTGTTACCAGGTGGACATAACAATGAGAGTTGGTATCAAGCCAACATTATCTTACTACTATTACAACCACTGAAAGAGAATGAAATGCTGTCCATGATGGTGACTAACAGGTGGACTGCAAGGGACACAAGCTCCACCTGCTGGCCCAATTTTCAGCCATTAGTCTTTACAAGCAGCTGGTAATAGTTAAGTGTTCTTATCAACTGGGCAGCATTACAGTGTCAGATCCAGTCCACAGACAATGAATAAACTACTTTATGATTGCAGCAAACAAAACATTTTTCTTTTAAAGCATTTCAGATTTAGATAAAAATAGTTGTGCTGATCTATATGCCAGCAACTCAGTAGATAAGACTCGGGTTCAAAAACTTTCAGATTACGTAAGCTGAACTAATATGCATCAACACATAACTCTTTTATTAACAAAGCTATCCAACTAGTCAGAATTATGTATGAAAAGAAACTTGGTACATTGAATTCAACACTAAAAAGTTTTTTACCTTCACCCTCTCTAATAATTCACATTTTACACTTACCAAAATCACAATCATGCTATAACAGAATGATGGCTATCTTTACAAAGACACAATCTAGCCCTTTTGCTGGGCTAAAAGAAGCTAGATTTAATTTTTTTTTTTCAACATGGCTTTTGGGGAGATTTAATGTCTAGGTGACAGTATAGATTACATATCCTTGGTATTGACACTAAGTTCAAATTTTAAAAGTGACCAATAAAATTATCTAAGGAACACATAATGCATGTGGGTGGATTTTTTGAACTTATCTAGTTTACACAATGGTAAAATTCCAGCCATTCTTAGCCATTTGAAATTGCCAAAATAATCAAAATGGCTAAAAGACGAGTCTTTGTAGAGATAAAAGTCATTGTAGAGGACAAGTCAGATTCAAATATTGAGAATTGAATTACTAATAAAAATGTTATAAAACATGTAGGTATCCCACTATGACACTTTTTCAATTTCACGAAAAAAGGCAAAAAACAAAAATTGCATTTAGCATTTGTTTTCCAGCAAGTCTTTGTAGAGGCAGCATACACCTCCTCAACCCTAAGTCTCCCATACTCCCCACAACTCAGTCTAATATACCATCATCATTTTGGGAGTCTGGAAACAATCAAAAATTTTCCTCGAACTAATAGCAATTGCTTCTTTGCTTTATGCTATTTCATCATTTTATACAAACGCTCAACTTTGTCAACAGATGAACTTACTGTATGACAATGTGGAGACTATGATTGTAAGTGAGACTCCTTAAGCAATACAGATCAAGGAGCTCGTCATGCTCCACAATTGTTGTCTTTCTGCTGATAGAACTAACTGAGGATTTCTTCTGTACATTCTGCTGAGTTCAGGAGGATTGGATTTTTCCAGTGTAAATCTCCCAGACTGGTTGCCAACCAAGACTAAAGAGCCATTCTGTCCTATTTACCCATTCTTTGGGGGTGGGGTAAGAGATAGATTCATGCCTTTCCCAAGAGCATTAGTGTCAAGTGACCACAAACTCATGTTGCAAATCAGTTTGCCGATCACAATTTCCCTGCTGCTAACCATTGGGCAACCTGCATCTCCATATTAATAAGGAACAAGTGACATTATGTACATGTGGTAGAAAACAGATTTTATGTATCATCAATAGCACTGTATGTTCAATTCAAATACCAGGAATTGTACTCCAACACCCACAAAAATGAGGTGACATTATTAGGAGGCTATTCAGGTATAATCGTACTAAATCTGGAAAGATCATTTTCATTGTTTGTGTCAAGTCAACGTTCATGCATAAATGTTTTGGAGAAAGTTGGGTGGGATGTACAAGTGATAAGGGGGCTGACTAAATTGATTGTTGGTTATCTAACCTCAATAAAACATTCACAAGTTTCCTAGAATTTTAAGAAAATCAACAAAAGATAAGAAAAATACACGGGGAATAGAGATACTACAATAGAGTCAAGGTGCCTGTCACCAAGGGTGCAGAGTAACCTAGTGCTATGAAATAGGTGAGTTTGCTTGACATTTTCCTATTCAACTCTGCACCAGGTACCTAACCATCCCATCAAATGCATCCGGCTAGACTGTTTTCTTGTCTGAAAAATATCTTCCTCATGATGATAAATCACTAAACTTTTAGTGTAATCCATTCATCAACATTTCCCACAATAAGTTGTATAATGCAATATACTTTGGTACAAAAAAAAAAAAAAAGAAAAAAATCTCATCTAACATTACAAATACCCGACTGACCTTTGCTCTTTCTGATTTCTAAGGTGCTTTTTTTTTAAACATATCTACAAACACTCATCTCAAGTTTGGCCTCATTTATAGAAATAGAAATTTTTTTTTTCAAAAAATCCGATAGGATGGACAATGATTCTCAAAATGGAATGCACCTTGCTCCCAAAAGAGGAATTTCAAATGTAAAGGGAGGAATTCTAGCCAGGGGGGGATCACGGGAGGAACAAAAGGTTTCAACAATTAACACTATAAAAGTATAAGAGGTGAAAAATTACTCAAAGGATAATTGTAAAAGGGGAGATGTTGAGGAAACCTGTGATAGCAAAGAGAGGAATGTGACCTGGGGCCCATGAAATCCACTGGGATAGAATGAGGAAAAAGTAAAAACCCTTCCCTGTAAAGATCAGGTAATTGTCAAATTCTAGAGATGGTTGACATCATCAATAACATCAAGATGTAATTATTACCTATGTTAGCAAGTGCGTAGGCAGGTCAATGAGAACATATGCTTCTATCTATGGCTGGACCTAAGTCAACTAAAAACTGAAAAATGCTCCTTTTATACAGTCGAGAAAGAGTCAAAGAGCTGAATAAAATAACTGACCATGTTCTACTGAACAAAGGTCAAGAAAAAAAAAAAAATAGCAATAAATAATCATTTCTTTTTTTTCATACATTAGGGAGGAAGAGGTAGAGGGGTTGTTTTTTCACCTTATGCTTCATATATACCAGAATATAAAAAATATATTGAAAAATGCAGATTTGATGATGTACATTGAGGTGTTGCTGTTGATGCAACTAAGTATAAACTGGGGTAAAAAAAAAACAAAAAAACAATTACAATAAGACCTTGGATAATGCAGTTTTGAACAGTACAAATGCATTAATCAAGGTATACCTGTATTCAACTGACAGGACACAAAAATTATATAATGAGAGAGGAATGAGTTAAATCCAACTAATAAAATCCCATAATCTTCAAATAAAACCTAATTGTTCAACCTTTTGAAGCCTTATCTTCTCTTTATATTGACTATGTCCATTGAGCAAACATTCAATATTTAGAAACCCTAACTGGCAGCTTTTTCTCCAGCCCCTATTAGATTCTAAAGTAATTTTCATTTGATTTTTTTTTCCTTTTGGACTTCCGTACTTTAGAATTATGGGTATTGGCTCTTAGAGGAGAACAGCAGAGGATATAGAACAAAAGTTGTTCTTTTCGGGGGGGGGGGGGGCACAAATCTCATTGTGACATTCCCTACCAAATAGCAAGAAGTTCAGCATCGGAATTAGCATCAGAAAGGGCATCTGAATACACAGAGGTGCCTCCAGCTTTACGAGTCATTTAAAAACATTTCATTTGATACAGGCTATGAAATGACAACTATCTACAAGAACCACGAAAGAAGTAACGAAAGAATGAACACAGCCACACACACACATTGATTCCATTAAATCAATTTTTTTTCAGCATACTTTTTTGAATACATAATTGATATCACAAATATATCAACAGGAAAAAAAAAAACATTTTATGGCAGCCCATTTTAAATATCCGTAACCAAAATAAATTCCAAAGTTTAGTTGAATGGTTGACCAACTCCTCAAGAATCAAGATATCTCAGAACTCCTAGTATATAAACAAAAATTGTAGGAGAGTTCAGAAAAAAGGAAAAAAAATCTTTTTTTTTTTTATAAGTAAAGGAAGTTCATTAACTTTTGATACTAAAAATTAAATTTCCAAACTGTATCAATGAAGTTATTTAGCAAAGGACTGATGGTAATGAAAGCCAATGTTATAAGTACATCAGAAAAATCTAAAGAATTTACACTATTATAAAATGACTCGACTTTCAGTGGCCAAACAGTTCATTCACTTCATTAAGTAAATAGAGGATTATATTTTCAACATTAATTTCATTGAACAATATTCATTGTTTTGTTTCACTATCTTTCAGGCAACTTCATAATTTCATCCTTTCAGAGATTTTTCATCTTTCTCAGCAAAGGACTTATTGAGATGTTTTTGCCAATCTTACCAGGATTTTTTTTTTTTTTTCAAATCTATCATATAAATGGTATAAATGGTAATTAGAAGGTGGCAGATAAGTCAAAACTTCCCAGTCAAGCTGTAACTAGTTTTGCCGGGTCACCAAAAAAACAGTCTAGTGTTATCCTGATGGAATATTTACATCTTTTCAATTGACAGATTCCAGGCTCTTTTTACCAATAGCTTCCTTCCATTAGTGCAATATAGAACAATACTTGTTTGAATCATTTGTTTGCTTCTGCAATGAGAGATAAAGGATAAACTCTCAGACCAACTTGTGTCACTTTTGCTTCAATAAAAGCATCTGGTATAGTTAACAAGGGCTAACTGTGCTAGCTAATCCTACTGACTGAACGACAAGAACCCTAAAATTGGCAGATGATTCAATCATCATTCTATACTGATCTATCCTGTGCTGTTTACTCACTGTTGTAAACTGATGACCCAAGTAAGTTGCTATGAAACTAAAAATCTGAAAAAAAAATAATAATACTAAAAGATTACTAATAATTAAACGGGTGCATTCTTGCTGATCTTTTTACAGTTCAGATTGTAAAGTGAAAATTGCATGAAACTTGTTAGTTCAAGATGCAAATTGTTCAGGGGAAAAGAAAGAAAAAAACTCCAACAGCTCAATACTGTATTGATTGGAGCTTTTTGTAACGGAGATACAAGCAGTAATGGCAGCAGCAACTGATACACCAGCATCAATTTTAAATGGATTCATTCTAGGGGGAGAAAAAAAAAAAAAAAAAAAAAAAAAAAACAACTTACATCAGATTAGTAAGAGTTGATCAGTGGAGTGTGCAGTTATTGGGCTATTAGCCAGAGAATGTAAGAAGGCCTTGTCAAGATGCTAAAGTGAACATTATAGTTGAAGTAATAGTGAATAAGTATACGAAGATACTGTGGCCTAGGTGATAATGTGATGGAATCAAATGCCTGGCACTTGATATATCAATTGTAATGCGATAGATGAAAGAACAAAAAAAAAGATTTACTGAACAAAACCACCATTTCTCAAACCAAGTCAGTAATTTTGACTGCTTCTGTTAAGGGAAACTCTAAACAAATGTCTAAGTTGCAACCGAGACAGCTTACAGCTATCAAAGGTTGCAAGACCAATTTCCTGTTAAATAATATTACTTAGACAACTGGACACCCCACAGAAACTGTCTATTAAGGCAGTAAAAACCAATAACAAGAGTGTTGCAATGAAGATCTCCATTTACTTACACCAAGAGACATTCTCAAATGGTCACTCATTCTTTACTGATTTTGGACAATAAAGCCTAACATCTAACGTCTCAAACTCATATTGCAGATTTTATTTTAACCACCACACACAAACAATAGAAGCTAGTCTTTATAGAACATTGATGTATTCAAAACACAGAACAGGAGATGAACATGAGTATATCAAAAACACTTAGATACTGAAGTTCATGCATAACATATCTGTAAGTTGGAAAATTTTTTCAAAAATCAACACTGATGTCAAAATCCTCAACCTTACTGGGAATTTTCCAATAATTGGAGGGATGAATGTAGAGATTTTACAAGACTAGCAGTAATTTCTCTGACTTAGTTTATCAATTCAGCCCTAAAGGATTTTTCCCAACGCAGAAAAATTTCTTAGAATTACAAAATTGCCTGAAATATGGCTTAAGATAGTGGAACTAAATAATAAATATGTTATTCAATGCAGGTAAAAATAAAAAAATATATAGTCTTTTTACTTGATAAACTGAATCAACTTTTTGGATTGTTGAAATCAGGTATTTTTTTCAATAGCCAAGTCAACAGAATTTGCATTAACGTATGTACTTATGACATTGGCTTTTATTACTATCTGTCCCCTACTTAACAACCCAACTTTTGAGATCACTAGGACATGTATATCCTGGAGTTTTTATGGCTACTGGGATATCAATATCCCACAGATCTCTTTTGGAAGTCTACTTGGACATTTAGATTCAGGCATCAAGCACATTATTGGGTTAATCTTAAGATTAAAGTTTCTCATACCCAAACCTTGTGAATGAAAATTTTACAAGATTGACAAGTCCAGTGCTCCCTAGAGAACATTTGTCTAGAGAAAGGTAATAATTTACCATTAGAAAAATAATTGTGGACTGCAGTGAATTATTTACCAGTCGGAAGAAAAATTATTTCATGAATAAAAGATTGTTTACATAGTATCCTATTTTTAAATCACAATTACGAAAGCATTTCTGTGAACAGCTTGAACATATAACATTGGAATGTTCACAACAAAGACTACAAATCCATCAAGTGGAGCACATTTACCAAAACAGATACCATAGTAAATGATTATACCATCAGTGGTAGGTAATTGCAATCAGCTGTGATAGCATTCCTATTGTTCAAATGTGCACTGCTAAGCTCTATAATACAAAATACGCTTACTGCACTCGACATTGTAGGCAGATCAATCAAATTATTTTATTGATAAATATATGCTAGAAATTTTTCCAAAGTCGACCACAATACCAAAATCATACAAAAATTTTCAAGAATTATTTCATAAAATAGAAGTACCTAAACTGAAAAATTCTAAATTTAACCAAAGGATAGTGACCAATGATTATAGTAAACTAATCCATGACCTATCACTTCAACTATCATCATAGGTGTTCAGCAACCGATGACTGCTACTGATACTATAAGTGTATGACACTGACGGGGGGGGGGAAGATAAGTAGTTAAAGGCTGATGGCTACTACTAATACCATAGGTGTGAGACAACATTACATATATAATGATTGTGTAATTGGAAGGCAAATTATGTTCTGACATGAACTCTGATGGCTGATAAGAATCAACCCACTGAAGTCTTCGACAAATTTCAGAATCTTCAAGATGGCAGTTCATACAAAGAAAACTATTGTTTCATTATCTTGAATTTTCTTTTAAATGAAAACCTAGCAGACTGAAATAATTTGCCTTCAAGTAAATGAAGGAAATTTTTTGGTTTGTTCACTATTTCTTAGACTAAAGCTAATAAAAATGAAAAAAAAAAAACTTTTTAGTTCAGTAATTATGCCATTCAGGGGAAGGGATAAAAATGATTATAGTTGCAAGTAACTGAGATACACTACACAAAGGAAACAAATTACATGTCTTATTCATGCTCCTTCATATCTAAAGAACACCAAAGATACAGAAACCCACAGGTATACGTATGAATAGAAATGTTTATAACCACGGTTTCAAAATTCAAGTTCCCCACAACCACCACCAAGAGAAATAAAAATCGTCAGAGGATTGTTCTTATTGGGAGGTTCTTTCAACAGGATCTAACATAGGAAAAAACCACTTTACTCACACAAAATAAAGAACATTTCCATTATCTCAACTCAGCAGTGACAGCTAGGGACGGCAGAGATGACGCTAACAAGAGGAAAGAGGAAAGCTCAATAAGGCCAGATTGAGAGAAAGAAATAAATTGAATAGGTTTCTAGTATATGTGCCTCCCCTGTTATAACAGTTTGTTATATGGTTCGCAGATGGTGGACCCTAAAATATTATTCTTTCTCCAAAAGAATTAAATTGGCAACCCTGGTTACTATAGCCTGTTTATAAGACAGTTGGCTTTCTTGAAGCCCAAAACCATCATTGTAACAGGGTACTCATGTATCGATATCTATGGGCCATTCAACACCAGCATCATTCATTTTTAAGGCGAGTGGACAAAGTGGTTTAATGCAAAAAAGATAATCCATTGTTACCATTCAGGAATTTAAAAATGCCAATGTCATGAAATTCAATTGCTAACAAAACAAGGAGTACTATAGAAGAAAGAGTGTTTTTCAGATACCAATAATAAACTACTGAAAGATTTCTAACATCGTATAAATCTGAAGTCAAGTGTGGCTCCCAATGAAGATTGAATTCTATTTCAATGATACAATAGAATAGCACACTTTCTTCTATGCTATAGATGGCCTTCAAGATAAGTAATCAGCATCAGAGTTTACATATATAAATCCAACTCCTGGCCAAGTTAGAATTGACTTCATTTTTGTCCCTATAAACAATAACATCTTCAAATTTAGGACAGTAAAAACTTCAGTTCGTCTATCATGTTACGTTTTTTAAAATCAAACTTATGAATAAAATTAACACTTCCCGACCATAATTTGAAATTACAACCAAGTGATTGGAAAGCGGATCTCTGACCAACCTAGCAAAACTGACAAGTCATACATACATGGCTTATCATATATACGATACGAAAGTTGCAGTAATCATCATCAGTTGGACTAGAAGTAAGAGAGGAGTTTGATCCTGCAACAGACAGACCTGTTTCATTTATTTTCAAGAACTCAAATGAGAAAAAAAAAAAAAGAAAAAAAAAAAACAATGAAAGCCTGCCTAGGCTTCTTTTTAGTTTTCAGACAATACAATGTTTTTACAATACAATTTATCTCTTCCAGGACTGGGAAAAAATCTCCACTATACAGAGATGATCTCAATAGCATTGTTAGCCAATCATGCTATATTTTCAACTCATTGTTAAAATCCAGCAATTCTTTTTATACTTGTTTTCTAAAGCATTGAAAATTCTATAAATTTAAAAATGAATGACCAGAATATGATTGGAAAGGGAAAGATTTGAATATAACCTGTATAATGTACAGTTTTAACAGAAAGAAGAAGAAAAAAAATAGCCTATCCAAGGCAATGGAGCCTTAATCACCTTTAACATACTCTTCTCAGGAACTCATTCACTTATCCTAGAATATCTTCTACTTTTCAAAACAGTCTTCAAAAATCCTCTTTTGGAGTCACCATTAGCTTCCTCATTGCATTCACCTCAATCTCGTCCAGGATCTGACAGATCTGTGTGATGAGACTTTTTTTCTTTTCAAACCCTGGCACTACATGTGAAAATGGACAGGTTTGGTTGTTGTGAATACAACTATCACTTAGGATATAAGTTCACTCAATGGCATCTCAGGGCCTACTGAGTAACCCAGGGTCTGATCAAGGAGATCCCCTCTAATTGGTTGCCAAGTTACATGAAGGCCACACAACCGATGATGGTAGGATACTTTCAACACAGATCTCATACACAACAGTAACTACCTTTCAGGTAATCTCTGTATCCCAGATTATTCAAAGGGAATATACACACACAAAGATTAGATATAAATAGCCAAAAGATCAAGGAAAATTAAAGAAAAAACTTATTTTTAGAATTTAAAAAAAAGAAAAAGGTAGAGTCAAGATTTGAAAGTGGAAAAGTAGCTTTGATGAGAGTATTGAGGGGAGGGGGTTAAAAAGCCAGAAGTACAATTCTATGTAAAGACAGGTCAAGACATGCAGCTGATCTTAACACATGAAACTTGAGAAGAGAGACATGACAACAACACTTACAGGCCAACCTCATAACTATTATCAGATCATTACAAATCAAATCTTGAGAAGAAGGTCAACAAGGACTGCAACAAAATAAGATAGGACTTTATACGGTCATGTGACAAAAAATATTCTAATATGACAAGAGAAAAGAAATCTTGGTTGCTTCTCAAAGATACCATTTATCTCTTTCTCTGGCCTCAAATCTTCACTTAAAAGAAGAGAAAAAAATCATCCAATACATTACACCACAAAGGTTTGAGTGGGTTAACAGATTAAAGTCAACAACCTCTATTTCTAGAAACTCACAGAATTAAATGATCAGCCATCACATAGCAGAAAATACAGTAAGCACTATTTCTTTTTAATAATCTGAACATATAATGAGCTTATGTGCAAATTTTTCTGTTTGCACTCAGATGGGATGATCTCATGAGTTGATTTACCTTCCTATCAAGACATAATATAAATTACATACCATAAAAACTTAAGACCTCATGTCTGATCATCACATTAAAACAGCAAGAGATGAGTTGATACTTAGAAAAGTAAAGTCTTGAAATTGGGACACTTGGAATTATTAAAAATGAATTACTTAATAAAATAGCTAAAATAGTTTGCCATCCAAACTCGAATAATACCATCAGAAACGACAGGTATATTCCAGTATCATCATTACATAAAAAGTATTGTCACTTTCTTGTTTGTTTGAAACATGAAATAAAACCCTGCAGCGATTCAAAAGTCTGACCTGGAGGTAGGCAGATAAGTAGTTTATACGTAAACCTAACCTTACACCAATTACATAGTGGGCAAAATTAAGTTATAAGATAGTAACTGACCAAGTAAGCAGCAGGTGCAGGTCTAACGGCTGCTGCTGATTAGAGCTTTAGTCACTTGCCTGTCTTTGCTCTTTACGTCTAACTTGGAATACTGCACCAAGGCGAATAGGGATGAGATGAGTGTGTTGTACCAATCCATAATTCATATGACACAAATAATCACATTTTTTATGGATACTATTCTAATACAGATTATACTGTATTCAACAGTCTTGATCTAACAAAGATCCAATTATGAAGACTATTCCTGCAAGTCACACAGAAAATGGATGCTACATAGAATTGAATTTGTCTAAATCACCATATTGCTTCTTCAAAAACTTTGATGAGTCCAGACTTACATTAAAAAGCAAGAAACTCTTTTGCTACACTAATGTGAAATATTCAAAGGTTAACACATTCCTGAGTAAGAAGAATTCCTTAGAGGCTGAACTATATCAGAGAAACTGCACCAATGGGTTTGGCTTAATGAATTAAACACCAGAGTGGCAGATAATCTGATGTTCCATTTAGTGGAGTGACATTTCAGACACGCAGTGTACAATTTTTTTTTTTTCCTCTAAGAAAATTTGCCATATGACAAATCAGCCAAAGAACCTGACCCAAAGACAACTTTTGGAAATTTGATTACGTTTCATAGCTCAGTAGGAGGTGTGTAGTGGTATAACAGACGCCAACACAGAAAATAGAATAAGCAGACTGAATTTGAGTTTTAACTGAGGCGGTTTACATTCACTTTGTCCTGATGCCCTTGGGAAAGGACATGAATCCACTTTCCTCCCAGCTATGGATGAATAACAGGAGCTATTTAGCCTTGTAGGGCAGTCCATCTAAGAGAAGGTTATCGAGATAGTAGGAAAAAAAGAAACTACAGCTTCACAGTCACCACAGCTGGTCCCAAGCCTAGTTAAAAGGAGAAGGGTTGGGCATTGGTGCTAACAACTCCATCCCATGAAAACCTACTCACAATTGAAAATGAAACGCAGTGAATGCACTCCTCTGCTCCACAAGGAGTCTCCAGAGAGAGAAAGAAAGAAAAAAAAAAAAAAAAAAAAAAAAATCCCAGCTTATTTACAATGTAAACACAAACAAACAATACTGAGATGCTGCCAAGGTAACATATGGGCAAACACTTTGATAAGAGCTAAATAAGGAGCATTGTTCTTAACTATGAACACATATACACATACATACAGCATAAATGTCAATGCAAAGAAGAAAGTATAGATATTTACTAAATAGCATGGCAAAGGTCACCAAGTGTTCAAATCAAATGAATCAATCCAGGGGGTCATTAGGGTATCTATAATGAACAGTCAATAAACTCTTAAATTCATGGACTCATCACTGGTAATTGACAGTGGAACACTTCAATTAATAGCATAAAAATAAGGAAACTTCTATAGATTATTGAATTCTAGAAAAAATAAATTCACCTAACGGTCAGAGTGAAATAATTTTAATCAGAAGTAATTCCCTTGATATTAACAATCAATTTTTCTTATATGAATTTAAGAGTTAGATGGGTATCAACTAGAGGATTTATCCAGGATATCCATTTTTCTGAACATTTTTTACAAAGTATACACTATGGACAAATAGTTTAATCAAGAATACTATTTCCACCAGTCAGAGTGTTTGAGAGATAAATAGAAAGAGCTGACTATCAATGAATAGTAAACTTCATGGCATGTCAAATACTCTACCAATTAACTATAAAAATGAAGACAAAAAAAATCTATATTCTATGGATTTAATCTATTCGAAAGCACAATAGAAAAAAAACTTTATGCTTGTTATTTGTGCAAAATAGATGGGGGGGGAATACTATAGGAAGGAGAATCATAAGGGAAGTTCAAATTTTAGAGAGATGTGATTTTCGATTTGATGTTAATCATACAAATCTAGTTTCTTTCAAACAAGATGATAATTCTTGACTTTATCAGTATGCATAAGCATATAAAAAAAAGATTTGCATGAAGCCTAATGGTTAACAGCAATGAAGTACAATGGATTGTGTTCACTACATACTAATGCCTTTGGGAATTGCATGAATATATCCTTCCAGCTATGGGTGAAGGGCAGATTTGGCTTTCTAGCCATGGTTGGCAACCAGTCTAAGAGACATAACTAATTCCAAACCGGGGAGTGGAGTCTCCTTAAGGATGCCTAATGACTTCATTTTGAACAGTTTTTCTACAACAAAAAATAGATTATGAAGGGAAGAGAAAAAAAATTGAACTCAGTGTTACAAACAACTAATTCAATGTAGAAATGTAAACATTCACAATTCCTGAACATGTATTATGTGGTAGCTTGAATAAAGGTTAGAGGATTGGAAAAAAGATGCTAGGATGAAATTACCTGGAGGTTACCAAAGCAACAGGGCTGTTCAGCTTCTGAGAGTATCTACTTGAAATTAAACAAACAATTGTAAACAAATATAATCCTGTGCTATGTAAAGCCAAATATCAAAAAACATCAATTAGTTTCAGAAGTTTGCACTGCTTTAAATACAATAACAGAACCAAGTATAGATTCCCAGAGGCACTCAGTCATACTCCAGCACTCTTGCCAATAGTTTTGAGGGATTACTTTTAGTCACCAATAATTCAGAAAATTGAATTTTGGTTTGCTTTCTTGTTCTTGTTGTACAAGCTTATTTCTACAGTAAATCAATCATAATTCACTTGAATAAATTAAAAGAATCCCAGTGATATATGATATCTAACTATAAGACAAATGATTTACACAGGTATTTGGAGGATTATCACTCACTACAACTTCATCCAAGTCCCATAACTGTCTATATTGAGCTTCGGTAAATGATTCTCTAGTCATAGTACCAGAGCATGGGATGCAGCATATTTGCATTTTTCTTTCCTAATTAAATATCCGTCCAATATACCAGCACACACAATATAAAATTACAGAACTGTTAGCCTGACATTTAAATGTTGTCTCTATTTTTAAAAAACTAACAGCCATTTTTCTAAAAGAGAATGAATACAAGTTTTGTGATGAAGTGTTTGGGTTTAACTGCACCAACAGTTTTGCACATGGAAGCAGAGAACAGAATGACAAACATGTATTTGTTACCATATATAAGACAATACCATTTCAGTAAAGCAATACAAAATCCTTTCCATTGTATTTTGTTCTATTTAATACATCTGGAATATTCTAGTAAAGATGATGCTGGGGCAAAATTAAAGGTCTCAACCACAACAGCTTTTCTTCAGAGTATGCAAGAATTTTCGGCTACAATTATTGTTTCCAAATTTCAAACATATAGAATTCAACTAAATGTTAATTTGATGTGTTTGTGAATATGCAGATAGTCACACTATCTATACATATATAGAAAAATCCTCAAGCCATAAATCGAATCCACTCTCATATAATTCCATACATTATGCAGTAAAGCTCTATCTAGATAACCTATCAAGTTTCCTTCTGATTCAGGGGATGAAATTGACATTGCCAAGTCATGGAATCTGTTTGGAAAAGAGATAAAATGAAAAATATCCAATAGAACTAAAGTTTACACTCAATAAGATGCTGATGAAATATTTGATATTTTGATTCCTTCATTCCTACCATGTTCGATGAATAACTGAATTAAGAACAGTACCTAAAAAGATGGCAATGGGACAGTTAATGTCTTTAGAAGCATGTGAATGTACAAAGGAAAAATGGCCTATTGGATACAAGCATTGCAGTTCACCTGGTGGTCAGGAGTTTGATCCCTGGGTCAATTTAGCAGAATGAGCAGAAGTGGCATCACAAAGATAAGGTGACAAAAAAGACAGAAAGAAAAAAAAAAAAGAAAAAAAATGAACAAGAATTATCCAAGACGAGTTATCACCTAGCATGAAAAGTAAGAAACAATCTTCAATGAATAAAAAGTTCACTGAGAAATTCAGAAAATACTATCAAATATGATAGGCATCTTAAGGTTGAAAGCTACATCAGCCAGAATATTGCGATTATAACAACCAGGATGAGGTTAAAAGTCTGGATAAATCAATGTATAAGTGAACCAAAGAATTTAAACTTTGGAAGAACAAGAGTGACAAATAGAGATCAATTATCGCAGGATTCAGATAGTGGATGGTTGATAGATATTCAGTGATTGTAAAAGTGAATTGGCCAGACAGATAAGGTTAAGACAAAAGCAAAATTGAGAATTCAGATCTTGAACAGTAAAATAAGAATTAATAGGTCTAGTTAGTCATTCAATAAAAACTGTCACCAATATCTTTCATGCTGCATTGGGGTGATCAGTTAAAAAATTGGGAAAAAAAAAAAAAAAAAAAAGACAAAATGGATGATTGCATAAGTTACTTGTCTTGTCTTCTGTAGGAAAACTAAAGAGTCCGAATTAGAAAAAAAATAAAAATAACAAGGTGAATACAGCCAGATACAAACTAATGGACTAATTTAGTATAAACCTACGTTGTAAATAGACAGCCCCATCTAAAAACCTAGGGGTGAGGTAAGAAGTTCTCTAGACATAGAGAGTAAATGTTTGAATATTCAACCCCCTTATCTCCATCAGTGTGGCCTGCACTCTATACATACCTGGTCTAATTCAATTTAAAACTGACAAAATCAATGTTGACAATTTCTAATAATTGACATCTAATAATAAATTCAAGATAATAGTATAACTAATACTACTAGTGTATATAAACAAAGATGGCAGTGAATCAGTTATTCAGGTAAATATATGGTTCAATTTGAACTTCTGTAATCAATCGCCTTCAGAACCCAATTGGTAAGGCAGTCGTCCTGGATAGGCAGGCTCCTCGAGGAAAATATTGAGAGTTCAAATCTTGTCTGCAGCTTATTCTTTATTCCCAATTCACTGCTGGATGGGAGGGACGGTTGAATGATGATCTTACAGTTACAATAAAAAGCAGCAGAAATAAAGAAATACTAGTCAACTAGTTAGTAATAGAGAATTGAGATAGGACAATAAATGATGGTGTGGGATTGAAAAAGAGGCAGAGGATTATGTGAGGGCAGCATGTTTCAAGTAAACGAGCACATAAGCAACACTGAAAGATTGCCGAGTGTTGGAAGAATTTCTTGGAATTACCTGAATTAGGAATGCTTGACAATTAAAAAAGGTTTTCCAAGAGGAAAAAACAAAAAAAGCCTTCTGATTCTGTTTTGACATCTGGTACTGACCAAGTCACACTGCAAAGTATCAATGACCAAATATTATTAATATGCATTAATCAGTTTAATATGGTTGATGCTTAAACAATGGACACAATCTGAAAACTCCCTTTCAAAGGCTAAAAGCCAGAGAGAGTCAAATCTTGGATGAGAGCTGGCTGACAAAGTGATGCAATATTTTGCACACCTGCACAAGACAAAGAATATGTAGGATTGGTCATGATGAATGGATCAGTCACACGATTTCACTGAACTGACAATTTATTGACAACTGAGTAATCCTAGAGGAGAGTGTCTACCCAAGTATGCACAGTAAGGTCACCACTGATTGGCTGTCAAGTTACATCAAGGCTGTACAACCAGTCCTCAAGATAATCAAAATGGCTATTTTCTAGACAGACCTCATACAAGGTCAGTGGCCGAGTCATTCCAAAACTTTATTTTTGCAACAAATCTAGTTAAAATTTTTTTCATTTCAAGGTACAGACACATAATTAGCACAAATTAATTATACAGACTGAAATTTGCATTGAAATAAAATCTGTCTATAACTTGTTTTCTTAGCAACTGCAAAAAATTTCAGAATTTATTTAAATTTATGGATCTATATCAAAATACTCAACATGACATTTGAATGTTGGTTGATAACACAGTAACACAAGAAGCCACATGATCAGCAGTTGAATCACCGGTCCTGAGTGGTATATAATGCTCCTGCTATGATACATAAAGAAATATGATCTCAAAATCAAGACAATAGATAGTAACTACTGATAAAATAAAATAAAAAATAAGACAAAAGTTCAAAAAGGTGTTGATACCAGGTTATACTAATGAAAAGAAAAAAAAAATACCACTGATAAAAAAACCAGGACTTTTTAGGTCATTGAAGTGTCTCAACAAATCACCAACTTGTACATACAAATAAATGCCAACTGATTCTAACAAATAAATAACTTAGAATGTAGCAAACTTACCAAGCTTTTTTGTCAGGGGGGAAAAAAAAGGGGCAATGTTGTCAAGAAACATCAAGACATCAAACTGGTTTTGAATTAAAAATGGCAATTTTAGAAATTATCAAGAAGTTCTTGCAGTTTGTTTGTAATTCTAAATGTGCGGTTCTACATTTATACTGCAACTAGTTATCAAGTTAGTTGAAGACTAATTTCTAATCATAGAAATTACCTAATAGTACAGTATCCTTCAGTTGTAAATACTTAGTAAGACCTCAAAGTAGCAGATATTCAAGCAAAGAATTTCTCCAACAAATCATGGTGACCCTTTTCAAAGATGATGTACTCCAAGCTTAGATGTCCGCAATGTATGAATGCAAAAGCCACAGTTAATCAGAATAAACACAGCAATACCACAGAGAGATAACAATGAGTTTTACAGAGTGACACCGAGAAGCTACAGTAATACCATCTATTGCACAGCAGTTGAACTTCCAAAAAGGCACGGTATTCAAAATTTGAATTTTGACAGGTTTATTTATATCCCAAAATGTTCATAATTTAAACATTTATAAGTAGAGGAGAGCCTGTACATTAAACTAGCAAAGTTACTTTGCACTGCCTAAGATCATTAAGATTAGTTGCATAATTATCAGATCTGCTTTTGAAACAGCAGTTAAAAACACTAAAGAAAGAAAAACTAGTTTATTTTAGAAAGTGCAACACAAAATCCTCTTTTTAGGCTAATCCTCTTCAAGCCAAAAGGTTTTGTTTTTGTTTAGTTTGGTAATCAGAGATTGAAATTTCACCGATTACAAAACCTAACCTGTCCACAAGCTTATTTCTGACAAATGTCATGACTGGTCGACAATTCCATGGAAAATAGCATAGTAAACAAGCCTGGGTGCTGCAAGGTCGAACTCCACTCCAACTTCTATTCTGACTGAAGATGATTACTGCTACTTTCATATAGTATAAATTAGTAGAAATACAAAACTTGTCAATTTAGCTCAGTTGATAAGAGCCTCCTCCCAATCACATGGTCATGATTTCAAATCATGGTAGGGAAATGTTAATTTTATATATAGGTTTCTTTTAATATGACGTGATAGACAAATAGTGAAGAGTTTACTCCCCTAAATTCGGTGAGGATCGTTCTTGTTATGGGGGGAAAACAAAGGGAACTCTGACTTCAGACTAGAGTGAAAGTATAAACTTCCATCAGTGAATTTTCATCAAATCAGCTGTTTTGCCAATAGGAGAGAGATGGTTCTCCTGGGTACATCTGATCTACCTACATGGAATTGAGAAAGTATCATTAGGTTGATCAAATTGCATCAAGCAAGATGGAAATTGGAGTAAAAAAAATTCCCAAAGCTTAAATATAAAGTGAATTTTAATGATAGATGCTACCAGACCATCAGAAATGTGGCGTCATACTCATCAAGAAGAACATCCTGGTAATTAAAGTAGTCAAACAAGATTAAATAACATTGCTAAGATCAAAATGGGTCTCAAGACTATCATCAAATTTATTTCACAACTTTTTTAGATTCAGTTGTATTACCTTGATTTATTTTTCCTTATAGAAGTAGCATTTTGCAAAATAAATCAATATTGCTGCTACTAATGTAAAAACAATAACAAATATGATGCCAAGAGATAGTGGGAAAAAATTAAGGATTGGTCTTGAAGGTTAGATTCTCACAGCTCGATCAGTAAGAATGACCATGCTTCCCCGAAAAAAAAATGGTATGGATAACCATACTCGAGTTCAAATTCAGGCAGAGTTGGTTTGCATTAACTTTGTACAAATGCCCTTGGGAAAGGCATGGATTCATCTTCTCTCCCCAACCCCAGCTGGGCAGACAGAGCTCTTGAAACTTGGTAGGCAAACAATCCAAGAGAAGGACAACTCTGAATTCAAAACCATGGAGACATATAAAGGAAACCACTTGAACTCTCACTAAAACAGTCATTACAATGTGCAAATTTTACAGGTAAGAAAGAAAGAAAGAAAAAAAACAACAAAGGGATGGAAGCTGTAGATATCTCCCATGATCTCCTATACCTTGAATAAACAGGGACGGAAGAATCAGAACCCAGCATACATTGTGAGATGGAAGTTTCTTCACTCTTGAAAGCAACAACAAAATAAATACATTAATGTCACTAAATAAAGGCTCCAATATTTTGTCCAGTTACATTTGAAATGAGGGAGTGCAAGAAAGATAGTAGGTTCAGTTATTAGCCTAGAAGAATGTTGGGCAAGTTTTATCATGATCATGCCGTTACCATGATAAAGCAAGCACATCTCGGGTCGTTCACTTTTCATCCTTGAAGTTACTTACAAGCCCAGACAAGAAAAGAGATTCTTATATGAATACAATTTATTAACTACAAGATTTCCAGCCAGATGAGACTAATATGATACTATTTTCATAAGTTGAAATTTTAAAATATACGACTATTGGAATTTCGAGTTCTATTTTAGACAAACTACATATAAACATCTACTTAATGATAGTCAATTTTTCATATCCACTGCAAACTTACCATCAATACCTCAATTGAAATAAGTTTTGGGATCGTTAATTTTTCTAACATAGAAAATAAAAATAAAAAGATATTATGCAATATATAATAGCATATATATTGAATACACTACTTGTGCATAGCAGAACCCTCTTTTCTAATTGTCTCTTACTTTAAGTCAATATTTTTAAGTTAACTGCACCCTTACTTATAGAAGGCCTTCTCCTGTCTTGCTAGACACTTGAATAACCGCTTCAAGGGAGCCCATCAGCAGAATCCAAAGGAAAATGGAGAAATATGTTTGGCATCAGCTGGGCTGTTGGAGGGAAGTCCAAGTTGATATCCAGTTGCCTTGAGAGTGCACTCTGGTTTGGAATCAGTGTTCCATCTCCAAGACTGGTACCAACCACGGCTAGAGGTGAACCTTTTCTTCTTTATATACAGAACCAGAGTTTCCTGATGCTTCCTGAAAATTTGCGATGACGAGTTGAAACAAAGAGATGAATATCTCAAGATTCCATCCAAACCATTTTCATGTTCTGTATGAAGTGAACATGGAAAAATTACTGTCATCGGATCTGAGAATACTCTAATAGGAACTAAGAGAAAAAATTCAAGATAAAGATATTAACCCAAGGTTCATATTGCAAAATTTCAAGAAAATTATTTTCATGGAAAAGGTATTTCATTTTTCATGAATAAAAATAGTTCAACATGGACAACCAGAAGTTTGTCAAGGTATTCTTCAAGCATCTTCAGAGATTAAACATAAATTTCTATTGTAGTGAAGTGGATGACACAAATAAAATCCCCAGAAGGTGTTGTCCATGTGTGTAAGTGTAAATTATATTGTTCAATATGTTACCCTGTTAGTTGAATGTTTGTCACTTGAGGTTGTTACCAAAATAGACGACGACCTGATTGGTTGCTTATTGGACACTGGAATACTCGGGCTGGTTGGCCGGATCGCTATTTAATTAGAATCAATGACAGTTTTTTTGTCAATGTCAACCCAGAAATCGATTCGCCACCCCTACTACTCCTTACCAAATATTTCGAAGATCTGATATAGGGAATGATCACGTGATAGCTTATTTAAAAAAAAAAAAAAAAAAATATCAAGAGTTAGACTAAAAAACAAATATTGTAATATCTCCCAACAGGACGATATTAGGTTAGTAAAGTCAACCTATAAAATCTCTCTCTGCGGTTTGAATTTCTTGTTTGCTGCTTTTTATTACGACTGTTGTGCTGTCTGCTATCATCATTTTTATTAATTTAGTACGAAAATTCATAATCAAACATTTGGTGGCTGTGTCTTTGATTTCTAAAGGTGGACACAATGCTCTAGTCTAACATCTGTCGACCGCCTCAAATTGATTATAAATAAAATATCAGTGTCTCTCTTTCTCTCTCTAACGTAGATTTTTTCTCTCTTTAACTTGAATAAAAGAGATTTCGTTGTTACTGGTAAATAGTCGTCATGGTGATCAGTATTCTTAAAATAAACAAAAATGTTAATTCACAGTTCACTATTGGGACAATTAGAAAAACACTCCTTCCACCTACACAAGCAACATTGTGTAAAGGGGGGAAAAGAGGTTAATTTAGTTATTTTCTTTTTTTTTCCTTTAATGTCTACTGAGAACAAATCAACCTAGACATTTCATAATCAACACAATATGGTGAATAACCGACAACAAAGGTTGTAGTATTTTTCCCTCCCATAACACCGCGTGTCCCACCCGAAAGTGGGGTCATCACAGGTATAGTATTCCATGATTAGTGCGGTTAATCCATTCTAAAATTCTCCGTACTGTTCAAGGTCTTACAATTTAATTTTTTCTTTCTTCCAAACTGCACATCAAAACCCGCACTAATCAAGGTATTTCTGTGTCTACAATGGCTACAAATACAACAACCTTGAACCCACCCTAAAGAAAATCAAGAATTAATCAGAATTCGAAAATGAATAATCACTTCTTCCCTACACAATTTAATCATCTTGATGAATGGTTTTGAAACAGGCATGACACCAAAAAATAGAATGTCTTATCATTTGTGATCGGTAATTGTAGTTTCAAGTGAAGGGAAAGAGAATTTTTAGGAACAAGCTTTTAAATAAGTTAAATACTTTTCCATGAGACACTTTAAACATCACCAACAACCAAGCAACTTACAAGGCGAAGGCCATCAAAGTAACAAAATGAATAAAATACAGAAAAAGAAACTTGATATTTCACCATAACCAACATTAAATTCAAGATTTAAAAATGTTTGTTATTCATCAATCTTGTCAAGAAGGTTTTTTTGTGCTTCTATGCGAGGGGAGTAGGTGACTTATTGCCTAGTTAGGGAGGTTGCATGTGAGAAAGGGTATGAAAATTGAATTTTTAAATATCTGACTGTGATTGATTTTAACTACAGTATATAATTTTCATGTTCAAGTTCATTCTTTTACGATAAGAAAAAAAAAATGAAAGATTTTTTTCAGATTTAATGTGAGTAATCCAATGAATGTGCATCTAAATTTGAATAAATCGTTCTTCATATAATTCGAGACTTCTGAAGTGAATGGGAGAAGAAAAAAAGATTCTGGGCCAAAAGTAGGGTACCGCCACTATGAAATAATATCATCAGACACAGAAAGTGGGGGAGCCTGATGATGACTTTCTCGTCATTGGACTGACTGGGCAAGAGAGGATTCTTTTTCTTCTTCTTCTTAGCAGTCAGTAGTCGGGGTAGGAGCAAGCACCCACAATCTGAAGGCTGGTGGCAGTGGTGAGAGAACTGTTGTGGGTAGAAAAATAGCTACACAAGTCAGCTCGTCTTTTACAAGAAAAATCCCATTTCAAAAAATACTATAAAAATTCACTGTTGGTCTCGATGTAGACATAGATCTCAAAATACGCGAATTAGAGATGAATTGTGTCGTCCGTCTGAACAGGGGGTTAGAAGAGGAATAACATTATTAACACGGTAAAATAATTGTCATAAAGAGACGATTTAAAAAATGAATAGCCAGGAAAATGGTTCTAAGGTTGTAAAACAATATGCATAAATGATATCTGCTGTTTCGAGGTTGGTTTTTATTTGCCTGGGCCAAACACAACATTGTAAACGAGCCAAGTTAAGTGTAGAAATCATGATGATGGTGATGATGGCTCTGAAAAGACGATGACGTATTTTTCAATGTGATATACACATTTAGACCCCCTGACTCTTTTACACTGGTTCCAGAACGTTCCCACCTTTCTAATAATTCATCCCCCCGGGAATTCGGAAGCAAAACAAGACAGAATTAACACAAATCAGCTAAACATATTTGAAAAGAAAGGACCTTGTATCGATGAAAGTATTTTATATGAAGAGACCGATGAATGCAAAGGCTCAAAGTTGAGATTTGCGTAGAGAGGGTTTTCAACAACAACCGTCCTAAAAACATAAAACATCAAATCTCGTTTCTCCCTGAAGTACAACTAGAAATGAATATATGTATTGACGACATTGAAATATTGATAAATTGGTCAAGATCTGCAATTGTATGAATCAAAGATATCAAGTCACATATTTAAAGATGAGGAAAATACTTTGGATGACTTCATATGCCTTTTTTAGTCTTTTAAGTAATACAAGTAGCTGTAGTAGTTGATGGTCGATATAATTAAGATAAAATGTGACGCAAATATATATAGACACGTGTGTTCATTAGTTTTTCTTAATTATTAAACTGATTTATTAATGACAGACTTTCGAATTAATACTATTTTTTTTCAGCTTTCACTATTTGGTCAGTACTAAAACTTGATGCTAGTATATACACGTGTATTTATTACTTCCCCGGTCTCAAATCTAAGAATCAAGTAATTATTCCGTAATAATTAATTCAGGACATTTTACACAATATTTTAAGCAAGTCTAGTCAGATTCATAACAGGAGTAAGGTTTTTTAAGTTCAGAAAAACCAGACAGTTCATAAAGATCACTTCTTATTCAAATCAAAACTTACCCAGTGACCAACATTAGAGACTTAACTTGGTTTTAACATCATTCAATTTTTCTTGAATAAAAAAAGTATATACATGGATATATATGACACAATATGAATGATATACAAACACAAGTTTCTGCAATATGTCTCACCTTATTCCACAAGGTCCTAGGCCCGATACTGCCGGCATATAAAAACAAAGATAGACACAAAAATAGGGTCCTCCTGCTCTTCACGGAGTCAACTTTTGGGGGAAAAATTTAAATTTTTTCCCCTCAACTTTAAACAACTGATTAATTACTTTTTTTGGTTCCTGTTTCCCCCCTTCACACAAGATTTGTAAACATACAATATTCAAGATCAGGACTTGATGTCATAAAAGTTACTAAGTCAAATGCAAGGTTGTAATTCGCAGAGTTGTCTAGATTTTTCTTTAGTCTACTAATTAATGTATAAAACTTGAATCTTAGGACATATCTGAAGACAAAATAGAAGTTACACACACAACAAATAGCTTGATTTTTATAATTATGGAAAAAATCACATCAAATCAGAGAAATCTGGTACGTAATGAATAAGTACAACTAATCATACATTAATTGCTAATGATTATTGACTAACTTTGACAGCTTTCTATAACTACAGATTCATGTAGAAAATGTGTTTCTTTTTACTAGGGTGTTTAAGACTACGCAATAAGTATTTGAAAAAAAAGAAAAGAGGGGTTGTTAGTGATATAATATTAAAATGGGTGTATGTGTATATCCAAGACTTTTTTTCTCTAAATTACTCCAAGAGATTTCAATTAATTTAATCACTGCTGATGGAGTGATTAAAGTGTTTTAGTAATTAATTGGAAAATTCAACAGAAATAAACGGTGAAATACATGAAGTTAGTTATGTATGTCACGTCCAATGTGTAAAAGAATTATTATTGGTAAGAAAGAGAGAAGGGTTGAATATTATTAAAACATTAGTTTTTAAGGATTAAAAAAAAACTGTTTGAAATAGGACTTACGTGAATGTATTTCACATCTAATGCAAGTGATGAATGTTTTGTCTTATTTTCGATTATTTTGAGGGGGTAATTTGACCAGTGAGTCGAGAAAATAGACAAAATTTAATCATGAAAAAGGCAAGTTTTAGTGTTAAGATATAATTGCGTGTTTGTGTGAGTGAAAATCACGTCTATATAGTTGTGTAATTTTTGTTGTTACAAAAAGGGCCAACACTACGATACTAATAAGACTAACATTACTCTAAATTTAAGGGGACAAAAGGGGAGAGAAAGGTTTGTATATGTAAATATCTCTTCAGATAACACGCAAATTCTTTTAAATGTAAGACTTCTGTTTCCTTTCCCAAAAATAATGAAGAGGGAACAGAAGAAGAAAAGGTTTTAGACAGATGGACGGAGCAACTTTTCTGCTAGATTGTTTTCGTTTTGTTATTATTATCCTTTTTTTAGCTAAAGAATCATAACTTTAAACCGTAATGCAATAATAATGTGGTCTTTTTTTAACACAATTTGGTGTTTTGTTGTTGGTTGTAAGAGTAAAGAGAATATTGTTGATGGTGCTCCGGTTACTTTTTTTTTCAGATTTTTACGTTATATCCACGGCGGACGAGGACGAATAAATGTCCCGGTAGGAAAGCTGGTTTCGTCGTTTTTCCGTTGGTTGTCAGAAGATCTCAGACTGTCGTCGTAATAGAGGCAGGTGAGGGCAAAGTATCGGAGGTGACGACAATTGTAAGAGTAAATTCCTCCATAACCGTCTCAACATGGCGGCACAAGCGGTACTGAACGGACGTCAGTGCGCACGCCCGGGCCTATGGCTCAAAGAGAGAGGCGGAGGAGAAGAAAGATAGATGAAGAGGAGATGAACTTTTCAGAGTGAGGGGGACAAATACAGTGAGAGGAAATTAATGTGCATAAAGAGAGGGGTATCAAAGTAAAAGTGTTTGTGTTAGGGAGGGGAATTTTTTAAATAAAGAGAAAATGTTACGGAGATGAACAACTATGAAAAATAATCAGAATAATTCTTTAAAAAATTGATTAATAAAAAAATATATTTTCAAATCACCACAAGATGAGAATTAATAGCGTTGATTCATACCTATCATTAAAATTGGGTTCATTTGCGAAGGAAATTTTTCAAAAAAAGTAAAGAAAAAAAGTTTTTAAAAAAGGTTATTTCAGATATTTTTTTCAGTTTGTTCAACTGTGAAAAATGTAACGTATCGTTTTTTTTATAGCGAGATCAATCCGTAAATAAACTCTAGAAATCTCCAATAAAGCCTTACAAATTTAACACACTTTTTCGAGTAAACAGATTAAAACTAAGAACGACGTAATCCACTAGAAGGCGTAGATCAACAAAACGGCAAAAAAATGAGTTACACAGAACGCAGCACGATTATTAATTAATTTATTGTTGTCACAAAAAAACAACAAAGACGGAAAAGTGGAGAAAAAAAATTAATTGTACCAAATTTATGAATTAAGTCAAACTTGTCTAGCAGTTCTTTTCTATTCAATAATTTTCCAGCAAATAAAAAAAAGTCTAGAGATGGACAGATTGAAAGAAAGAAAGAGAGGAGGGCGGAATGTAATGATGTCATCATAAACCAATCAGAATGCTGCAATGTAGGACAGCACCTAGCTTTTTCCTTACCTTGAGAAACACGTACTACAGGATGGTCTTCTTTGAAAGAGAGGATCAGTTTATCGTAAAGATTGTATTAAAAACCGATCCCCTACTATATGGCCAACGTATCTTTTACACATTCATATACATTGAGTTGATAAAGAAGGAAAGAGAGAGGGGAAACGTCACCAAGGCAAAAGTTACTTTGTTTAGAGGAGAGGCTTGTGTTAAAAATTTACATAACATTTGTTACTTAAGAAAAAAAAAAATCCCATTCATCATAATTTAAGGATGTTCTATGGTTTAAAGTGATTCTTAATTTCCTCACTATTTTTATCATAAAAAGCAACTCGATGGCTTACAACAAAAATATTGCAGATGAGAAAGATAATGCAAGCTGCATCTAATGCAAAGATGGTGTTTTATTTTTATTTTTCATTTCAAGATTCAAAAATCTCAAATTCAAGCATTTCTGATTAATATTAACATTGAACCAGTAATTCAAATTTCTAATGGAAGATTTTTTTTTCTCAAAGATAGAAGAGAAGAAAATGTTTGAAAGAATTGATTTTTGTTTCAGAAAGACATCAATTGATTATGAAATATGAATACTAGAAAGGAATTTACACACACACACATAAAACACAATGTGTATCTATATATCAATCTATCTATTTCTCTCTTTCTCTCTCTCTCTCTCTCTCTCTCTCTCTCTCTCTATATATATATATATATATATATATATGTATATATATATATATATATATATATATATATATATATGTATATATATATATGTATATATATACATATATATACATACATATATACATATATATATACATGTAGATATATGTATATATATATATGCATATATACATACATATATACATATATATATACATATAGATATATGTATATATATATATGCATATATACATATATATATATATATACAAATATATATGCATATATATACATATATATATATGTGTGTACATATATATATACATATACATATATATATAAATATATATATGTATATATATATATATATATATATATATATATATATATATATATATATATATATATATATATATAAAATAATTTTGATTGAAAGTGTAGTCAAAATTTTAAATGTAAGTTATTTTGGTCTCTAGGGGTGTGTAGATAAAACGAGGAGATAGTATTTGGATAGTGTGGAGGGATATATATATATATATATATATATATATATATATATATATATATATATATATATATATATATATATATATAAGACCCGGGGAAGGCAGAAATATAAACTTGTTTGTTTAGTGAATCGACTTCCTATTATATATATCAAGCTCTACTCTAAAAAGTATCAAGTTGAATGTATCAAGGACTCTATGAAATAAATTCATCACATATCAGACATTGCTTTATATTATGCGATACCTCTAACCTGATCTGTACCATATGTACTACATATATACATATATTTATATATATATATTAAGAAATGTGTTTATGATCTAACAGAACGATTATAAATTACGTTATATCATATTGAAACTCTTATTTGAAATGATCTCCCATCATTACACGCTTAATATATTGAGCAGTGTGATCCATCATCCTCTCTCTCCTACACTCTAGCTATTTGAACTTCCCACCACTCCAACCTCCAGCAACTCAGCCCAACATACCATCATCATTTTGGGGGGTCTGGGAATACTTGAAAAAATTCCCCCAAATCAATCAATGGTAATAGCTTCTTTTCTTTATGCCATTTCAAGTTACAAAAGTTTTTTTTCAATAGGAATGCATCGCTTTTAAATAGCCTGGAAAGCCTGTATAGCCAAGCCTAACAATATCTTCTAAATTTGACATAAGAAGATGAGATGTAATTTTCAAGGGAAATAACTTCTGATTAAAATTATCTCCCTTTGAATATTTGGTGGAGATTTTCATTAATTCAGAGAAGTGTTCCACTATTTTTCAGCAAATAGTTCTTACGTCAATTACGACCAGTTTCAAGCAGTTTATGAATTTAAGAGATATAACAAGAATAAAATGAAGTTTTCAAATGAAACAATTTTGGGGATTGATGGATATATTTTTCCTATTTATATTTTGGATCAGTTCTATATAATTCTTCATAAAATATTACTTTGAAAGTAATGAAGATGTCATTACGATCATTATCAACTCTTAAATTTATATTGAAGAACTGAATATCAATATCAAGAGAAATGAATTCTGATTAGAATTATCTCCCTTTGACCATCAGGTGGATTTAAAAGAAATCTTTGCTCATTCAGTTCTCAGAAAAATTCCATTATTTTTTATTCAATTATCGAAGGGTTCTAACGTCAATCACGGGCAATTTCAAGCAGTACATGAATTCAAGGATCATTATCCCATAATTCATTGAGATCAACATCAACATCTTTGTTATATCAGTCATGATATTTTGGTTGGTGCACTCTTCAGACTTCCTCTAAAAATTGTCACACCAAGTAATTTTCACGTAATACCAAATGGAATTCTTTGTTTTATTCAGGTAGAATCGTGTTTTTTTTTTCAAATCTCTTTGTTGCAACATCTAGTGTATTTCATAAGTCTTTTGTCAAATCATTCTGTCTAAGGATTCTTCATATTCATGTGTATACGTAAGTTTATATTGGGAAAAGAATAAGAAACCAACTGCAAATGAAATTACTGTCGGTTGGAGGTTACTTAAGGATTCATATTCAAAAAGATAGATTGTCTTCTGAACTTTTCTAGAAGAAGTAGACTAGATTGGAAAATTCTTGTTGAAAACAAGAACTGTACAGCATCTCTTCTGGTGATTAAGAAGATGATTTGAAATTGAATAATCAGATTTTGAAGTGATGTTATTGCTTCATCTCCTTATTACTGAAGTATTTCCACAAGGGACCTAGTAGATCTAGAAAGTATCTAGTTTGGCAGTTCCCTGATTGGTTAATAGCATTTCACTTATCTATCAGTCTGAAACAATGAATGTTAAAATTCTAATTTACTTATGCTATGATCCACTTTTTATTAGTACGGATTATTGCCTGTAGTAAATATAGCGTTATTCTGTCCTCCACAATGTCTACTGTTGTAAGACAAAGTGTTGGGACCGCCATTTTCTGGTATGCAGCTGGAAGCAGCATCTGGAAAAGTAAGCAGCTGATGGACGACAGAGAAAGGGACCATTATATTTGGACAGCAGAGAGCTCAGTGGAGAGAGATACCCACCCAGGTTGAGCTTGTTCCGCATATAGAAAGCAATGTTGTGGTCACATGTCATCATTGGCCTCTGTCTGTCTCAGAAGACAATGGAGCATCATGCGCCAAGAATTGGTCTATGATTGAGCTGCAGTGCCTGCTGTGACTGTGCAGCCCGATTCTCAAGCAAAAAACATTGTAATAATTTTTGCAGGTGTAGTCCACATCCGGCTCTGTAGTTGCTGTCGATGTCCTCTGCTGTCTGTGCTCTCCAATCTTTTCACTGGTCCTCTCTCCTATCCTCGTTTGGTAAACATGCTCGTGCCATGCACATAAACACAAAAAACTAACCAACCTCTCTTTCCCTACATAATATGCTTTTCTCACCTCACAATCATTCATGTTCATCGCTCCAAAAGTTATTCACTGATAGTTCTTGACAAACACAATTCATCTCTAGCAGAAAACATCTAGCAATTTCTCAACTAAAGACTCTGTAGTTCTTCCGAACATTCAGCATCACCAACAACTCAACCCCACAAGAATTCCCATCAAGAATACAGCATTATGACAAAATTAGAATGCAACACTATTGTGATATCAGTGCTTCTAGTTCTTTTAGTTGCTAGTCGTTATACATGTTGGGAAATTTGTAATGAACTTTTCTTGGCATGGATTGGAGATTACTTGTTTCTCATTTCAGGGGCATAGCTGGGTTCTCAGTGCCCAGGAACAAAGATAGCTTGTGGGGAGCAAAGACAGTGCCAGGGGTCACTTGTGCTATATTCTATGAAGGAGACAGCATAATTATTATCTAAGAGGCATCATAGGCCAGGGGAAATTTTGCAACCCTTCACATCTGTGCCCAGAGGTGACTGTATCATCTTGCCCCCTATTGCTATGCCTCTGGTTAACATATTTGTTTTCAATTGATACTGTGCCAAAAGACTTCTGGTGACTTGAGCTTCAACTTCTGTCTTCCACTATGTGTCATTCACAACAAGTTCAGCTTGTCTCTCCAAATCGAGCATTTTTGACATCACTCAACAGCTGACCATTGATATATACTGTCCTTAAGCCGAATAGATGCAGCAGGAAGTTATATATTGGAAGAAGTCGGATTAGTCTTTAGTCAACTAAGCTTTAGCTATTTATTATCCTCTGACATACTGACTAAATTTGGTAAACTCAAGGACTCTGAGAAAGGTGGGGTTCAAATGGAAATATTTATTTTTTTTTACAAATGAATACATGAAAATAACAACAGATTTCAAACATCAGAGACAAGAAAGTAATATGTGATCCAGCATTTTTTACTTACATCTGAGTTTTAGCTTTCTAGCACTAGAATTACAAAAAGTTTAAGTAAAAATATCAATCATAGAAATTTACTGTGGAACTAAAAAAATTCAGAAAGATTACCTGAGTTTTATCAAATGGAAAACAAAATGATAAATAAATAAATAAATAATTTTAAGGTTAAGTTATGATTACTTTTGATAATTTGGGTTTTCTATCGTTTGAATTTTTTTTAGATATTAATTGAAAAAAAGTTTTTGATTGTGCTTCGCCTGAGCAGAATGGGTGTGTCCATATCCACAGGACCGATTGGAATTATCCCTCTTTGACCATTTAGTGAATTTATTTATTTTTTTTCTTTTTTTCTTGTTCGGTTCACAGAAGAGTTCCATTATTGTTTAGACTCCTACCATAGAGTTTTGACTTTATTTTTTATATGTAACAAAGGATGACAATGATCAGACCAAAAACCAGTGACATCATGCACGAATAACTGAGATGTATGCAAAAATTGACGATGAATTCACTCCCACTTCTAGAACCCAATTCAGGTCAAATGGTTTTGAAATCCCACTTATAGTAACTACTAAAATAGGAGTTGAACTGGGACACATAGTTTTGGAATAATATTGTATAGAGAAAGGGATAGCAATATGGATTAACAACATACAAATAGTAAATACCTCATAAATTAAGTAGTAGTGGTGGTAAAATTAAATTACCTTGATGAAAATACTACCAGTTTGGTTTAAATCATAAATTTATGATTAAAAAAAACATGGCCACAATTTAAGGGACCAATTTGGCATTATCTTTCATTGTAAATTGAACCCACCCAAATTTCAAATTTCTTCTACGAATGGTTTGGGCTGGGTGAAGTTCAGATAGATAAATACACAGATAGATATATATAAATGTCTGAACACATGAACAATCTAGACCTAACAACAGTGATTAAACCAGTCTGTCATGGGTAGCAGCAATTAACATTCAATCAAAATATGACCCATTCAAGTAATAATCTTTTACCAGTGAAGTTTTAATGATACTATGCCATCTCTTGGAAATTCTTCAAGTTCAGTGGCCGCAAATTCAATTAAAGTACATATTATGGCTTCCCTATTATTAAAATTTCAAGTGCTTGAAAAGATGATACAGGCATCCCCTGTTTTAATGCACATTTCGGGGTCCAAAATAGTCAGTCATGTTATAACTGAGCCACAATGACTGTGGGTTGGGTAAGGACAATATTCAAGGGTAGGCAATACATGAAAGGTGATAAATCTAGTTTTGATTTGAACAAATAAACAAAGGCATTCTTTAATGTTTGTTTTTTAATAGATAATACAACCAATATCTTACAAAGTTGACCAAATTTCATCTTTTAAAAACAAGATATTTGCATATTTTCATCAATAAATTAACCCTTTCACCCCCTGAGCTGCTGCACTCTCATGAATCCTGGTGGGAGTTGTGTCCCCTGTGTCATTAAACAGCCTGGTCACATTTTGGGAGCCACAACCATGAAAATTTGTGTGAATACACCACTACACACCATCAAAAAATGTTTTGTTTGTTTTTTTCAAAAAAGTGATTTTTGGGGGTCTCTGCGGTCATTTTCAACCAATAATACCCAAATCTTGCGCAGATGATTTTAGATAGAAAAGATTTATTTTTTTAAGATAATTTTAGACAATTATTTCTGGTACATACACAGGCAACAGTGATTCATTTCTGCGAGGTACATACGTATACATATCTCTAATTAAATCGAATATGCCAGAGAAAAAGTTATCACACCAGTAATTCTTTCACTTTCAGCAATATTCTTAAAAGTGATAGACAAAGCAGAGGGCTGCCTGTCCCCGGTAACACCATCAGAGGGGATGACACCAAGATGACTGCCTAAAAACTTTTCAAATAGTTTCTTGATTATTCTTTCTTCTAATGAAACAATGTACATATCTCCAAAAGTATACAATGAATTTCAATGAAATTACTATGTAAATTCATAGAAGGGTAGGAAATAGGCTATGAAAGAAGTGCTTGATTTAAGGATGGATATATGCACAGTTACTTCTGCTGACAATGACATTGGCCAAGACATTCATAATTTTTTTCAAGATACACAATGGAAACATTTTCATGGTTCCCATACTTATCTTCTTCATACCATCTCACAAAGTCAAAACTGAAAAATTGGTGTATAGAATTGTTAGTAAATATAGGCTTATACCATTACATTCAATAATATGGGAGGTTCATGATAAATAGTGAATAATATTAGAACAAAAAAGATCACCAAAATACTAGATATCCAGGGAAGAGAGCAAGTTCTGGAAGGAGTGGGGTGACAGCATGAGTTACCTCTCCAGATAACACCAACCATAATCCCGCCACTAATATTGTATAATGTAAAAAAACAAGAAAACATAACATTTCATGTGCAATAACCTATATCTACACCTCTATATCTATACACAAATGCATATTTCTTTATCAGCTATCTTGACTAAACTTGGTATTTTCATGGCCATGAGTGAATTAGACATGCAACAAGAAATAAATCCGCAAAAACTTTTGGTTTCTCTTGGGTCACCCCGATAACGTGCAATTTTGAAGCACAGGTTAATTAGAACTCACACATACTTTTTATCTATCTAAAAAACATGGGTGAAATAGCAGGGCAGACAAGGCTTTTCAGCCTTGGTTCACAACCAGTCTAGGAAACAAACAACTCTGATTCCTAAACGGGGAAGTTTAAATACACGTCCTGAATCATGAGAGGCAGGCAACTGACATAATGGGGAACATTAATGGTTAATGGACCTCTGGTGAAGCTTTGACAGGCCTAGTAAACCTGGAGTGGATTATGATGAATTGATGAAGTAAAATGAAAGAGAATAAAGAACAGACAAGCAAAGTAGCACGAACAATGTCTCCACCTCTCCACAACACCTCAAGTACAGGAAGATTAAAAAAAATAAAACATTTACATTTGATGAATCATTGCCAGAGCAAAACGTTACATGTAGAGGGTAAACTGTCTGGGAAAAACAATAGTAGTAGTGATGATGGCCATGAGCTGTTCATGAGGCAGAGGGGCCCTCATAGAAAGGTTGCTATTGGTTTGCAGGTGGCCGTGGGGAGAGCAAGGCAAAAGTGGGGAGCCAATTAATTGCTTATTTCTGACCAAGTTTGTCATTTTTGTTTATTTAAAGGTGTTGTCCGAAGACAAGGAAAGGCTTAGCAATTATATTATGATATTTTATTAAGTCAGTCCCACACAATTGGTTCTAACCAGATCATCTTGGTCATTTGCCAAAAAATGACTCAACAGCAACAACTTTTTGAAGTGCGCAAAATTATCTCTCATTTTTTTTTTTTTTTGCTTATAATGAAAAACACCCCAGGAAATATATCACCTATATTTATACAGCTATCTGAATCTGCTCATAATCTACTCGTGGCCCTGGTAAGTGGCTAAGAGAGTAGTGCATCTGCCACTCGTGTTTGTGGTCAGTTTTCAAGCCTAGGTAAAAACTGGGATTTCAAAAGCTGATTTTCTAGACAGAGAAAATTTTTAAAAGATTTTTTATGTGCTTAGTTCCTCTAGTAGTTATCGATCAAAGAGCTAAAGGTTAATTGAGAGACTATGGTGGCAGAATGTTCTGAATTCAAAGTGCTGTTTGAATGAAAAGGACAAGGCTCATTTGGTACAAAAAGTAATACATAACCATTATATAGTATTTAACAATGACTTGGGTAGTACCCGTTCCAAAGGTTCATATTTAGAAAGAGCCAGATTTTCTGAGGTGTGGAGCAGCCTGCCATAAGTATCATGCAAAATAATTTGCCATTCATTCTATGAAACGTACAGCTTCAAATTATTTTAGTTACTACTCTTCAGTGTTACCAATTTAGATATTTTATATCTAAATTTAGATGATTCTAAAGAGCAAAAATTAAGGGAGATCATTTGAAGAAACTATGAAGAAAGATCAATATTCTTTCATTTTTTATTTACTTGTATCAGATTTCTCAAGAAACAACTTAAAACTCAGCACTGAATTTTGTGTGCAGACTAATACTGCAGACTAACTGGCAGTCGTCAACGTTGTACAATTGCTAGTTGTCAAGTAATCGCAGTACATATACACACATACAGAGATTTTTTTTCAATTGTATTTAGATAGGCAGATACATGATGATAATAAACACAACTTGTTAAAAAAAAAGTTACACAAGACTGATTTAACAACTTTTTAAATACACAATTATACATTGGTGTGAGAGAAAAATATATTCAAGAAGGTTCAGCCTTACTTGGAAAGTTCATGAATATTGAGGTCTTTTAGGTACATGATAATTGTGCAACAGAGGCTAAAATTCGTCATCGATTTCAGTAGGACTGGGTACAGTGTCAGATAACTTTAGTACCAAAGGTAGCATATGCTACGGGCCCCACAACTTCAAGGGCCCTGTGTTGAATGCTTGCAAACAATTGATCCCAATTTAGTGATTCTGCACTTGCTCTGTTGCTTCAGTGCCATGTTGCTCCTAACTTTTACGAATAACTGGGTGTTTAAGATTAGCGATTTTAGCGAAATATCACCTTTAATTGAACTAATTATCTTCATACAGTAATAAATGTGAGTGAAGTATATATATAGTATGTTTACAACACATATATACAAAGCTTTTGAAACTGAAGTCATAGCTAAAGCACGAAGATCAAAGCGAAAGCAAAGTTATACTATTACCGAAAGGTCAGACATATTTGTCATGTGACTTGGCTATAAAGCAAATTTTAAAAATTGACTTCAAATGTAAAAAGTGTACGTGTTTTGATATTTATGAGTATTTTCTCAACTTGGGGCCCCTTCATAAAACATGTTACAGATCCTGTAATCGCCTAATCTGGCCTTGATCAGATGAACTCTGGTAAATTGGTCTGTTTTAGCTCTTCATATACAGGTTAGGTGGATCAGAATGAAAAGAGTTTACAGATTTTCAAAATGACCACTGATTGGTCAGTAAATCTCAGAAGGTCAATCATGTGACCAGTTTTGAATTTCTTGTACTTCTGAGCTTTGACAAAATTCAGTTTTTGTAATTTTTTAGCCGAGCTGTAGGATCCGGTTCCTGTTCTTGAATGATATGCTCTGTCTATTTTTAGCTATTTGGTTTGTGCTGTCATAATCAGGGATGGAAATAGGTGGGGAAGTACATGATGGTTGGGCTTATTTCCCAATTTGCAGGTTTTTCGCACGTTCAATTTCTACCAATGGAGACATCGAGACATCACCATGTACCCAATTGCCAAAACTTATTTCAATCACTTCTGGTTGTTACTTTACACTGTCAATGCTAAAATAAAACCGTAATTATTGTCCCCACTCCCCAAGAACCAGAATTTGCTGAGTCACTAAATATGTATTCATCAGAGTATATGAAAGTTATGGAGGAAATGTTTGATAAATCCTATTCGAGATATCACAGCTTATATAAACAGACACTATTCCTCAGTTTAAGAACTCTCAACCAAAACAGCCACCAAAACTTTCAATATAGGTTTCTTTAGTTTTTAAGTTGGTCTGACTGGCTGTATATCTCTTTAATTCATCATCCCTAGTGTAGCAAGCCTCTAAGAGACATTGGTCACACGACAGGTTCTATTGCATGTCTAATTAGAATTGTATCATATAGTGGTTGTGAGAATAAACACTAGGAGTGAAATTGTAGACTTGGTCCAAATCAATAGACCACTGAGCTAGTTATAATAAACCTGATCAAATACATATTTTCTCTTTGAATCTCACCTGCGTTTATGTCTTGATCACATCGATTGGTGTATTGTCAAAATCCAGAGACTGCAACGGCCACGTCTCCAGATAATAATCAAAGATATTTTCATTTCCAATTCAGTAACAATTGTAGAATAGCAATCTGGGAGTTACAACTGAGAGCAACAGAAATTAGAATGGAAGAAATACTAGTTAAAAAAACAAGCTGGATGGTTTGGTTAGCCACTTGATGGAAACTGTCATGAGACAAACATTTTTTGGCAGCAAGCCATGTTGAGGGTGATCAATCGAAAAATTGGAAAAAAGGGTGATCAATTAATAAATAACTTCTCTTGCCTTTTGTTGGGTAATGATCACTAAAAAAGTCAGAATTCAAAATTAAAAAAAGTGTGAATGCTGCTGGATATGAACTAAGGGATCAATTTAGCATAAATCTATATTGTGAATTGAACACTTACTGAAAATCTTCTTTTTTTTTTAAGGGATTAAAAAAAACAAAAAAACAAAAAGAAATGTTTTTTCTAAACATGATTAGGAGTAAATGTTTGAATTTCCATTAATACAGCCTGTATGCATGACAGATATACACATAGCAAGCCAGCCAGCCAGAGTCACTTGAAAACTGAAGAGACTTACCTTGATAGTGTTGGTTGATGGTTCCTAATTAAATCCTGCTAGTATCAATACAGATACATCAATAAATTCATAGCCCAATGATACAAAAAAAGTATCTATTTTATACAACAAATATTTATTTTTCAACATAATCTCCTTCCTTGTTGATGTACTTGATTCAGTGGTGAAGAGAGATCAAACATTATACAGTGAAAGTTGCAGAACAAATATCAGCTACATATATATATATATATATATATATATATATATATATGTATGGCAGTGGATTTATTTTCCGACCCTCACATTCTTTTCATCTCTCTCGCTTAAACAAGGGTCATGGAAATTTAATAGAGTGGAGTGATTGCTCAATAAAGATAGCGGAAGATTAAGAAACATTGAGATGAAAAAAAAGAGAGAGACGAGAAAAAGGTAACAAAAATGAGGAATGGAGAGAAAATATGTTCATTCAAAACAAACTGTCACGAGACTAATATCTCTGAGCAGTATGTTGTGTTAGGGGTGATCAATTGAAAAATTATGAAAAAGGGCGATCAATGAATAAGTTGCTCCTCACGCCTTACGTTGGGCAGCAATCACTGAAAAAATCCAAATTTTAAAAAAACAAGAGCAAAAATTGGCGGACACAAACTAAAGGACCAATTTAGCATACGCTTACATTGTAAATTGAACCCCACTTCTAGAAACATTTTTATGGGGACAATTTTTAAAAAAATGAAAATATACTAAGAGTAAATATTCAAATTTTCAGCCCTCCAGCTCTCTCGATGTGGCTTGTATGCATGATACACAAATAGCCAGCCAGCCAGACAACTAACCAGCCAACCAGACCCATTTGAAAGCTATATTGATGTTGATAGATTTTATTGATGGTTTCTAATATTAAAACCCCAAAGAGACTTGATGACTTTATTCTCGCTGTCTCGAGAACGTGCTGTCTTTTTATCTGGCCTATTTTTTTGACTTCAAAGAAATCCCGTCTTGGAACTCAAATTTCCAAGATGAAGCATTGTCAGTTGAACAACCGTAGCCACCAAAGATGGCAAAGGGCTGCATCCTTATTTATATGTATGTGTGTTTATGTGTTCCAGCGCTCCAGGCCATACCTTGAAAAGTTGCGCCAGTACTCCACTACACCACTTCTAGATTTTGATTTTTCGGAAAAAAAGCATTTAGGATCTTTTTTAGGCCTTATTTTGATGGGTTTATTGATAACATCCTCTTTCTCTTGAATCTAGATGCTTTTTTTACCTATCTTAGATGTTCTCCAGTGGAGGCCTTATTTTAACAGGTTTATTAACGACATCTAGATTTTTGTGAATATAGATGTTTCTAGATGTTTTTTTACACTATTTTAGACATTTTCCACTTGTAAATGCCAGTGATGTCATAAATAGAATCTATTCTGTCCATATTTATACTCTGATGGAATTTTTTTACATGATGACAAATTTTGACACAACGGTTGTTTAATTATTGACTGTGATGGCAAGTTATCAATTTTCAACTAGTATTTCTCTAATCCTATTTCTGTTGCTTTGTATCAATAGTCTTGAATTGTCTAAATTTCTTAGATGAAGCATGATTAATTATTATAGATTTTTTACCAGTATTTTTTTAATCATTTCTGCTGCTTTAGCCTTTTACACCTAGTATTCCTGGCACTGTAATAGCGTTCTGTGGGAAATTTTGAGTTGACTAATGAAGCTAATTGGATGTGCCAGAGGGACCTTCAGTGAGTCAAAATAACTTGGGTAGACATTCCAGATTAGTCACTAAATATTTTAGATCCACCTTTCGTAATGGCATATTTTTGCTGTGGTGCCCTAGTCAGAAGAAAAATCAAATATAGGCATATTGTATATCATGGGAAAGGTAAATTCATGTTGAATGAAGTTTACGAAAGAATCATATTCCCCAGAGCAAGTCATTTTGAGTTATTCACAATCAAATGTCACAGACCCCCTTTTTTTTTTATAAAGCACTAATGTAGACTGATCATAGTTATGGCATAGGGGAGGTAATTGTGCATGAATCTGCTTGAAACTTCTATGATATCTTTTGTCGTCTACTGCCTATCCATCTATTAAATTTCATTGAAATTCATTGGGAACATTCGGGTATATCGAGTGGACGGGTGAAAAACCCGTAAAGATATTGTGTACTGTGGGCAGATAGTAACAATGTAAGGGAGTGCAAAATTCGTACGAAATTTCACAATCTCTTTCATAGCTAATTGCCCAACCATCCACAAAATTTCATGGAAATTTATTTTTGAGGAATCTTGTGGTCAGACAGAAAAAAATGGTGTAAAAATTTAAGATCACAGTGTTGTATTTAGTCCTGGCTGTACCTCAGCCAAAATCTGATCTCTGGTCGCCGATCCCATTTTCTATTCAAGATTCCCACACTGGACCCACAGGTGAGATCAGATCTGGTGGGTAGCAACATTCCATGAAAAGGTGTACCACATAAAAAGAAGGAATTACACTTGGCCCAACCCAATCTACAGGGCAGAGCAATAGAAAATACCAAACCAATGTCTGGCTTTCTTGGACTTTTGAGACTAGACTTTAACCAAATTTGGCTTCTTGTTTCTCTAATGTTTTAAATTTGGCTATTTGCAATCAGTAAGATATGAGGGTGCTCCAGCTTCAGAACATTTAGCCACCCACACAACTTTTGCTCCTACCCAATTTTCATCTCAAAAGATGGCTTTGTTTAGTTGTGGGGATGACAGATGGTGAAATTGACAATGTTAAGGTTTTCTATCTTTTTTTGTAAAAGCCCATATCACTTTTTTTTATCTATATGTTTGTTTATTGGCTTTGGTCATGCTAAAGCAACATGGAATGAAATTAACTAACAAATACCAAATTAAAAGCTTTCTTTTTATATTTGTAATTATTTAGATTAGTCATGTTGGTTTTATCTATTTTCCAAATAATACTGATGAGTTAAACTAATCTAAAACAAAATCTAGATTTATCAAAAATAAAAATAAAATACATTTTTTTTACCAACAGTGAATGGGAAAAGGGAGAGTCCTTACTCAGTTAGGTTGGACTTCCCTTCTTTCAACTTGATATTCCATTCACCGTGAGAAAAAAATCTTATTCAAAATTCAAAGAAAATGATGAATTTAGTTCATATTGTTTTAGATGTGTTAAACGTGTGAATATTTTTTTTTCAAAGTAAGAAATATAAGTGACAGATACAAATACAGTTTTTTTTTTAAATCTCTCAACTTGATATTTGTAAGTTAATTTTATTTTAATAAATAAATAAATACATACTTTTATTCTAGATTATATGTTAGTACAATTTATCCATACGTATATAACTCATCATTTTTTTACAGATGATACTAATGTATGTATAATTGTGTAGGACAGAGTGTTTGGCTGAGGAGGAATGGTTATGGAGTTGGTTTAGCAATCTATTAAAAGCCATCAACTAAAACTGCCACCAAAACTGTGAATACAGGTTTCTTCAGTTTTTACATCGGTTTGGCTGGTTGGCTTGCTGGCCTCGTATATATGCATGTTTCATGCATACAGACTGCACCAATGGAGATAAAGGGCTGAACATTTGTTCAGATACTCCTTATTATGTCTAGAAAGAAATTTTTTTCATTTTTTTTTTAAATTCCAAGAGGAACCAATTCAGCATAAATTTGCATTGTGAATTGACATTCCCCCCAATAAAAACCTATTTCACTGGAGAATTTGATAAAAAACAGAAAAAAAAAAATTTTTATGACATAATAAGGAATAAATGTTAAAATTTTCAGCCCTCTAGCTTCATTTTTGCAGTCTGTATGCACAACACATACGTAGATAGGCAACCAATCAGATTCACTTGAAAAACGAAGACACTTACGTTGACAGTTTTGGTTGACGGCTTCTAATAGATCACATGACTAAGACACCACGTAGAATAGTACAATTATGAGATGATGATACAAAGATGATGAAGAAGTGCCATTTGTAACGTGTATTTGATCCCTAATTCCAATCATACCATCTAGTGCTTGGAACCAAGTTATGAATCACCTGTATACTGCTTTTCGCCTTATAAATTAAGCAGAGGTGGA
Source organism: Thysanoteuthis rhombus (assembly GCA_963457665.1). Classification (NCBI taxonomy): domain Eukaryota; kingdom Metazoa; phylum Mollusca; class Cephalopoda; order Oegopsida; family Thysanoteuthidae; genus Thysanoteuthis; species Thysanoteuthis major. Next base: position 36,648,781 of record OY735223.1, on the reverse strand, counting down.
GGTAAAATTAAGTTACCTTGATGAAAATACTACTATTATCGTTTGAATCATAAAATGTTTGATTTGAAAAAAAAGCAAAAAATAAAAAAAAAACATGGACATAAACGAAGGGACCAATTTGTCATAAACATTGATTGTAAATCGAATCCACCAATAAAAACCTATTTAGAGGGAGAAATTGAAAAAAAAAAAAATTTTCCCTTCAAATTGAGTGTAAATTTCCAAGTTTCTTCTGTGAACAGTAAAATACAAAGATACAAGTGAATGTTAAAATGACTAAATAACCTAAACCCAGCAACAGTGATTAAACTGTTGTGTTTAGTGGTGATTAATTATACTAATTTTTTACCAGTTTGTTTGTACAATTATTAGGTTTTCTGATTATTATCCATTCTCTTCATATTTTTCATCCTTTCCCTTCTCCTTCCCTATCAACACTTGCAATGTAATGGTCAAGGGTGGGATAAGAAGAAGGTGATTATGCTTGGATGGGAGCAAAAGGGACTCAACCTTCGCTACAATTGTTGTTCATTCATTACTCTTGCTTCACAAGTTTGAAACCTAAAAATGAACTCTTAAATTCATGGACTGCTCGATACTGCTCCTATTGACAGTGAAACTCTTTTGAGAATAGAATATAAATTTTATGGAACTCTTCTATCAATGAGATAGAAAATTTCTTTAAAAATTTCCCAAAATTCAAAGAAAGATAACTTTAATCACTGGTTATTTCACTTGAGTCCGCTCAGATAGAGTAATAGCAAATCTGCCTCACACAGAGAAGGTCCTGAATTTGATCCCTGGTATGAGCAAAAACTGGAAAACTCTTCATTATGACAAATTTCCTTGTGTGCTCAGTAACTAATTGAGTGCATTTGTATCTTGCCTTGGGGGTGGGTCATGAAAACTTGTAGTCATAGAGTCCTGGGCTTGACCAGACTTGGGACTTGCAAGGATCACAATGCTGACAAATGTAACCAATATTGGGACTTAGTCACTGGCCGTCATACCGTATTGGGATTGTTTAAGAAATTTGAGGCTTTACCAATTCCACTTAGAGTTTAGATTAAAAAAATTTGTATGATTTAAGAGTTCATTTATATTGGTAGTAAACATAAGAATATAGACTGATAGCAAAAGTATTAAATAATAGTAGTAATAAACATAGTTTGATTTGTCGTCACATGTTATCATAGATAATATAGATACAATCCACAGGTAATAAATTACTTCAACAAAATAATATACTTTCATTGAAAAAATAATTGAGAGTAATGATGGTATCTGAGTTGTCAATAAAAATTTTCATCGGTCTAGCTAGTTATATATATTTAGATTCTTCAGCTATATAAATTATAACTACAAGGAAAGTGAAAACCAGGTATTTCAATATACAGCTGTTCTCCATAAAATTTAAGATTTCAAGTGTTTCATAGTCTTTAGAACATAAACTTATTGTTTTAATTCATTGTGGAATTCATAGGATAGGTAGATTGCATTCAGTATGCTTTATTACTACACTATAGATCTTTTATAAGATGGCTTGGTAAAATATAGAATAGCTTATAATAATGCATAGACCCTAATTTTTAAAACACTAAATTTGACTCTCAAAATATTTACTAAATACAAAATAGAAAGACCCTGACTGGATCAGACTACACCAACTATAAAAAGGAAATCAATTAGTCAAAAACATTTCAGTAGTCAATAAACAAAACTCGTCATCCCTTTCTTCTTCAACTGTAACTAAAAAGATTACTTACGTATTGTCAAACTCTTACTTTAGACACTCACTACATATGTATATGTGAGTTTTGTCAAAATGTAACCTTCTGGTGATGTGGTATGATTTTAAAATTTTTTTTATATTTATTTCTGTCTTCTTGTCGGATCAACCTTAAGTTATCCGCACCCCATGGTTTTCATTTCATATCTGTACAAGGATGGGTCTTGAAGAAGTTGGGGGTGTGGGTTTGGACTTGGATCAAGGTTTGTAAAAATGGAAAATTTGTTACAACGTGGATTCACGTGCAATGTGGTAGAAAATCATTGTTTCCGACTTCCGTTATAGTGAGTCTACAGTGTTTATGTCATATCTCGGATACCTAGGATCACCTTCAATTTATTCAATGAGCTATAAAACAGAAGAAATTAATTATTCTGTAATTTGCTTTTGATTCCATCAAAAAAGTTAAAGGTAAAGTTCCTTAGGAGACAACCTCCATTGGAGCATGAACAGTTGGTGACAAGGTTCCAGTTTCCTTTGCTTGTGTCAGCTTAGTTATCCTTGCTAGTTTCAAGTTCGGTCAAGACTAGTGCACAGGGAAATTTGTCCTAATGAAGATTTCTTCACACTCTTTGCTCATACTTTGAATCAAACCTGGAATCTTTTGTGTGTGAGGCAGATGTGCTAACCATTACACTATCCGAATGGACTTAGTTCCATCAAGATTGATGTTGAATGCTTTGTTGCACTGAAACAAGAGACAGAATTTCCAACAGTTCACATCACATCAAACAGCAATAACATTTCCGAAATATTTTGTTTATTTCAGTAAATTCCTATTGTGGCACATAGGACCGCAACCATTCTACTGCGGTTTAAGTAGTAAGTGGATTTTTCCAGGGTGGAGTTGCTAACCCTGTGCCCAACCCTTCCTCTTTGCCCAGACTTGGAACCAGCTATGGCAAGTGCCAAGCTGTAGGCTATTTCTGTCTGAGCAACCTTCTCTTAGTGCGAAGTGAACGTAAACAGCCTTGGACACTCTGCATCTAAATTGCCCAAATATTAATACAAAACAGGTTTGGTTATTCCCTCAGTGGTAACTGTCACATGACCAACATCTTTTGGCAGCATGCTGTGTTGGTGTTGAAAATTGGAAAGAAGGGATGATCAATGAATAAGTTACTTTTTTAGCATTTCGTCAGAAAGTGATCACCAAAAAAGTCTGAATTTTCCAAAAACAAGCGTGAATGTTGCCAGACACAAACTAAGGGATCAATTTCGGATAAACTCGAATTGCAAATTGACCCCACCCCATTAGAGAGAATTTTCGAAAAACAACAAGGGTAGTGTATGTGTGAACGGGTGAAGATCGTATACATAGATACATGGATCAATAGATACATGGATGCATATCAATGTCAGAACATGAATAATCTGAACCCAGCAACAGTGTTTACACTGGTCTGTTGTGGGTAGCAATGATTAATTGAATAAACATAGCCACCAAAGGAAGCAAATTCTGGCACTCCTGGCTCAAAAATTAGCATCATCAATAATCCACTAGACCCCTTCGGAAAAATGCTTTTTTTTCATTTTTGGAAAAAAGCTTTTTTAACCATTTTGAAGCCTTATTCTGACAGGTTTATTAACAACATCTAGGTTCTTCTGAATCTAGATGTTTCTAGATATTTTTTCTCTTTTTTAGATGTTTTCCTGTGGCAAATGCCAGTGGTGTCATAAATAGAATTTATTCTGACCATATTTATTCTTCGATAGAATTCTTTTATATGACTTCAAATTTTGATGTTACGGTTGTCCTTTTATTGACTGTGATGGTGAGTAATATGTCTTTTTATTACGTAGATCAACCAGCACTATTGCGGTATCTTTGAGACCTATCGGAAGCCACACCAATGATTTTACATGATCACTAGTATTTAAGTAAGGAAAATACTTTTAATGCAAAAGTTATGACTTGAACCATTCCATTCAAAATCCTTTTGTAAAAAAAATAAAAATAAATTTCTAGAAATGAAAAGGTACTTATTCTATAGTAATTGAGTCTAAGACTTTTAAAATCAATACATGAACAAAACCAAAATTTAATCCAAAAATAGAAGAAAGAATTTTTAAGATGGTAAAACAAAATATGTTGATGGAAAACATTTAGCTATTGACTCTAAAATTCATAAAATTTTGAAGGGAAATTCATCAAGGGAAATAATTTCTGATTGAAATCATCCCCCTTTGACAATTAGGTGGATTATTAAAAAATTCTTCCATTCAATTCACTGAAGATTTCCAAAATTTTTCATTCTATTCATTGGAGAGTTCCACTGTCAATACAAGTGGTTACAAGCTGTCCATGTAATCAGGAGTAAAAAATATTAGGATGCCTGCAAAAAAAAATCAACAAAATAAGTTTCCAGTTTAGCATCATACATAGTAAAATACAGCCATACTCGCATAAAGATACACAAATCAGAATAAATATCAGTTTTATTCCAATAGCCATAGTTGCCAGACACAAATAAGGGTCCAGTTAAGCAGTATATTCACATTATAAATCGAACATCTATTGTCAGAAAAACAAATTTAAAATAAGTGTCTAGTTTTGCATAATGCATACTTTGTAAATAGAACCCCCATTTTGGAGCCAATTCACTTGCTCCCACTTTAAGAGTTACTTTTTCTCAAGAATGAAAATTTTCCAGAAGAAATTAAGTTCATATCCATTCAACAGAGATTACACAAGATCTGAAAACACATTTTTATAAAAAAAACTAATTTGGTATACCAAATTGATTCTTAACCAAAATAAATGTCATATTCAGTCTAAGTATATATGCAGGAAAAATATATTTTCATGAAAAATTAATCTGGTTTATCATATACAAAATTTCTATGCAAAAAATTGCTCTTTTGATTTCGCTGAATCATAAACAAAATTAATTCTTTGTTGAAAAATTATTCAATGAAATTAATCATTAGTTGAAAAAATAATTCAAGTAGAGATAGCTTTTGAACTTTCACACACACGTACAAAAACTTCAACTGCAGATAAATATCACTACTACTACTACTACTACTACTACTACTACTACTAATATTGCTGCTTCTCCTTTTAGCATGGTGATTTGAGGTGGTAATTAATTTTACTCTGTATTCATAAAGCAGTCTGACGTGAAATGGTTACAGCCCTTGCCAACCAATCACCAGGTTGAGCATTCTAATCATGGCAGCATCCATTTAATTTTATACATCTCTTGGCTCTATGTGTGCATACACACACACACACACACACAACCAATTTCATACATATAAAGACAGGTCTGGTTAGTCAATCAGTAGGAACCATTATATGACCAACTGGTAGCATGCTGTGTTGGGAGTGATCAATCAAAAAATTGGTAAAAGGAGGGATCAATGAATAAATTACTTTTCTTTCATTTTGTTGGATCTTTAAAAGGTCTGGATTTTCAGAAAAACACCGATTTACCATAATCTTATGTAGCAAAATGACCCCCCCCCAACAGCTAAAAACCTACTTAAGGGGGAAAATTTTTAACAAACAAAAAAGCATTTTTTCTAGACATAAGGAGTAGATATTGGTAATTTTCATCCCTCTAGCTCAATTGGTGCGACCTGTCCGTGTGATACATACGTACATGCATAACCAGCGAGGCAGGAAACTAAAGAAACCTATGTTGACAGTTTGGGTTGACGGTTTCTAATAGCAAAAGAAATCAATAATAATAATATCTAAGAAGCACCCAGAGAGCGCATATCTCTGCTGATACTGCACACTAACTCAATTGAAAAAGAAATCCAAGAGCCGCTCCAAAATTCAATTATATCTTTATTAGGCCATGGCTCACCTTTCCATAAAATTTTCATTGAAATTCATTGACAACTTTTTGAGATATCAGACAGACAGACAGAATGAAAGACGGAAGGATGGAAAGAAAGACACAGGGTAATACAAAAACCTCTCCAACTCCATTGGCAGAAGTAATATTCAATATATAAGTTTCATTTACCTTTGCATATTATAGCTAATGCAGATATGTATATAGAGAAACTAAAAAGCACACAGAGAGCTCATATCTCTGCCAACACCATAAACCAAAAAAAAAAATGAAAATGAGTCTATATATATAGTTACGATGCAGGGCAGATAACTGTAAGTTTTGAATTTTCAATTTTCAGACTATTGTCATAAGACATGAAAAAAATATCTTTGAATAAGAAAAAAGTTCCTACATCCACTGAGAAATCCAATCAATTCTACCTTAGCCTGTTGTTAAACTTTCCATAAAATGTCACTGAAATAATGCTATTTCTCTGTAAGATTACACTTTTTATGACATCAAATCTAATCCCACATGTTAGGGCAGGTATTTCAGCTAGTATACTTTAATGGCAGAATGCTAGAGTAAGGTTTTTCCATCTTTTATATGCACATTAGCTTAACGTAGTTATATTTTCTGGATCAGGTTGGATGGTAAGTCCTTTTCTACAGACTCCTGTAAACTATTTTAGAGTTTCACATGACTTCCAAATGTTCATTGTGGACTCATAGTTGAATAGAATTTCCTGTTTATCCCAATACTTATCATGACTGTTTTGGGAA